>JAPQWV010000001.1:29492920-30095630 GCA_027422505.1 Craterostigma plantagineum
AGTGAATATATATACATACATATATATTATATATCGGAAAATTTAGACCTAAGTGAGTAAATCCCCCATATACATGTTTAGAACAATTAAATTTATTTGACATTAACTTCTTATAAAACCATGCATATGCGTTTAACTTTCTAGTCTAATAATAGACATAGTAGGTTATTGCAATAGTTTTATTGCAGGTAATATTATTCAGATGTTTGCTGGATTGTCTTTATACAGCTTATGAGTTTGTGCTAAGTCCAACTTTGAATTATTTATGTCCCAATTCTTCATATTTTTCTTTTGTTTTTCAAAGTAAATCAATCCTTTTTAGGGTCTTTACACATAAATACCGCCTTTGTAAAAAAACTTATAATTTAGTATCTTGTATCAGTATTTTTTTTATATGTAGGTACCTAACAGAATAACTTTTTTGCAGATAGGTACCCGATCCCCCGCAGGTACGCCATACAACACATTTGAGTACCCTATATAAACGTATTGTGATACGTAATACGTTTAGAAAATGGTACGCCGTATTATCACATTTAGATACGTCCTATTTACACATTAGGTACGCCGTACAAACACGTTTAGATACCCTATATCATACGCAATACACACAGGAAGGTACGGCAGGACTGAATAGACTGATACAAATTAAATCGGGTACCTACCTGTAAAAATTTCTGACATGTGTAAGTTTTATTTAAATAGGTATTTAAGTGTAGATATATGTTTTCATTATTAGTATAGTTCAAGTAGAAAAGAAGGATTTTGTACATTGAAGTATTGAATGACCTCTCAATGACCATGGATTAGGGTAAAGTCAGAGACATCGGCCAAGAATAGCCGACATATTGAATCAGTGTAATAATACACAATTTATGGGACCAAATTCTTAATTATATGTCCTTGACAATGTGACAACAAGAATGTTTAAATAATTCAATTATCATGCATGATTATAATTGTCTTGACCCCGCAATGTCACGTACCTTGTTGGGAATCCAATATTTCCTTCTTTTTTCAGATCATCGTCTAAATGAATACAAAAATTAATGCATTTATATCGCATCATATTGTCATATAGTATATTACTTCGCATTTCATCCAATCGATTTTAATGATAAGTCTCCATCGCTCTTATCGATAGTCTTTGCGTACTTTGTGTTTACATTACAATTTTGATCTCATCGGAAAATGTTCACATGGACTGCATCTTTTTTTCTTTCAAATTGTTATTTTTCTTTTTTTGGGAACTAAATGGTGGACCCAAGATAGATTCAATGAATTTCGTTTACCAAGGATTTTAGGTTCTTCCTATTTGTGGCTGTTTATATATATTTGTTTGACTCATTTTCTCAAACCTTCTTTTCCATGATTCATGAATAATTATATATAAATTTTCATTTTTTTATCACGAGCTTGGGAAAAGGCTTCATGTCCATTTACGGATCGGTTTAACATTTAACTTGGAAAAGATACCTAGAATGTACAATAATTTAGGAACAATCCAATTTGAAAATGATGTAGTTAATATCTTATGATGGGCCTCTTACATTTTTGAAATTTTCAAGTTAATTGATCGCTAGTTGTTAGTGTTTGCCCCATTTCAACTCAATATCTCAACACCAAAGCCCATCAACTGGTCATGCATATCAATATATTTGTTACATAAAATAAAAAAAAAGGAAAGGAAAACGAGAGAAGTATATTTTTTTTTAAACAATATGTCCCTTAGAAGATATTGCCCTTAATCAGAAAACGATTTCCTTTCTTTTTCTTTTTTTTTTCTATTAAACCGTAAATAACATTTAATGTATAAATATATTAAGATTAATAAAATATCGTATAAAGGTCATTTACTTTAAGGCTTGGTTATAGAAGTCAGTAAAAGGCCAATGATAAGATACAGTTATGAGGCCCAATATAAACAATCTCACACATATTCTTTATGCCGTGCTCAGTTCGTTGGACTACGTGGAGTAAAAGCCCATTTATCATCTTTAATGTTGTTCACTAGTCCTACGTTTGGTTACAAGCTTAAGAAAAAGGCCCAACACATATTACTTGTAAGAAGCCCATCATAAGTTATATGGTCCTTTTAGTCAGAATGTTTGTTACGGGCTTGACGGGCTTTAAAATTAAAACCGGACTACACATAGTAAACCAAACAGCATAAAAGATATTATTATTTATATTATATGGCTTTATTGGGGACAGCAAACGGGCCATAGCTAAATAAGGAAATATAATAAAGCCCGAGAAACTGAGCTGGCCCGTGGTTATAATCCAGCATATGCCACATAAATTATCCAACAGGCCTACGTAAGATAAATAGTCCAGACCCACTACAATTTCTTGAAATGTCTAAATTACCCCTTATGGCCTGAATTGATTTGGAATGCAAATTATGACGGAGAAAGCATTTATTTCATCCAAATAAATCTCATCCAGGAACGTGATTGTATTGCGAAAAAATTAGTTTTATCTAGGAACGTGAACGATATTATTAGTCTCATCCAAATAATAGTAAATCTCAAGTGAACGGGATTACATAGTATTACAATCACTGGATTTATACTATCTTATCCTGTCTAGCATACTAAACGCAGCATTAGTTTATTTATATCAGGCTCTGACATATAATAATGCGCTTTTCTATAATAACGAGCTGGACAAAACAAACAAAACACTATATTACATACTCCCTCCATCCCATAATCTTTATCACATATATTGGTGGGCACACAAATTAAGGTGGCATTATTATAATAATATAGTACAATGAAAAGGGAAAAAAGTGTATATTTTGACACGTCTTTTAAGAATATTTAATATTATTATATTGATTGTTTGTGATAGTTTTTTACCCAAAAAGGAAATGTGATAAAGTTAGTGGGACACCCAAATGGGAAAATGTGATAAAATTAGCGGGACGGAGGGAGTACTATTATTAATATTATATAGCCTAGTCTGATAAAGCAAACGGGTCCTAAATCAGTTCTAAACGATAAGTATCATTTTGGTCTCACCAATTAAAATTATTTAAGTAGTAGACATTTCATAAAATAGTTTGGTTACTATTTAACCTCAATCAAATTATACACCCTAAAGTACAAAAAATAAATATATCAAATATTATATAGATGTAGAATTCTTAAGCATGTTTTTTCACGCAAAATAAAATTAATAACGCGAAAAAGATTTGTACTCGGCATCTATACTCTTATATAATTGGTGTATAGTATCTATAAAATGTCACATGGTCTGTCAACGTATTTCCAATTTAGTCTCTCTATTTGTAATTTAATTAATTGAATAATTACATATCACTTCCACTTTATTTATTGTACTCGTGCACATGCATATTTCTTTTTATATTTCATCTTAAACACTAAAAATTATAAATCTCAAAATTAACAGTGAAAAAATATACAATATATAGCCTACTTTCTATTTCGGACAAGCAAACTTAACAACCTCATCCTTCCAACTTCAATATCAATCGAGCCCAACCCAAGCTCAGTTATAAACTCTACTACATTCAGCACGTACGGTGTATGAGCAACGAGCAAGTATATCAAATATTTTATATTTTGAACATTTTATATATTGAATTTTATATAATAAATTTTAATTCAAGGATAAAAAAATTATAATCAAGTAAAAAATTAAGGTAAACCGTAATTAATCTCAGTTAAATTCACATACCAAATTAACAATTTTTAAAGATAGATTTAAGCGAATAAATGGCACCGTCTTACATGGTTTCCACCTTGCAAGTATTAAATTGGAGCCACTCGTTTAGAGAAACCCGTGGGGCTTATTAATGTATATTTCAAAGATGGTGCAAAATATATATAGGTAATAGGTGTATAATGTTCTCGGAGTATCCCAAAGCACTAAAACATTTATTAATTTTTTATTGCTGAATTGCTCTTCCCAATTTTTTATTTTTTACTTCTTTACGGTCAGATCAGAATCAATTTTCTTGAATCACAATAAATATTCGCACCTGTATTCTGTTCCTGCCAGGCTACTTGTCATAAAACTATACATACAATGCAAAATTATTCAAAACTAAAGCAAGTAATAGTATATCGAGGAAATTTTTTATATTATTATTTTAAAGGGTATAACATAGGGGGTAACAGTGTTGAAAATTGACGTTATTCTTATAACGGCAAATTTTGTGTCGGGCCCTATTATATTTTAAAATTAGGAATCAGATCCTGTCAGGATTTTTTTTAGTTTAAAGTACCTATTTTTTGAAAAATTAAGTGAAAAGGACCCAAAACTGTGATTTGACGAAATTATCCTTAATAAAAGTGATTTCTGAATGGTATTTGACGCCAGTTTTATGTTACACAGTTATACTGATTTGTTACCGTAGCAACCGCAAGTGTTACTTTAACGTTATAAGACGTTACTTATCGATAGTAAAATGTTATTAACAGACATATTTATTACATCGAACTATCGAACCCCATTTTTCACACTGATCGAGCACAGTCGATTGTTAACACCTTGTTTTGTTTCCATCATGCGGTATTACACCATAAACCCTAAAACCGTAAACCCTAAACTCGACGCAACGACCATTAGCGTTCTCCTATAAAAGATCGAATCATTAGCGTTTCGTCTTATTACACGTTTCAAGATTGAAAATTGATAACCCATTATAGGAGTATTGCTCCCTATAATGATGAATTTTCTATCTAGAAAAACAGGGGGGATGGTCGGGTGGAGGGTTCATGAACAATTATAACTGTTACACAATTATACTGATTTGTTACCGTAAAAACCGTAAGTGTTATTTTAACGTCATAAGACGTTACTTATCGACAGTAAAATGTTATTAACAGATATATTTATTACATCGGATTATCGAACCCTATTTTTCCCACTGATCGAGCATTGCTCCCTATAATGATGAATTTTCTGTCTAGGAAAACAGGGGGATGGTGGGGTGGAGGGTTCAAGAACAATTATAACAGTTTTGCGCTGAAAAAACACTTCCTTTCATTTGGATAACAACAGTCTTGTATTGAGTACCATATGACGTCTATTTAGTAACAAACTAAGTCGCAGAAGTCCCACATCATTCAAAAATAATACCAATTCCTGCAGTAACACATTAACAAATGATGTTGCAGGAAGCGGTATTATTTGTTAATATTGTGTTACTTCTGTGACGTCATTTGTTACTAAATAGACGACATATGGTATTCAATACAAGACTGTTGTTATCCAAGTGAAATGAAGTGTTCTTTTTCAGCGCCGAACTGTTATAATTGGCTGGAAGGGATTATTTAGGTATACAGCGTAATTTTGACATATGTCAGGGTTAAATATGTCTTTTTGCATCATTTAGGGCCTGACAGCTTAGTTTTACGAAAAGCAGGTCCTTAATACTAAATCCCACTGCAATGGGGCCTGAACCCAAAACAAAACATACTAATAGGGCCTGAAACTTTATTAACCCTTCTTATAATTATGTCTATTGCATATCAATATATAATATATAAAGCAAGTGAATAAATTTTGACATTGTAGGTTAATACTAATTAAGAAAACATGCTACAAAAATTCGGTAAAAACAACGCCACGTTTACAGCCTTGTTTACGAAGCAAATAATATTCTTTGTCCATAGACGAGACTGTTAGACATATTTTGGGCAATGCAAGGACTTTATTCATACTTCGTATATTATACCCAATGCATCAATGATTAAAGTTTGCCAACTATACAACAAGAAATTATGCGTTATTTGTTGTAGTGGTCGTCCGCGTTGGCTGTACCAAATATTTATTTATTTATTTTTAATCTTTCTGCGCCAAATTATATAGACAATTAACAATGAACCAACCACAACAAAAAGAATAAATTACAAAAATTAACGATGTGATAAGCGCGTGCCTTCACTCCCACCCACTTAGCTCATACAACTATTCACGCGCTTAACTAACATCTACATCGGTGGTTATGCCTGTGCGCCGGACAATTCCAGTTCTTTCAAAATTTTTAACTGTAAAAATTTTCCGAATTAAAAAACTCAAATATGAATCTTGGAATTAATTATTATTTTATGGTGAATCTATAGAAAAAACCCAATTGGATAAAATTTTTACACATAGATACTCATGTCATAAAATTTTACAGATAGGTACCCAATTTAATTTTTATCAGTTTATTTAGTCATGCCGTACCTTCCTGTGTGTATATTGTGTACCATAACACGTTGATATAGGGTACCTAAATATAGCATACGTCGTACCTAATGCATACCTGTGTGTTACAAAGAGCATACCTAAATATAGGATACGTCGTACCATTTTCTGTTATATAGGGTACCCAAATGTGTTGATATAGGGTACCCAAATGTGTTGTATGATGTATTTTCGGGGATCAGGTACCTATGTGCAAAAAATTTATTCTGTTAGGTACCTACATATAAAAAATCCTGACAGGGTACTAAATTATAAGTTTTTATCCAACTGGTACTTATTTGTAAAGATCCCTTATTTATTAAGATTAAATTTATTGGTTATTATTACATTACAACCCCTCTTTATTACATGTTACCATGTTCTAATCCCAGTTGTCATATATACCTTAGCTGGCCTGTACACGTTCATTTGACTTTTCTCTTACAATAAATAACATAAAAGCACATTTCACCTCAAAAAACCAAGAAAAAGAACCCCACAAAAAACATGGTTCTTCTCCACCGCGCTCCTCCCACCTCCGCCGTGGGACTCTTACTCCTCATCCTCCTCTCCTGGCCGTCGATCTCCCACGGCATCCGCACCACGCCGGAGGACTACGCCGCCGGCACGTTCTCCGAGGCGCCAGAATACCGCAACAGCCCCCACGACTGCCCCCGCCGCAGCTCATTCGTCCACGTGGCGATGACCCTCGACTCCGAGTACCTCCGAGGCTCGATGGCCGCCGTCCACTCCGTCCTCAGGCACGCCGCCTGCCCGGAAAACGTCTTCTTCCACTTCATCTCCGCCGAGTTCGACCCCACCCTCAGCCCACGCGCCCTGGCGCGTTTGGTCCGCACGGCGTTCCCCTCCCTCAAATTCAAGGCCTACGTTTTCCGGGAAGACGCCGCCGTCACGAACCTAATCTCCTCCTCCATTCGGCCGGCGCTGGAAAACCCATTAAACTACGCCAGAAACTACCTCGGCGAAATCCTCGACCGGTCGGTGACACGTGTCATCTACCTCGACTCCGACCTCATCCTCGTCGACGACGTGAGGAAGCTCTGGGAAGTCAAACTCTCCGCCGGCAGAATCGTCGGCGCTCCCGAGTACTGCCACGCAAACTTCACAAAGTACTTCACCGACGAGTTCTGGTCCGACCCGACCCTTTCCGGCGTATTCGGGTCGAAAAACCCGTGTTATTTCAACACGGGCGTGATGGTCATCGATCTTAATGGGTGGAGGGAAGGGCAATTTAGGGAGAAGATAGAGAGATGGATGGAAGTCCAGAAAAAGAAGAGGATATACGAGCTCGGCTCTCTTCCGCCGTTCTTGCTGGTGTTCGCCGGCGACGTGGAGGGGGTTGACCACCGTTGGAACCAGCATGGGCTCGGCGGAGACAACGTCGCCGGATCTTGCAGGCCGCTGCACGCCGGTCCGGTGAGTTTGATGCATTGGAGTGGGAAGGGGAAACCTTGGGTTAGGTTAGATGAGATGAAACCATGTCCTTTGGATTATCTTTGGGAGCCTTATGATTTGTTTAATGGGAAGAGAAATAATCGAAGCAATAAGATTTCGATGGAGACGATCATGATGAACAGTCGCTATGATCAATGATTTATGTTTTCCTTTTTTTTGTTGAATTTAAAGTTTGATTCTTTTGTATGGGTATATAGATATAGATAGATGGATAGATTGATAGATACAAATCTCTTGGTAGAAAAATATTTGTCTAGATTGATTGGATTAGGGTTTCATTGGGGATACACTTGAATTGGATTTTGATTTAATACATGATTATTTGTTATCGTCATTTTGAATGTTTTGGTGATCAATAGCCTTTAATTGTTCTATTACCAATATCCTCACCCAAAATTAAAAATCAAATTGATCTACTTTAAAGTTATAGTTCAATAAATTACGCATTTTTTTACCAGTAAGATATTTGCTAAATTCAATATAAAGTGAATATGGACGTAATATGCGCGATAATGAAATCGTTCAATATATAGTAAATATGGACATAAGCAGGATAATCAAATAGTTTAAGTGAGATCGAATATTGTTTAAGAATCGAATATTGTTTAAGATATATGAAGCTCGATCACTTGGTATATCCTTTGGATCCTAATTTATAAGTTTGTACATTCAATTATTTGTTACTTATGCTCTCTCTCTCTCTCTCTCTCTCTCTCTCTCTCTCTCTCTCTCTCGCTCGCTCTCACTCTCACACACACACTCTATGCATAGTTGCTCATAACTAATCACGAACCAAATTTAATAACGAAGTTTATACGCTTATACACCAACGCGTCGCCATGTTTCGACAGATTAGTGAAATATCAAACACGTCATTTTCACTATAATTTAGAAGGAAAGTAGCTTAATATATCACAATATAAATACACGCTATGGTGTCTTGATACTTTTCACAGTTGAAATGTCACGGTAACGTAACATAGTAGTCAACGTAGATGTTGCTACTAATCACTATTATTATTAAGATACGTATGCACGTTATTTTAGACTATTCTCGAACAAATGGACAGCAAGTGGAGATTTTCTAGACTTTATGTAATGCATCGAAGTTCTAAATCATATACCTCATTTGGGCAAGGCCCATTAAAAATAGGCCCAATGTAAAAAACCGAGGCCCAAACTTAATAGTGAGCTGACCTAGTATAAAGCTTACCCCCTCAATTCCGTTGTAAATTAGAAAAAAATGAAAAGTTGAAGAGTCGACGTTTCAGTGAAATAATTGAAAGGAACATATTTAATTAGACCATATTGGAATCAAATGACTAGACGCTTCAACTGACTGTATTACAGAGTATCTCTGAAAACAAAATCAAAGTTTAATAAAGAACCTTAAACAAGATCGAAACATGGACTAATGATATGTTTATAGTCTCCTTTCACGGATTATTATATGAAGACCCTTCAAATAAATAATTTTAATTTGAATCTTGATTAGATAACTTATTATTTCTCTCCACTCCACAAGACAAGAGCTTTAACTTCACCTCCATTATTGGTTCCAATCCAAGCTATTTGCCACGTGGCGGTCCCAATCTATGGCTTCTAACAGTAAAGTACTCTCTGCCTTAAACGCAGCTTCATTATCTCTCTTCTCTCTGTTCTAGTGGGCCACTTCGAACCATCATCATTATCTTCATTCTTGAGACTTGAAGCCTCGGTGTTTGTTGAAAAGAAGTAAGTATACTTAGGTGAGGCGAAGCTTTCATTCACCTTCAGCTAATTTTAGGTCCGCTTTAGATTTAGTATGTTTCGACTAAATCATAGGCGTTTCTCTTTTTTGTTTCCCTTTTTAGTGGAGAATTGTCGGCTTTTCTTTCTTTGATTCGAGGCTTTTAGCTGAACCCACTTGCTGGGTTTGCTTCGATTTTTCTTGCACTGACACAAAGATTGAACCTTTTTTACGCTTTTAGGAACTGAATTAGCTGTGATGGGAATGAAGCAAAATCAATGACATAAAGCACGTTTATCTCTGTAGTTATTGATCTTTAGTGCTGTGTGGAACTTTTTACACTGTTTCTGCTCTCTTTTTTCTTTTGATTATCATGTCCATCTGCTACTGTGTTTATCATTAAAGTTCATCGGAATTTTAGGACTTTCCAGAAGTATTAGGAACAGCCCATTAATGTTGTGATAATTATAAGATAATATAGTTGGAAAAAACATCACATGGTTTCCTTAAAGATTCCTGCATTGTCCTTGTATTCTCTATTGCCCTCATTATGGATCTATTACTTGTTCTTGGCTGGGTTGGTTCTGCAGTTGATAAAACACATTCATCCCTCTGCAAATCATATCAACTGTGCATTGTGTAACTGTTTTCTTTGTTTGATATCTGTGATAGTTGTTGATCTTTACTTCGATTGGTTTGCAAGAAAAACATAATTCGCCATCTATCTCATCTAAAATCACTGTTAATGGCTTGTTCTTATTCAAATTGTAGATACCTTATCACCCAAATAGATGGACTTCTCTGTCAAATCTGAGGCTCGTTTAGATGTTTCAGTTTCATTTGGAAAGTTCGAAAACGATGGACTTTCTTGGGAGAAATGGTCGTCGTTTTCGCCGAATAAGTATTTAGAGGAAATTGGGAGCTTATCCACGCCAGGATCAGTAGCCCAGAAAAAGGCCTACTTCGAAGCTCATTACAAGAAAATTGCTGCCAAGAAAGCCGAAGAATTAGAGCAAGAAGATAATAATAAGCCCACTACACACCCAAATTCTCCTGGCAAGGCGTATACCGTTGAGTGTTCGTCCATGGCTGATGTAAAACTCGATTCTCTTTCAAATGGTCAGGGATTGACTGAGGTTATTGCAGAGGACACGCCTGATGTTGGTAATAATAACGCTGTTGAATCAAATGGTAAGAGATCTGTTGAAGAATCTTCGCCCATTTCTGAAGTGGTCGAAGATAATCCGTTAGGTGTTGATCAAAGAGTCTCTACAAATGAGGAAAAAGCGTTTGTGGAGTCAGTTGAGCAATCCAAGCATGAAAACAGAGCTAATACTGTGTTAGAAAACAGAGAAGGAGCTGAGTGTTCTGTTTCAGAGACTCGTAATATTTCGAAAAAGGTTGTATCGAAAAACCCAGAAAGGGAAAAGGACAGCACAGTGAAAGAACGATCAAATGCATTGAATAAGGAAAAAACTAAGTCGGTGTCGAACTCACGAAATTCAGTTCAGAAGGTAATGGATCAGTGTATTTTTATCGAACTCTCACGATTTTGATCGATTGAGTTGCATTTACATTTATTTTGTTCAGGTAACGCCCGTTAAAGAGAAAGACGCAGCTGCTGCGAAGAGGAAAGTTATCGCCCCTTCTGCCAAATCATTACAAGCTTCGAACCTTAGACAAGCAAAGCCAACAATGTTGTCTACGTCTTTATCTTCTTCTCAGCAGTTAAAGAAGAAGACATACACTTCTCAACTGCAGAAATGTATGGAGGGAAAAATCGCTCCTACGTCTTTGCACATGTCTATTAGTTTGGGTCCCACGAATTCTTCTTCTCCTCCTTCTTCGTCGAGTATTCCTATGACCAGAAAATCTCTGATCATGGAGAGAATGGGCGATAAGGACATCGTTAAGCGAGCTTTCAAGGCTTTTCAGAATCGAAGTGATGGATCTTCTTCAGCTAATGAGAAACGAGTTACGGTCCAAGCACGTGTTTCTTTTAGTAATCCTCCCTTACATATGCTCTTCGAGTTTTTAACTGTTTTATTTTTCTTACTTTTTCTTACAGGGACCATCTTCTGCATCCGAGACTAAGGTTGCCTCAGCTCACTCTCATGGAAAACCGAATGAAGGGTAATTAACAGCGCATTAGTGCAAATTCATTCGTTCAAAACTGGCCCAGTTTCGTAATTCATGAAAGCTAATATGAACTATACTTGGTTAATAATGATTGTGAATCGATAGGCTGAGAAAGGATGCTAAAAAACCGATAACTCCAAAGAGTGCTCCATCTATCAGATCAACTCCTTTGCCCTCGTCAAGGTGAGATCTTTCAATATATGAGTATTCATACTAATACAGTAAATGCGTCCAATCTTACAAAGAATCATGGTAATAAAATCCCATTTAGGAAAAGTGTGAGCTCTGTTTCGCCAGCTAATGGCTTGATAAGCAATGGAAGAACCGAAAAGAGGCAAGAGGTATATACATCTATGCTGTGCATCTAATTCCACGCGCCTCTATTCTTTGCTCATTTATGTACCTATCGATTTACTGTGAATGAGCAGTTCCTGAAGAAATTGGAGGCTCGGTCGATATCTAGAACAGCAGAAAATGCTCGAACTCGTGCAAAGTCAAAGGTGTGTCTGATTTGTATGTCATTATTTCTATGCATTTGTGACCCTTTTAAGCTCAGCTCTCTTTTTGTTCTTCGAATCGACACTCTAAATGCAACTCTTTTCGCAGGAGGATAAGGCATTAGGGATGAAAAGGCTTACGCAGAGCCTCAATATGAAAGGGAAGAGTATGCAATCTTTCAATGAGGATAAAGGGAAACGTCGATAGAGAGTAGTATACCATAACCATGTTTGCCTTTGTTTGTTGGGGAGTGAAGTAATATGTATACTGTGTAATGAGATTGGTTAATTGTGATATTGTGTAGTGCAAGCAATATAAGAGGAATTTATAACTTGGCTTTTCTATACCTTCCAAAGATTGAAACCAAACACACGCGTCTTCTTCTTTCTTTATTGAATGGCAGAAGTTAATTTTGATTAATAATTATCATGTTGCCATTTTCTAGAAGAAAATATAAAATGGGTCCCGTTTGATTCATTGATTCGTCGTCTTGTTCCTCCTCTTCTTAGAATAATATGCAGAAACATCCATGGAAAAAAGACGCATATGCTTCATCGTCGTCGAAGAAAAATTATGTCGTTAATTTCTATTCTAGAATAAATAATTAAAAATTTCGTGACTAGTCAAAGCCCATACAAATATTGGGTATTTAAAGGAAGTTTCTCTATATCCGCGTAAAGAACGGAGAAAGTCAATCGGCACAATTGACCAGGCACTTGTTTTTACACCTAATTATTAATTAATAGCTTTCTTCCCCGACATTACAAACACATCTCATCTCAAGATCCAAACTTTCAGACGCCTCTCTTTCTCTCTCACACACACAACACGCACACACTCACGAGAGAGAACAGATCCACAGTTCTCTTGAACGAAAACCATGAAGAAGAAGCCTTCAATAGGATCATTATTGCTCCCAAGCTTAATATGCGTACTCGCCGTCGCCGCCGCCGAAGCTCACTTCTTCCCAAACACGTCCTTAATTCCGCCGTCGTTGGTCCCCAACAAGACAGCTTGGGACGACGCATTCCACAACCTCGCCGGCTGTAAGAAGGGCGTCACGGAGAAGAACTTGTCCAAGCTCAAGAACTACTTCGCCCACTTCGGATACTACGACGACGGCGTCGCCGCCGGGAAAAACTTCACCGACGACTTCGACGACGGCCTCGAGCACGCCCTCAAGACCTACCAGGCCAACTTCAACCTCGAACCCACCGGCGAGCTCGATTCGCAGACGCTGAACCACATCGTACGGCCGCGGTGCGGCAACCCCGACGCCGTCAACGGCACCTCCACCATGAGGCGGCGGCCGGATTCGCCGGACGGTTCGGTCCACGCGGTTCGACACTACTCTTTCTTCCCCAACCGCCCGCGCTGGCCGCCGGGCAGGACGACGCTGACCTACGCGTTCTTGCCGGGAAACCAGCTGTCGGCCACCGTTCGCGCCGTGTTCGGGCGGGCTTTCGAGCGGTGGTCGGAGGTGACGCCGATGAACTTCACCGAGACGGCGTCGTTCTTAGCGGCGGACATCAAAATAGGGTTCTTCAGCGGGGACCACGGCGACGGTGAGCCCTTCGACGGCGTGATGGGGACGCTGGCACACGCGTTTTCTCCGCCGGATGGGAGGCTGCACCTCGACGGCGACGAGAACTGGGTCGTCGACGACGGATTCGTCGATTCGTCGCCGGCGCTGTCGACCGTCGATTTGGAATCGGTCGCCGTCCACGAAATTGGGCATTTGCTGGGTTTGGGGCACAGCGCCGTGGAAGACGCCGTGATGTATCCGACGATTGCGCCGGGGACGAGGAAGTTGGAGCTGGCGCAGGATGACGTCATGGGGATCCAAGAGCTGTATGGGTCGAATCCGAATTACGTCGGGTCGGGTCCCGACTTGGCTTCGAGAGGGGAGAATGATAGGACCAGTTCGGCGGTGAGAGTGGGACTTTTGGTCTTGCAATGTTGGGTCGGGTTGATTTTCGGGTTATTGTTATTATTTGTATAGTTTTTTTTTTGTTTCTTCCACGATTTTTAGATTCGTCACTGAATATATTCCTAATCATGTTACTGATGAAGGTAACGTGAGCATTTATTGGGCGTGTTCTCGCGTATCATTATGGTTTTTTGCTTCATTTTTTGTTATGTATATTTTACATTTATTGTTATACGATGTATTGTATTGTATATTTTCTTCATATATTTATTTAGCTTCCTTATAAACTCTCGAGTCCCCGTTTAACAATAATGATTTTTCTAAACTAAAAAAAGAAAAGAAAAAAGAAAAGGAATGAAAATAAGGTGAGCCGCTGATGTGGGCCTGGGGTTCGATTTGCTAATTCTTCACCTTTAAGCCCATGAAAAATAATAATTTGTCAAAATGTTGGCAATAATTGGATTGTGCATCATGATATATACTCCGTTCCGTTTCTAGAAACAAGTCGTTTAGGCTTCTCTTTTTTGTTTTTTAATACAAGTCGTTTTATTTTTTCTCAAGAAAAATAGCTTGAAGTTTACAACTTTAACCCCATCTTAAATAAAAATAATTAGATAAAATAATTATTTAAGGGTAAAATAGAGTTTCTGTTTATTTTCTTAATGTGTGCAATTACCTTAAACGACTTGTATTTGTGCAAACGAGTCGAACTCGAGTCCTTTTAGGCTCGAATTTGGAAATTTTTTATCATGTTATTAATTGAAAAGATAAAAAATAAAAATAAAAAAACTCACATACAAAGCTTGTAAGCTTTCAAATAATCACGAAAAAGCTCAATAATAATGAGCTTCGTTCGTGTGGTGGCTCGACTCATCTTTCATCTTAATTTCATTGCTAGAATTTCCATGAATTTTAAGTTAATAGAATTACTAAATGAAACTAAAAGCCACCATTTCGATGACTTGGAATTTTTTTTCTAAAAAATATTTCATAGCTCAACGAAACTCAAATGATGAATTGAGTAATTCAAGCTGTGTAATAAATTCAATTAGCCCAAAAATAGACGATGCCCACATATAATAAGATTACATCTACACAATGATGGCGATTAGAGTAATGAATCGACACCACTGTCCCCCAAACACTACCAACTGATTTGAATTTCTTACGTTGATTTATATTCTTCAATTTATAATCTCAATCGTTGACTAATTAAGCTCAATGTTTGCAATAAAATTAGGGTAAGGCTTGCCATAAGTCCATAATCATGTAATGTTAAATCAGACGCATAAAGAGATGATTATGTTTATCTGTTGGTACCAAACATCTAGAAGTGGTAACTTTTGGAGAGTCAACGTAAAGGGAAGAAAAAAGCTATACTAAAAAAGACTTACTATTTGTTCTTGTATAAAAATGTAGCATGCTTAATTATACCTTTGAGTTTGAATCGAACTGAATTGGTGTAATATTTTTAAATCATTTTATGACAAACCCAAGTTGCGTACATCTGGCGAAACAAACACAATAATTCCGTGTTTATTGTAGTTTGAGCCTTTGACATAAAAACACATAGTAAAAACTGTGCTGTAATAATTAATACATACGACATTTCATCATTAGTCTCTCACTTTCATCATTATTCATCAATCGCAGCATGACCTTTATTTCCATCTTGAAAAGAAACCATCTTCGTCTTCAACCTCAAAGACGAGAGCTTTTTCAGGAAACAAAAGGAGGAAAAAAGGGTTCTATAGCTTATCATGACGATGGATAAAATCAAGAAGAAGAAAACCCTAATTCTCAATCTTCACTCAATTCATTCGAAAGGGGTTTCGTGTTGATTTCTTCTTCTCTTTTCTCTATGGGGAATTGAAGCAAAACGGTCCGAACATCTATAAGTAAGACTATACATATTTCAAGAGTTTATTTCACCTGTGTGTGTGTACTATTGACGAGGGTTTGATCTTTACAAATGGTAAGAACTATTTGTTTCTCTTATATATTTTGATTTTACATGTTTGATTTGAGCACTTGAGCTGTTAAAAGATTCTGATGTGGATCTAAACTGAATGTTCGATTTCCTTGCCTTATGTGTTATTTGAGTTTTATTTTATAACAATCGTCTAGATCTTAATGAGGGTTTGCTCTCTATCTAACCTAAAACTCCATTAATCGAGCCTATTCGATTCGTACCACAAATATTTAGCTTTTGCCTGGGATATTCTGCTTATATATAGAGATATATATTTTCATGCTATTTGGATGGTTTAAAGCTGGAAAGATCTTGGAGAAACTTGAAATAATTGAAGATGCTCAACATCTTGATGACATATTAATTAATATAAAGTTGCTCGTTATATGCAAACAAATAGTTAGATAGGTATTTCTGATTCTCAAGTATTAGATAATCGTAATGTAGTATAGTCATATTTTATAATCAACTCGGTAACCATTCGAGCGCTCAAAGTATTATCGTTTCTTTTTGTTTTCTTTTTTCCATTTAGGGACGATTCTTTTCCAATTTGCAGATGAGAATGTACATTTGTATTCATCAAAACGAAAAAATTCGGGGTCATTTTTCAGAATGAGAAAAATAATCGTTCCTTTTACGTTTATTAGCAACGTTGTTAAATTCTAAATACGTTTTACATTGTGAGTTAACGGTCATTCAATCTCCATAAGCAATAAAAAAAACAAATATCACATATAACACAACACACTCAGCATATATTTGTAACACGCATGTCGAATGTTGTGTTTGTGTATCTTCTGTACAGTATCACAATAATAATGCAAAGGAAAAGTTAAAGAAACTATAATTGGATGACTGTTGAAGAGCTCTCTCCAGAATGATTTTGATATTATTAAATTCTTAGATTTAAGAAAATAAATATGGTATAAAATATGCACCATGCCTAATCGGTTCTACCGAAGCTATGCTCGCTTCGTCGTAATTACTCGAAAGCTCACAAGTTATTTTTTCATATATAAATATATATCTATATATATATATTTATCTAGAGTTAAAAATGAACTACTTTTCCTACTTTCGTTGGGCTGAAAACAATATTGGGCTGCATAATTTCTGAACACCAAAGCCCATATTTAAGGGCAATTAAGTATCTTCGGCTGAAATTTAAGATCGTTAATAAGATACACGCGCCAATTACTCCACGCGCCTTATGCGTGTCCAGTAAACAAACGCTCAGCTCATGCCCCACGCGCACGAGACAAGGAAACCCTAGCTATCCTCGAGCCAGCCAAGTTTCGACTGAATATGGGAAGTAGATTTCGATCAAAATCGACCTTTTGACGATTTTGTTTGAAGAAGGTTCCAATTGGTTTCGTTAGTTTCTGATAAGATGTCAGGGAATTCAAGGTCTCGAGTAACCATCACCCTTGGACGCTCGGGGCAGGTAGTAATGCGTTTTTTTGTCTATTGCCGTTGCTATGTTAGGTTTTTGACTTGATTGCTAATTGCAGTTCATCGTGCTGGGCCAAAGTTTCTTTGTTTATTTTCATCCGATTATGAATGAAAAGTCTTGATTGGTATGATAATCTCTGTCTTTATTGATCTATTGAAGGTCGCTGTTGAACAGTAGACGGTGGAAAATGCCGATGTGTGTGTTTCTAGGCTGAGTGCGAAGTGCCCAATACATACATAGGCTTATCTGATTTTTGTAAACAGAAAGCACTTTAGGACTATCTTCTCAATGGCGTGATTTAACACGGCATTATTTCCAGGTGGTAAAAAGGGATGGAACAGCTGCGGACGATCCAACGAATCTAAGCCCGATGGCAGGAACCAAGAGGTCGGCTAGAGAAAGGCTAGGGTATAATGACGATTTGTCTGCCAGCATTAGTAATAAGAGGTCTGTATTGCTGTTTTTCTTTTCGAAATTTCATCAGTTGTTCATTATTTCTATTGTTTAAAAGCTGATGTGGGTTATGGTTGTGATCATTGATTTAGTATGCTATTAAGCAACTTTATTACACTGGAGAAGGAGAACACACTTCTATTGTTTGTTATTGCGAAACTTAGTTAGCAGATTAGATGATCTATCTATGCTATTGAGTGAAACGGTGCATGGCATAACTATGCTCTTATGCATAAGATGCCTTCATTCCCTCTATCGGTCAAATTCTCATGATCCACATTCATTCATCTTGCAGGCAACGAGCAGACGGTGGATTTGTTGTCAATCCTTCTACTGGTAATTGCCTAGTTGTAAGACTTCACAAATTATTTGTAACTATGACTAACATTTAGCAATTACTTACATGACCTCTGTTTCACCCAATTCCATTTGAATTAATAAAGACGCCCGTCTTAGACAAGATGATCTGCGGTACAAAATAATGCAAAAGAACATACTGAAAAGGAGTCAAAATAGCCAGAAGAGTAAAATGGATCTTAGGAACATATTGTCGAGGCCCTCACCATCTTCAGTGGATAGCGTTTCCACAAGGCTGAGGATACCTGATACAAGCAATAGTAGAATGCGCAATCATTTGGAACTAGAGAGGGCACAGTCAAGAGCTGGAGAGACTAGTGTGACCGTAGGTGGACACTTACCACCTTTTACTAGAACTTCTAATCAGCAGCCTGTACCTGGATTCAGGGGTCAACATGTATCAGATCCTGGGAAACAGCATTCTCTGAAGGCCAAGGAGGGTGATCGAAACCCTCTTGATGCAGAAGATGTCATTCGGCGTGCTCATAAGGAAAGTTATTCTCGTGCAATGGCTGATATACCAACCATGAGAGCATCATCACATTCTGTGAGTGGATTGGAATCTGGCAGTGCTTATTCGCCCTGGACTTTGGAGCGTATAACGCAAAGATCCCCTGTTGAAAGCTTGGCTACTTCTAGAGGTGTTTCGGCATCGCAGAGAGGTGAGGAACTTCAGAGAAGATATTCGGTTAAGACTTATGATGACTCTAGGACTGCGTCATACGTAGGTAAAGACATGCTTGAGTTCTCGAGGCCCGTTAGTTCTTCTCACATGACCAAAATGGCTCCTCCACCTGCTAGACCAATGATGAGCCTGGGGGCTATGGTCGCCACAAACCCTCGTGAAACTCTTGCACCGAGAAGTTCATACATGGTACGTGGACAAGCTCTTTCACCTTTTTCGACATTGTATGTCATTTGTGTAGTGTGTACTATTTTGTTGCATCCCTCCTCCCTAGATGTAAGACGTTCTGCTGAAAAGTAGAAGAGTGTCATGGATAACGGCTTTCAAATATTATCATGTTACTATTATATGTGTACTGGTGTCAAGAGTAGTTTTATTGGCTATCTATCTGATACTTCGTAATATAGAAAGTACATAACATCTCCAACAGAGAATAATATCTAAGTGGCTTATAAGTAGTGATATAACTCATGGCTATGGTTTCTTGTTCTCCATTAATTGGCCCTCAGTAATGTGCAGCATTTCGATTCTCATTTCTGGGAAGTTTTGTTGAATTTCCCTACTTTATGTTTGTGATTAGAATTGTGACAGATGACTCATCCCTTCAGCCGCTAATTGGCCCTCAGTATTGACATATCCTCAATCGTATTACGTTGTGGCAGGTTGAAAATCAACAAACCGTTGACAACTTTTTGCGTTCGCTGGGTCTTGAGAAGTATGCAATCCTCCTTAAGGCTGAGGAAGTACGTGTACATTTTATTAGCATTCACGTGAACCATTGAGTACAATGGACTCCTTCCATCTTTGTTTTCTTCAAAATCGATTGACATCTGTTTTAAATCAAGAAAACCTAATTCTGACTGATTCTGCAGGTGGATATGTTTTCGCTGAAGCGTATGGGCGAAAGAGACCTTAAGGAGCTCGGAATACCCATGGTAAAGTACTCTTTTCTTTGCGAAATTCTATCTGTCCATAATCAAGCTTTGATTTCTGAATATGATCTGAGTGAAGAACCCTTTTTAACAAACCCATAAATTGTAAGATCAATTCTTGACCTGAATCTTTTTCGATCTCTCGGGATGATCTTACTTCTGTTCAACTACTTAATGCTGATGTAAAACATCATTCGATATTTTTTCTTACACCTTATACAGGGCCCAAGGAAGAAAATCCTACTAGCTCTGCAACCTAATCTGAAACAACAAGCATGATATATTTATTACATAGGACCTTTGTTCTTACTTTAGACTTATGTCTTCAGTCTACTGCTTGTATGTGATGTTTTTGGTACGGAACTGTTTGTTATTTACCAGTTGGAAGATTGAGAAGAGTGTATGTGCTTGACAGATAAAGTTGTATGAACTATGGCATTTGTGTTCTTTAAGGTGGAAACACTGCGGTTAGTGTCAGTTTCTGCTACGTTATCTTTGGACTTCTTTCATGGAGCAATGAAAAAGGTTGAGTATTTCTGGTAATAGATCGATTCATTTTTAAATATTACGAGAATTCTCTTACCAGAGCTTTTGTTGGTTGACTAAGTGGGATTTTTTTTATTGTGAAAAAATCAAGAGGCGTGATACATTTTTATCTACTTATTATATATATGATTATTTTGCGGAAGGATTTATTAATTTATGTCCGTGACTATTGAGTTGACAAGTCGTTTCGTATGAGAATTGTTTATAGGGAAATTCTCTTTCATTACCTTTGGAATTTAAAAATTCATTTTCAATACCCTTGAATTATTTATTCATGTTTAGTACTCTTATATGAAAAGTTGTGTGTTTAATACCTAAAGCCCAATGAAAAGTTGTGTGTTTAATACCTAAAGCCCAAACAGTGAAAGGACAAACATAACATTCCTCACAACAAATCTGAACATTATAAACATACGTCGTTATTAAACCAATCATTATAAATATTATACCAAACGTTATAATAATTTTAGTACAAGCAAACTTGGACATTATACCATCTCTAGTTGTTATTATACAAACATAATTATTATTATACCAACAGTTATCGTTATTATACCAACAAAATTGAAAAATATATCACCTATTGGTAAAATAATGATACATTTGGTATAATATTCAATACGTTTGTATGAGAATGACAACAGTTAGTATAATGTCCAATTTTATTTTTATAAACGTTAGTTGTTGGTATAATAGTGATAACAGTTGGGTAACGATAATCGTTGGTATAATGTCTAATTTTGTCCTATAAAAGTGTAATATCGCTATTTGTTGGTATAATAGTGTCAACAATTGATATAATAGACAACAATTTGTATAATGTCCATTTTTGTTAATATAAAATTACAATAACGTTATTTGTTTGATAATAAGTTGTGATTGACTCGGTATAATAACTTAGTTGGTATAATTTCTATAATTTCTGGTATAATATCCATTTTGTTGGTATAATAATGACTTTTATTGGTATAATACATGCGATAATATTTTGTCATATTTTTTTTTAACATGTAAAGAAGGGTTGTTTTCGTCTTTTCAACGTCAAAAAGTTACTAAACATGAAGAAATTCTCAAATCGATACTGAAGAAATAATTTGAGGGGTATTTAAGATAAATTTTAAAATTCCAAGTGTAACGAAAGGGAATTTCTTCTTGTTTCTTTTTTCAATTTAGTTTTCAGTTGAGGCATGTGATTGCAAATGTACCCGAAATACAAATACCCAATTCCATTACACTGATAAATTTATGTGATTAAACTTTTCATTTTTGTGGCTTTTAGCTCTAATTGAAATCTTCATTACCTTTCATCAGATTCCACGTGTTGGCAGCAGACCTATTTGGAAAATTCTCCTACCCATATAAGGAAAGTAATTGGGAACACCCTAGAAAAAAAAAAAAAAAAAAGATATAATAAATAACAAAGCAGTTGGAATGAAAGATGCATTGGTGGAAGATAGTTCACCGATTTAATATAGAATAAGAATAGATATACCAAAAAAAAAAAGGAAATATTATAATTTGAACAACTGTCCTTACACAAAGAGCTTATAATAATATTGTATCATGAATGGATTCACCTTGAACGTTATCTTCTTTTTTAAATATATAATAAGAAGATATGCCAGAGATTTGGTTTTGAAGACTTCTTTGATTAGTATATATTTGCTTACATCATAGCCCACTTCCTTAAATTATTGCTTTGTTTAGAAAAAAATGATGAAGTCCGTTATCATTTTTTAAAATGCATCCTAAATGAACCAAAGTCAAGATAGAATATAGGCAAATGATTATTGGGGATAATTAAAAGGAACCTTCGATCAAGTTCTGAACAATTTGATATATATGCATTATTAAAATGTTTTAATAATTAGTTTATAGGCTCTTCCTGGTCAAATTCAACTTACTCTCGTACTTCTAAAATTCTTTGCAGTACAATATATTGCATGATTATACGTAGGCTTGGTAATACATATCACTAATAATACATATATATCACATACAAGAATTTTGTAGGACCAAATATAATAATAACATTTCAAACCCATTAAGTAGCTGGTCAATAAAAGTTATCTTTTAACAAGTATTTATATGGGAAGTTTTAAAATTGTCCCTATCCTTCGAGATGATTGTTACATTCCCATCTATCTTCCTTTGATTAATAGTATAAAATTCATTTCCCCTCATTCACAAGCATGCAATAAAATAATGACTACTCCAAAGCATGGTTGGTACCACAGTCGCTTCATACGTAGTAATTAATTGTAGATCTTTTAAAAGAATTAATTTAAACTTCATCCTCTATGGTGGTAATAAAAGTTCATGGCGTATCTACTGCACTTATTAATACATATAAACCCTAATATAAATAACACTATTGCATGATAGAATTCCACTGATCTGACTATTCTTTGTTGACCTTTGTCGCCCACTTATGCGATTGAATGATTATTATATTAATATAAAGTTGCAATAAAACCTAAAGATAGACATATTTTAGTAAATAGCCAGTAATATTAGCTATATAAACAGGTGAACTAGATACACACATATTATCATCTCCACTTTCTTCCCAGTCTTTTCAAGTTTCAACAATGGAAAGTTATTACAGCACTAATAACTACTTTTCTCAAGGAGCAAAATCGCCCGGCCATCGCCGGGAGAAAAAGCTCAAACTATTCGGTGTAGTTCTCAATCCTTCTGAAGCCCTCCACGTCAGCATCAACTCCTCGTCCACGTCAGCATCGACGACTGTAGGGAAGCCATTCTCAGATAAAAGATCTTCTTCCCTCCATGAAGACGAAGATAAAAGATTCCATTGCGAATACTGTTTGAAGTTCTTTTCCAATTCACAGGCGTTGGGCGGCCATCAGAATGCCCATAAGAAGGAAAGGATGAGTAAGAAGAAGAAGCTAAAGCTTCAAGAAAGAAAGCCCCAAGAACTGTTATACGATGATGATGATTATTGTTATTATTACAACGAGGGTTATACGCAGATAAGTTTTAGTCGTCCTTTCAATGGTGGTGGGGATGATGATAATCATGGAGTTTATTATTCAAATAGATGGAATGTCGTCGATGGTTGTGGTGATAGCTGTGTATCGCCTAGCGGTTTTAGTTTGACTGTACGTAGCGATGTTATTTCTTCATCGTCTTTGATGAAGAAAATAAAAAGGTTGTAATAGGGAAAAGGATTTTATCTTTAGTCATATGGTTAGGCTCTCATGATCTTATGTCTGATCTTATCAGTTCGAAGAGGTTAGAATATTAACTGATATTGGTATCCAAAACTAGGGTGTCCGTTTTTTTATTCCTTTATGTTCTAAATGGTAAATATTTCGTAACACCAAAGCTATACAAATATGTGATTTCTTGAGTCTTGAATAATAGGCAATGCATGTTTGTTGTAAGCTTTTTGAGTTTAATATGATGTAATAGTCCGATTTTAAAAGAGGAAACGGATCGGCAAGTGAATTTTTGATAAGGATTTATCTTAATTAGGTATTGGTTCTTATAACTAATCCAAATATATAACAAGTTGTATAAGGATTTATCTTAATTTATGATTTGCATTATATATGAACTCAAAATAAGAGTTGAAAGTGTTATGATTTGCATTATATATGAACTCCAAATAAGAGTTTGCAAGTGGGAATATATATTTGTATCGGTTATAATGATTCCGTCCATTTCATAACAATCAAAACACGTGAGGGAGAAAAGCGGTATTTAGGATGATTGATGACATTAAGTCTTCATAAATAACGTAAATGCTCTCATATGCATATATCCTCTGCGTAATAATAGTTTATTCTTTTTTTTTTTTTTTCGAAACGATAGCTTGCATTAATAACAAAGATACAGAGCTAAATAGCCCAAGGGGTCTCACCGGTACATCGTCAACCGGGAGAACAAAGGCTCACATAGGAGCAACACACAACCCCACAAGGGGAACAAACACTCCCACAAGGGGAGAAAAGGGTCCACAAGGGACAAAAAACCGACAGAAAACAGAACACCATAATCCACGACCAAGAACTAAAGAACCTATAACAGAAACAGCGATTAGGCTAAATCTACGATACTCTTCACTTTAACCTGGTCTTCGACTTCTGGATTTTGTCTTCATCGGACTGAAAGCTCCACAGGGGAGAAAAGAGCTCCTAACGCAAAGGTCAGGAGAAACGGACTCCACATGGGAGACTCGAGAATGGTCGGTGGTGGCGGAGACAATGACGGAAACACAGCGGCAGCAAGGCG
Organism: Craterostigma plantagineum; assembly: GCA_027422505.1. NCBI lineage: Eukaryota > Viridiplantae > Streptophyta > Magnoliopsida > Lamiales > Linderniaceae > Craterostigma > Craterostigma plantagineum. The sequence goes on from JAPQWV010000001.1 coordinate 29,517,552, forward strand.
GAGATGGTGGAGGCAGCGAGGCGGCGTCGACGCCGATGCGAAGGTGACAAGACGGCGACAGCAGCGAGGGGAGGCGAAGGTGGCGAGGACGGCAGCGACAGCGAGAGGGAGGTGGCAAGACGGCACCAGCAGCGAGGGGAGGCGGAGGTGGCGAGGACGGCGACGACAGCGAGACGGCTGCGGCGAGGAGGTGAGCGGAGCCGCGAGATTAAAAACACAAACAAGAGAGAAAGAAGAACGCAAAAAAAAAAAAAAAGAACAATGTCACCCCCCCTCCTCCTTGCGAGGAGGGGGAGCACGACGACTGCTTGCGAGGGTGCCCTTTTGGTGGTGATTGTGGGAATATGAGAGGTGGTGGTGAAGGGGAAGTATTTTGGGGGTGGGAGGCGGCGGCTACAAGAGCGAGGGTTTATTCGTTGTGCAAGAAAAATGATATGCAACAATTTCGACATACCGTTACATTAAAGCATATAATATACTATACTTAGTATCATATACTTCTGAATTATTACACTATACTACAAACCACAACCTTTCTACTCTTACGGTACGCAGGCCAGACGACTTAAGCTGAAACCTGCTCTCGGGGCAACGTAGTTGCAGAATCTTTAGCTGCAAATGCCATGGAAAAATGACGACGATTCGTATATATAGTATGAGAATGACTAAGGTAAAATATTATTACCTCTTTTCTTGAGCTTCTTTCTGAAGCTTCTCTTTCTGCTAAACGCCTTTTCCTGCAGAAAAAAATGCACATAGACTTTTAACGCAAATCCCCAAGAACATATCATTCTCATCCTTCGCAGAGTTCTTAGGATTATTAAATTAGTAATTACCACGGGCAAGCCCAATTCCTCGGCTCGACGAACCGCAATAACTAAATCTCTGTTCGATTCTGTAAATAGGCTCGTAACAAGCCCCTGCCTGCCCGCCCTAGCCGTTCGCCCTACTCTGTGAAGAAACTCTACTGCACAGCTTGCAAACTCTGCCTATGGAAACCCAAAAAATTAAAGATCCTTTTTTTTTCTCATTCTAGATAAGTTAATCGTAGATTTTGTGTTACATCTCTGAAATTTTTACCTGAATGACGTGTGATATATCTGGGACATCAAGGCCACGAGCAGCTGCGCCCGTACATACAAAGACGCCGCCTTTCTGCTGAAAATCCAATAGATTCTTCGTCCTCTCTTCCAAGGACATGTTACTGTGGTACCTCACGCAGGTGATTCCCGCCCCTGTAAGAATCTTGGCGACGGCTTCGACAGCCTCGACTGTGTTAGCAAACACCATTGTTCGAAAAGTTGAGTTAGAATCGTCTGTCTTGAAGCTGAGCCCACTTTTAACAGCACTTATTAGTGCGTCTACTTGCGTATTTGTTGTGACTTCGACCCACTTATGCTCCAGCCTTAAGCACGTAAGAAATAAAACAGACAACAATGAAAAGATTCGTTTTACAAATGTAGTCAAGTTGGTTAAAACTTAACCAACCTTGGATTGTGTTGGTGGAGGTAATTCCCGCTAACCCAGTTGGCTTCGGGGAACATTCTCTTCAAAATCCCGCCTGCAGTTTGCTTGCCATTAACAGGGAGAGTTGCTGCGATAAATATATACTGTTTGCTACGCTTGTAAGGTTTTCTAAATCTTCTCCAGTCTTTTCTTTCTCTAATCTCAGATTCACTTTGGGGTTCCTCAGCAAGAAATCTGTTGTCGGTCTCTTCATCTTTATCTTCTTCCTCTTCAATTGGATCATCTTTATCTTCTTCCTCCACTTCTGCAACAGAGGCTTCCACAGATGAAGACTCGGTATCATTCGCTGCAGTATTTGGATTTTGCAATCGTGATAACTGCTTCTCGTCGAAACGAAGCATGTTTATAAGACGGATTACTTGGTTCTGGAAACTGCCACAAAGGAGCAGGTCTGCTTCATCAAAAACCTATAGTTAGACAAAAGAATATAGGAATAGAAATTTATTAAAGAAAAAAAAAAAGAAGCCAAATTGCAATATTTATAGTTGGTTCACTTAAAAACGAGATTTACCACATATTTTACGCCACGAATAAAGTTATCGCGCCTACGCCTCTCTGGGTCTATGGCGAAAAGGTAGTTCAAAAGGGCAACTGGCGTTGATACTATTAAGTCGGGATCTTTAAAAGACAATTCCTGCAGTAAAAATGCAACGTGATCTTTAAGAAATCTTGACATAAAATATGGGGTTAAGAAATGTTATACCGAAACGATTTTATCCTAACCTGGCGGCCACAAATTGCAGTAGTTCTAACAAGTGGTGTCCCCGATTCATCGCAGAGGGAGTTAGCCATGCGAACCACTTGTTCGCACAGCATCGCATTAGGACAGAGAACAAGAGAAACGTCACGATGCTTCCTCTGTTTCGTTAGATCATCAAACGAATCCTCAGACAAGTTCACCGCGTTTTGCAGCTTATGAAGGATTGGAACTAAGTATCCATGCGTTTTCCCACTTCCTGTCTCAGCTGCAACCACAACGTCATCTCCAGAAAGAATGGTTGGTATAGATGCCGCCTGAATTGTGACTTACATCTCAGATATTACCCAAATGATGATGTAGTAAATCTCAGAAGAAGGAAACATCATAGGAGTATTTCATAATCTCTAAAACTTCAGTCACGGTTCATACATGTGAATCTTCCTAAGAGATTCAGTCAAATAACATACGTGGCCTAGTTTTCACTACAAAATCAACCTCAAATTCGATCAAAATATCCATCCCCAGACAAGAAGAAGAATGCTCACTCTCACTTCGCGCAACAATGAGATGCAGATATTTGAAACCATCAATAACCTGGACGAGGGATGGCCGATGCAGGCCAACATGACTCAAGGCGCGCGAGATAGAATCAGATACACCGAGAGTGGCCCAAGTGACGCCTTCTTCAGCTAGGAACGTCTCGGCGTCGCCGACGTTTGTAGCGGCGGCTAAGGTCGTCGCGAGAGCTCGGCTCTTGAGCGAGAAACACTTGCTGCACGGATTGGAGAAGAGTACCAACGAGCGATAGTTCGATTTCAGTAGCGAGGAAACGTTGGGTCGAAGCGAAAATTTGGAGGTGGAAAGCACTGAAATTGAACGATGAACGAGCATTTTTTCTTCGCAGCTTAGCTTGATGTGTGTGAATTGGGATGACGATGGGTTTTTTGTTGGGGGTTTTGGACGACCACCTCTCTTTTTTTCTTTATTTTTTTCTTTTTCTTTTTCCAGCAGTAAAAAATTCACTTTGAAAATTAAGTGGCTAGTTGAAGCAGAGCAGCCCAGCAAGAATTATATTGGGCCGTTCCTAGTCTTATCTTACCATTGGAATAGTCATTTTGCATGTTCATATACAGTAAAACATGTATTAGTTAATATTCTATAAATTAATATTATATAAAAAATAATAAAATATTCTGTAGTTGGAGTTCCCTATGGAATGGACCTTTGAAAAAAATCATTAAATTTGATAAGATTATAGGATAATAGTTTTTCAAAAAATCCCTTTAACAATATTACGTCTCATCGAAAGTCTAAAGTAATAACTTAAATACTATGTTAATTTTGCTAAAATATTACAATTATAAAATATTTATGAGATTCACTACGAACACCATGTCACATATATGAAAGATCATTACAACAAATAAATATAAAATAGAATTATTGATAAATTATTGAACACGATTTAATAGTATATAATATGAAGATAATATATTCATATATGTTATTTTTTTTATTCCGTCTCCAATTGAATGGGTGAAGAGAGTTGAACTTAAAAAAATTCTCTTTTAATTAATAAAAAATAATTTTAATGTTCTCAATGTCATTAATTTTAGAGGTTTTACTCATTATATCTTTTGAGATTCTTTCCATGAAAAAGAATAACCAAATTAAATAGTTATTGTCTTTCGAGATTATATATTATAACATTGAAGCAAAAACACGTCGCGGCACATATTTATTCGTCTTGTCATTAGCTGGAATTCTTCTTTGAATGGGAGCCTTTTTATTTTATGTTCTATTGCTCTTCAACTCTTCCAAGTTCCAAGAAAACAAACAAGTTGAATATTCAGTCACATTCCCCATAAAAGAAACCCCAATATTTCCTTAAGATTCAATCCTCTCTCTCTCTCTCTCTCTCTGAAATTTACACCAAGAACAAACAGCATTCAAATTTCTGATTCTTGTAATAATAGTAAGACATAGTTAGTTGATGTTCTCTGAAATACTTTGCAACGATGGCCTCCAAGGCTTGTTAGCCTTCTTAACTCCATCAACAACCAAATTATTCCGTCGATGCCTTCTTCCCATCTCAGATTTAGACGTCATACTATTATCCTCTTCTCCATTATTAAAGTTGGTATTTCCCAAGTGCAATAAATCAACCGCCGATGATGATTCTGCTTTATTTTCTCTTCTCATCTTCGCATGCTTCTTTTCTCTAAGCACTTTCATTACCTCTATATAATCAACACATAAATAAATAAAACCTATATCCTGAATATACGCACATACATAATTATATACAAGAAGAATTTATTATACCTCGAGTAGTGACAAGGCGATAAGCTCTTCCAAGAACCAAAGTATCACTTGGTCTCAGGAGCTTCACACGAGAAATAAACCTCACCTTAGTATTAATGATAATACTCTTTTCATCACCATTTTCATCGGACGAAGAAGAAGCTAATTTCTGATGTTGTAATGGAATTATAAGTGAGACATAGTGCCCAGGATTTGCTCTCATGACGTCACTTGCCGTCACAGGCCAATAAATCCTCTCTCTTTCACCATTTGGGTGCTGTATTACTAATGCTGCTGCATCAACTGCTTGGCAATTTCCCATATAAATAAACCTTTTAATATTTTTATATATTTTGAATGGAGTAGAAGATTATGATAATGAGGAGGAGGAGAAGGAGGGGAGAAGGAGGAGATATATTGAAATTTGATCTCAAATTTATGGTCCCTATCTAATAGGAGGAGGGAGGGAGGACACACACAATGCCAACATGCATTATTATTTATCAGTTTCCTTGTGATTAATAATTAGATTCAATAATTAAATTATTTTTCTCAGGCTTATTATTTTTTTGTCGACTGATATTCTTGGTGGGCTAGTTCTAATTAATACACGTGGTGGATTAGTGGGAATACTAATATAATATGTAATATTTAATAATGAAGGATATGATCGTTGATCAAATGGGAGGTTATATAATAATAATCTTGTTTTAATGAAATGGGCCGGCAAATAATTCCCCTTCTCTTGCCCGTTGGACACGTGGCATGAAGTGATTGTGTCGACCTGGTCGGAGGCTTATCATGTGATATTATTTTCTAATTTTCTTTTATTTTATTAATTTCTTATTCTTATTGTTTAGGGTATATTGATGATTTTAAGAGAAAAGAAATTGAAGGAGGGTATGTATAGTTAATTAACTGCTGGAAATTGACTAACCATACAGTTTAAGCCGGCTTTGTATAGTTTTTCGTTATCTATTAATTGTATTTTTTTGCATGCTTATACAATGTTATAAAGAGGGGTGGATAAAATAAAACTGTAGTTGGTATGTCTAAATTGACCATCAGATTTTTTTCTACATAATTATTATTAAAAAAAAAAAAAACTTATTAAACCATGTACATTAACCTCATAATAACTATGAACTTCTATTTTTAGTATATTACTTATTAAATCTATTCAATCGTAATTAGTTTTATTTTATTGCACAATATGGTGGGCCAAAAATACTAGTATTAATAAATTTTGAAATATAGATACGATTTTCTAGAACAAACAACAAGTACCCACACACTACTTAATTTATTTTATTTGGTATGGAGCGTCAGAAAATTATAAACGTGGGATCACAAACATTGGTAATTGTTTAAATTCGTCACCAAATTCACATCGGATCAAATTAAGCTTTTGAGTAGTTAATTAATTTATAATTATTAGAGGCCCAAAGATCAAAACGAAAGCCCAATACAAATAGACCCAAGAATTAAAAAACAAAAAAGCCGAAATTGCAACTAACTGTTCTAAGCTAAGCACAACATTCATCTCTTTTCTTCTCTTCATCAATGGCAATAACACTCTTCCTCACACCTCAGCCCCACCATCGCCCCTACGCCGCCCAACACCACCACCACCGCCGCCTCTCCACAAAACCCCACCGCACCAACATATTCATCGCCCACTCATCTCCTTCGCCTCTCCAAAGCTTTCCTCGGAGCCAATTTCAAACCCCCAAAGACCTCGAAAACCTCGAACTCCTCGAAGCCTACACCTACCACCACCAACTACCGTCGGGGCTCCTACTCGTCCGAGCCATGAAGGATGAAGAAACGGAGATGACGGCGGCGCTCCTCGCCGAATCCTTCGCCGATTCGATGGCGATGGCGGGGAGCTACGTCAAGCTCCTCGAATTTTTGGTGAAGAATTACTTGATGGAGAGGAAGGAATCCGTGCCCAATTGCGCCACGCTGCTCGGAATTTACAGAGAGAACGACGAGGAGGACTTTGAGCTCGCCGGGACGGTGGAGCTGAGCTTCAACGATAGGGGCGCGAACGTAAATCCGCCGACGCCTCGCCCGCCGGCGAATTCGCCCTACATATGCAATATGGCCGTGACAAAACCCCTTAGAAGGTAGTAATGCGCCTATAGGGTTTTGAAGATTGTTCATTTGATTGGCTCGATTTCTCTATTGCAAAATGAACAATTGAACAATTTTCCCAGGAGGGGTATTGGGTGGCATCTGCTGAAGGCAGGCGAGGGACTTATTACACAGATGAGCAGTACAAGAGAAGTTTACCTTCACTGTAGGATAATCGACGAAGGCCCTTTAAGCATGTATAGAAAAGCAGGTTATAGCATTGTTAAGACTGATAGCTTCTTGACATTGTTGACCTTACAACGGCGTAGGCATTTGATGAGGAAAGATCTTCCCTTGGTCGGGGATGATTCTTCTATTGAGGACACTTTGGGTGGGGAGCTTAGCTGAATCGATCGACTACGAATTGTAAGGTCAAGGAAAGGTGATCGCCGTGCTATTCTATAATGTTTCGTTTGTGTGAATTTTTTGTTGTATTGTATGCCTTATGCTAACACGGAAAAGGAATTCTTTCCTTTAGGTAAATCCCAGAAGCTATTTAGTTTGAGTAGCTTTTTTTTTTGCTGCTTTTGACGGACTCATATTAGCATTCTTAGAGTATGATGCATTGTGTTCCTCTACCAATGCTTTGGAATTGATATGGAGAAATAGTTGGAGCTCTTTCGGGGCAGACATTTCAACATTCAAGAGAATATAGACACTGATTGTTCTTACCTACCTTAGCTTCTTCTTCATAGTTAGCGTCTAGAAGAATGTTGATGAAGTTGAAGTGAGCATGCATAAGTCGAATGTATGTATGTACCTTATGAAGTGCCTTTACAAACTCAAGGAAATCATTTTTCCCAGAATATAGACACTATTCCAAAAGCCCTCTTTTTTTTCTTTAATGTTTCTATGAACTTGGGTATGAGCATTATTATTGTATTACAACATAGCAGGAATCCCAGAAAGTGAACCTATTATATAGCATCCTATATTTTCTTTTTCTAAATGATAAAAATATCCTTGGTTTAAGTAAGGTATTAACTAAAAATTTTGGTGAATTTTCTTTTCAAAAATCTTTTCCATGTATTTTTCCAAGACCATCAATCATCCACTGCAATGAGGTCAAATATTATTGTCGTCCACTGTGCGATTCTAATTCGGCTATTGATATTGGATAAGAATTTGGACATTCTTACTTGCCTCAAAGATTAGTTCCATGGCAGAGGATATGAATTATGATGTATAATAGACAGCCGATTGAGTGGGATATTAAATAGAAAGTAATATTAAATAATTAGAAAAAATAGAAATACATTTGTGCGAGCGATGACCTGGTACAGTGTCTCTTGTCTTCAATTCATCTTTTTTTCACACATTTATTTATTTATTTAAATTCGTACACTATTAGATACCAATGGTAATGTAGCTGGGTAACTTTCCCTCAGTAAAAGCTCATCACTCACTTTCACTCTCTGCAAAGCTTTAATGGCTACTCGCCTCTTTTACATCCTATGCCTCATTTTCCACCTCGCCCTAACACAAGGTTAGAACAAGAATAGCAAACCGAAGATCGTCCCTCACAATCTAATTTGTTTTCTCAAACAATCTTGTGTTCTTTTTTTCTCGCATTTAACAGGTGCATATTCCACTGATACCATCATATATGAAGAAGGTTACACAGTAAGCACGGTCTTCGATGGTGACAAGTCGAGCTTCAAAGTCAACCCTCACTCAGTTCAGTATCATTACCAAGATCGATTTATCATCCTTGATTCCGTCGCGAGCACTTTGTACACCGTTTCACTGCCAACTAGCTCCGAGGGTTTGCCCCTATTTCCTTTTCTTTTTTGCCTCAATTAATTTCATCGAGTAGTTTTTCCTTCGACAAATCTGGGATGTGATGATCTTTAGGGTTTTTTTTTTCAGATTTCGATAGTTTTCCCTGTTTATATCTGAGTGGCATTATGACGATCTAATCTTCTGCAAGTTTTGTATTGCAGAAAGCGCAGTGCAGAAGCTGGCAGGTAATGGTGTGACCAATTATAGAGATGGTGATGTTGCTTCTGCACATTTTGCTCGGCCAAAAAGTTTCGCAGTCGATCGTAAAGGGAACGTTTATGTTGCTGACCAGCGTAATCATGCCATAAGGAAAATCACCGAATCGGGTAGAATTTTAGTGAAGTCCATGCTCAAACAAACAATTTCTTGCACGATGTTGTTCTATCTATCTTAGGCACAAAGCTGCTGTCTTGAGGTTGATTAGATTAGATATACGGCTTGATATGGATCCCTGAAACTTGTTGAGTTAGAGAATCTTGCTTGTCCATGTTTTTGCCAATCATGTCTGAAATTCATGGCACACTGTTAGGTGTTACTACGATTGCTGGAGGTTATTCGAAAAAGGCTGGTCGCACTGATGGCCCTGGACGAAATGCATCATTTTCAGATGATTTTGAGCTTACTTTTATCTCAGAAAGATGTGCTTTGATGATCACTGACCGAGGTAACAGATTACTCCGCCAGATAAATCTGAAACCTGAAGATTGCCCGAAGAAATCTAAATCTGGTAATCTCTAACAAATTTTCTTGGAGAATTTTGCTGAGTTTTAAGGACTTTGACTGCCAAGTGTTATGGGAATAATGAAATATACATTTTATCTTTTATTCAGCTCTAGGGAGCACTTCTGCCTTGTTTCTGGGAGTGGGACTTTCTTGCTTACTCGGCATAATCGTTGGTTTAGTCATTCGCCCTTACGTCTTTCCATGCGTAAGTGCAAATCTTGAGCAGAAATTTTGCAGGACAAAATCATAAATTATATTAAACTAATAATCGAAACAATATATTTCGTAGGCAGGACGTCTTCAACGCTCTTCAGTTCCGCTTGACATGGACACGCTACCTAACGAATCTGGAGAGACGAGCGGCGACGCGTTGCTTCGACTTCAAAAACGCAGTTGTTAAGTCAACTGCGTATAAACTCTTTTTGCAAATAATAATGTTAGGCTTGTCTCATTTCTCTCTAGTGTTTAGGCTTATTTTCCCGAAATCTCATAACCCCCGTGAAATAACAGTATCTTTGCTAGACTCTGATGAAACTATTGTTAGTAGTAGCAGTAGCAGAAACTTGATCTCACCTGAAGTAGAGGAACAGTTAAAGGACTTGCTCACTTTCAGTGGAGAGCAAATATCCCCTGTAAATTCTGACAAACCAGTCGAAGAAGAAGAGAGAGGCAAGAATGCAAAGATTGAAGACATGTTGCTAGCCAATCTCATTAACTTCGAAGATCATGCTCCTACAGTTTCATCCACGGCGTCGTCCTCAAAGTTGGTCAAACGGAGGTGATGAACTATGTTTTTGCAAGTATCTAAGACAAGTGATGTTCATGTAATGTAATGGCTTCCAACGCCCCGCAATTAAGTAGTTTAATAGTACCATGTTTCCCTTACAAACACATGCCAACAAACCATCCAGCATCTTGAAAAATAATGAAATGCAGCAATCCCATTAAAGAAAGAATCAGTGTTCTTGCACAGCTCCAAAGATGATCTCATCTGTCTGCTCATAGTAAGTTTGCGGGGCAGACATTTGATACTGATGTTGATGCATATGATGTTTCTTGTTCTTGTCTTGCTTCTGCTGCTTTTGAAGGTCGGCGTCCCAACCCGAGTAAAACACACGGCTCTGCTTCAGCTGCTGCATTTTCTCAGAATCTCTGGACATAAATGCGTACGTCTTCTTAGGAGTAGGAGTTCGAGCTTCCATCATAGGAGGAGGCGAATCGTCGCCATTGGGTATGTCAAGGCTCTCTTGCACTGGCCAAGCATTGCGATGCCTATGATTACAGTCATCATTTTGCTTGTTAGGATAGTTCGCTAGCCTCTGTCTGAAAATTGGAAACGCCCCGCCTATGAGTTTCCCGAGAAACGTTTCTTTTTGCCTTTTTTCTCGCTCGTTTTCTTGCGGGATTAGAGGAGGTAGCATCGACGATCGATTCTGACAAGGAAACCAAAGCAAAATACTTAACAATCGATTTTTGTAAGTCTGCAGTTTTCAGAAGTAAATATATGTCTTCTTACATCTTGGGAAGAAGATAAGATGAGGCTGACTCGGTGTTGAAGCAATGCCAGCATATAACCGAAGAAGCCGGCGGCTAAAAGGACGGCAATTCCCGAATCTGATTTTTGTACAAAAAATTAGTTCGTAAACCCAAAATCATGCGATGAATTCTCTTCTTACCTAAGGGGAAGCCAGTGCCGTACTGATAGGCGCAATCGTCGAAGTTCAACTGAATCTCCCTTATGGCCTTATTACCGCGATCGATCACTAGGAGGGAACAGCTGCCTCCGAGATAAACAACGTCGATATCGTTCGAAAACTTTGCGTCTTCGCTTGGCCCGTCAACGTGCGTTCCTCCGAGGCCTCGTTTTCCTCCGGCGATTGTCGTGACGCCTATAAAAGACGAGGTTATGCCTTAGTATTTTTTTGTAATATTTATATAGAGTAAACAAAAAACTTTGGTACTTATACCGTACCAAAAGTCTTATTGTTGGTGCTAACTTTTAAGCATGCCGTTTTGGTTCCTAAACTTTGCAAAGCATTTCCTTTTTGGTTCTTCTAACCTAAAGAACGATAGAAGAACCAGAAAGAAACTAAGCAAAGTCCAGAAGCTGAAAACGACGTATTTAAAGATCTAAGCACCAATAATTAGAATTGTTTCGACACGTAGGTAGATATATTATATCGAGTAGAACTCGTAAGAACGGGACATATAACCTGCATCGCTTATTTTGCGAATGGCCATGTTTTCTGCGTCGGCGACGTAAATGTTACCTCTGTCGTCGACTGTGAGTCCCTTTGGATGGTTCATTCTTGCATCCTTTGATCTACCATCGACATGTCCTGAGTATCCATCTGCAGATCCCGCGATAAACTTTGGCCTGCTATCTGTAATATTTCGCATACGTAAAAAGGGTCATGTTGGGTGTCAAATCCAAGTACCACATCGGATAGTTAGAAGAATTGAGAACTTCTTATAAGCTTGTGGGCAAACTCCGTCTATTGCCAATTGATTTTAGACTTGGAGATGAACATCACATGCTTATATGGATTTAGGGGCTTGAATTTGGACTGAAAAAAATCCCTACAAGTCATTTTCGTCAAACTATTCGTAGGCAAATCCAAGAAAGAATTGCATCATTGATGGTATGCCATTCTTGAGAATATCTCATGATCAATATGAGCAAAATGGTGCCTCTAAATTACAGCCAACGCATTAATATTCCACTATATAATGAAGAGAAATACTGAGGATGCTTACGCAGGGAAAGAGATGAAGAAATCTTGTAAAGATTGCTATTTGCAGAATCCAATATGAGAAGGTCTCCATCAGGCAAAATTTCAACAGAGTAAGGCTCAATTCCAAGTTTGCTGCCGTCGAAAACAGTTTCCACGTTATAACCGTCCTCAAACCTCATCATTGGCTTGCCCGAAATCACTGAAGTTGCACATTTTGATTAGGGGAAAGAGCAGAACACACAGAGAAGAGAAGAACCGATGGAAAAAGGAGATGAAGGGGAAAAAGAAAGCATGTTTAATAAAAAAGGTTAATCTTTATTACCAGTTTTAGTGGAGGCTTTCAGCGACCAAAAAAACCTTTTCATCAAAAAGGAAAATGCATTGGAGAAAAAGCCATTGACAATCCCTGCAAAAATGGGGTGAAAAGTGAAACAGATCAAAATGAGCTCAACACAGAAAAATAAAAAGAAAGAACGGTTTATGTATATATGCTTAGCTTACTTGAGGGTGACGAAGGAGTGGAGAAGGAAGAAACACCACCAAAGAGGAGAAGAAGGGCGAGGAAGAGCACGAGGCAACTCTTTTTAGATGCCATTTTTGTTTTTTCTGAAAATTTCCTGGAGCGAATGAGAATATGCTCAGGGATGGTGAATAGAGCTCAACATTGGTATGAAATAACAACAAAAAGAAAAAACCCTAGCCGAGAAAAGGTGTAAGGTTTTGTGGATTTCTAAATGGCCGCCCAAAAGACAAAAGGAGATGAGGGAATGGGAAAGTAATGATTTTTCTCGAAGTGGGTGAACGAGCTTAGTAACAGAACAGAATAAAAGAAGAGTACTCTACTTGACTGTGGAATGGCCTCAAGAGGAGAGAGAGAGAGAGAGAGAGAGAGAGTAACATTTTGGGTCAATTGTAATTCGGGCCCTCTTAACAGGTTTTTGTAGGATTCAGGCCCCTTTTATGTTTTAGATAGGGTGAAGGACCTAAACGATATTTAGGTTAAGGATAAGGACCCTTTCGGACGGAAAAGACCCTTTTAGCCTTATTTTTTCCTGAAATTACACCACTTTTTAGATCTAAATCTCACGTTGTGTAAAGTGTTATATAAATCTATTTTAGTGGTATGATCTCTAAATTTTATGGTATATACCAATTAAGACAAGAACTGAGACAAAAAATCGATTTTCACTACCACAAATCCTAAAATTAGCTTTCCACCCTTCAACGAGAAAATCCAAAGAATTTTTCTACTGTTTGAACCCTTAATCGAAACCCGACCAATTTCGACACTTCATCGACGAATCTTGCGATGGCTCCGAAGAAAAACCCCGTCGATCGCCAAGAAAATGGCCGAAAGAAGGTTGCTGGCGAGAAGAAAGTTGCTAGGAAGAAGAACGACGTCGATCGCTGGGGAAGTGGCCGGAAGAAGGAGAAAAAAGTTGTTCGGAAGAAGAAAGTCGGTGAATCGAGTGAAACTCGTCCAACAGGCATAAACTATACCACTTAAGTATAATTTGGTACCAATTTACACTCCATTCGTGACAAAAAATAAGCATTCCAGAAACTTCATGGACCGTCAAACCGTCTCCCTTTATGCAATACCACATAACATGTAAACTGTACCACTTTAGCATGATTTAGTACCAATTTATACTCCTTTCATACCAAAATATAAGAATATTCCAGAAGCTACATGGGTCAACAGTGAATATGCCTCTCCATCTTTATACGATACCACATCACGTGTAAACTGTACCACTTCAGCATGATTTCGTACCAATTTATACTCATTTCATACCAAAATATAAGAACATTCCAGAAGCTATATGGCCGACAGTGAATATGCCTCTCCATCTTTATATGATACCACACCACGGGTAAAATGTACCATTTCAGCATGATTTAGTACCAATTTATACTCCTTTCATACCAAAATATAAGAACATTCCAGAAGCTTCATGGGCCGACAGTGAATATGCCTCTCCATCTTTATATGATACCAAATCGCGTGTAAACTGTACCACTTCAGCATAATTTCATACAAATTTACATTATCCTGGTAACAATACATTTCGACTCGATACCACATTAAGTCGTAGTGATATTAGATAATATATTATTTGTACCATATTAATGATTCGGATAATTTCGTAAATAAAAGTTGGTCTTTTCGGTGTCGAAGAAAAAAAATTATTTCGTCATAGTTATACCATACCAAAACTCATGTAAGTTATATCACTTTATACTACACTCGTACCAATTTATACGCCATTCATAACAGAAAATAAAGAACATTCAAGAAGCTTCATGATCCGTCAATATGGATCAATATTTATACCATACCAAAACACATGTAAATTATACCACTTCAGCGTAATCTGGTACCAATTTATACTCCATTCATAACAAAAAATAAAGAACATTCCAGAAGCTTCATGTAAAACATCTGGTACCAATTTATACTCCATTAATGAATATGGATCAATATTTGTACCATACCAAAACTCATGTAAAACATACCACTTCAGCGTAATATCGTACCAATTTATACGCCATTCATAACAGAAAATAAGGATCATTCCAGAAGATTCATGATCCGTCAATGAATATGATCTCTCCATCTTTATATGATACCACATCACATTTAAATTATTCCACTTAATAATATTTTGATAACCATTTATACTATTCTGGTAACAAAATATTACGAAACAATACCACATTAACTCGTTGTAATACCAGATCTGTACAATATAATGGTTCGAGTAATTTCGTAAATAGAAGTTGGTTTTTTCGGTTGTAGAAGAATAAAAAACATGGAAATATATGAATTGATGTATTTAAACCGCCAAGTTCCTTGATGTCACGTTTATGCATATATGATGTAAGTAGTCAAGTAATGAGGTTTGGATCATGTAAAATGTACACCAATGCAAATCCTAGACAACTATATTTACATCACATTGATATTTGTCATTATGAATTACAACAAATGTATCCTAACCAACATTATACGTCAATAAATAACAAATCTTATGATAATAAACCCTTAATCGTAACCCCGCAAACGTTTATCCTAAGACCCGATACTCTAAAACATAAAACTGGATACCCTAGCACGAAAACCGTAATCTATAACACATTGCGTTTCTGGTACCACATTATTACATGAATACATACTACATAAAAGTTCTCGCCCACAATAATGATGAGATTTAGCTTTCCCGCCCAAAATAAAGTGAATTGCTTATTACATAATAGTTCCCGCCCAAAACTACCACTTTATGCCACTATTGTACCTAATCTTAGCAAAATTATACCACTTACACGTTTCTGATACCACATAACGAACACTCATAACAAAAAATAAAGAACATTCCAGAAGCTTCATGACCAATCAATGAATATTGATCAATATTTGTACCATACCAAAACACATGTAAAATATAACACTTCAGCGTAATGTAAAACGAAAAATAAGGAACATTCCAGAAGCTTCATGATCCGTCAATGAATATGGTCTCACCATCTTTATATGATACCACATCACATGTATGTCATACCACATCACATGTATGTCATTCCAGAAGCTTCAGTTTCAGGTCGTTAATCTTGAGGGACGAACGACTGAATCACCACTAAAGCGCGACGTAATTTTCAAGCTATGGGTCTCTCCAATTTATGCATATTAGCTTTAATTTCGACCAAAACATGCTCGATTTATCTTAATTGCGAAATAAATTTCTAGAAATTATTCCACATAGATTTTAAATCTGAGGACGTAAATATCATTGACATCGTCGAGTACACATCAGACTTGGTTTTGTGCCCAGTATGCTCGAACATTTACGGCAAATCGATCGTTCAAATAGTTTTTTCGATTGATACCATTTGAATAACATCTGGTACCATAATAGTAGCGATTCATACCTCTTTATATAATGCCTACAAGGGGCATTTTCGTCAAATCAGTCTTTATGTTCTTTACTCTGAATTTTATTTAATGTTGGTCCTTAAACCTATATTTATTGTGAGAAGGGCCTGAACCCAAACAGAAAGTTACGATGGGGCCTGATATGAAACGTCCCCTAACATTTTTCAATGAAAAGGTTAGTAACCGAACAGAATCGGACGCATTTGGTCTTTGTACAGTCTCCGTAGTATGCAATGCACTATAGATAGTATGGAAAAAGCCTTCTTACCAGATTACGGTATCCTGCAATAATCTTTCTTAGTAAATAACAGTGATACTGCGTTTAATTCCTAATCAACGAAACGACAGTATTTTTATAGGGGGAATTTTCGGAAAATAATTAGTTTCAAGTATCCGATTTGTTCAGTAACACTTTGTTAGGAATATTTTATTGTGTTCAATTAAATCAGGTTATCTTAATCTTGTAGTTTTATTCTAAGCTAGGACCTAATTGTAAATATACCTGACTTGTGGGTATATTAGTTATATTGGGCCCAGTAAGCCCATTAGGGCTTATATGTATAAATACCCTAAACGATACATCGTTTAGGGTTGCTGATTCATTAATAGAGTTAACGACTTTTGCTGAAGAACTCGTGCGTTAATTGTTCCAACTCTACAATCCGTCCAGAGGTATTACTCATCAATCGCTTCCGTAATCATCGTCTAAGGTAATACTAATCCTATGAATCAGATCAAGGTTGGATAAAATCGGCCTGACAAAGGAGGATGTAATTGAAGAAGAACACGCAAGCAAATGCTTTCGCGTACACAACTCCGATACGTGTTCTTTGAGGACTTAGTATGATCACAAGACGAAGATAACCAGCGCTGAATTGCAAATTGAACACAAAGGGGGAGATTGTTAGGAATATTTTATTGTGTTCAATTAAATCAGGTTATCTTAATCTTGTAGTTTTATTCTAAGCTAGGACCTAATTGTAAATATACCTGACTTGTGGGTATATTAGTTATATTGGGCCCAGTAAGCCCATTAGGGCTTATATGTATAAATACCCTAAACGATACATCGTTTAGGGTTGCTGATTCATTAATAGAGTTGACGACTTTTGCTGAAGAACTCGTGCGTTCATTGTTCCAACTCTACAATCCGTCCAGAGGTATTACTGATCAATCGCTTCCGTAATCATCGTCTAAGGTAATACTAATCCTATGAATCAGATCAAGGTTGGATAAAATCGGCCTAACACACTTCATTGTTCTGCAGTAACACTTCGTTGTACCGAAACAACACAAAACGATCATCCGATAACAGTTCATATACACTAATAACAGTTGTGTGATTTAGGTCCTTATCTTTAAAAATTGGATCCTTTAAAATTTTTTCATACAGACCTGAATCCTATTTTAAAATATTTTTTGGGCTTCATTTGTAATATACCTTTTTTATATTCAATCGCGTCAATGCCAGCCTTAGAAACATCGCTAGTTATTCATTTGTCTTTTTCTTTTTTTCCTGTCAGAAAGTAAGACCTTAATCCTCGCACTTCGATTAACCTAAAAGACCATCAAGGAAGATGGCCAAATATTACACTTTTCATGTATGAATGTATCAAACAAACGTCGCCTGTACAAAAAACAATAAAAAAAACAACCCCCATCGACGATCCATCCATCCCCTTTAAAAGTTAAGCTAAAAAAAAAAAGGAGTTACCAAGTCTCATCTTTCTCCATTCTTTTTTTCCCCTTCCACGTTCAGCCAAACAAGTCTCCAAATAAACCTAAGAAAATAAAAATCCACATTTTAATAGAAAACGCTGCCATTAAACGCCACCCTTAACTGCCCCGACGTCGCCCTAGGCTTCGGATTCGAAGCAGTAGCAAGCCCACGCAAGAGCCTCACAACGTCACAAGTATCGTCCAGATAATACTTAGCCTTGCTGGGCTTCTGCCCTACAGTGCAAGGAAAGAACTCTGCAACACACGGGAAACTCGACCTCAATAATAACGCGTTCGATATGCCCTCGAACATGTCTTCGTCAGACCTGTCGTCCCCTACGCACAGCACGAAATCAGGGGCATTCCCGTCATTAACCAGCTTCGACAGCACTTTCTCCGCCACCGTTCCTTTCGTCACCCCCTATAAACAAATCATAAGTACATAACACAAGCGGACTTAAAATTTTACATGCAGATCCGTGTCTCAAACATGGATGGAATAGGGTGTAAGTTGACACACGTCAAATTTTAAGCAGACAGTTAGGATTAGACTCAAGTGTGTAGATAAGACAAATCCTATATATATATATATATATATATATATATATATATATATATATATATATACATGCGTACCTGAGGTTTTACTTCGACGATATGGTGACCTCTCCTTACAACCGCGGGCTCGTTGGCGAGAACGTTTTCCAAGTGGTTCATCAGTTCTTTCGCCTGGCAAGAGCCAAAATCGGGGTCGGCGTCTTGGTGGTGCCAAACGAGCGCACTCTCCTTCGTTTCGACGTAAGACCCATCGGTCGCTTCTGTGTACAGTTCCATTATGGGCTCGACGATTTCCTTCCACCGAACGTCTGAAGCCAACGCTTCCCACTCCGAGTTTTCATCCCACCTGAAAATTATAAAATCAAGATAAAGAAAACATACAAAGAAACAAATCAATTGATAAATTTGCTGCTACAGCACCTCATAAAATATCCATGTTCAGCGGCTAGTCCCAGCTTTTCACAAGGAGCGAGCCAATCGTTCAGCGAACTCCTTCCTCTCCCACTAACGATGAACACAGTGTTGCTAAGATCCGCGCAGAGAGATTTGAGCGCTTCCACCACTTCTTTACTCGGAGACCTATCCATGGACGTCTGAGACACGACCGTGCCGTCGTAATCGAGAAACACCGCCCTTCTGCTCGTCCTCTTATAAGAAGACACGATATGCTCCACCGATAACTTCCTGAAATTGGGCGAAAGCGCAACGACACGAAAGCCGAGGCCAAGCCCAATGCCCCAACAGCGCTTGTCGTAGTGCTCCTTGCAAGCCATTTCCAAGTCCTGCAAGAAGCTCTTAGCCCAATAGCCCACGTCGTGAGAGCTGACGTAACGGTAGTGCTTTTCGTGCCTCAGCTGCTTCTCAACTTCGGATAGGGTGACCGCCGAGCTCATGGCCTCGCCCACGGCGTCGACGTCCCACGGGTTGACCCGAATAGCACCGCTCAGTGAAGGCGAACACCCCACGAATTCTGACACGACGAGCATGCTTGTCCTGGGTGAATCTCGCTTTACTCCCATGGCTTCGTCCAAAGTCGAAGACCCTTGCCTGCAAACTACGTACTTGTAAGGGACTAAGTTCATCCCGTCCCTTACAGCATTGACTATGCAGCACTCGGCCACGGCGTAGTAGGCAGTTTTTTCGTGCCTAGGAACGTGCCTGTCGATCAGCTCGACGGGCTTGTAGTTAGCAGAACCGTAGATTTCGTCGATTCGAAGGGCAGCTTCGTAGGTCTCCCTCTTAGCTTCCTGAACGTCCTTTCCTGAGCCTCGGGCGGGATTGACTATCTGTACAAGCACCACTTTGCCTACCAAGGAGGGATGGTGCTGCAATAGCTGTTCGAAAGCTAGAAGTTTCAAGCTTATGCCCTTGAATATGTCCATGTCATCGACGCCGAGGATGACCTTCTTGCCCTCGAACTGTCGCTGCAATTCTTCGACTTTGCTGCACGTCGAAGGCAAACGCATGACCGACTCGAGCCTGCCCATGTGGACGCCGACGGGGAGGATCTTAATGTAAACGGTTCGCCCAAAGTAGTCCAAACCGATGTGCCCTCTCTTCGACTCGTAGTCCAAGCCGAGCATACGGCTGCAGCACGATAAGAAGTGTCGGGCGTAGTCGAAAGTGTGGAAACCAATCAGGTCAGAATTGAGAAGGCCCTTGAGTATCTCGTCCCTCACGGGGAGCGTTCTGTAAATCTCAGACGAAGGAAAGGGGCTGTGTAAGAAAAAACCGAGCTTGATACGATGGTAGCGCTTCCTCAGAAACGTGGGCAGAACCATGAGGTGGTAGTCGTGGACCCACACGAAGTCTTCCTCGGGGTTGACCACTTCCATGACCTTGTCGGCGAAAGTCTTGTTCGCAGAGACGTACGCCTGCCATAGCTGCCTTTCGAAGCGATCGCCGTGGTCGGGGCTAATGGGAAGCATGTAATGGAAGAGAGGCCATAGCTGCTGCTTACAGAAACCGTAGTAAAACCTCTTCTGAACTTCCATACGAAGAAACGTGGGCACGCACTTGAACTCGTCGAAGAGTGTTTGGGCGACGTCGTCTTGCTCGTTGGGTTCGATTTCGACCTCAAGGGATCCAACGTAGACAACCTCGGTCTCGGGGGGAAACCCATCCTTCATCTGAAGCAGAATGGAATCTTCGTCGAAGGTGAAGCGCCACCTGGCGGTTTTGTGGTCCCTCTGGGCGTGCAAAGGAAGCATGTTTGCTACTATTATGTAGCGTTCGCGGTAGGCAGACGAAGAGCTGTCTGAATCTGAGCCGTCGATGTTTCTATTACCATCGGATATAACGCCGGGGATTGTCATGACTCTGGGTAATAAACCCCTCGGGGTTCGAGGGAGGTGGTCCATGAATCCTTCGGGGGCGAAGTCCAGCAAATTCCCGCATGGTTTTGATGCCATCAAATAGAACGTTTTAAAATGAAGAAGGTTGTGGGCAGTACAAGCGCGATATAGATCTGCATTGTGAAACAGAGAATTAGGCAACTACTTACAGAAGGTTCACAGCACTTCACGAAACGATTGGGAACGATTGGGTTAGGAGATTCTTGAACAAACGTTGAGAAATTACCATTCAGTTCAGCATAGGCGTTCAAAAAGATTTCTCAGGATCATGCAAGACATTCAAATGACGAATTTAGTGGACTAATTCATGCCGAAGGTTATGGACTCCATTTCCTTTTTATAGAATTTCACAACGTACGGAACTCAACAAAACTCCAACAAACATTGCAAAAGACCAATCAACCGATCACGACAAAACGTACAAAGAAATTATACAATACAATTAATGGGGGAAAAACGTAGAGACAGCCTCGATGGAAAGAAAAAGCTTAAGCGGCAAGAAAAGATGACACAACAGTTTCAAATTTCAAAAAGAAAACTAAATACGACAGAATTTTCCCAATGCGCGTTTTCTTACATACACTTACGATGACACGCATGCCACTGATTGTTGCCAAAAAAAAATCAAAATTCAAATTTTTGAAGGGGCAGAAACAATCCAAAAGAAGTTGTGATGCCGGCATAGGTAAGAATTGACCAGCCTAACACCGAAAAAGCACTTAATAAAAATGATGTCAGTTGAAAAGGGCAAATGACTTTAAACAGTAACCACGATGAAAAATAACCTACAGGTGGAATCTGTTATGACTTCTTAAGCTACTCATGGGATACAATTGGCTCCCATTAATCAACCATAACAACAAATGGAAAATCCAGAAACTGGCCCAAAAAAAACCTCAACACATACAAGTGATCTTCTTGTCTTGATGCCGAATGGCCGAAATATCACAGCTACAGAAAAAAACAGCACAGCACAATCAAATCTTAATGTTAAGGTGAAGCCTTAATGATGCAATTCTTCAACACAGTTAGTTACCAAGCAACACATATTTTCGCAAACAGCTTATATAGAGCATGTCTCTGGGAGCACTCTTGAAATAGAAGCGAATCGAAATAAACGTAATGAAGGCCCAAAAGTTCATAGTAAGCATTAATCACTCCAACACCACCCCCAAAAAATAAGTTCAATTTACAAAAAAAAAAAAAAAATCTTATCAATCAATCTCCAAATACTTCTGGCGAAGTCGTTAAGCCTTCCCATCCTAATGAGAAGAAGAAACAGACAAAGTGTGCCCGAAAAAGACGCAAAATTCAAACTAAAAGCAAAGTCTTCAATTTCGACTGATTAACGCTGAGGATCAAGTTAAGGAAAAGACATAAACATCACAAACCCAAACATTTAATCCAGCAATCGATACAGACAGGCATAAAACCGAAAATCAATCACTCACCGGGATCGAAGACGGAAAAAAAAAAGCCGTCAACGTCAGCACCGACGAACAGCCTCGAATTGATGATACTGTAAAAAGATATTCCGAAAGAACAGAGACAAAAATGAGCGAGACAGAGAAATGAGTTACGAATTTCTGCAGAGAGAGAGAGAGAGAGAGAGAGAGTCGAAGAGATATTGTGTGCGTTTTGGACTGATTGAAAAGAGCGACGAAGGATAAAGAAGCAGAAAAGAGACGAAGATAAATTAATGTGGATAGAGTGTACAATCCTCCGATGCGTAGAGTGCAACAACCATTAAGCTCGGCTGATTTTCTTTGATTCGAAAATAAATAAGGAAATGACGTGGAAAATGAATGTGGGAAGAAGTGGATAAAGATGAGACGACTTTAATTAATTAGTCTGCTGACATTCAACTAACCCCTTTAGATTTCTTTATTACAAAATTGCCATCCCAATATTTATTACCTTTCCTTTTTCAGATATTTTCACATGTTTGTCCACGCAAGAGAAATTGCAAAAAAGAATATTAATATTAAGCCAAGGGTAGTTCTGGAAATGCAGTGCGGCCCACCATCTCATGATTAGCTGCAAGTAGAAACTCGATTACTATTAAGCCTTAAACAGATAAATTACAATATATAGAATTTCACTTTCACGCATGTCTACTTTATTTAATTAATGGAGCTGTGCAAGTAGTTTTCAACATACAATAATTTAATTTCATTATTTTGGTCAGATGTAGATAAGCAGCAAATCGCCAATGTGATAATTTACATCCATGGCCCATCCTTAGCTAGCCCTAATTAAATCTAAATTACCTCGGAATATAGCATTCCATTTCTCTTGTTTTTTCCCCTAGTGAAAAAATATTTAACAGGAAATAAACCTCCATGAGAGAAAACTACAAACTTAAGAAACTAAAAGGAAAAAAAAAGATTGAAATAAAGATTAAGTCGGAGTTTTTCCATGGTATTTGTAATGCATGCCTACAGAAGAAACACATCTATTTCATTTGATTAGGTGTGACAAATATTTGTTAATACAAATATGCAAGAGTAGGATGGAGTTGTGTAAAAAGTTGATCAAAACCATATACACAATCTTCTAGGGACCTATTGATCTTATCCATGACAGTATTTCCTAACAAGTGTCACACGTTTCGCTACAGATGTGCTTTCTTGTGGGATTTTTTGACAAGTAGTTGTCCAAGTCTAAACAAATTTTCCATTTTCCATGCATAATATTATATATATCCATATATGTTGGCAATTCAGTGTTATTATTGTACTACTATGCTACTGAACAGAGCGACGTGTGTTTATGATATATTTTGTCTCAGAAAATGGACAGATATTGTCTGGCTGAAATAAGGAAAATTTTTGGAATTGCAGTATTGCGAGGTTAATTTTCTAAATGTGGAAGAAAAACAATTAAATGGAAGCTCAATATCCCCTCTCTGTTTCTACAATATTAATATATCTATATATTATTACAGTTGGATAGGTTCAGCAGCAACATGTATGACACTCCGTGACCATACTACTCTAATAATGAAGGGGGAGGTGTAATAAATTAAATGAATTGAATTAACCAAAATTAGATCCACAACATCCATTCCTTTTCACGCATTACTGTTTCCCTTTTTCATTACTAGTCTATAATAATTAATATTGTCACCGCTTCATTGACACTCAATAAAATATACACGTGCGTGGTTCATACCTTGCACTCTTCTCATCATTAACCAGCAAATTTTGTTTGTACCTTTATATTATTTATTTTGGGGAATCTACACAAAATACTCATTTTTAAGCTTGCAAGTCTCATCATGTTAGTATTCTTTTATATATAGATACCTATTAGAATAAATGTTTTGTACATTGGTACCTGATCCGCCGCAAGGTACATCATATAACACATTTTAGGTACCATATACTCACGTATTGTGTACATAATAAAATGAGAAAATATCATATATAACATAAGGTACCATAAGAAACGTATACTGCACCATATAAACGCGTGACATGGTACATATACACACATAAAAGGTACGTCAACAAGACTGGGAAAATGGTACACACTGTCAACAGGGTACTTAAAAAGAAATATCTGATAGAGGTAATGACTTGCAAATTTTTTATACAAATGGATAATTTTCTGTAGATTCACCATATATATATCAAAAAATATTCTTAAAAGACGTGTCAAAATATAGACTTTTTTACCTTTTAATTGTATTATATTATTAAAATATTAAGTTTCTTAAAAATCGTGCCATGGCCGTCCATAAACATATGGGACATGGGGAGTATAATGTTTGATAACATATAGGATAAGGGAGTTAAAAAACAAAGTACGAGTCTAATTTTCTTTAAAAAAATTAAATTAATAAGCAATAATGTTTGTTCAATTTCCAAATCGTGTGCACTATAATGCACACTTACAGCTCCAAAGTCATATATATACCGAACAGTCCTTCGGACGATTCCGATTTCGGTTTTGGAACTCATTGTTCCCGTTTAATGTTCTTTTGCTTTAATTTCGAAAATTATGAAAAAGTTACAGAAAAAATTAACCGTAAAATTTTGTTTTTTCGATCCGTTGGACCGACGACTACTTTGGTTTTCTTAAAAAAACAAAGAAACGCATGCCATGATTTAAAATCCACAAAAATTATAGGTGAATCGTGTAAATAACAATTTTAATTTGAAATAAACAATTAATCAAACTCTTGTCAAGGTTTACGATATTTCAAACGAGCATGTTGATGTCGGGTTCCTGATATATTTATAAGGAATGAACTTTTAAAATTATGCATTTATTTTTAAATAATTTCAGCGAGTTAAAAAGAAAAAAAGAAAATGAAATGAATGAAACTATACAAAGAACCTAATAAGTTAGGACAACAAAATACACAACGTACTATCCACCTAAAACACAACGATAATTGTAGATTGTAATTAATTAAAACACAATGGCATGGTTCGTAAATAAGTTCGAAAATATGCCCAAAAATATCGACAGCACATTGTTTTAGGTGTTGGCCAATATATTTCGCATTCTCCATTTTCCTCGTCCTCCCGCCACGTGTCAAATCTACAATCATGTGACGATAATCCAATCAAATAACGACACGTACATACTAAACTAGACAACGGCACGTGACTGGCACGTTGCTCGAAAGTGGATGTCGCGTTGTCTGTGGGCCCAGGCTTATCCGTGAAAAGCTAATTGGTTGCAAATACTACCTCCGTCCCAGCTAAATCTTCCCAAAGATTAGCGGGCACGGAGATTAAGAAATCACATTATTTTAATATTATAGTATACCTTTTGAGGTATGGAGAGAGAAAAGTTATTAGTAGACACGCAAATCAAGAAGACTTTTTTAATATTAATGGTGTAATTAGTTTAATTAGTGGGATAATTTTTTGCCAAAAATGGAAATGGGAAGAATTATGTGGGACGCTCGAAATAGAAAGATGGGAAGAAATAAGTGGGACTGAGGTAGTAATAAATATGACATTTAAAAAAAAAAGATAAAAGTAGTTAATGGATTATGGACTACATCTAGGGGTGTTCATCGGTCGGTTTGGTTCGGTTTTTTCAAATTTCGGTTCGGTTTTTCGGTTTTCAGTTTTACGTATGCTTAATCCGATATCCGAACCGTTTTAAGTTGGTTCGGTTCGGTTTTTTATAATTCGGTTCGGTTTTTTTCGGTTCGGTTTTTCGGTTAGGAATTTAATATCAACAAAAAAATATTATGAACTGAAAATACATAAAACAATTTATGGTTATTAAAAACAAAGAAGATTTATGGAACGTGACATATGGCAAAATAATTCAAAGCTCCGAAAAAAAAAACATGAAAATGGAACAAAATCTAACCAAAATATAAAAACATTCATATGAAGATACTATAAATTACTTGGGAGAAAAATAGTTTTTGATTGGTGAGGAAAACATTCACTTAAAAATGGAAAAAAATATTCCAATGAAATTATATTTAATGTGTTGTTTACGTTATGAGAGAAAAACAAATGATTTTTATTATTTTTTCTATTTTTAATGTAGTATGATAATTTTTGTTCGGTTTTTTTCGGTTTTTCGGTTTTACGTATGCTTAATCCGATATCCGAACCATTTTAATTTGGTTCGGTTCGGTTTTTTACAATTCGGTTCGGTTTTTTCGGTTCCGGTCTTTTCGGTTCGGTTCTTTACGGTTCGGTCGGTTTTTTCGGTTTTTCGGTTAATTTGAACACCCCTCTACATCTCTATCCAATTAGACTTTGGGTCCTACGGTTCTTGCAAGATATTCTTTATTGTTTTTCAGTTAATAATTTCAGTAAATATGATATTGGGATTTCGGAATGTTCCTTCCTAGCGCATTTCTCAAGCAATTTCCAAGGAATTTAATTCGGATGCTATTTTTTGTTGACTTGTACGGTCATAATTATAACACAAGTCACATATAATGAGAGTTAAATTTGTTTCAGAGTGAAACTAGAAATTTTTAGTCAGAATTTGGACACAACTATGGCGTTGTCTGAGAATATATTCATAACAAAAAAATAAAATGGAATACGAATATTGACTTGTAACAAGATCAGATTTCCTATCTTACAATTATGATACGTGAGTAAATCAAACAAAGGAGTTTGTTTCTGGTTACACGATAAGCAATGATTTGACCCTAAATTATGGTGACAAGCATCACTAAGAAGGGTTAAAACAATTTGTCTTCGTATCTAACAAAAATAATTGAGCTGCAATAATTTGTCTTACTTCCATTCTTTGCGGTAATTGACTTAACATGGACATTGAAAGTGAAAAGGGGTTTCTCCCCAAGTGGAATTCTCTTCGAACTTTCACACGCAAGTTCATTGCATCTTTTGTTTTGAAATGTTGAAATCTTTTTTCCGAAGTGAACACATGGTGGCATTTTTCTTCTAAGTTGACTTACTCTCATTTTTTTCTAGTTGACTTGCTCTCATTAAAGAAAGCGGTGTTATTTGTGACATAATACTAAAATTTGAACTTTTATATGTTTTTATTTTAAGATGTGTTACTCTTTGTAGTAATTTCCTCGAAAAGCAATATATAAAGATCTTCATTACCCACACGCATTGTCCTATTTCCACACTTATTTCACCTTGAAAAAAATATTGAAAAAGAAGATGTGCAAAATTGCAACCTTCGATCTAACGTTCGAAAGGGACTCAATAAATAGTAAAAAACACAGAGAAAATATTTCCTCAAGTTGATGTAAGTATCATTACTGATTTACTTTAGGAAATCTTGTTGGTTATTTATAGCCTAAATATTTGAACTTTATCAACTATATTTTGAGTAATATTTATACTCTTCTATAAAGAGCATAGATTGGATAAAAACTATAAATTGGTCAATCTATTGACCAATAAAATATATATATTAATTACTATCAAATATCACTTATTAAAACCACCAACTATAAATTAATTTATTCTATTGCACGCACCTGCTAAAAATACTAATTGAGATACATGGATAACATGCACGCGTATAACTACAAAATTTTAATTTGTGAATTAATTATCTACAGAGTTGATTTAGCCCCATCGGGCCTAAAGCCATTTCTTTGGGCCGGCTATCATTTCCCGTACAAGGCGTAGGCCCTAAAACTAAACTCAACGCACACAACTTTGTATTTTGGTGGATATTTGTAGGGGTGAGCAAAAATATCCGAAAATCGGATTCCGATCCGGTATCCGATTTTCAAAACCCGAAAAAACGGATATCCTGTTTTTAAAAACCGGATCGGATATCCGATCCGATTTATTTTAAACTAAACCGGATCGGATACGGATTGTGGTTTGTCTAAAATCCGGATATCCGGTATCCGGTTTTATATTTTAAAAAAAAATAAAATAAAATAAAATAGTCCAAAAAGAAAATAAAGGTTCAAAATGAAAAAAAAATTATCAAGTAGAATATTTAAATTTATATTATTTTATTATTGCAAAAAACTTTGTTAGAGAATTGAGATAAAAAAACATAAAAACATCGAGATGCAAGTTAAAAAATTAATGTGAATTTGTGGTATTGTGTTTATTATTTATTATGTAACTTTGAATCATAAATTCACATATTATGTGGTTTACTATGTGTAGAAATTCTTATATTAAAAAACATATTATTATTGAGATAAGAAATACAAATATGATTTTCAAAAGAAAATAATAAAAAATATAAGAAAAATAAATTTAAAAACCGGATGCGGATATCCGGTGTAAATATCCGAATAAACCGGATTTTCGGATATCCGATTAAAACCGGAGCGGATACGGATACCATTTTTCGATATCCGAAAATCCGGATATCGAATTTTGGATATCCGAAAAACCGGATATCCTATTTTGGTCACCCCTAGATATTTGTGATAATAGCTTTTTGACTCAGTTTTCTTCGTGCAAGTTTGATCTGTATGTATCCAAAACCTCGTTGTTGAGAGGCAAAGACATAACAAGCACCCCTAGTTTCGTCGTGCTAAAAAGTGCAAGTGTGTAAAAAACTCTCTTACGCCAAAAAATCCATCTCTAAAATTACAAAAGGAAAAAAGAAAAGAAAAAAACCATTTACTTACACAACATAAAGAAAAAATTTTCATATATGATAGACCATACCAACCTCCAAGGTCGAAGCATGCGGCGCCACCATGGCGTACGCCGGCGCCCGACAATTCCTCTGCATGAAATCGTACCCGAGGTTGATCACCGCCCGCCTGACAAAACCCGAGCCCTTCTTCGCCCTAACGTACGAATGCCCCAAAATATACGCCACGCCCGCCTCCCTCGCCTCCATAAGCTCCCTCAGTTCCTCCCTAACTTCCCTACTAATACTCTCCGCCTCGGAACTTTCCGGAAGAACGAACCTCACCCGCCGTTTCCTCGCCGGGCGGGGCTCCGAAGTCCCGGGCTCCTCTGGGCCCTCGTCCTCCTCGTAACGAACACCGCCTGGGCGGGCCGAAGGCGTGCCCACCACCACCATCTCCTCCTCGTCCTCGGGCCGGCCCAGCCCGTTAGCCCGCCCTGTCGTCCGGACGTACTCGGCGATGCTGCAAACGAGGTCGTCCTCGAACCGCGGGCCGTCCTTGCGGGCGGCGTCACGGTAACCGTACCTGACCACGCACCTGTACCAGTCGAGGAGCCAATAATCGCTGTTGAGTCTAATGGGACGATGTGCTTCAATATTTTCTAAAATTTTCGTCAGTTTGGGTACTTTTCCCGGTTGGATTCCTCAGTTCTACAATCATGTTCCAATCTCTGTTTCATCATTATCAAATGTGGCTGATGTAATGAAAGTAGATACACATATCTAATTTAGTCTTATTTCAAGATGGTCAAATTCAATAAGATATCTTATATTTTTCGATATTCATACTAATCATTTTTTTTTTGTAACTTCTGGAACGTGGAGCGGAACATGATTGTGGAACTGAGGATTGCAGTAAGGTCCTTTTACTTTGATTTTGTTCGATTGAAGTCAAATAATTGAAAATGCAACATAATTATTAATGAATAATTATTTCGCAACTAACCTGTACATGCGGTGCTCCTGTGGGCCGATGTGGCCCACGAGGAACCGTTCATCGTGGGCCACGTGGGGGACTGGCACGAACTTGACGCAGAGGAAGACGAGCACCTGATGGAAGGCCGGGAGGTTGGTGACGAGGTGGGAGAAGGCGGCTGGGATTCCCGAGACGAGCTCGGTGTGGACGAGCCCTATGCCTCGGACCCTGACGATTCCCAGGCTAGGGCTCAGGCTAAGGAGCCAGACGACCGAGACCTTGTTCTGGACGTCGAACTCGTATGTTTTTAGGGCTCCGTAGCGCCACGCACACATGACGGCCATGAAAATGAGCGACAGGGCGATTGGGACCCACGCGCCTTCTAAGAACTTGATGAGGGAGGCCGAGAAGTAGAGGGCTTCGACCGTCCCGAAGAAGAGGACGAAGCCTATTGCCAAGATGACGCTATGGTGCCAGCACAGGACGATGACGAGGGACATCAGGCACGTCGTGACGAGCATCACGGTTATTACAGCGAGACCTGAAAATATAATGTCTAAAATTAATGATACACTTCCGATAAGTTTCAACTTTTGGGTGACTCAACTTTTGGGTGAAATAGTTATTCGATATGGTATTCAGAGCTCAAGCCAAGAAAAGGTCAATTCCTTATGAACACTTATTTAAGAAAATTACACGTCTAAGACTAAATAGAGAAAAGATATCAGCGTGTGGAGTGTTGAAAATATATAATTTTAGAATCCGATGCACTCCTTACAGGATTCACCTTTTTAGATAAAGTGGTCATCACAATATATCCTAACCGATTCTTACCAGAAGCATTGCCCATGCGCTTGGTGTCCCTGAATCCGATGGTCACTGCGAGGCATAGCACCATCAATATCCAGTTGATTTCCGGGATGTATATTTGCCCGTGGATCTTCGATGAGGTGTGCACGATCTTGACCCTCGGGAAGCACCCGAGGGCCGAGCACTGCTTTATTATTGAGAACGTCCCCGTAATAATCGCCTGGCTTCCCACCACGGCCGCCATTATCGCGATCACCAAAACCGGCCATCGCAATCTTTCTGTCACAAAAACACGGTTCGCGTCGGAAGATTTTTTTTTTCCCGACGAATATCGTAATACAAGAGAGCCTAATAATTCAACCTGGGACCGACACGTAAAACCCAACACGGTAATCCTTGTTCAGAACGTGGTGTTGGGAGAGGTACGCCGCTTGTCCCATATACGCCAAAATCAGCGAAGGATAAACGACCGAAGTGAACGCTATCTGCAAAATCACTATCTCACTATCGTAAGAATAAATTCGCGCCTTAACTAACTCGCATACCTTAATCGACAGCTGAGAAAAGTGGCCGAGGTCGGCGAACATGGCTTCGGAACCTGTAATAATTTCAGACTTAGTTCGTCATATTGGGTAAAATTCTCTTCGCCTTTTTTTTGTACGTTTTTCACTAACCCGTGATGCAAAGTAGGATTCCGCCCAAGGACATCCACCCGCCTCTCTGAGTCTTCTTGAGAAACTTGTACATGTAGTACGGCGACAGGGCTTGGTAGACCCGAGGGTTCCAATGGAAGATGTTGTAGACGCCGATTGCGCTTATGCAAACGAGCCACATAACGACGACGGGCGCGAACAAAAACCCGACCCTGTGGGTCCCGTAGTGCTGTAGGGCGAAAAGGGCGATGAGTATTACGCAGGCGACTGGGACTTCCACATCTGCGGTAAATATTACATCGACATTGAATAATCAGACGCGCAAATTGAGGAAAAAAGAAAAACATTATGTCAATGCTGTCGGGTAGAGAACCCAACCCAACATCGAATAAAAACCGAAGAAGGATGAGTAGCATATAAACCCGTGCGCTAACTTCCTCTGTCGTCAATTGGTTTTAGAGTGGAACCCACGAGCTTATATACGGGCTTGAGAATAAGGTGAATTTGGGCACAAATAGACAATCTTTTCTTACACTTGTGCTGTTCTTTCTCCATGGCGAGTTCGAGCCCAGAAACTGCGGAGAAAACTGCGAAAAGATGGCGAGGGAAATCGATCGAAATCGAATAAGCTAATCGACTAGAAAAGAAAAAGGTGTGAATTTTATTATTATTACCGGAAATTGCGGGGGTAAGAATGCCATCGCCGATGACCATACAAGCGCCTAAGAGGGCCAAGACTAGCAAGAATCTCTGAAGAACTCTGTGTTTCTCAAGGGTAGACTTAAGCCTAGACCGAAAACTCGAAGGAGGTGGGCTCATAATATCCTTCTTATAGCTCGTGAGTTCTTCGTCGGCGGATTGAAAGCTTGGCAATGAGTTGACTTTTGCGTGTCTGCACAAAAGGGAGTAGAGAGCAAATGTGCCTCCTTCGCCGTTGTCGTCGGCTCTCAATACGATGAAGACGTACTTCAAAAGGGGGACCAAAGTTAGTGTCCAAAATACGAAGGAAAGAACTCCGTAGATCTCTTCGTTCGTGTCAGAATGTTCGATGTCTTCGGCGAAGGTGCTCTTGTAAACGTAGAGCGGCGATGTGCTCAAATCTCCGTAGACTACGCCCAAGCTCTGATATGCTAATATGAAAGCTGCTCTCCATGACTCTTTCTGCAATAGATTGAGATAAGAACTCAAAAAGATTATTACAGCGAGCCAAGGGGAAGAAAGAACCTCACCTTTGGTTGATTTTGATATGTCCCAGTTTCGATATCCATCTCAAAAATGCTCTCAGAAGGGTGAAAGAATCATGCCCACTTCAGACAAAAAAGGGGGACTTTCGACCAAGAAGAAGAACCATTGCTCAAAAACTTGCAGAAAACTAGGTTAAGACAAGCCCAAGTATCTCCACAGATGAAGAACTAAAAGAAGAGAAACTAACGAAAAGCTACGGGCAAGTGGTGGAAAGCTTTGGAATATATCTATGATATACGTTTGACAATGAAGATATGAGAGTAGGCTAGGCCACCCAATAATTGCTATTTGCAGGTTTAAAAACTATTTCTTCAAGTGAGATATGGATGCTAAGTGCTATCTATGACGTAATTTTTTAAGCTAGTTTCTGAATGGAATCTAGTGAGAGTTTTGTAAACGTTTCTTCCTTTGTTGAAGATGTGTTCAAAAATGGCGTGGCTAAAAAATCCAAAGAAATGAATAAAAAAAAGAAAAGAAAAGTAATTCAAAACAGTCGCACACACACACACACGCAGTTGATGAGAGTTCCACCTGGCACTTTGTGTGAAAGCGACGTACCTCAGAAATCGAACAAGGAAAAGTTTCTTTTTTTTTTTTTACTATTATCGAGATTAGTCCATGATAAGGAGATTAGGATATAGATATTTGCTATAGATTGTTTAATATTACTGTTTTTGTATCCTATCCACACAAGGTAAAACACAATGGAACTTTTCATTTCATGCCCGGCGAAATTTCCACTTAAGATATAGCTCAGTCAGAAAAAATTTAGTTTTAAGGACCCGATTTCTGCTGTATCACTTCATTGTTCTGAAATAACACAAAACGATCATCCGATACCAGTTCATATACATTTTATAACACTTTTTAAATTTAGGTCCATATCTCTAACTTCTATAGAAATTGAGTCATTTAAATATTTTTTTTTCTGACAGGGTCAAAATTTTAAAATTTTAAAGGGACTGAATTCAAATATACCTAAGAACAAAATAATGTCAAAAGAGAAAGATCATTTGACCGAACAAGTGGGCCCACGAAAGAAATTGTTTAACGGCAGTAGTGATTTTAGTTTAGGATATTTAGAAAGGGTACGTGGTAATATTATTCAATCCCAGGTCAGTAAAAAATTAGGAAAACTAGCCATTCAATGTATTCTAATATTTGCAATTAGCCAAATAGTTATCTTTTTTGGTACAATAGTAAGAACATCTCCAACCGAGCTGAAAAACCAAAATAAATTCCAAAATTTACTCCAATCGATACCAAAAATCAAACTCAAAATGCAATTTTTATTTCTCTCACCTAAAGACACGCATGTTTGCATCCGGACCAGTTATTATGCGATGGAACTTTTTAATTTGCTTTGAAGTCCTGAATTTTTGCTTTCTGTCAAAAAAAGCTGAAATATGACGGTGACCATTTGAGATAGTCATAAAAGCTAACAAAGGTCAACAAGAAAAAGTTGTCAGAAAAAAGTTGTCAGAAAAAATTGAACGGCCGTATAGCTCCTTTAAAAATACAAATATCATACTATCTGTTACACATATGTAATAACAAGGATATTGGCTAGAATGATATATCTATTGAGAGGCACTGGAGAAACAGATAGAAATGCGAAGGGTAGATATGCATAGATTAAGAATAAAATCATCATAAATAATGAAAATAAATATATCATGAGAACATTCAGAATGATGGAACATTAAATCTAAAATAATATTTAGTGGTCTAATTTGTAAAGTTGTAAAATATGTGAGTAGTATTGAAATTTGTAAAAAATGGTGTAAACGTGAATATTACAAAATAGTCTATTGAGTTTGAGTATGAGTTGATCGGTTGGAGAAGAATTACTGCATTTTGAGTTTGAGAATACGTTTATCGGTTGGAGATGGTCTAATACAATAGTTTCTAACGTTATAAAATATGGCAGCGCAGACCATCAATTACATGTGTCGTTTTAAACTTGTTCAACTTAAGATAACATCAATGACAATTATTTATCACCGCTATTTTCGATAATTTAGTGAACCATATCTGCATTTGATTGTTATTTACATATAATTATTAAAGGTGAATCTATAGCAAAATACCCAATTGGATAAAATTTTTACACATAGGTACCCATGTCACAAAATTTTATAGATAGGTACCCGTTTTAATTTTTACCAATTTCTTTTAGTCATGTCGTACCTTCCTGTGTGTATATTACGTACCATAACACGTTGGGTACGTAAATATAGCATACGTCGTACCAACGGCATACCTGTGTGTTACATAGGGCGTACCTAAATATAGCATACGTCATACCATTTTCTGTTATATAGGGTACCCAAATGTATTGATATATGTTACCCAAATGTGTTATATGGTGTACTTTCGGGGATTGGGTACCTATGTGCAAAAAATTTATTCTGTTAGGTACTATATATA
Source organism: Craterostigma plantagineum (assembly GCA_027422505.1). Taxonomy (NCBI): domain Eukaryota; kingdom Viridiplantae; phylum Streptophyta; class Magnoliopsida; order Lamiales; family Linderniaceae; genus Craterostigma; species Craterostigma plantagineum. Next base: position 29,552,163 of record JAPQWV010000001.1, read on the forward strand.
AAAAAATCCTGACATGTTACTAAATTACAAGTTTTTTTCAAATAGATACTTATGTGTAAAGACCCCATTATTAAATATGGTGAATTGAATAGTGGGGATCTACTCCATCTAATCTACTGACGAGCCAATTAAAAATAAGAATAATATTAGTAGTTAGGTCATCGCTTTCATATGAATTAATGTTAATTACTGATATTGCTCCTTGCACTAGCAAGAAAATTATTTGAAAACTACTGATGGCGTAGTTGTCCATTATATATAAATAAATAACAATTCCGGTTTGAGTTGTGTAATAAAATATTAAACCTTACTAAGTAACAGCAATACAATTTTAGATGTAATTTAATAATAATTATAATTATAATAATATTCCCAAAATCAATATAAATGAGAAAATAAAGTTTAAACCTTTATCCCACGGAAAGAAATACCTCCTCCGTTCATTATGAAATGTTTATGTTATGTCTAATAGTAATTCTCTATTAATTCAATAAACTTAGTCCTGGCCTCTAATTTTTTATTTTTTATATCTTGCCCATGTGTAGAGTCCTTAGGCTCACTAAAAAGAAGAAATACTCGTCGCATATATATCTTTAACTCTACAAAATATTAGATGTACTAACACGAAAATGGACAAACATACAAATGTGGTCTTTTGCAAAGAAAAAATAAAGGCAAACCTATAGTTCTATTTAATTTCCCCCAGAATTGAAATAAAAATGAAAATTTAAAAAAGGAATAGTTAATTCCTTCGGGAAAAGAAAAAGAAATAGTTAGTGGTAGGGGTAACCAAAAATATCCGGAAACCGGATTCCGATCCGGTATTCGGTTTTCAAAACCCGAAAAAGCGGATATCCGATTTTAAAAACCGGATCGGATATTCGATCCGATTTATTTTAAAATAAACCGGATCGAATACGGATAGCAGTTTGTCTAAATCCGATATCCGGTATCCGGTTTTATATTTAAAAAATAAAAATTAATAAAATAGTGCACAAAGAAAAATGAAGGTCCAAAAAAAAAACAAATCCTCAAAGTTGAATATTTATAAACTTACATTATTTTTTTATTGCAAAAACTTTGTTAGAGAATCGAAATACAAAATAACATAAAAACATCGAGATGTAAATTAAAAATTAATGTGAATTTGTGGTACTGTGTTTATTATTTATAAATTTTGAATCATAAGTTCACATATGTGTGAATTACTATTGTAGAAATTTTTATATGAAAAAATATATTTTTTAAAATTTGATAAGAAATAATTGATTTTGACAAGACAAAAAAATATAAGAAAAATAATTTCAAAACCGGATGCGGATATCCGGTTTAAATATCCGAATAAAGCGGATATCCGATTTTCGGATATCCGATTAAAATAGACCGGCGACGGATATCATTTTTTAATATCCGACAATCCGGATATCCGTATTTCGGATATCCGACAGATATCCGAATTCGCTCACCCCTAGTTAGTGGGATCCCACAATTTACTATTATTCTTTTGCTTTAAATGCACACGCACTACTCACCATCTATGTGAGGTGACACTACTTTTCCGAAGCATTTTATGACATACAAAATTAATTTTTTATTATTTGATTCAGAATTTAAGTGTAAACTTATTAATATTTTTTTAGATGTATATAAATTACTAATATCAACCTTACTTCTCTCTCCCGCTCTTTTCTCTCCCTTCTCTCTAACCCTAACTCCTCCCCAAACGCCGCCACTTTCCCCCTCCTCCCCCTCCTTCATTAATGGAGGAGTTAGGGGAACATGGAGTAGGGGAGCTCTTTTTTTTTTTGGAAAATTTCCTTTATTTTTCTTTAAAAAAAAATCGACCACCCACCGCCGCCTGCTGCCACCGGCTGCGCTGCCGACGTCAGCCTCCCGCACCGCTCGGCCGTTTGTGTCGTGCGGTGTTTTCTCCACGGAAGAGTTCCTCGTTCTTCGAGGTTCATCCCCTTCGTAGGAGTTTTTTCTCCCTTCATGGAAGCCTTTCCCCTCCCCTCATGGGAGCATTTTTCTCCTTTCGTGGAGTTCCCTTCGGGGCTATTTTTCCTTTTTGGGGGCTTTGGGATGGATATTTTGCTATCACTAGTCATCTACGCAATAGAAATAGTCAATATGTAGTAAAATTTTAGTTATTGCTCTATTATATCTTTGTATCCATCTTGAATTTATAAAATGAAATCCTTCTTTTTAAAAAAATGTATAACTAATATTTAATATCAACAATGGTTTTTATCATCAATTGTCAGGTGATGACCCATGGGCATGGCCCAGGTAACAAGTCGGTCACAAGTATTTAAAAATCTCAATAATCATGGAAAGCTTTGCGTCTAAATATTGTTATAGAAACATTTGGCATTTTGCAATATACAAGCTTGAATAATTAGATAACAGGTCCCAGTCCCACTAGCTGAGGGGTTCGATAATAAATTGTCTTCATCGCATAATAACATGAATCGTATAAAACGTTATGTAATAATTAAAAATTTTCGGAATTGTTGTGGATTGAATTTTTTAAGATGTTGACCGTTAAAACATAGAAAAATATAATCCGAAACGTGAGATGGCGTGGAAAAATAAAATATATGAAATTCAAATCTATCAGTTGAAATTAGAATATATCCAAGTTTTTTATTTTCTATTTTAGCGGATGTTAACATATCTCTATAACAAGGAATATACCCCCAATCGTTTAAAACCACCTATAACTGATCACTCCCTCACATGACATCACAAGTTGTATTAAAAAGATAAAACAAGGACAGCTGCGTATTCTTACCTAATTATCTTTAATCAAATATTTTTCTATTATTCATGACCTAACTTTTGAGTGCGACCCTTCTCCTCATTGATTCGGTCAATTCAATATCAAAGAAATTGACATCACTATTAAAGATTTGTTAGTCTATGCTCAGACATTATAATTCAATTTTCCTCACACGTGTAGTATTAAGTTCAGCCACCCACTTCCATAATAAGCCAATTAATTACATGGTCCATATTTATTTGTCTGGACCATTAATTTTTTTCCCTACTATTAGTTTTTTCCCTTCTTATTGTCGCCATCTAGTTAGTTCGACACTTCAATACCGTAGGGCGTCGTCGGCAGAAATATATATAGAGAAACGTTATGGTGTTTATCATGCGTGAGTACCATCCGTGGGCACATGTTGTGTTGGCATTTTTTTTGTGTCACATCAACATGTCAAATCAACCCCCAAGGGCTCACTGATCCCATGTGTAGGTTATAGATCAATAAAAAAAATCCCATTGTATGCTGATTTGGTGCGTTGATGTGATTGATGCTCTGCGTGAGCACCATAACATCACTCCAGAAATATATATATATATCATATTATTAAGATCGTTGTATCTTTGTGAGTTAATAGTTTGATATCGATGACTTCGTTTTATTTACAAATAATTGTATTGTCAAGGTACGAAAGTGATACAATTTATTACATGGACAATCAATCATCGTCATCCACCTCCTCCACGCTTAACATTTAAAATAATATTCCTTTTATATTTAGGATATTATTGTGTTACGTGACACTAACTATGCCCCACCCAACCAGTGTTTTAAAAAGCGTCAGTTGGCGCGCTTCGTAGCGTTATATAACATAATTTTTTCGTAAACGAGTTGTAATAGAAATAGCATTTTTATTTTTTAATTTTATCTTTTTATTCTTTTATAAAGCTAAAAATAGATAAAAAAAATCATAAAATATATATTTTATCTTAACTTCAAAATTGCTTCAAATTAAGGCGATGTGGCAGCTAATTCTTCAATTTTGTCATACATCGTACGCCAAAGGATTTTTATAGAGGAATAATATAAAATTAAAATATACTTAAAATTTGAAAATAATAACACACATGCGCGCAATACACACACACATATATATTTTATGTAGCTCATGAAGTGTGCTTATATATAATTAGATTGATGTTCCCCGTTATTTCTTTTTTTATGATGGTTTGTTTGCTTGTATTGTTATATAAATATATATATCTTTTGTCGTGTATGGAGCATGGCCAAACTACTCACACAATACGCTACGCTATCTACGCTACGAAATATCGAAACTAAAACGCTACGCGCTGCGCAATAGCTTTTAAAACACTGGCCCCAACTAAAACCCAATATCTTTTTTTGTCTTTCTTTTTCTTCTATTTCTAATTTATTGCTCGGACAAAAGAGGGCTTGTTTGTACAAAACGATAGATGACAAAGATTGGGCTGTCTCTTGTTGGGCCGTTAAGTGGGTCAAGACAAATATGGCCCAACTAAAACCCAATTGATTTGTCCTTTTCCCGATTTCGGTTTATTAATAAGAATTTGGAAATGGTGATTATAGTAATATTATTTTATTATATAGGATAAAAAGCATAAAAAATCATTTAGACAAAATGCACCAAATTCCTTACACTGAAAATTGCTCAGAAACTCGTCGAGTTTTATTTAATTATCCGCTCTTTGTATTTTATACCCCTAATTCGGGTATATAATACTAGGTATTAGATACATCGAGGGCACGATGCTTACTTTACTACATCACAATGGAAATTTTGCATATTTAAAAAAGCATAGAGCAGTATACTGCATTTCAGTATAAGCACATTGAATTAGAGCATAATCACTATAATATATTCAAGTACAAACGTGAAGTTGGTTCGCACGTCAAATCATTGTTTTATTATTATAATTTGGTAATATGCAATAGATGGACAGCAATATTATTACGAGTAAGTATATACATTTAAACGTAAGCCTTAGAGACATCATTATTTGTAATTTTGTTGTTTGGAGGATTTAAAAAATAATCTTACACAATTAGCTCGAACGTGAAGACTTATCAGTTTATCACGTGCTTTTTATTTGTTCTTTCTTTTTCTCACTTGCTAAGCGATAATGGTCCTCTAAAATAATATCAATGAATTTTAATTTAATTGGAGAGATGCATGCTAGGCATCAATTATTTAGAGTAGAAATTAATAAAGAAATGGGAAATGGAAGAATGTTGTTTTTCATTGGGATCGGTCCACCGACGGTTGGACAAACGGAATATTGAATGCAGTTAACGGACGTCAAGAAGAAGGGATCAAAAGATAACGGTGAGGTGACGGCGTTTAGATCGACACGTGGCTGTTTGTCCAAAGTGGGACCCACTGCTGGTGGATTGGATTTCACGTGGTGACGGTTTGTCTTCTAACACAATCACGGTTTTTTCCCCGCGACAAGGAATTATTAATTGATTGGGTATTTAAAAATTGTCTCAAGTTTTAGTATATTTTTCATTTAATTTAGAAAGTTGGTAACTTCCTCTCGAAAGTTTCAATAATATAAATAACAAATGGACCTGGTTTATTATTACCTTGTAAACTTAGATGCAAATCACAATGATTATATGCTGATCGTTCGAGGTAAAATAGATTTCTTATATAAATTAGTATTTTGCTAAAGCTATCTATATCATGGCTGTTTATTTTTTTTCTCATTCACTTTTAACAGAACGCAACAGGCGATTATGAAATCTCGCTTTATTTCGTGAAAAAAGGACGGACAAGGAAAGCCAAAACCATAAGCCCATAATGCATTGGAACATTATATTTCATATATAATACTAATGTTAATGTGTCGTGACAGTCCACCTACATAAAATGATGGAGACAAAAGCTATATAAAATATATAAATATATATAAGATTGTGATCCAAAGACACGTACATAAGTAAGTGTTCACGAAATGAGTTTAAATCGTTCCATTTCTTTCAAGCATGGGTCTCCACCATTTTCGTTGATTCTCGAAATATAATGTATTTTCTCTATTTAATTATTTATATTTTATTTCATCGGTCGGGTTTTCGACCCCATATGGCAGCAAGACATGAGTTCGTGGAATCATTACAAGTGTTAACTAATTGACATGACACTCATGCAGGAAAAAAGCTGAAAATCTATTATTGTGTTGTACAATATTTGGTTATTCTGTTATATTGGTATTCTTGCGCAGTCAAACGAGTATACTATTAAAAAGAATAATTGAATTATTATTAAATTAATGGTAGAGTTATAATCAGAAATGTTATGTCGTGAGCACCATTCTTGGGTATCTGTTGTGTGATACTTTTTGTGCCACGTCAACATGCCAAATCAACCCCCGACGTGTTCACTAATCCCATGTGTTGGTTATAGATCAATAAAAATTCTATTGTATGCTGATTTGGCGCGTTGATGTGGTTGGTGCTCACGAATGTGCTCACGCAAGGTGAGCACCATAACATTACTCGAGTTATAATTAACTAAAAATAGTAACTTAATAAGTAACTAAAAATAATAAGTGAAGGTAGTGGCTGATTTTCTTTATAATAGTAATAAGACTTAATTGGCAGATAAATTAGACGGTTTATAGCAAGGCCTGACTCTTAATAAAACAGTATAGATAAGAATAATGATAATGCGAAACGAAAACAATTTTTACATGTAATCAATCAATTACATAGGACTATATGATATACACCTTACTAATGCAAATTGCAGTGGAAAGCATATCTACTTGATCGTAAACTGTATATGTTCAACAATTAATTTATTGATGTGCCAATCCGAGAATAATACAGAAGGTAGTCCACGATTAATAATGTAGGAGGAATAATGACGCATTAAATTCTCATTTAATACTCACATTAATTCTCACATGGGTGAGAATTTTTATTTTTGTTTAGAAGATTTAAAGTAGGTATGGCAATTGTCACAAATTTAACCTTATTAAATAGGGGAGAAATTTATTCCCATTTGCTTGGTGGAGGATGGAGATAGTCCTCCCATCCCCATAATTGCCAAGTATTATTTAAAGGTACAACAAAATTCGAAATTTTAAGTCCGAATGAGGTTCCAATGACATCAAGATGCAATTAGTCGGAATGTGGAAAATAATAATAAGAAAACAATCTAGTAATAATCAACCGTAAAATTGGTGGGGCAATTTTTTTGTGGTGTTATTATTCATACTCTATATTAAATGATATTCTCCTGTCTCAACCTTTCAACATTAAATTTCCGTCTATTGCGCCGTTGAAGAAAAGCTAAATGAGATCACACCAACTGCACTAATTGGTGTGTTTGATTAAACATTTCTTGACCGTTTTGTCGTAACCTTTTTATTACATAGTAATTACTTATTTATTTTTCATAAGTGGCTGATAAAAAAGAGAATCACATCTTCAACGGATCGTTGATGGCAATTAACATGTTTTTTCTTACCGTTAATCCACTTTTACTCATCTATACTATTATATCAGGGGTGAAGGATGGCTATTGACCGCTAATTTGGTCTGTAAATATAATTAAATAATTATCATATTTAACCTCTCAATTTTTAGTTATTATACTTATAACCCTAATCATTATTTTTTATATATATATAATAATTACATTCATCTACCAAACATAAATTATAAATGTCAACAACTAAAGTTAAAACAATTATATTTTAAGCACACCATAGAGTGTGGAGATAGTACTAGTTACTCCGTACTTGATTGTCTTTATTTGATAACTTTTTTCTTGCATCCTCTATTGATTTTTCTCCACTTACCAGGACATGCAGCTGCTCTAAAACTATTCAGAAAGGAAAAAAAAAATTATGTTAATTTATTTGGTGTTTCTCACTTCTGTAGTCGAATGTTATGATGTAATTAAGAGCTGTCACCTTTGGGAATTAAGAAGCTCATGTGATACATTTGACAGCAATAAAATAATGAGAGAAGCTTACAAGAAAAATTTCATTAAATTTCTGACAAGAAGGGAATAGCACAAGCTGTAATATTTCTCGTTTAGGGTTTGCCTCGTTTGTGGGTATCTAATATCTAGAAAAAGGACACAACACAACACAGAGAAGTGCACACTGAGCTGAGTTATCAAGAAAGATGACAGACAAGTTTCACATGCAAGTGTGAAGTGGGGCTAATTTCTTTTTATTTTTTGGTATTTTTTCGTTAATTGTTTCTTATAAATGAAGACTATGGACTAACTAACGATCTGCAATTTCTTGATTGGACCATTTCTTCATAGCTTATTCTTCACCGTCATTAATTTCTGGGTAAATGCGATGTAATTACGGCACAAAGACGTCATTTTACGTCAATTACAAAGAATTCATTACTGTCCCCCCCTCCACTGTTTCAGTAAATAAAGCAAATCCCAACGAAAAACTAATGATATAAAAAAACAGAAAAAAGGAAAAGAACACAAAAGGGCTTTTCTTTATCTCGAATGTTGAGCTCACTCGTCAAACGATGACTCGTGTATATAAAACCTAACGTATTCTCCCTCCATCTCTCATATTTACTGTCAATAACCTCTCTCTTTCTCTGCAGTTTTTCCCACTCTCCAACACAAAACATTCACTCATTCCTCCACTTGCGAAAGTATTTCGATCCTTTCGTTGTTCGTTGCATAGAGAGGAGTACAAGCAAGTGAATATATTAGAGTGGGAAAAACGGAGATGAACTCAGTTTCCAAGTGGGCTTTGTGGCTTTGTGCTGTGGTGATTTTTGGGATTGAGGTTGTACATTGCAGCGTTAGCTATGACAGAAAAGCAATCGTCATTAATGGGCAAAGGAGGATTCTTTTTTCTGGTTCCATTCATTACCCAAGAAGCACCCCCGAGGTATAGACGACGATGGCATAACAAAGCTCTCATCTTTATTCATCTTTGCGTCGAACATTTTCTCCTTACATTCGTCAGCTGAATTTATGTTTTCAGATGTGGGAGGATCTGATAAACAAGGCTAAAGAAGGTGGCTTGGATGTGATTGAGACTTATGTCTTTTGGAACGTTCACGAGCCTTCTCCCGGCAAAGTAATGCTATGTTTTTGCTTTAGCGAAGATGAACTTTCACTCAAAGGTTGAATTTTTTGTGTGAATGTGTGTTGTGGGTTTTATTTCAGTATAATTTTGAAGGAAGATATGACCTTGTGAGGTTTATGAAGACCATTCACAAGGCTGGGCTCTACGCTCATCTACGCATTGGCCCTTACGTTTGCGCTGAGTGGAATTTTGGGTATCACTAAAACTCTGTTCTTCTTCTTCTTCTTCTTCTTCTTCTTCTTCTTCTTCTTTTGAAGAAGCATGCACAAGCTTAATATCTTAGTTGTTGTACGACTGATTCTTTTCTGTCTCAATCTTCAGTGGATTCCCAGTTTGGCTGAAATACGTACCTGGGATTAGCTTCAGGACTGATAACGAGCCATTCAAGGTTCGATTTTTAAGCAGTTATTTCATTAATCAAGACTTCTTTCTTGGTGAAAAAACTGAAGAAAGAATGATTCTTTTTTAGATGGCTATGCAAAAGTTCACGGAGACGATAGTCAATCTGATGAAGAGTGAGAATCTGTACGAATCCCAGGGGGGGCCAATCATTCTTTCTCAGGTGAAGTGAAACTTCACAGAGAGACTTATACACTCTCTAATTTTAACATCTTTCGAAGAATGATCGATAACCACCAATCTTTTTCTCTTCAGATTGAGAATGAATATGGGCCTCAGGCGAAAGCACTCGGCCAAGCCGGGCATAGATATGCTACTTGGGCTGCAAATATGGCCGTTGGACTAAACACAGGCGTTCCATGGGTGATGTGCAAGGAAGAAGATGCCCCTGACCCTGTGGTAAGAAAAGTTAAATATTCCTCAGAAATTGTAAGAACGCTCAGAAAAAAATCGTTATAATAAGCAGCATTTTTGAGCAATGAATCCATGTTCTTGGTTTTCTTGCTTAGATTAACACCTGCAATGGCTTCTACTGTGATGCTTTCTCTCCAAACAAGCCTTACAAACCTTCTATTTGGACAGAGGCTTGGAGTGGCTGGTAAGTAAACAAATAAAAAGTAAAAAATCTTGATGACTTTGATAGGAGATTAGTTAGTTCCTCATTGTAATGCGCAATGCGATTCTTACGTCGTCGGGGAATTAAGGTTTACGGAGTTTGGTGGGCCCATCCATAAGAGGCCGGTCGAGGATCTTGCCTTCGCCGTGGCGAGGTTCGTTCAAAAGGGAGGTTCGCTCGTTAACTACTACATGGTAATAAACTTTCCTAGTTAAACTTAGGCCCATTGCAATACAGAAAGAAGAAAGAAATCAGTTCTTTTTCGTCTTTTATTGAATTTATTTATTTTTATTTTCCCCCCATTGTCGGTCGAAAGTATCACGGAGGAACGAACTTCGGGCGCTCCGCCGGCGGCCCGTTTATCACCACGAGCTACGATTACGACGCACCGCTCGACGAATACGGTGTGCTTTTTTTACTTTGTAGTGATATGAAAGAAAAGTTTTCGGTAATTTATGTCGTGAAATCTTCTTTTGTTCTTTTTTTCTTTTTTTTTTGGGTTGTTAGGCTTGATAAGACAACCTAAGTACGGCCATCTGAAGGAATTGCATCGAGCCGTTAAGCTGTGCGAAAAGGCGCTCGTCTCGTCTGATCCTACCGTGACTTCTTTAGGAGCCCTTCAACAGGTTTTTCTTTCTTTTTTCCTTCGCCTATTTCGACGATTCGTATAATTTTGGAGTAACGTTTATTTTTGTTTTCCAGGCGCACGTATACTCTTCGGCGTCGGGCGAATGCGCAGCTTTTCTATCGAACTACGACACAAAGTCTTCGGCGAAAGTGATGTTCGACGACATGCATTACAATCTCCCGCCGTGGTCGATCAGTATCCTCCCCGACTGTAGAAACGTAGTCTTCAACACGGCCAAAGTAAAAAATGCAAAAATTCTTCGACAATTCTTACATTCAAACTCGATGCTTCTCTGCTTAATTTTTGTCTGAAAAAAAAAACAGGTCGGCGTTCAGACGTCGAGAATGGAAATGATTCCCGCGAACGCTCGAGCATTCTCTTGGGAGACGTTCAGCGAGGATTTATCCTCGCTTGATGATCGTTCGACTTTTTCGACCTTCGGCCTTTTGGAGCAGATCAACGCCACTAGGGATGCCAGCGATTACCTATGGTACTCGACAAGGTGAGTTATACGGAGAATTTTTAAGCGCATGAGCGCTTCAGAAAAAAAAAAGAAAAAAAAGGGTCTTTATTGCAGGGTTGATATCGGTTCCTCGGAGTCTTTTCTTCACGGCGGTGAGCTTCCTACGCTCGTCGTTGAGTCGACCGGCCACGCCTTGCATGCTTTCTCGAACGGACGACTCATCGGTATATATATATATATATATATATATATATATATATATATTATATCATTCATTCTCTCTTTTCAATGTTATTATACTCTGTTGTAATATGATGATTTATCCCCAGGATCTGCTTTTGGGACGAGAGAAAACAGGAGATTCACGTTTAAGCAGAAGGTCAACTTACGTGCTGGGTCGAACACCATTGCCCTGTTGAGCGTAGCCGTTGGATTACCCGTTAGTTCTAATAAATCTTCTTTCTTCCTTTTTTTTTTAAATCGTCGTCTCTCGATTTTATTTTATTTTACTTTTTTTCGTCGAAGAACGTCGGCGGGCACTACGAGTCGTGGAACACTGGCGTGTTAGGGCCCGTCGCAATTCTCGGGCTCGACCGAAGGAAATTGGACCTAACGTGGGCGAAATGGACCTATCAGGTATTTATTCTATTCGATCCCATCTATCTCTATTCATTCTCCGGATAATGTTGGAAATAAAATATATCAAATCAAAATATAATACTCTTCCTTCAAACCCAACAGACTATTTTCTAAATCGTTACGTCCCAATCTTAGGTCGGTCTGAAGGGAGAAGCCATGAACCTCGTCTCCCCAGACGGTATTTCTTCGGTCGATTGGATGAGCGGCTCGCTAGTCGCGCAGAAGCATCAGCAGCCCTTAACATGGCACAAGGTAGTTACCGTTAACAGAAATTTCAACCGCCGATTATTAAAAGGTTAATAAAAATCTGAATTTTTTATCTCAAAATTTAAAATAAAACAGGCATTTTTCGACGCGCCCGATGGCGATGAGCCGCTTGCTTTTGACATGAGCATCATGGGCAAGGGACAGATGTGGGTCAACGGTCAGAGCCTCGGTAGGTACTGGACCGCCTATGCCTCCGGCGAGTGCAACGAATGCGCCTACGTCGGGACCTACCGCCCTCCGAAGTGTCAGATGGGGTGCGGAGAGCCAACTCAGAGATGGTAAAAGCTGTTGATTAATTATTTTTTCAGTCCTGTAATGTAGGGTGGCTGATAATATAGGGACAACGAAAATATAGAGTAGTACTATACGGACTAAAAAATAAAATTTGATAGGGACATTATACATCGGAACTTTAGATTTTGTGCAAAGTCTCGGGTTCTGACAAATTTATGAGTTGAAATTGTACGGAGAATAGCTCTTAAAATTAAGCAATTTAATGGCTCATGCGTTGGCACCCTAAATTTTGCCCCTCATTAGGGTTTCGCGCGTAATCTAAGGTTCTGACGAATATAAGGGATGCCATAATAAGGACAATAACTTTCAAAATTAATCAATTTAGTGACATTGTAGGCCGAAATCCTATATTTTGCCCGAGGGTTCTGGGCCTTCTGGCGTGTACTGACGAATATAGGGGGCGCCATTATACGAGCAATAACTTTTAAAATTAAGCAATTCTGAGACAATATCTAGTCATATAGTCATATAGTGTTTCGAAATCGCTTAATTTTATAAAACTCATCGTCTGTGAAATGCCCCCCTTAAATTTCAACGCCAACCCCCGAGTACATGGCTGAAAAAAGACGTATAATTTTACTCACTGATTCATTCGCATGCAAATGCTTTTTTTTTTTCCTTTTGTCAGGTACCACCTGCCGAGGTCGTGGTTGAAGCCGACAAACAATCTCCTCGTCCTATTCGAAGAGCTCGGGGGCGACCCCACGAGGATCGAGCTCGTGAAGAGAACGGTGACGAGCGTGTGCGCTGACGTGGCGGAGTACCACCCGAATATCAAGAACTGGCAGATCGAAAGCTACGGTAGGCCCGAGGAGCTCCGCAGGCCTAAGGTTCACCTTAGGTGCGGCCGAGGGCGAACCATTTCCTCGATAAAGTTCGCCAGCTTTGGGACTCCTTTAGGGACTTGTGGAAGCTTCCGAGAGGGAGCTTGCCATGCTCCTACTTCATACTCTATATTAGACAAGGTATAATTTATACTGTTGCGAGTTTCTTCTTGACTTTTATTTCTGATGCTGATCAGTGTATGTTGTTAACAGAAGTGCGTGGGACATGAGAGATGCGCTGTGGCGATTTCGAACAGCAATTTTGGGAAGGATCCGTGTCCGAATGTGATGAAGCGGTTGTCTGTTGAAGCTGTATGCACTAAAAACTAACAGGTGAAAAGATTTGAGATTACAGAGGGAAGGGTATATTCAAATTAGGAGAATATAGTGTGTGGTTGATTTTACTTTGATATTTTGTGTGAAGTGAAGATTAGTACAAAAGGTGACTGAGGTGAGTGGGTTCTGTCTGTAGCTTTGTCTTTTTCTTTTTCAGCTTTAGATTAATGTATAGGTTGGGAACTTTCTTATGACATTGTCAGACAAGGAAATTTTAACCTGTGCGAACTTTCTTGACATGTGGAAATGTACAGTTTAGACCTATACTAGTTGGGTGGGACAGTGTACATTGGTTGTTGTACAAGAAAAAGAAGAATCTTTCAAAGCTCCTCTTCCTGTCGCATACGGTTGCAAATGAATCGAATATTTTCGGTTCGGTTCGAAATTCGATTCGAAATTTAAGATTCGAATTCGAAATAAACGAATACGAATACGAATACAAATACATTTTATGATTCGAATAATTTCCAATACGAATAAGAATATGTCTGCATTCGATTCGAAAAATTAACGAATATTCGATTCGTTATATGTAATATATATTTAAATAATATATATTATATATAATATATGTACTGGTAAACCCAAATAAAATATTAGACCCAAATTATTTATTTGTTTTGACCCATAAAAATAAATAAAGCAAACCTTTCATCTATTTAACTCACGCTCCAAGTGTAAAAATAAAAAGCAAATACGAACATTGAGTTGTTTCTTAGATTATGTAATTTTTCGGAATTATTTTCTAATTCTAACAGGTTTTATGGGGAAAAAATTATTCTAACAGGTTTTATGGGGAAAAAATTGAATTTTTTTTCGAATATCGTTATCGAATCGAATCGAATCGATTTTTAGGATTCGAATACGAATCGGATCGAATACGAATACTTGAAAAAAATTAACGAATACAAATTGAATATTATGATATTCGATTCGATTCGGTTCGTTTGCAACCCTACAGTGTCACATAATGTCTCTATTATGGAACATGTGAACAAAATAATGCTTACATACGCAAGTTTTATAGAAGCACCAGTGGTCTAGTGGTAGAATAGTACCCTGCCACGGTACAGACCCGGGTTTGATTCCCGCTGGTGCAAATATTTTTAATTTTTTTTTATTTTTAAAGAAATTGTAGTCGCTCAATAAAATTGTATATAATTTATAAAACAAATCTTCTTGGGAGGCCGCTCCAAAGGGGCGGCAAAATGACCTATTATTTTAAATTCGAAACCTGCCAAGTTTTGATTATTCAAACTTCAAAACATATTTAATCTTTTTTGAACAATCCTCTCCTCCAATTAGAAAAGGACACGTGCCACGAGTAACCGACCGATCGGCCGGCGTCCATTTCTCTAATCACACTCTTAACAAACAATAATGTTATTCTTTCTAATCTACAATGTACAAATGGAACATAATTTCCATTGCACAAGGAAATAACGTATCTCGTACTACAATACAATGTACAAATGGAATATAATTTTTCATTATATAAATAATGTTATATGTATAGAACATATTTTGGAAATACGCATTGCATGCATGCATGCATGAATGAGTGGTAGTTGTCAATCGTATAAAAGACGAAGAGGACTAAATGCCAATGCAATGTGTGTTAGGATCTTATTTAGGGGAACATGTTATGGTGAAAAAGGAATAATTACATTGGTCGAAGATATACGACAAGAGGGATTTGGAGGAGTGGAAGTTCATAATTTATCATATATTCTTCTATTCTATTTTATTAAGCTTCATAACTTAGGATAAACTTTCAAAGTTTGGTCTGTCAATTTATATGTTAAAAAAATAATAGTAAAATTAAAACAAAACAATCCACTATATTTTTTATTGTTTCCAATTTTATCCATCTATTTTTGGTAAACAGTTATATTGCATAGCACAGTACCACACGCATTTGAGAACACACATTTGAGTGTGCAATACTGGTATCCATTATTCCACTCTAAATATTAGAAAAAAAATAACAGTAACCCAATAATATTTAAGAATTTGGGATTGTAGAAGTTCTAAAAAAAAATTAGTACGATATATATAAAATATATATATTTCTAAATTAATGTCGGATATCCAATAAAAATCAAACTACAAGTGAGCCAATAAGATATATTAGTGTCGAGTGAGTAATGCCATAAGGTTAATTTTTTTTAATACTCCATCGAAATGTATTATTTGTGAATACGATAATACTACTATAATCAAGATAATAATGTTTTGGAAGTCAATCAATAAATGTCGTCAAACTAAAGTCACTGACGTCAATAACGAGTTGCGGTGTTTAAAAATATTTTATTACTGTTGTTCGAATTCAAATACTTCACTTTCAAATAAATAAATTAATTTGCATGAGGCTGCTAAATAATTGCAAATCGTGACATATTATAATCTCTAATTTGACTGGGTCACGTATATTTTAATGAATTCGGCATCGTAATAAAAATATGGGTAGTTATCGACAAAAATAAGACAATTAATTCATGTAGAAAATACTTCTCACGAGTCTTTATCTTCCATTCATCAGGCGGTAACGGAAAAAAAAAATTCTTGCAATTGAATTGTCAAAACTATACTAATTAGCCATATAATTATTACTATTACTTTTTCGCATAATCTAAGTCGCGTGTGCATATAATATAATTATACTTAATATTTTAATTTTGAGATTTAAATTTTATATATGAGATGAAATATAATTTTTAAATTTATAAAATAAAAAATAACGTGTAAGTGACATGAAAAATAACGTGTAAGTACGATAAATAAAAAATAGAAATAAAAAAATTAAATTATAAAAAGCGGGGTTAAATTGTAAATAATTTGGCAGACCAAATGTGTCAGTTTTATAATCCAACCTACATCAATTATTAACCTACCAACCAAACAGTCTGATATGTTATAAGCCCTCCTTTAAAATTATTAAACCACCAAACCAAACAAGCACTAAGAAGAGTATAGTGGTCGGATTTGGCCTTTGGTAAATCATGACAATTTTCTCGAAAATTTATTTGAACTTGAAAATGCAAGCATGTGCTAGAAGAATTTGTCATGTTGGAAGTTGAAGTCGTCAATAAATTTCAGTGACGTTGTAGGGATATCCGAGTTAATAAGATAAATACAATTAAAAAATTAGTCTCACTCAATTAGTTAGAGAAGCTTTAATGAAATGTGGTAATTTCAGATTAAGATAGACCCTGTATGTGTTTAAACTTCACATGGTGATAAGAAACTTAGAATGAAATCAAATAATAATTGTTCCCGATTGAGAGGGAAACTCGTAACAAGTGAATTATTAACATGATGACCTAAAAGAAGCAAAAAAAAGTAGGAAAAGAATTATTAACGCTATAATGAAAGTTAATTAAGCATCACCTTTTTAGCTGTCGGACTCATGGAGTAAATTTTATTACTATTTATTATTATGACCATCATCATTATTGTTGTTATATTTATTTTTTTCGGAGGAAAAGAAGCAGGCAAAAGCCCTAAATTACAGATGTAGCGTGTCGGGGTATGGTAACCCCCATAATATCCCGCAGCAAGAGGGGATAAAGACCACTAGGAGTGACATTACAAATGTGAACCCCTAATGGTTTATGAGCTGCTTGTCGGGCTAACCAATCGGCACATGTATTACCCTCACGAAAGGTATGGCGTAGCGCAGGGCCGTTTTTTCAATTTGTGTGGCCCTGTTCTAATAACACTGAGGCCCCAAAATACAAATATCGACTACAAATAATACATACTATATTTTATATAAGAAAAATTAAGGCATTTTTCTAAGTAAAATCTAACAAATGCAAACTGCAAACTAATGGTCTTTTATTTAAAAAAACATGTCCGTCTAGCATTTTTTGATGCAAATTCATCAATCAACTCTTCATATTCTACTTTATCCAAAAGATCATTTTCGATAGATATCATAGCTAATCCATTGAGTCGTTCTTGTGATATTGTAGAGCGCAAGTACGACTTCAACAACTTCAACTTAGAGAAACTCCGCTCTGCAGATGCAACAGTAACAGGAATAGTCAATAAAATTCTATAAGCAATAACAACATTAGGAAAACAATCAAACAATTTCAAATCTTTCAAAATCTCAACGGGTCCCATTTTTTTGGGCGGTTGCATGTCTCTTCTTAGCTTCAACTCAACATATAACTCATCTCCATTAATATCCGAATGTCCATTATATTTAAGAGCATTTTCAAGGCAACTACAACAAGACTTCAAGCTCATATCATCCAAAGAGTCTAACTTATCAGAACTAAACAAAAAGCCAAAGATTTTCTCATATTCTTGATATTGCTCAAATCTCCTCTTAAGAGAAACAATGGCTTGATCAATAATATAAAGAAAATAATTGACTCTAAATGATTCTTCTGCAGATAATGAATCTAATGATGCATGTGAGCTTTCGTCAAAATGTCTTTTTCTTTTTATTACACGTCTCTCATGAAAAATTGGATCTATACCCATTTGAATGGCAATATCTTTAGCAAAAGCAAATGCATCATTAAAACCGCTTTCTCTGTATCTCTCAAAAAACGAAACTAAATCAGCAATTTTCCCCATGGCAACATCTATGAGCATATCTTTTGATTGTAAGTACTTGCTAACTAAATTAACATGATACAATATTTCAAACCAAATAACTATAGCTACCATAAACTCAAAATCACCAAGCTCATTTGTTGCTAAAGATTTAGCTTCACTTCTTATTAAAATCTCACCATCCAAGTCTGCCACTTGAAGTAAAGCCTCTCTTATTTCTACCATTTGAAATCTTATGGCTTGAACACTCTCAACGCGACTCTCCCAACGAGTGGAAGACAATGATTTAAGAGTTAACCCATGTACATTATCTTTCAAAATATCCCATCTCTTAGTAGATTTTGCAAAAATTGTATATATGCGTTGTATAATCCCGAAAAAATCTTTCGCTTTAGTACAAGAGTTTGCCATGTCACATAAAACCAAATTAAGACTATGACAACCACAAGGTGTATAAAAAGCTCTTGGATTTTCATCCAAAAGTCTTTTCTGCACACCTTGATGCTTTCCTTTCATATTTGACCCATTATCATAACCTTGTCCCCGCACATCAGAAATATCAAGATCAAGAAGTCGCAGCTCATTTTGCAAAGCATCAAAAAGGCCTTTTCCGGTTGTATCACTCACATGCAAAAACCCTAAGAAAGACTCCTCAATGTTAACATAATTTGAAGACACGTCTACATACCTTATCATCAAAGACATTTGCTCCTTGTGGCTGGAATCAGGAGTACAATCAAGTATCACGGAAAAATACTTTGCTTGCTTTATTTTTTTCACTATTTCAGATTTGATTGAGGAAGCAAGCAAAAGTATTAACTCATTTTGGATGCTCGGACCAAGATAATGAAAATAAACTTCTTCATTTTTAATACGTCTGACATGTTCTTTGACAATTGGGTCAAACTCGGCTGCCATTTCAACTAAGCCTAAAAAGTTTCCATTACCATTTTCATACAGTTTCTCATTACTACCACGAAAGGCTAAATTATGTTTGCCAAGAAACTTGACAAAAGAAATAATCCTTAACAGTAGATTTTTCCAATGTTCTTTTTCTTTTTCAACTAGCCCTTGGGCGACTTTGTCAATGGTTTGAGATTTTCTAACCCTTTGACGCAAATCATACCAAGTTGCCATATTTCTAATATGCTCCATACCTGTTTCATGTTCTCGAAGTCTTTCACCAACGTGTGCCCAATCACTAAAACCTTCATTGGACAAGTGACCTTTACCAATGCCCTTTTTAAAAAATTTGCAACAAAAGCAATATACTCTATCAAGCTCTTTTGAATAAACTAGCCATTCTCTATCACACTTTTCTCCATTTGATAAGACCCTAGTGTATAATCTTGCAGTAAATCGCTTATTGGAAGACTTATCTTTAGGACCTTTTACAAAGGAATGATCTCTTTTAGGACCCTTGGCTACTAACAAATCAATCATTTTCGAATCTAGTCCATCCCAATTCCTTGGATCAAAAATATCAAGCAGAGGAGAAGTTTCATATGACTTTTCTTTGTCAACATTGTCACAGTCAGGAGCATACAAAAGATCATTTTCATTGTTTGGAGAATTATTCAAATTGCTATTCTCTAAGTCTATTTGATCGATGTTGTCAAGATTAGTATGAACATCATCACCATGTTCAGCAATGGCATGATTGCCCATATTGTTATCAGTCTCAATATTTTCGTCAGTATTTTGATTTTCAGAAGCAACTAATGGAGGTTTAATTACAAATTTGTCTAAAGCTCCTCTTTGTGATCGTTGTAACTCTTCAAAATTTTTTTGTTTCTTACGCTTCTCATATCCAGAAACATGTTTCCTAATGCCAGGAGCCATTATAAACAGATGAAAAGCTCACAACTCCAAATCAAATTCAAACAGGGATAAAAAACATGACAATTTACAGCGAAAAAGGATCGAAAAACCTGATGCGCTAACTGCTGGTAGAGGTGCGTGAGCTGAGCTGAGCTGCTTGTTAGAGGTGACCGTGATTTTCTTGTTATGAATATTAACTCTTGTACAATCGAAGAACACAGCTCGAATAGAATACCTGAAGATTTTATTTTCTTTTTCCCTTCTTTGAGAAACTAAAAAGGGAACGTCAAAAGAAAAAGAGAAACTAAAAAGATAATTGTGGAGGCCAGCTGTTGTAATAATTATGAGTCCGTTTGATACAAGATCTAATTGGTGACTGGTCTATTATTTGGAAAGAGTCAGAGACGAAAACATTACGTGGAGAGAAAATAAATTAATATAAAACTTGATATATATATACATATTGGGCCCTGAATATTTTTTGTGGCCCTGTGCTGAAGGGCTGGAAGTACAGCCCAAAACCCGGCCCTGGCGTAGCGTTACCGATCAATCTTTCCCAAGCATGTCTTCTATTATATTCACCATTGGTCTCAAAAGGATCGAACACTCTGAATTGTTGTTATATTTATTGTTACTATTACTAAAAGCAAAAAAGAGGGAAAAGCCAAAAGGAATTAAACTTTATAGAAAGGATATAAACGTTGTGTTTAATTTAATTTTTTTTCTTGAAGTGCCTTCTAATGCGGTAGTTTCAATTTTGTCAAAAGGAGAAAGGCCATCCATGCTTTCAGAAAATTCAAATACATTTGGCTCTCTAAATAATTATTTATTTATATATTCATTTCCATAGCTACAAATGTAAACACTTAATAAATTACAACGTTACATAGTGCTAAATTATCCATCACGAATAATGGGGGCATTATCTTGATAAAAAGTACCGAGAGTGGAGATAGATTGTATGTTCGAAACTTTTTCCTCTCAAGAACTAAACTTCCTTTTGTAAAATAAAATGACTGAAAGACAAATTTCCCTAATCTATTGCAGAGTAGGGCTGTCCTAATACTAGACAAAAAAAAGTCAGAAAGAAATGAAGAGAAGAAAAGAGTGAAACGTTTTTTTCTTTTTTTTTTTATATTATTTATCTTTTATTTCCTAACTGATAAATCGAATTGAATACGCAATGCGATAGTATATAAAATAACAGTTCATTGAGAAGCGCTATTAATCCATCCAAAATCATTCAATGCTTTACCACCCAACTCTCTCCCTTCATCATCCCTTTATCTTCACTTCATCGGCATTCAACTCTTTTTCACAATCTCCTTTATCAAAGCCTCTTCTTTCATCCTCTACAGTTCAGGTCTGTGCTTTTCCCTCCTTTTCTCTTGAGGAATTGTCGCCCCATTTTCCTCAGCTCTGACTAATTTGCATTCTATTCAGGAAATGGAGTGTTTGCAGGTAGCAGCCTTGAGGAAAGGGTTCGGCGCAGAAACGGTTCCCTTCGCTGCCGACGATTTCTCTGCGGTTGTTCACGCCGGCGGCGGAGGAGCTAACGCCGTTAGCGGAGACGACCTCTTCGTCGACGAACTTTTGGACTTCTCTTCCTCCGACGTCGTTTCCGAGGCGGAGGAACCGCCGTTCGAACCTGAGGGAAGTGAAACACACGAGATTAACAAGGGATGCTCTGTTTCTGTAGAAAAACAGAGCATGTCCGTCGACGGCGGCGGTCTTACGCCGAGAGACCACTTTGGGTCTCTCCCAGAAAGCGAATCGACAGAAACGGTAAGAAATTCTCCTCGCCTTCGATTTTTCCGTAAAAAGTGAAGAATTTGGAGGCTAATTTGGTGAAAAAGATGACCTTTTTTCTTCTGTAATCTTAACAGCTTGAAGGATTGGAGAGCTTGGAGTGGCTGTCCCACTTCGTGGAGGACTCTTTTGTCAGCAAAATAAACGTGGCATGTGAATTGATTAGTCAAAAGAGAACCACTTCAGTTTAGGTGTGCTACCACGTGGTTCAAGGCATAGTTTTAATTATATTAATTATCCCATATTGGAGTGCTCTCACTTGCCTATATAAAGGCATCTGACGAAGCTATGCATAATATATACCAACACCAAATAGAAAGATAAAGAAAGAAATAGAGGGTAGAGAAAAATAGAGGGTTTGTTCGGTATTTGCTCCGACTATAAAGAGAGATAGTGAGTGTTTTCTCCTTTATAAATTGAGAGGTTGTAACCCCTGTTTTTACCCCAGTAATAAATTTCTACCTCGCCCGTGGTTTTTTACCCCAAGTAAAAAGGGGTTTTCCACGTAAATTCCTGTGTCTCTTTTACTCATTTCTTAACAAGTGGTATCAGAGCTTTGGCTGGGTGTCTATAAAATCTACTTACCGTATGCTCTGTGGTTGCCAATAATATTGGATCCTCCACATCAGAAAGTTTGTTAGATTATTATTATTCATCCGTTAAAGTTTCTGGAGAGAGAGAGAGAAAAAAAAATGGCAGCTAAAATTGAAATTGAGAAATTCAACGGGAGAAACTACTCACTGTGGAAAATGAGGGTTAAGGCAATTTTACTCAAAGAAAATTGTCTGGAGGCGATCACTGGCAGACCAACAACAATCACAAGTGACGCCAACTGGAAGAAGATAGATGGGAGGGCCATCGCCAATATTCATCTGACATTAGCAGATGACATATTGTCAAGCGTCGAAGAAAAAACCAGTGCGAAAGACATTTGGGACCATCTTGTGAAGTTGTATCAAGTCAAGTCACTTCACAGCCGAATTTTCTTAAAGAGAAAATTATACCATCTACGAATGGAAGAATCTTCTTCAGTGACCGAGCACATCAACAAGTTGAACACTTTGTTCTCTCAACTAAGAGATCTGGACTACAAAATAGAGCCAAGTGAACGTGCTGAGCTTCTACTACAAAGCCTGCCAGACTCCTACGATCAACTCGTCATCAATCTGAGCAACAACCAAACTGCGGGAAAACTTATCTTCGATAGTATTGCAGCTGCGATTCTCGAAGAAGAAAGTCGGCGCAATAACAAAGAAGACAAGTTGATAATGTCCCAACAGGCGGAAGCGTTGACGGTGACGAGGGCAAGATCAGGAGCTCGTGATCCAAATGTGAGCCGAAAACGGACAAGACTCGGAGAGTCTGGATCAAGTGGGAGTCAAAAACGGCAAAACTTTGTTACCAAAAATAAGAAGGCTATAAAGTGTTACCACTGTGGCAAGAAAGGTCATATGAAGAAAGATTGTTGGGCTCTACATAAAAATCCCAATGCCCAAGGAAACGCTGCCAACACTACCGACGAAGGAATTGCTTTGGTGTGTGAAGCTGCAACCACTATCGCTGAAGAGGGAAGATTCAACGATGTGTGGCTCATGGACTCAGCAGCTACTTTCCACATGACCTCTCGAAGGGAATGGTTTCATCAATACGAGCCAACCTTTGGAGGATATGTTTACAGCTGCAATGACCAGGCACTGAAAATTGTCGGGGTGGGTACCATTCAAATAAAGATGTACGACGGCACTGTGCGTATTATCCATGCTGTGCGTCATGTGGAGGGCTTGAAGAAAAATCTGTTGTCTGTGGGGCAACTTGATGATCTTGGTTTCAAAATTGAATTGGAGAATAAGATTATGAAGGTCTCCAAAGGAGCGCTGGTGGTGATGAAGGGAGAAAAGATTGCTGCAAATCTATATATGCTGAAGGGAGAGATTCTGCAAGAAGGGCAGGCATCTGTTGCCACGACAAGTTCAAATGAAAAGTCTACGATGACTTGGCACAAGAAACTTGGTCATATGTCTGAACAAGGCATGAAAATTCTTGCGCAAAAGAATCTACTTCCTGGTCTCACGACGGTGACGCTACCATTCTGCGAGCATTGTATTGTGAGCAAACAGCATCGCCTGAAGTTCTCCACTTCAAATTCTAGAAGCAAAGAAATTCTAGAATTGATCCACTCTGACGTATGGCAAGCACCGATTGCATCCCTGGGAGGAGCCAACTACTTCGTATCATTCATAGATGACTACTCCAGGAGATGCTGGGTGCATCCAATCAAGAAGAAGGATGACGTGTTTCCTGTCTTCAAAACATACAAGGCGCGAGTTGAACTTGAAACCGGCAGAAAAATCAAGTGTCTCCGGTCAGATAATGGAGGAGAATATACTGGCAAAGAATTCACTGAATTCTGCAAAGGTGCGGGCATCAGAAGACAGTTCACCACAGCGTACACTCCACAACAGAATGGAGTGGCAGAGCGGTTGAATAGGACCCTGTTGGAAAGAACAAGGGCTATGTTGAGAACTGCGGGCCTGAAAAAGAAGTTCTGGGCGGAAGCGGTCTGTACTGCCTGTTATGTGGTGAATCGAGCTCCATCTACTGCTATAGAGATGCGAACACCGATGGAAATGTGGACTGGTGTACCTGCAGATTATTCAAACCTCCATATATTCGGAAGTTCAACATACGCGATGTACCACAACCAAGAAACGACGAAGTTGGATTCAAAGTCCAGGAAATGCCTGTTCTTGGGATACGCTGATGGAGTAAAGGGGTATCGCTTGTGGGATCTCACTGACCACAAAGTGATTATCAGTAGAGATGTTATCTTCCTGGAAGATAGTGATGAGGAGCAAGTCGAAAATGATAGCAGTTCAAAAGGCGTGACAAAGACTACACCAGTAAAAAGAAAATTGGAGCAATATAATTCTACTGAAGCTGAACCGGCGCACGAAGAGCTCAACCCAGTCGAATCTGAAGTACCAGATCTCTGGCGGTCATCACGCGAACGTAGGCCGCCAAGTTGGCACTCAGATTATGAGATAGAGAGCAATCTTGCATACTGTTTTCTAACGGAGGATGGAGAGCCAACCACTTTCCAAGAAGCACTGAATAATTCAGATGCGAGTCTGTGGATTTCAGCGATGCAAGAGGCTCTATAAAAATAAGACATGGGAGTTGGTGCCATTGCCGCAAGGAAGGAAACCCATTGGCAACAAATGGGTGTACAAAGTCAAGCGGAATGGTGATGACCAGATAGAGCTATACCGTGCTAGACTGGTTGTAAAAGGATATGCTCAGAAAGAAGGGATTGACTTCAACGAAATTTTCTCACCGGTGGTTCGACTTACAACAGTCAGGGTGGTCTTGTCAATGTGTGCTACATTCGACTTGCATCTTGAGCAGCTGGATGTAAAGACGGCCTTTCTCCATGGTGACCTGAATGAAGAAATATATATGCTTCAACCAGAAGGTTTCGAGGAAAAAGGAAAAGAAGATCTAGTTTGCAGATTGATCAAATCTCTCTACGGGCTCAAACAAGCACCTCGATGCTGGTACAAAAGATTTGACTCCTTCATAATGAGTCTTGGCTACAACAGGCTATATACAGATCCTTGTGCGTATTTCAAGAGATTTGGCGATGACGATTTCATCATGTTGCTGTTGTACGTCGACGATATGCTGGTAGCAGGACCCAACAAAGGTCGTATCGTCGACTTAAAGACACAACTGGGCAGTGAATTCGAAATGAAGGACTTGGGACCAGCAAACAAAATCCTTGGCGTGCAAATTTCTCGAGACAGAAGCAAGCGGAAGATTTGGCTTTCTCAAAAGAATTATTTGAAGAAAATCCTACGGAGGTTCAACATGCAAGATAGTAAGCCAATATCTACACCTCTTGCTGCTAATTTCAAGCTATCATCCGAGATGTGTCCTACTGATGAAGATGAGAAGATAGAGATGTCTCGACTACCATATGCATCAGCGGTAGGAAGTCTAATGTTCGCAATGATCTGTACCAGACCAGACATTGCCCATGCAGTGGGAGTCGTTAGCCGATACATGTCCAACCCTGGTCGGGAGCACTGGAGTGCTGTTAAAAGGATTCTCAGATACATCAATGGAACTTCTGATCTGTCATTATGTTACGGAGGTACAGATTTTACTGTCCATGGTTTTGTTGATGCAGATTATGCAGGTGAGCTTGATAAAAGCAGATCCACAACCGGATATGTGTTCAATCTTGCTGGCGGTGCTGTAAGCTGGGTTTCAAAACTGCAGTCCATTGTTGTAACGTCAACAACGGAAGCAGAATATGTTGCAGCTACGCAAGCCAGTAAAGAGGCAATATGGTTGAAGATGTTGCTGGAAGAACTCGGCCACAAACAAGAGAATGTTGTTCTCTATTGTGATAGCCAGAGTGCGTTGCATCTTGCAAGGAATCCAGCATATCATTCAAGAACCAAACACATTCGGGTCCAATATCACTTTGTTCGTGAAAAAGTGGAAGAGGGAACAGTGGATATGCAAAAAAGTTCACACTGCAGATAATCTGGCAGACTACATGACCAAGACAATTACTGTGGACAAATTTAAGTGGTGCCGTTCATCCTGTGGATTGACGGAATCAAAGTAACATGCAAAGACGATTTAGAAAAAAATTAGTATGAAGATCTGATTGAATCAATCAAATCTTCAAGTGGGAGATTGTCAGCAAAATAAACGTGGCATGTGAATTGATTAGTCAAAAGAGAACCACTTCAGTTTAGGTGTGCTACCACGTGGTTCAAGGCATAGTTTTAATTATATTAATTATCCCATATTGGAGTGCTCTCACTTGCCTATATAAAGGCATCTGACGAAGCTATGCATAATATATACCAACACCAAATAGAAAGATAAAGAAAGAAATAGAGGGTAGAGAAAAATAGAGGGTTTGTTCGGTATTTGCTCCGACTATAAAGAGAGATAGTGAGTGTTTTCTCCTTTATAAATTGAGAGGTTGTAACCCCTGTTTTTACCCCAGTAATAAATTTCTACCTCGCCCGTGGTTTTTTACCCCAAGTAAAAGGGGTTTTCCACGTAAATTCCTGTGTCTCTTTTACTCATTTCTTAACATCTTTCTCAGAATACCCACTCGCCGGAAAGTTGCCCCATAACCCCTTTCAAAACCCGTCCGTACAGACTGCGCCGCCGTGCTTCGCCGCCGCGACAGTCCAAACCAAAGCCCGAACCAAACGGGCCAGGTCAGGCGTACGAGTCTGGCCAGTCCTTTCCTCAGCCACCACGCCGCTCGCCGACTCTTCCTCCACCATTTCATCCTCCTCGTCGTCGTCGAACTCCTCCGCGACGACGACGTCGTTTCCCTTTCCGGCGGAGCCTGCCAAGAAGCTGCAGAAGAAAAAACCAGGCGCCGCCGCGAGCCACCACCACCACCATCAACAGCCGCCGCAGCAGCCGAGGAAGTGCTCTCACTGCGGCGTGACCAAGACCCCACAGTGGCGGGCCGGGCCGCTCGGGCCGAAGACGCTGTGCAACGCCTGTGGTGTCCGTTTTAAGTCGGGCCGGCTGTTGCCGGAGTACCGGCCCGCCTGCAGCCCGACCTTCTCCGGCGAACTTCATTCTAACAACCATAGGAAAGTTTTGGAGATGAGGAAGAAAAAGGAGCCTGAGAATGGCCCGGCCGGTTCAGCTCCGCCGGCGGCGGCTCATAATTTTTGAAGGTAGGGTAGCGTAGCGTAGGAGGACGAGTCGATTAGACCGGCTTCTTCTGAACCCGGTTTAGGATTATCGGGTTCTTCTTGATGTTTTAGTAATTTAAAATAGTTTTAGTATAAATTGTTTTTTTTTTTTTAGTTAAGAAGGGCCCATTGTTTGTTGCAGAGTAGGTTTTAATTTTTATGTTGGCAGAGAAAATCCCATATCAGGATAGACTTTTAATTTTTAAGATTTATTATATTATCAATTATGTAGTATTGTTAAGACTCTTGTGTAATAATCTTTATGATTTTAAAAACAAGTCGCTTACGGACAATTATTTAAATTAACAACTTCTATTTAAGATAATAAGTTATATCTTGAAAAAGCGATATTTTACTTAAAAACTAAAAATAAATTATAAACTGACTTATTTTTAGAATTAGAGAAAGTAACAGACAAATAGTACCGGCGAATCTCGTCGGCGAGGACATAGAAATTGAAATGGTCATTACATTGCGTGATGCGCCGACGGATTCTTAATTTTTTTAAATTCAAGGTGGCTTATTTTATTAAATTCAAAATTTTTTTGGCCTAAAAATGGTGGGTGGTTGAGGGAAATTCATTTATTGTTGTTTGCTTCTCTTTAGCGGTTTCTTGGGGACCATAATTGCCATGACTATGAACGAGAACAAGAATGGTGGTGGTATTCTTCAATATAGTAAATATTCATTTGTCACCATTTGTGAGGGTGGTGTTCTTTTTTGAATTCATAAGCAATCTCTAATTTCTTAGTTTCCATTGCATTTGTGGGATTATGCATTTTTAAAATTTAAGAAAATAGAAATGAAATATCTGTGGGGCATGCTTGTAAAGAGGATAGGATGTGGATCTGTACTCATATGAATCTATGTTAAAGTTGGTAAATTCTAATGCTCCTTTTTCTTTTCTTTTTGGCACGGCCTTTTTCTTTTGGCAGTGAAAAGAAGTGACAGTAAACATAAGCAAGAGTTATTTATGTGATTCAATAAAATCCAACGAAATTGAACTTGAAAGTTGAAGTATGATTTTTGGCCTTCAGTCTCGAAAAAATTATTGAAGACCCAATGTGAGGTATAGCAAATAATCTGTGTATGCAATTATAAATATAGTGAAAATTTATAATTTGGCCTAACGGGAACCCTTGTTGTTTCTATAGTTAAGATAGTATATAACTTTTCATTATTGTAGTGGTGGTGTGATTTTCTTTTTCCTTTTCAGACTTCTATGGTTGTAATCATTTGAAAAATATCATGCCTATGAAATAATCATAATGTGTCGTGTTACGTGAATAGCATACTTCATGTGCAGTGATACGTACTACTTAAAGAGTAGATATAATGGTATTTATTTCGATAATCTGTATCAAAGGCGTGAGCCTGAGCGATATCGATATACATTAGTTATCTATTTTTTTTTTTCAATGTCAACTTTTTTGCGTTATTCAAATGTTGAAGTTATTTACCGTCGAAAACCAAATAGAAGTGATTTTTTTTATTGAATCATTGCATAACTACGTAAGTTCCCCGTTGATGAAGATAAATTAGCATTAAATAATCGCAAGTTATTGCCAAATGTCACAGATGTATTATTATACTCCCTCTGTCCCTATATCTTTTGGACATTTGGGATTGGGTTCGATTTTTAAGAAATATAATATTTTAATAGTATAGAGGAAGAAAAGTGTATGGGAGTGGCACGTCTTTTAAGAATATTTAATGTTATTATATTGATTGTGTGTGATAGTTTTTTACTAAATATGGAAATGTATAAAAGATATTGGGACGCCCGATTTGGTAAAATGTACAAAAGTTACCGGGACGGAGGTAGTATCATATAATGCTTTGACTTAGAAGCTTGATTATTTATATACGTACGACACAAAAAATAATACGTGTGGGTGCGCGCGGTTTTGCATTGCCAAATTTCAATAGCATTTTAATTTGAAACCTCGACGATTTGCTCAAGACTGAAATTAATAAATTTTTTAAAAAAGATTTCATATAGTCATATGATTGCGCTCGCTAGTCACGTGATTTACGTTCTCCGATGAGGAGGTATATTATTCTGACTCGAGCAGTTCCTATTTCCAAGCATCCTAAATCCAAAAGTATTTATTTACATACAATTTTCTTCTAAAGTTTCCTTTATATATAACTTATGAATAAATTCTTTGATACTTTGATAAGAGGATTGCAAATATTCGAAAAGAAAGAACACGAGAATGTCGCCACTCCCGTAATTAACGGATTCTTTGTAATGATGTGGTTTTGAATTAATATCGAATTTTTTCGGCCATGGTTGGTTATTAAATAAAACATATTGAAGCAACGATGGTATAATTGGAAGTATCATATATACAAGCCTTTATATTTGACGTGAAATTTTCATTTAGCAAGCCCGCCATGAGGCTCGAAAACTCAAGTGCAGAGGAAATAATTTAGGCATATCAGCCAATCCCAAGTTAAATTTGAATAATACGAAAGTCTTAATAGTGACATTATGTGAAAATCAAATTAAATTAAATAATTTGATCATCTATTGATGCTAAGCAATTGCAGCTTACTATCATAGGTTGGGCCTCTTAATGGGTCAGCCCAAATACTGCCACGAAACGATCAAATTCTCTCTCTCTCTCTCTCTCTCTCTCTCTCTCTCTCTCTCTCCACCGATACGCCACGTCATCATCAATCGATTCGTATTTACTCGGCTAAGATTACTTCAGTTACAACAACGCGGCACAATCTTCCATGGGGTTTTTCAATGCGATTATCGTAGTGATACGCAGAAGTTGACAGCGCTGGTGCTAGACAACTACCATGGGAATCGCCGTGCTCGAGCTCCACCCGAACGAAGGCCTCGGCCCTTTCGCACTCGGTAAAAAATTTATTTGTTTTTTTTCTTTCGAACGGTGGTGGCGTATGGAACTGATGATGGATTGGTGAACCTGGAATTACAGGGATGCCTATACATGAAGCGTTTGTTGAAATAGAGAAGCGACGAAATATTTTTTACGAGGTTCGCTTTAGCTTCTGCGAAGAGGTCTGTAATTTTGCTGCTTCATGTGTTTGTGGTGTTCCTTCATCTCTTTGATTGCATAATTGACTTTTTCCAGTTCTCGATCCTACTTTATGTATGTGCGGTGCAGGATCCTCTTAAACTTGACTTTGTTATTAGCTTCCCCAACTATGGATTTCATCTTAGATTTGATCCGAGGTCACAGGTATGTTTTCTCATGCCTATTATCGCGTGTAAGTCGATGTTCTTAATTTTTTTCTTGGTAATCTATCAACATCTGCGGCTTATTGAAGCTTTTGATCTAAGAAGGCTCCAACTGGAGTATTGCTCATCTGTTTTCGGGTAGATTCTTTGTGACCCTATCATCAGAGCTTTTTGTTATGTTAGGCAAATCTGATTTCTTTACAAGCATTGTTCAGCTTTTTGTAATGTTAGGCAAATCTGATTTTTTGACAAGCATTGTTCTTGCAAGGGAGAATCTGCTCCAGCAACTTGTGAGGCTCTCTATGCTGTTTTTGGACTTACATTTCCTGGAACCTATGAGGAACAAAGGGGCGTTTACACTCTGTTCTATCCTGTATGTTTTCTGATATCTCATCTTCTGTAATGTTACATGCATATCTTTAAGAGAGGTGTTTACGGTCACATTTTTCAG
Organism: Craterostigma plantagineum; assembly: GCA_027422505.1. NCBI lineage: Eukaryota > Viridiplantae > Streptophyta > Magnoliopsida > Lamiales > Linderniaceae > Craterostigma > Craterostigma plantagineum. Next base: position 29,583,129 of record JAPQWV010000001.1, read on the forward strand.
GGATTGACCTTTGCTTTTCCTATCCCTTCGAACCATAAAGAGCACTTCCACAGTGGAGGATGTATTGTCATATTCAACTCTTCCATTTGGACATGTTTTCTAAATCATTCCACATAATGTATGTTCTACGTCTCTGCCTCATTTTCACAGTTGCTTTACCACTGATATATCCCGACGGTACAAGTCCTGTTGCTACCCGTGTCTCGATATATCACTCTTCGTGTGCGGATAGCAAGGTTGGTGTAGGATCTTCAATGACTAAAGCCACTGTACCTCCTTCGCTTCCTGGTAACTTGTACATGGAAGAAGTGCAAGTAAAGGTTATGTTGGTTTCTTTTCATATCTATTTAAACAGAAAATTGTAGCTTAAAACCTTCGCTTATGCCTTCTTTTATCATTTGTTGTTCAGTTAAGGGAAGAATTGTGGTTCAAAGTTGGGGGTCAGCACATTGCTTTCGGAGTATCAACGCAGGTAGCGCATGTTTTTCAAATTTTGGCAACTGAAAGTTTGATCGACTTGCGTTCTTAGGAAGTTTACATACTCTTATTTCTTGATACTAATCCCTCTCGGTTCCTTTAATTTCTGCTTCTTCAACCATAGGAAGTACTGTCTGAATTGGGGCGACCTTGTCGAATCGATCATAAACAGGTATTTTCAGTAAGTTCATTAGAGTTTTTAAAATTTTATGCCATCATTTTTTTCAATCGGCTTGTCTCTCTTTCAAAATCTTTGCAGGTTGATCCAATGATAATCCATTCTGCTTCTGATGCTCCCTCACGAAAAGTCCAGTGCCAGGATTACTTCTTTAATTATGTCACTCGTGGCTTGGACATATTATTTGATGGGAAGGTAAAAATTTTGATAGGGAAAATATATAAACTGTTATAAGCTTACACCGACGTCTGACATTCTGTTCTTCTGGAAAATCAGACACATACGATCAAGAAATTCGTTCTGCACACAAACTATCCAGGGCACGATTTCAACACTTATGTGAAGTGCAACTTTGTGATACAGAAGAATGGTTGCTAGTTATTCTCAAGTGATATCTTTTGTTTTTCCCTCTAACCGTGTTGTGAATAGCTTGTTCATTAGTCAATTTGTGAAATTAAATTGTTTCAGCTGATAGATCGTCCAATCAGAATGGATGTAAGGAGGAGGAAAGTGTCATTACACCTAGCACAAGATGGGAACAAGTGAAGGTAACTAACCATATTTGTCCTTACTTTAGTCTCAAGTTTAGGTGTATTATAACTAAAATGCATATATATTGATGTGATATATTTGCAGGGAATTCTTGGCAACTGTGGCCATGGAGTTGTGGTACCTCAGGGTTCAGACAATGATCTGTTTGGAATTGGATCGACAACTGTGTATGGCTACCCTAATATTGCATTTGAGGTGAACATTAAAAATCTAATCTCTTCTCTATTACTCTTTTTGGATTATTTCTCGCATTCTGTTCTGTTTTTTGTCCTTTTTTGTTTTTGACAGGTGATGAATAATGGTTATATTGCTAGTGTAACTCTTTTCCTGTCATAAGAAGCCCTTAAGGTACAATACTACTTTCTTCTTTTACTTCATCAACAACAGCTTTCTCAGCATTCTTACATGTAGTTGTCGCCACCTTTCTTCTCTCTTCCTCTTTGGTCTTTCCCCACAACACAAAGTAAAGCCCTCCCATCAATAGAAGTGCTCCCAAAACACTAGAAACGTAATAAAATTTATCACTACGTTTAACAGAATGATGAATGCTATTAAGTTGTTTTATATTCTAATTATTCACCTTCCCAGGCTAATAATTTCTTCGAGCATGAAAGCCGAGAGAACAATGGTGAAGGCGAAGATAAGAGGTGTGGTCATGGCCAGAAAAACTGGGCCTTTCATCTCTATAACCCATGTCTGAAGGTAGAATGTAATGCCCGTCACAACTATTCCCTGTTGTCAACAAATAAAATAAATACTTATATATATTTGGATATTTACAAGAAAGAAAAATATTTCGATGTAACACTTACACAATAGGCGATTGATAAAAGTGAGATGTCGAACTTCAGCTGCCAATCCATGGGGTCTCTCGTGAAAGCAAAAGCAATGAAAAAGGACTGAACTGTGCTCAAGAAACATTGAAGTGTCGTCAGCAGCAACTTCGATGGATAATTCTTTAGTACTCGGCCCTAATAGTAGTTCGATATGACCATTAGTCCATTACCAGTTAATATAAAATATTGTAGAACTAGCCAGAAAGCCCAGGCAATGTTAGCGAGGAGTACGAGGAAGACTCCTTTGATCCAAGTATGTGGAGATGGAATGTCTTGATTATGGTGCAAATGGCTCTTAATGAAATGATGATGTAATAACAATTTCAACAGTGGGCCTCTGTAGAAAGCTATGGTTACTACTCCAATGGCGCAAAGTAATACGCCGGCCAACTTCGTTATCCCATGGCTTGTCTTTATATTCACCTTCTCCATCCTACGATATGTTTATTTATTTTTTACAGTATATATGTTAGCTAAAATCTTGAAGTCCCATCAATGTAATGGCAGGAAATATGCAATGTGTTAAGAGTACGAGGCTGCAATATGCGAACTGTGTATAACAGGAATAAGGAACTGTTTTTGTCACCTTGTTGTAAACGGATTCCACCATGAAAAACCCTTTATATCATTATCACTATACAGTAATTAATTATGTGATATTACTTGATAATGTCGTATTTCCTTATTTTGGACTCATGTAATGATAGTGCTATGTCATTAAGGGACTTTCGTAGCCATGTTTTTTTTTAGGTACTTTCACCATTATTGTTGAATGACTACATAAAGCTTTTATTAAATTCTACTTTTGCATATATTATTTCGAACACTAATGCTATTGTGCAATAAAAGTTTATATTAATTGTAACCTAATTACAAATATTCTGTCAGTGACGTCATTTTCCATTGACATAATTGAGACCTTCACCCAGTGACGATATGTAGTAAATATTCTAGTAAATCAATAGAAATATTCTTCACAAAAGTGGCGAGCAAGAATATTTACCTGTCCCCTAAATTAAATTATCTACGGTCCTTTCTATAGCAAAACGGGAGCTTTTTCTGCTGATTTATATTGGAAAAAAAATAGTGAAATAATACACATGACATTATTGGCTTTTTAAATTAAATAATGCAAAAAAAACTAATATTTAATAAAATAGGGTAGTTTTTGAAATAATTAACAAAATAGGGTAATCCGCAGTTAATACCTGCGACGACGCACCCATTAGGGGCGACGTCGCCTCCATTGGACGCGACGCCCATTTTGATTTTTTTTTTTGTTTCCCATCTGCGACACCAACTTCTTTTTTTATTTTTTTCAATGTTTTATTTTAACTTTTTTTATATATTTATTAATTATATAATCCACCTAATCATAAAATCATCGTTTACTTCATGTGATTACATAATAAAAATTTATAAACGTATCTAATTTATTGCCTGTTTCACGACGATTAAAATGATATACATATCTTATATTTTCGTTACTCGAAAATATTCTTTTGAATTTTAATAAATTAAAACATAATTAAATTGCAACCTTTGTTATTTAAGTTGCCCCGTACTTCTCTTTTTTATTTTAATAATTTGTTTTTTTATTTTAATTTTTTCTATTTATTAATTATATAATCTACCAAGCTATAAAATCATTGTTAGTTCATGTAATTTACATAAAAAATTCAATAAATGCATCTAATTTATTGTTTGTTTCACGAAGATAAAATGATATAGATATCTTATATTTTTTGATATTAGAAATATATTTTTTATTTTTATAAATTAATATTTTTAATGGTCGTAAAAATGAAAATAAATAAAAAATATTTCAAAAACGAAAAATATACGATATGCATATCATTTTAATCGTCGTGAAACAAGCAATAAATTAGATACATTTATAAATTTTTATTATGTAATTACATGAAGTAAACGATGATTTTATGATTAGGTGAATTATATAATTAATAAATATAAAAAAAGTTAACATAAAAAATTGAAAAAAAAAATAAAAAGAAGTTGATGTCGCACCCATTGGGTGCGACCATGAAAAAAAAATAATAAAATTGGGCGTCGCGTCCAATGGATGCTTCGTCGCCCCTAATGGGTGCGACGTCGCGGGTATTAACCGCGGATTACCATATTTTGTTAATTATTTCAAAAACGACCCTATTTTATTAAATTTTAGTTTTTTTTGCATTATTTAATTTAAAAAGCCTGATATTATTACCTGAATATAACCGCTAGAAAGAAGGTTATAACAGGCAAAGTGTTTGTAGTAGCAGCTCCGAGAGATGCAGAAGTATACTTCAGGCCTACACCAACTATATCTAAGCTCATCGTAATTCTGCAAAAAATATAAATCAAAATAATTCCTAATTATCCACTTTATACGAAAATAGTGTATCTTTATGTGTAATCAAAACATTATTTACGTAAGTACCCCAATAAAGATAGCATGAAGATTTTGATCAAGATGGAGAATGGCAGCGGTGGAGCCTTTTTCCTGATAATCAATATCAGCAAACAATTAGAAGAAGAAAAGATTATATACATCTATAGCCAACTCACTATTATGACTCTATGAGTAAATATACATCATAATTCTCTTGTGTACTTAAGTTGAACTAATGCCATATGTATACTTGGAAGAAAACCTAATTCTAGACTGAGAACTTACCCTTCGAAGAACAAGGCAAAGGGCAGTAAGAAAATAGTTGCAAAAGCTTGTCTGTAGAAGACAAACACATAAGGGTTTGTTCCAAAATCGAAAGCAATCTTCGTGAGCATGAAATATCCAGCGTAGATCGATTGTACGATTAAAACTACTATAAAAGGCTTGCTTAGAGCCATCTCTTAATATCTTTTATATAGTGAAGAAATTTTTAATTAATCAACTCTATATATATTTTCTGTATGCCTTTCCTTTTGTTTGGATGTTTTGATGAGAATTTCTCAAGAGAAAGGCCTTACATGGGGTATAAATACAAGTTCAGAGGAAATAATGAAATTTTTACAATAAATTATTTTTATTTAGAGAAATGTGAAAGCTACATGACGAAGGCTAATGATTTTATGGTAAAGCAATTGTGGGGTACCATTAATATAATTTATATTACTTCCTTTTAAAGGGAGATTCGTAGGATCTCTTAGACCATGGTCAATAACACTAATGACTTGTACTAGAAATATTCTATGTCGCAAACTACAAGTTAATATGGATATAGTGATATTACACTAAATCTTGTTATAATGTTTCAAAAATATATATAGTGGAAAATGTATTTTTTTTTTTGAAATTAAATTATTGAAAAAGTGATGTCCAATACTTCTTTGACCCCACTCATATCCCAACAAACTTCTTGAGCTGCTATAGGAAATTTATATATAATTTCTTTTTGCTGTAATGTTATTAGAAGAGTTGCTGTGCATTTACCAATTAGTTTAATGGACATGCCTGAAAACGGGCATTCATAAATCATAACAGTACGAACGTTTTATTTGACCTGTTACATTATGTAACGGGCGTATGGTATTATACTATAAATTGAAGATGCTCCTTTTTAATTAATTAGATTCCGCCGCACGTTGCTTATTCTAGATATAATATCGGGTTGGTTATGAAGCATCTCATCCCCATGTTAGAATATTTTATATTTTTATATACGTGATCATACTATTACCACTCAATCCCCATGTTTATATAAATCTAAAAAACATTGGAAAATGACTATTTCAGATGGACATCTAAACTTAATGGCACCGTATTATATTTTACATACTATTACCACTCAATCCCCAGCTTTTATATAAATCTAAAAGCACTGGAAAATGACTATTTCAGATGGACATCTAACTTAATGGCACCGTATTATATTTTAATGTTATATATTTTATTTCCTACGTGCTCTCTCATGTCTACTATTTTTTTTCTCTTATCTATCTTGAGGTGTGATTTTTTTTTTTTTACCGGTGTTTCAGTATTCTAACCCACGACGTTTTGTGCCTCAAATCATCTGTCCACAATCCATGCCTCCCTCTATCTCCAATCAGAACCATTAAATTTCAAATCACGTGGTTCACAAATTTTGTTTTTATTTTTTAATTCTTTTAATTATATTTTTTACCAAATCATAAAATCTTCATTATTCCACGTAATTTATATGTATAAAAACAAATAAATACATCTGATTTATTCTTTATTTTGCGATTATCAAATTGATATTCATATCTTATATTTTCAATAATCATTAGAATCATTTGATGTAAATTAATATAAAAAGTGAGACAGAAAATGTAACAGGAATTATGGGAAACATGATTTATGCCGCTTATATTTTGGTCCGATTTCTCATATCTTATTAAATGATCACTCCACATCCATCATAGCTACTATATATACTTATATATAGGGATAAAACCTAAAATGGTCCCCGATGTTTACCCTATGAACCAATTTAGTCCCCGATGTTTCGCGTGAACCAATTTAGTCCCCGATGTTATCGAAAATGAACCAAATTGGTCCCTCCGTCAATTCGTCCGTCAATTTAGACGGAGATTGCATTTGCGACGGCTTTAGCGACGGAATTTCCGTCGCTAACTGAAAATTTAAAAAAATAATAAATTAAATATTAAAAATGAGGAAACATGCAAAAAAAAGGAAAAAAATTCAAAAAATACAGCAAAAAATTCAAAAAAAAAAGAGAGAATATTACCAAAAATTAAATAAAAATAATTAATAATAAAAAATAAAAAATAATAAAAGTAAAATAAAAACTAAATTTAAAATAGAAAAATGATAATTTAAACATTAAAAATGAGGAAAAAAATACAAAAACGGAACAAAAATTCAAAAAATAGAGTAACAAATTCAAAAAAGAAGAGAATATTACCAAAAACTAAATAAAAATAAATAATAATAAAAATTAGAAAATAATAAAAGTAAAGTAAAAACTAAACTTAAAAGAGGAAATGATAAATTAAACATTAAAAATGAGGAAAAATCCAAAAAAAGGAAAATAAAAATCAAAAATAGAATAAAAATTCAGAAAAACTAATAAATTAAAAATAATAAAAAGATGATAATAATTAATTTATGATTTAAGAAATAAAAAATAAAATACGTTAATTTATTATTATTTATGCTTATTATTATTTTGTTATTTTTTTTATTATTTATTTTTAGTTTATTAGTAACATTCTCTTATTTTGAATTTTTACTCTTTTTTTTTGATTTTTTTTTCCTTTTTGGATTTTTTTCCTCATTTTTGAGGTTTAGTTTATCATTTTCTATTTTAAATTTAGTTTTTATTTTAATTTTATTACTTTTTATTTTTTATTATTATTTATTTTTATTTAGTTTTGGTAATATTGTCTCTTTTTTTTTGAATTTTTCTTTTTTGAATTTTTTACTCTATTTTTTGAATTTTTATTCCTTTTTTAGTATTTTTTCCTCATTTTTAATGTTTAATTTATCATTTTTTATTTTAAATTTATTTTTTATTTTACTTTTACTATTTTCTATTTTTTATTTAATTTTTGGTAATATTCTCTCTTTTTTTAGTTTTTTACTGTATTTTTTTGAATATTTTTCCTTTTTTTTGCATTTTTTCCTCATTTTTAATATTTAATTTATTATTTTTTTAAATTTTCAATTAGCGACGGAATTTCCGTCGCTAAAGCCGTCGCAAACGCAATCTCCGTCTAAATTGACGGACGAATTGACGGAGGACCAATTTGGTTCATTTTCGATAACATCGGGGACTAAATTGGTTCACGCGAAACATCGGGACTAAATTGGTTCATAGGGTAAACATCGGGGACCATTTTAGGTTTTATCCCCTTATATATAGTATGATTCTTCTCCGCATGTTACAAATACATAAAACAAATTACTGCGTTTGTGTGTGACTATTAGGTATTAGTCAGCATGCTTTAGTATGGCATTCCTTCACGACGTGATAATTTATATATGAAATGTGTACCTAAAAAAGAAAGTAAAAAAAAGTGTTTCTAATTCAAATTGGAATCGATAACTTAGGTGGTCCTTCTCCTCGTTATATGATCATGAAATTAAATAGCACATGTTAATTTTTGTGAATCTTCATAATACACACACACACTCACACGATACTTACGTAGTCATGCTTTCAAATATTAATCAACGTATCTAATTGCCATATTCAGTCGAAAGATTGGAAAGCTACGTAACAGCTTTTCGATCGATTGAAAACGAAGGGCTTATCCGCCACTTTTCTTTTAAATCGCTTTCTACCTTCTTTTCCGTTTGATAATTAGCTGATCATGATATATTTAAACAATACGAGCCTCTATTTTATATGATATATATAATTGAAACTTATATCTCGCGTGCTAACGATTATAATTAGACGATTCTCGACAGCCACATACTAAAAAGGTGCATGGGATTCACGTAAGGAACAGTGACAATCAATTAACAGCTCAGTATCAGGATATATATTGTGTCCAAGGTCTTAAATGAAATTTATTAAAGTTTGAATGTAACCTTAATAATTAAGTTTTATACGTTCTGGCAAATATTGCAATAACGTGTTTTGCAGTACCTTTGCATGCATGATCAGATTATAGGTGGTTCCCAAATACTTGAGATTTAGCACCTCTGAATTAATTTACGACTTAGGGTTATAGTTCACGTGCTTATTTAGCAAATGAATAAATATATATGCAATGGTATAATATGATTTATATATGCGTACATAGTTATCTTTGCGAACCATGGTGTTGGGTTGTTGGTCTCGGATATTTTATAAAAAATAAAAAAACCCAATGATAACAGTATATCATATATATAAGAAGACAATAAAATGGAAAATTATTGGAGTTCATGCAATGCATACTTAAAGTTGTTAATTGAGTGGATTTACAGTTGTAAAGTAACTCGAATTGATTGCGAACTAGTAGTATATAGTTAAAGTTGTACTCCGGTAATGATTGCAAACCATCTTTGATATATGGAATTTATATCATTTGAGTTCATATACATATGTAGTACTTCATTTATTATCACAAATTCGTCTGTCTCCAATAATTCATATGCTTTTGATCACCGATATATTATCAATTGGGCTGGCGCTTCACAAAAGCCCATTTAAGCGAACTCTCTAAGCAGCTACTAATAATAGTCCCTAAACTGACTATGAAACTACAAATTCACAATTTGAAGGACTAAAAAAACGCCTTTTTTCTCACTTTCACCGTTTTTTGAATAAAAAATAACGTTGTTAAGTGTGCATAAAAAAAATTAGGGTAAAACGCCACTTTAACATTGCAATAGTAGTTTAGAGCCCCATTAAGTGACCCCATTAAGTGACGCTCTCCATTAAGGGTGTGAGGTGTGTTTAGTTTAGGCTATGTTTGGTTTAATAATTTCGACGTGGAAAAGAAAAGGAAAATTATAATGGTACGACACGCAAAGCGTAACGTACAATGAAGCGATGCGTGTCATAACATTTTTTTTCTTTCTTTTCCTCATTAGATTCCGCATACCAAACGCGCAAGACTCCGTTTGATCTACGGATTTCAACGTGGAAAAGAAAAGGAATTGAAATGGTACGAAATGCGAAGCGTACCGTACAATGAATCGATGCATATCATTATACTTTTCTTTCTTTCCCGCAATATTGGATTCCACAACGTGTTAACACAACACAATTAATGATCTGCACAAGTATTCGGAGAAATTGCATAATAACATATGCCTCTCATATGATCCTATAATTCTTCTGTACAAATTTCATGTTGTTGATGCTATATGTGCACTACATATATCCTCATCAAACGAAATAAAAAAAATAAAACTAAAAAAGGCATCTTAATCGCCATCAATATATACTATTTATTCCCTAATTGTGAATTGGAGTTTTCTTTCTCGCCGGCGTATAATCCATCACTTCCACTTCTTCACTTTCTGGAAACTTCACCGAAATGTCTTTGGCCACCGCAATTTTCCGATGAGGCTTTATAATAATTTCAGCACGCAAATTTCTCGCTACAAACATCGAAAGTCAATGAATGAACTAAAACCCTACTACGAGGAAATTACATAATAGTTTACTATATATCAAAGCATATAACACCCATCCACTCATCAATATTCATCACTAATACATAGCCATATAAAGAAAAATGAATACCTTGAATACTTGTTACGAAGCAAAGCAAGAAAAGGCTCATTACGAAAAGATGATGCTTGGTAATAGGCCGAACATCAGCCATGTCGACAACCTCTATATGTAATGATATATTCGATGAACTTGTAATAATAATGAAATCATCTATGTAAATGACATTGCAATTTATAGGCAAACCTCGCAACTTGACATATCAAAATGAGTCTCATTGACAATCATGGTTGATTTTGTCAGTCACCAAATATCAAGGCATGAAGGCCCCATATGAAACCGTTGAGTCCCTATCAGTGTTCTTTAGCACATTTTGTATTGTTTTCGCTCATTTAATGTTGTTGTTCGTAGACATTTGCAAATGCCATGGGCCTACTTATTGATTTGTGATTAAAAGGCAGACAACCATCAATCATTGAAATAGTTTTTAGGGTTTATAGGGCCACGTAGATTATATGTAAACCCCAAGTTGGAGTTGTTAGCACTCACACATGTATTTATGTACTCGTGTATAAAGTGTGTTAGCTTCTTGCAAGACGAGTCATATGCTTTGTCGTGTGTTTAGCGAGCTTGTAATATTATGGTACACAGATGCAATAAGAGGTATCTATATATCTTCACATTTATTACAAATAGCCTTGGTATCAGATGTGTGATGGTGAATGGTTAGGTGAGCATTTATTACAAAAACAAGCGAACATGTTACGGTCAACGAATTATGTATGAATAGGCTAATCAAGATTGTTTATTATATATTCGTCAAGCATAGAATCAAATCAACCATGTAGGTATGTTGGAGTAGAGAATGGAGTGCATCATTCAACGAAATGCAGATGAATATTTAAAACATTGAGCATGTTGCATGAAGTATTTTGTGAAATATTGTAGTGATAATATCGGTATTTGAGAATAATATGAGAGTGAGACTATTATTTCAACAAGTGGCATCTATCTATTATATAAAAGGGCTAGTGGCTAAAAACTGTCAATTTGGTTTGTAATTAATTTGCAATTTAATCCATTTATTTGTAGTTTAATTAATTTAAGAAGTTATTGTAATTATATCGCAACACATTAGTGTTCATTTTATATGTTTAAAAACTATATTGCATCTACCAAATTTTAAATATTTTAAATATCAAAATTGAAGTAATAATTATATTTTTTTAAGCACACACATAGAGTGTGTAGAAAGTACTAGTATCAGCTAATGCGTCTGTCTATTTAATATTGCCCTTCAACCAACCAATGTTTAACAAAAAACGTCCCCAACGGTCGAAAATAAAGCCTATCGAAACATTGGTAGTATATGTTACTATTAGAAATCGAGGGGTCCTTCCTAAAACCAATTGGTGATAGGAGGAGAAAGCCTCTTATATATATACTGGTTCGAAGAGCTTGAATTAATCGATGTGGGACGACACCCACTTTTTAGAATCTCAACACGCCCCCTCACGTGTGGCGTGACTAGCCTAACACGTGGACATATGAATCGGGTGGCGGCGAGCGGAAGAATTGCTCTGATACCATATTAGAAATCGAGGGGTCCTTCCTAAAACCAATTGGTGATAGGAGGAGAAAGCCTCTTATATATATATACTGGTTCGAAGAGCTTGAATTAATCGATGTGGGACGACACCCACTTTTTAGAATCTCAACAGTTACATACCTAAGAAATTCAACTTATGTCGCGGTTATTTATTATCTATTTAATTAAGGGAGAGCAAGCTAGAATAACTTCCCCAAAATTAATTTGTATGTCAACTATCATAATTACTATAGTTTACCTTTATTTTAAATTTCTTCCAATTGTATCCTCTAAACTAAGTTTTGTATATATTAAAAAATAATAAAATTAAACTAAATATTATAATTTCACATATTAAAAATAAAATATGAATTAATATAATATGTAGCCACTAGCCATACACATTGGGTGTGCCAATATAAATACTACTATATGTTATTTGCCAGTGACGAAATTCAAGATTTATAGTTTGGAAGGTCGAGAATGACTATATTATGTGGTCGAAAAATACGTTTGAAATAAAGTAATAAGAATTACCATATTTGTGCCAAAGAGATATCGAACGCGAGTAGTCTCTCAAATAATGTAAAGACAATCTCAGATATTTGTTTCTAGTTATATATTGGTGTATGAAAAGTGAGACGGGTACGTACGCATTATTATAATAGATAAAACGTTTCCGTCTAAAGTGAAACAGGTGAGCCATCCTCATAGTAGTTAAGAGTTAAGACATCATTTTTTTTTCTTGCAAGATATTCGAAAAGGGTTTTTGCGGACAATAATAGATTTGACCTAATAATATAATTATCCAGATAAGGGTTTTGATTGATCGACAGCGTCTCTTACGGAATAATCACGTGGCTTTGCTCATCTTAGTGGGCTCTCATTGTCTCCTTAAACACATTTATTTCCTCTTATTTCTCTTTTTCATTCTTCAACTTATGTTAATTGCGTTGTTTGAGCAATTTCACTCTAGGCATGGATGTGATTGACATAATTTGTGACATACATAGACGATCATCCTATCAATTTCAGTACATAAAGCTTAAGTTTTTCAGGTGAAGTGTTCATTTAACATAATATCAATGCTCATAGTAAAAGGGTCTTGGATAGATTCTTACACCAACACATTAAAAGAAAATCCACTTAGATAAGAAAGAAATTATCTCAGACGTGAGTAGCGTTACAATAATAGGAAACTGATTAATCTTTGTATGGTCCATCACGTGCATGGGATAGTGATGTGCATGGCCATGGCCATTGGCTATGAGGGGCCATCATATATTATTAGGTAGAATTTTATTTTCGTTTTAGGGATATTTAATTAGTTAGTCAATTAAGTTTGTCATATCAAAAGATTGAATTATTACTCGTCTTTGTTGTTTTGTAGCTTAAATGTGCAAGTTGATTCGAAATGTTGGATTTGAGGCTTTGCTTTACTTTCGGTCCACGGTTCCTCTATCCTTTTAGTTCCATGGCCGATGGGAATTTTAAGATTATATATTTTATTTCAAACATGGCCTATCGTAGACTTAGATTTTTTTAAAGTGGTTGTGAATATTCGTACCTATGATAACTAATGCCTAACCTCTTATATATCAAATATAATATTGCTGTTATCGCCCCTTAACGGTGACTGCTTTCAATGAGACTGTCGCGTAAGTTGATCTATTTTATAGGTCCATCCACGTAACTATTTAATTTCCTCAGCTTGTACACATGTACACATGTGGCTTATTTGTTTACCTTTACAATCGTGCCTCACTTGATATATACATAAAAGGTAAAAAATTTACTCTTTCATTTGCATCCACATTTTACAGAAAAGATCGACGATATCATCTTCAAAATCTAAGGTAGAATAACTGCTTTTGGTTAATCTTTTTCTTTTCTAGTTCAATATATGTATTTTCTTATGTTAAAGGAAGCTATCTCGCAAAGATTACACGAAAAAGAAAAGCAAATTATTCAGCGTCCAATATCAGCACAGAGCCACGTAATAGGCGCACAACACCCGATAACGAATCATTGCATCATAATAGTAAGATATATGACCCTTTCAACCATCCTTATATTGCAATTTCTTCTCATATCTTTTGTAGGTTAAATCTTTTTGGACAATAGCTACAGCACAAATTACAGATCTAGAGCAACCACTGTATCTCATTATCTGCCCATAATGTAGAATAACATGTGGAGCGTTCTACAAATGTGATTTATCATGTTTATACTGCAACAAAGAATTCCAATCACCAGTACCAAAGTAAGGTACTAAAATATGCATGGCGAGTACCTCTAGAATACACTATTCTTCTATGCGGGCTATGCTTTCAGATTACTTTATCTGCTGAAACGGATAGCATATTGGCGAGATTGAGGAAAAAGAAGCTGAAACGTTGTTAGGTTTTACAGTTGAAGACATAATCGAATACGAAGAAAAAGTACATGTGGCATACGCATCACTTACTAACTAAATCTTTTCAAGTACACATATTTGTTCATTATTTAAGCATATAAATTCAAGAAGGCAAATTTGGCGCTGAAGCGATCAACAGCAGATTACAAGGCATACAATCGTTATACCATATCAAAGTATATCAGTACCCATCAAGAGTTGGACCAGAGGCGGACCTAGGATTTCACGGCGGGGGGGGGCTCCGTTTTAATTGTTCATCGAAAAAAGTTAAATATATAATATGTCAAATTCATCGGTACAAGGACAATGACAATGCTTTAAAACATAAGAATCAATTTCTATGGTTGACCGAAACACTAGCAATAGGAGAATGTTTATTTGGTGGTAATTGCATTCTACGAGATCGCATCTTCTGAAATTCTTGTAAAATTGCTTCGGTTTCAACTTTGAGAAACATCTCTTTCTCTATATAACAAATTAAGCAATCCGACAGAAAGTCGTCTACCATCTTGTTGCTCAAATCTGTCTTGATTATCTTCAAAGCAGAGAAAGATCTTTCAACAGTTGACGTTGCGACAGGTAAAACCAATGCCAACTTAATAAGTCGATATACAAAAGGAAAACCAGAATGACAACCCATCTCTACCATTTTATTTGAAAGATCTCCAATGTCTTTGGGTTCAGAGAAAGCCGGATTCATTTTCATGTAAGAAATGTACGTCTGCAGTTGATACTTCAGTTATGAAATATCAGCAGCAAAAAAGCCTTTTGAATGCATCATCTCCATGTTTGTGTCCATTGGCAGGTAAATAACACCAAAAGCAAAATGCGGCATCCTTGGTTGTGCTATATTCTAGCCAAATATACTTCTCAAACCAAGACTTCTGAAGCTTCCGTGCACAACCACTGAAATTAGTTGATGGAAAGATATGACTAATCGGTTGACAAGGACCTTTCGCCAAAATATTTTCTCCTCAAGTCGTCCCTAACTTCAACAAGATAGCTATTGATTGGTTTGCGTAATGCAGGATCACCAATAATATCGCTATCTAATAATTCGAGATGACGACCTCTTTGACCACTTTGTTTCTCAATAGGACTAACCTCATTTGATAAAGATGTGCCGACTCTCGGAGACGGTTCCGAGTTCCTTAGTGGCCCATTTGTCCATATTTGCAATCCTGCACTATCGTAATATGATTTTTATAAGTATTCAAAATTGAAACAAAATATGAAAACCTAAATCTAACAGTCTAAATTTATCAAAATACCTAAATAAGTTTTGAAAGAAATAATGATCGATGAGTAAATAAACCTTCTTCCATTGTTAAAAACTAATTAAAGATAAAAAAAACCTGAAAACTGAAGTCTGATGGTGTTCGTCTGCTCTGCCCTGCGTAATGATTTTCGTCTCTGTTCTTCTTTTCGTTTCTATGTGTGTTTTATTTTATTTTTTTTTCAATTTCTGTTGAGTAATATGTGGTCTCACTTTTATTTTCTGGCCCACGAGAGAAGTCCAATAGAATATATAAAACAACTCACAATAATTTATTATAAAACGGGCCCAACCATTACAAAACTCAACAAAATAATAATCATCACCAATCCTATTTATCTTCTTTATCGAAAGCCAAAACTCCATTGACGCTTTACGTATGTTGCAGGTATAATACTATTGGTTTTTTTTTTCGGCGGCCGAGGGGTCGATCGACCCCCCGAGCCCCTTCATAGGACCGCCCCTGAGTTGGACCGTCCACTTTGTATAATGTTATTGCTCGACTTTCTACAGCTCCAGAGCCATCTTAGTAAGGCGAACAAACAGAGTCATCATCAAGGAAAAGGAAAGCGACTAATTCCCCAGATCGTGACACATCAAGTCAACGTAAAAGGGCAAGGGTTTACCTGTTTTCAACTTCTGCTATGTTGTTTGTAGATAGCACAGCTAACACCCTTTTGCCTTATAAGGTTGAATGTCATCTAAGTTTGTAAGTAATCTATCACATTTTGACCTCTACATAGGTTTCATTAAGTGTGTGCTTCTACATACTCTATGAATATGATCTATCTACTTCAATATGCTTTCTAATTACGGTTGTTCGAATGAATGTTAATAAATTTTGAGTTTAATGTGAATATTAAACATACTGCAACCAGATTCTCAAGTATGGACGAGTTACTATTAACATCGGTGCAGTCATCCACTACAAAAGAAAATACTAAATATCGACGCAAGTGACCCACAAAATATTAGTCGATCTCTAATATCGATGCGTTTTCCACGGAATTATAGTTGAAAATATTATCCACCATCTCTCGACGGAACAACCGTTGAAAACTATGGAAAATATTTTCCCATCACTTATTGCGGATAAGCCGTCGAATGCAATTTGCGACGGATCGTCCGACGGTTTTTCCGTCACATTATATAAAATTTAGAAATGCACGTTTTTCGGTCTACAAATTCGAAAAATGCAGCCAAAAAATAAAATATTTGAACCATTCCTCACTTCATAAAAACTTAGTCGACAAATCTTGAAACGATCATAGCCTATCAATATGCAATCGTACATCGCCGATATTTAATATACTACACATGTTATTGACTCATCCCATAGATATATGGATCCTCGATACGAAGTTATCGTCAGTAAAAGACGATGGATGTACCGGCGACAAACTCATCACGACGAATTTACGGAGGGGGTAGAACATTTTATTGATTTTGCAACTTCTCTAGGTTCGATGCTTCAGATACGATGTCCATGCAAGAAATGCAATAATTCTAAATTTAACTATCATTTAGTTGTGGGAGTTCACCTGCTGAAGAATGGATTTATGTCTGATTATTATAACTGGACTTCACACGGAGAAGCCGCATATTGGGAGATTCAGTCAGTGGAAGACGCTATGGGTTCTGGTGTCAGTCAATCAATGACTGGCGATCCTCATTTTAATGTTGAGGACACACAATTGAGATTGGAGGAACAAACAACAGCTGAAACTGCTATTCCTAATATAGCCGATTATGATCAAAATTTTACAGCGAGTTTTGACGTCGGTGGCAGCAGCTCGACGATGCCGAATGAAGAGACAACATTCCATGATAGTTTTACATTGAGAACTGCAGACACTCCACTATTCGATGGATCTAGTTACTCTCGATTGGCTGCAATTGCAGAATGGGCGAGTATTAAATCTGAAACAAATATGTCTGCATCTGCATTTGACAGGGTGTCTGATTTCATTCACAAATTATTGTCGAAAAACAATACATTTTTGGAAAGTTATTACGAGACAAATAAGGTGATGGTGGACTTTGCGCTACCGATACACCATATAGATTGTTGCATCATGGGTTGCATGCTATTTTGGAAGGAAGATGCCGAGCTAAAACGCTGCAAGGTATGTAGAAAACCACGGTTTAAATTTGCTGACAGATCGAAGTCTTCTTATGCAGTGCTACGTTATTTGCCACTTGGTCCAAGACTTCAACGATTATACTATGATACGAGAACAGCAGAGATGATGACATGGCATGCTAGTCACGTACCCGACGAAGGCATCATGTCTCACCCTTCTGATGGAAAAGCATGGAAGCATTTCGATAGTAAACATGCTGATTTTTTGTTGATCCATGGAATGTTCGTGTAGGATTATGCACTGATGGTTTCACTGTTCATGGCCTGTTTGGTAAGCAATATTCATGTTGACCGGTAATTACGACTCCTTACAACCTTCCCCCTGGTGAATGTTTAACTAAAAAATATATGTTTCTATCTCTTAGGATACCTGGTCCGAAAAATCCTAAGAATAAATTGAATGTTTATCTTCAACCTCTGATCGAAGAACTAAAGATGTCGTGGCACGTAGGACTACATACTTATGATTCAGTTCGTGAAGAAATGTTTAGGCCACGAGTTGCGCTAATTTGGACGATGAGTGACTTTGCTGCGTATGGAATGTTGTCTGGCTGGGGTACGTCAGGGAGATTGGGTTGCCCAATTTGCATGGAAGATACTTCGGCATTTTATTTGAAATATGGTAAAAAGATTTGTTATTTTGACTGTCATCGTCATTTTTTACATAGACAACATGCGTTTAGAGGAAATACAAGCGATTTCATCAAGGGTAAAGTCGAGAGAGGTCCACCAAAGAGGTTAACAGGTTTAGAAATATGGGAGCGCGTCCAACATTTTAAAACTGTAATGGAGGATCCTGAACGAAAGCCCGAAGGCTATGGAATCACACACCATTGGTCGAAGAAAAGTATATTTTGGGAGCTGCCGTACTGGTCTTTACCTCTTATTCGGCACAATCTTGATGTCATGCATATAGAGAAGAATACATTTGAGAATGTCTTCAATACAGTCCTTAGTTCCCGAATATCAACCAAGTTGTCAAACCGGTAAGTAATTTGTTTACGTCGACAATTTAGAATTTGATGTTGCCACCCCAAAGATACTATATTATACGCCACATGTTGGTTATCAAGCTTGTGGTTCTAGTTTTAATACTTTTGACTCTCTCTTAAAAGAATTATTAGGTTTCTCTCTTCAAAGGAATAACTATTTCTTGTTCCGTATTATAATGCTGATTCTGTTACTCAGAGAGAGATGTTGGTTTTGAAGACTGAAAATGAGAATCTTAAAGAGCAATGTTATGCGATGAAACAGGATATGGAAGCGCTTTGAGAGCAGATGACACGCATGCAAGCTGTAGTTACTGGTGGAGGTAGCGAGGCTGGACCTTCGCCCGTCGTTCCTCAATTTTATCCTCCTAACAGATTTTCTGGTTTCGCGCCCAATCAATCTTTTACGTAATTGCTTAATATGGGTTTAGGACAGCCTTCGTCGGCCGGTCAGTTTTTGGGGAATTCGTCTTTTCCATTTCCAGCTTCATTTCCGTCAGTTCCTTCTATGTTCTCACCAAATCTCGACAGCTCGGGCAGATTAGACTAGTTTTTATTTTATTTGTTTTTTTTATTCTTATTTTTATTTTAGTTACATATTTTTTAAATAATATTAAAACAATAAAATTTATATAAAACAAATATAGAAAGAAACAGATGGCAAACGGGCGAAAAGATGTGGAAATACAGCGACGGCTATTTTGTACGTATTTGCTAGACTCGACGAAATATCAACCATCAATCAATGGAAATATATCATTGGCTAATTCGTCGAGGGTTGCTCAAAAATCATCGACGGAATATAACTACTTCCGTGGAAATATATCATCGGTCAATCTATCGAGTGGTGCTCGACAATTATCGACGGAGTATCCACTATTAGTCCGTGGAACATTATCAGCGGACGATTGGTGCTCGACAATTATCGACGGAATAGCAACCATTTTTCCGTTGACCTATGTTATCGACGGTCTCCTCGACGGCTTTTTCATTTTCGACGATGGAAAACTCGACAACGTTACCCACGCTTCATCCGTCGAGAGGCCTGTTTTCCACTTACCACGGATTCTGCCGTCGATATTTCTGAAATGTTTTGTAGTGATCTACACTATTGTATATATATTAATATATACATTTATTATATATGACATGTTGACGTGACACAAAAAAAAATGGCACACAACAGATGTCCACGGCGTGAGCAACATAACATATATATATATATATATAATTTGGACCTACAGTTCTATTTGGGCCTCAACCCATTTATTAGTAACAGCTTTAGTTAGGCTCTCTAGAAATTCTCCTATTAGGGTTCTTTGGAGCTGATGTGTACTCCATAGCTGACTATCATCAGTTGCTCAATGTTGCTAAGGATTAAGCTAAACTAGTTATTTTTCATTGTTTATTTGCCGTTAAATCCCTTCAAGCTTTCACAGTTTGGTGATATTTCGAGGAGAGATTCTTATCTTCCGAGGATTATAGATTATCAGGTGTTGAAGGTTGATGTAGCAGAGTACGAATATGGAAAGAGTAATCTTAGGAATGCCGGGGCCGTGGGCTGCTAGTAACTATCAAGCAGCTGACATCTACACATCAAAAGTTGGAGGAATCCCAGTATGCTGCTTAATTTTGTTTTAAGAATTTTGCTTCTTTACATTACTTCTTCGATATGTTCCTTAGTATCATCAATTGCTATGTTCGGACAGGATTGGCCTTTACCAATCGCTGATGAAAATTCAGGTGTTGTTGAATGCAGTTCGTGCAGTAACAAGCTAAGTCTGCTTGCACAGGTTTATATATTTTGAGATAGATGGAGATATTGTTAACCCCTTCAGTTTCTGTTGATAATTTTTTTTCTTCATGTATTTCTAGATTTATGCTCCAATTTCAAATAAATCTTTGGCAACGAAAGACCGAGTAATTTATGTTCTTTGCTGTCTGGTCCCAGAATGTGAGAGCCTCAGGTCAGCTCAGATTATCCATGAGCAGTTTATCAGAGTCTGATCTTTCAGTTATATGTTTCTGATCTAACAAAATTTCATGTTCTGATCGTAAGCTGTCGAGCTCTTCGGGTTCAGAAGAACTCAAACATTGAGGCAGTGCATGTGCCGAGCTCTCCCATTTCAAGTAATAATCTGCAGAATGGTGTGCTATATTATGATATTGGACAAGAACTCGAAGATGAAGAGGAAGATGATATAGATTTGGATGACTTGGCCGATGCATTTGCTGAAGCTGCAAATATCAGTTCCACGAGCAAGAAACAGAATAATCGCGTTGATTCCACTGCAAAGCATCATTTCCCGAGCGAACAAGCTAGACCTGTTGATAGTAGGCTACCAGGTATACTAAGATGTGGATTTGTGCTCTTTGTTTCGCTGATGGTATTTTTTTAAATTTTGTGCATGATATAGAGATGAACTGCTTTATGGCGTCAAATGTTTGCCATATCTTTGATTTCTGTAGTGAGATTTCTCATGATTCATTGTCAATTTTCTTCCTGCGTCCTCATAATAGGTATAATATCGTTTCAGTTTATATATCCTAAACCTGCAGTATTATCAATAAAGAGATATAATTGTTTACTTGGTCATATCATTGCAGTGATGCCATGCTTTTACTTATGGAGCCAGGAAGAAAAGCAAATGAAAAACGACATCTTCAGCAGTTCGAAGAAGGCCATGCCCTCCAATCCCGAGTGTTCTGAACAAAATTCGGATGACGAAAAATATGAAGCGGAGAGTTATGAGTACGACAGAACATTACATGCTGATAGGACTTATCTTAAGTTCAAGAAAAGATTGGACGCCTACCCAGAGCAATGCTTCAGGTAACATCTCTGCCTAAAAGTGTCTCATTTTTTTTTTTTCACTTTGCCATTTAATTTGGTAATTCCAAAACAGCAATTTTGTCATTTTTGAAGCTGAAATTTTTTTCTTTCCAATCCTAGATATTCATACGGTGGGAAACCATTAGTTGCATCACAAAATTTTGTTGGAGATATCGGGGCTTGCAGTGCCTGTGGTGAAGCACGGCATTATGAAATGCAACTTATGCCGCCATTGATATACTTCTTGCAAGAAGAAGCTGATCATCAACAGAGGACATACACAGAGAAACTTGACTGGACAACCTTGATAATCTATACTTGTTCCAAGGTATCAATGCCTATCAAGTCCAAGCTCTACTTTCTTTATATTAACGTCCATTGATGGGCCATTTTCGTGCTTATAACACTTAGTTCATCCGTGCAGAGTTGCGGTAATACTTCATCTGGCGCTGAGGAATGGACTGTGTCCGAAGAGGCTGTTATAGTACAAAATGATTATTTCTTCGCCGTGGATTAGTCATCACCTTGTGTCCTATTGATTTCTCGATATGTTTATAATTAGTTAATTGAGATACAATTGGTCCTCATGATATGAATGGGAAAGACACTTTGTGTTGTGTGGTTGCTGATAACTAGTAATATAAAGTTGCAGTTTCATTGTCAGGATCCACTATCTTTAATTGCTTGCCATCCATGGTATAATAAACTGAAAACTTTTATTTCATCTTTTCTTACACGTGTAGTTTTATCTCAATCCACCCACAACCCTCTCTCTGTAACAGGTAATATAAAAAGCAGCCTGGATTATGAAGGCTCGTTAGCCAGTCTTTCTTTCTTGCACGTCATTACGAAGTTTGAGAAAAATAGTCAAAAAGACAATACTCTCTCTTTCAACGAGGAAGAAAAGGGTGCTGCTCCCTCGCTCGTATCATCGTATGGGAGATAGGAAAGAGGTACTAGAACGTTAATGTTTTAAGTAAATATTCTTTGTTGATCCTTATTTCTGTTAAGTTACGGTCCTAAAGTTTCTCAAAAGCTTGCGGCGTCGAGGTTATTGATTATGCATACAGCGTTTGCTGCTTGTGTTTCTTGCTAAGGAGAGTTCAACGATGCTGTAAAGTTTGTCTCTTTCTTATTCCATGGATCTCCTTCTTCGTGCTACTGTGTTTTTTTTTGTTTAACCGGAGATTAAACCAACAAACCTAGCTTTTGACTCTTTCCCTCTTAGGTCCCTCCATGTAACCATTGAAATAAGACGTATTACAAAAGAAAACTATTTTATTTTAGGGTTTTCCTCACCAAGAATCTCAGCTGTTCTTTCATATGCTTGAGTGTCCTTTTCAGTATGATAAACCTTAAGTTTGAATGGGTCTTTTTGAACTGTTTAAGACATTTTATAATGAGCTGTCATTGGAAAAATTGAAGCTTTGAAGGTAACCATTAGTAAACAAATCATAGATAGAGACTCTACAATAAAGTATGTGTCACCATACGTCCGAATTATCGAGCTAAAACTGTTCGATGATCTTGCAGAGAAATACGCCATGGCTCTCTGTCCCTCAGTTCGGCGACTGGGAAGAGAAGGGTTTCGTCCCAGATTATTCCGTCGACTTTTCGAAGATTAGAGAAACAAGGAAACAGAACAAGAGAGATCCCACTAGAGTCAGCATCGGCGCAGAGCAAGAGTTCGCCTCGTCTGAATCCCCGAGAAGTTTGAATATCGGCCACAACGATCCTCAAAACTACCATCACGACCAAGATCGTCGCCCTTCAATGGTATGATTCCTACGTTATCAAGCAATTAATTACTTCTCTTTTCTTGATTCTGATTTGGACTGTGTATATATCATCGTTCAGGCAAAGAGGAGGAGGATCTTAAGCTACTTCAATTGCTGTCTGAAGGCGTGAGCCATCCAAGTCTTCGAATCAATTTAGCATAGTGTGAGTTCCCCTTTCCAGCTTTCTTTCTCTTGTTTTCTTACTGTTTTAAGGCTTTATTTTTTTTTACTTCTATGCCATAGATATTGATTGCTTTTTTTTTTTCTGAATCCTGGCTTCATCACATGTACAATGTGTTTGCTGTACTGTACCGTATAATGTTAGAAAGTATCGAACTTCCGTTTAAAAAATCCATTATTTCTTCTTCAAAAACACCCAATACATAGACATAATCTGGGAAACATCTGTATGAAACTCTAGGCTTTCGATTATACCTTAGCATATATAGATAAAAACCGTTAAGTCTATACGCACAATCGATAGCTAGGAATCGCCACGAGGTTATTCGCCCTCGTGACGACTATCCCAAACTTCTCGTCCACGTCGAGCTCCTCGGGCCCCACTCCGTTCGGAAGCTTCCAATCGAAGCAGTGCACCAACTGCCCCACAATCATAGTCGTCAGAATGAGCCCTAACTGAATCCCGGGACAAGCCCTCCGCCCCGACCCGAAAGGGATGAGCTGAAAATGCTTCCCTCGTAAGTCCACTTCGCTCCCGACGAACCGGTCCGGGTCGAACTTTTCCGGGTCGACCCACGAATTCGGGTCCCGCCCTATCGTGTGCAGGTTGACGATGACCCTCGATTCTTTGGGTATGTCGTATCCCTCGACGGTTGAATCTTCTATGGAGTAGTGGGGAATCATTAGGGGAGCTATTGGGTGGAGCCGAAGTGTTTCCTTCACGACGTTGTGTAGGTATTCGAGCTTGTCTAAGTCGGATTCTTCGACCGTTCTGTGTAAGCCCACGACTCGTTCTAATTCGTCCTGCGCTTTTTTTAGGGCCTCGGGGTGTCTGATGAGCTCCGTGAGGGCCCACTCGGCTACCGCGGACGATGTGTCGGCCGAAGTTACGAACATGTCCTGCGGGAAAAAAAAAAAAAAAAGATGTTCATTCGTTTGTGCTTATTATTGATATTGCGTAACATTTTGCTGAATGTCCGGTTCAATTAAGAGCTTAAGCCCGAATGGATTGTAACGTGTTTTAATTTATATATTATATCTTTAACGCGTTCTCACGTCTAAGTTGTTTATCATTTAGCTCTAGACTTGTAATGTTCTTAAATGGCTGGTCATAAGGTTTAGTAACCAAGACCTCTTTGGCTCATCAAATGACCACCCTCACCTAAAAACTTGATAGTGCGTCATATTTTAAAGGGTAAATTATTTTTTTATGTCCTGTAATCTAGTGGAATAACATTATATGCATAGAGAATTTAGGGGTATCATCGGACAATAACTTTCAAATTTAGATATACGTCGAAACTCTAGATTTTGTTCCAACATTGCTTCATTTGTTTTAAAGTTATTATCCCCTTAATGCCGCTCATAAATTCGTCGAACAGTAAATTGTACGCCAAAAACTCTAGAATTTGTTGCAAAATCTCGAGTATATCCCCCAAAATTGGTAAATTTTTAATTTTATTGTCCGTTTAATGACACTCCCTAAATTCCTCGTCCCTATAACGCTGTTACACCCTAAATTTCTTTACTAAGCCAATAAATTCATATATTTTACTTCCAATAAATTTCGAAAGTGCAGTGCAGACTAACCAACATGATGGCCTTGACGTGACGACGGTCGAACTGGAAATCCCCTCTCCCCGATCGCATAATCTCCATCAACGTATCGACGAAGTCCCTCTTCCCCTCCTCCTTCGACTCTCTTTTTCCCTATATGATCGTCGATCACGCCCTCGAAGAACGCATCGAGGACTTTGCTCATCTTCCTCATCCTCTTCGCCAGCCCCTGAACGTCGAACCTCCTAAAAAACGGAAAGTAATCCGCGAGGTTCGGCGCTCCGCCCAACTCCAGCAACTCCTGAAGCAACGCCTTGAACCCCTTCTCGTCGACGTCCCTCTCATCGTACTTCTTTCCGAAAATCATCCTACAACTCAAATCCCCCGTCGTCGAAGAAACCCTAGCGCTCACGTTGAAATCCCGTCCCTCCTCGCAGCCCTCTTCGCCGACTCGACCAACAGGCCTATTTCCTCCCTCCTCGCGGGCCCAAACGAGCCTATCTTCGAGCCGTTCAAAAGCTCGACGACGACGAGCTTGCGCATTTCCCGCCAGTAGGGACCGTACTTACCGAAAACTACGCTTGCCTGGTGTTGAGATTATAAGTTGGGTTTTGTCACACATCGGATAATTCAAACTATTATAACTAGAGCTGTCAAAACGGCCGGCGGTCTGGCCCCGCCCGTAGCCCGTCAAAGCCCGCCTTCGGCGAGACAGGCGCGGGTAAGCCGGCCATTTGGCAGGCCTGAAAAATGAAGACCCGCCCCGCCCTACAGGCGGGCAGCGGGCCTGGCCCGCCAGAAATAAATATATTTATTATATATATATAATATATATATATAAAGGGAAAAAGTTAGAAAAAAATAAAGAAAAACCAATAAAAATGAAATATTTAAACCCCAAATTACTTCTAGTCAAACTTCCTCCTAGGGTTGCAAACGAACCGAACCGACTCGATATTTGCATTTCTTATTCGAATTCGTTAATTTTATCTGATATTCGTATTCGGTATTCGATTCGTGACGAATCATAAAATCGATTCGATTCGACTCGATTCGATAATGATACGAAATGATTCGCGAATATTCGAATATTTTAATTTTTTTTCAAAAAATACCCGTTAATTATGCATAATTCTAAACGAATCGATATTTATTCTATATAATTGCAAAAGTTCGAATTTTACGAATCGAATAACGAAATATTCATATAATTATGCATAATACATGTATATAATATATTATTCTATATAATTCAAACGAATCGAATTTTACGAATCGAATAACGCTATATTCGTATTCGGTAACTATTCAAATTGAAAAAACTTCGTATTCGATATTCGAATATTCGAATTCGAATACGAATATTCCGAATCGAATCGCGAATCGAATCGAAAATATTCAATTCTTTTGCACCCTCCCTTTAATATAGATTATTTATGTTATTTTACTTGATTAAATTAAACATGGAAGCTAAATAAAAAATAAAAAACCTATATAATTTATTTATATATAAGTTTTTAATAAAAATAATACCTGGCGGGCCTTCCCGCGGCCCGCCAAGCCCGTCCTGCCAAAGCCCGTGGCCTGTGCAGGCTTTCCCACCCCCGCTCCACCCCTTGGGGGAGGTTAATTATATCCTCCTATCAAGAGGTTATATCCTCTATCACTAATTGATTTTAGAAAATCCCTCAATTTGTAATACCTGGCCATAGCAGATGAGCCGAGCCGCCTCATGGGGCGGGCGGCTCGCAAAGTTGAGGTCGTGGGTCTTGAGGAAGAGCTCGGCGGCTCGCGGGGACGAGACGACTACGTGCGGGACGGAGCCGAACCTCAAGTGCATTATGGGCCCGTGGCTCGCGGCTAGCCTGTGGAGGTCGTGGTGGGGGTTCTTCCCGAGGAGGTGGAGGTGGCCTACGATGGGCACGGCCCTCGGGCCCGGCGGCAGATGCAGTTGTTGTTTCTTGGCTTTCATTCGTCGGCCTCGGCTGAGGAGAATCGAAGCTACTGCGAGGGGAAGTGCGATGATTATGACGAGCCATGGAGTGAAGGAAGAAGCCATTGATGAATGACTCTTTATGTGTGGAATTCTGCTTAGGCCTGTGCTTTGTTTGGTTGTTTTATTTTATAGGTCGATAGGTGGTGTGGATTTGCGGGAGATTTTTTTTTGGTGGTGTAAATTTTGCATGAATGATGAGCACAAAAACGATCCCAGGAATATTTTGTTATTGCAGTTGGGTCCCTGGACTGTTAATGTGATTGCTGGGAGTATAGGCGCTCTTCTGAGATTGGGCGATTGGGATGAGTCACGTGTGTACTGTTGAGGATAAATATGTCGTTAGTCCTTTTCAGTTAGGCATGAATGGACTATTGTGTTGCTATTATTCCACATGGACGCCTTACTTGTGAAGGTGTTGGGTGTGTCAAACCCTATCCCACACCGACTAGAACAACACAAAATTGATGGGTTTATAAGTTTGTGGGTTCACTCCCTCTATTGCCAATTGGTTTTAGAGAGGAACCCCACAAGCTTATACGGGCCTGGGTTTGGGCTGGAATTGGATCTGAAAAAATCCCTACATGGTGCGGTGAGCGTTGACGAACACGTGTGGGTGTTTTTAGATAGAGAAATTCTAGCCGGATATTGTGTGGGTGGTGTCTCCCCGGACCTTGTGAAAACGATTGGTGTCTTGTGTCGAAAGTCTTCCTGACATTGACGGCGGTCAGGCGGCGGGTGCCGTTGGAGAGCAACGGCGGTACAATATGATTATCGTGAAAGGGAGGCACGTTGTGTGGTCTTGAGTTTGAGGGGAGGATTGTTGGGTGTGTCAAACCTTATCCCACACCGACTAGAACAACACAAAATTGATGGGTTTATAAGCTTGTGGGTTCACTCCCTCTATTGCCAGTTGGTTTTAGAGAGAAACCCCACAAGCTTATACGGGCCTGGGTTTGGACTGGAATTGAGTCTGAAAAAATCCCTACATAAGGAAATATTCGTACGTTTAGAATGGAGAGTTTCGATATAATTTGGATGAGAATGAGATTGCGTGTAGTGAATAGGGAATTTTTTACGAGTGTTTTGGATCTAGCTAGACTTTTAAGGCATAAATCGTTTGTTTGTTTTTTTCGAAATTAGGATGTGTATGGATGGATGTTTAGGTCCAACATGTATTTAAGTGCGTCCTAACTTCAGCTTATAATGGTAAGAGATTGAGAGAGGGCGAAAAACGGTCCATAATCTTTACCTCATAGATCAATTTAGTTCCCTATCTTTTCCGTGGATTAGTCATCGATGTTGAACTGATTTTGATCATTTAAATGGTATTGCAGTAATCCTCCACTTCAAAAAAAAAAAAAAAAAATGGTATTGCAGTAAATTTGGATGAAAACGTCACATGTCGAAACATGATTAGATTAGTAAGGCTTAAAACAATACAACTAGTATATATAAGAAAGGAGAAATTACCTCGAAGAAAAGGACGAAAAATAAAAATTGAAATATAAAGATTTAGAGAGAAAGAAATAAATAGTATTAAAATAAATATATTAAATAAATTAAAAAATAAAGAAAGAAGAGAATACAATAAACATGAATAAATAAAAACTAAATTGAAAAAGTAAAAAAGAAATAATCTGATTCTTAAAAGATTAAAAAGTAAAAATAAAAGATTAAAAGATGCCACTAGAAGTTTACGTGTATCTCCGTCCCCGTCGTTGCACGGGTGAAATCGTCTGTCCCACTTTGCATGTCCCAATTCCTGTCCCATTTAATCATAGCCATTGAATTTTTAATCTAGTGGCTAGCAGATTTTCTCTCTATTTTTAAATTCTTTTAATTCCACAATTCACCAAATCACAAAATCACTATTATTTTATGTGATATACGATAAAATTTATAAGCGTCACCAATTTATTCGTTATTTTATGATGATAATATCCATATCTTATATTTTTCTGTATCATTAATTTTTAATTAATTATTTTGGGACATAGAGTGGATACAAAGTGGGACAGACGATTTCATCGGGTCCCTGCAATCCTCGAGCTAGACCTGTCAAAACGGGCCGGTGGGGCGGGCCGGACCGTAGCCCGCCAAGTGAGACAGACGATTTCATAAAATAAATTTATATTTAAAATATTTGATATTTCTTATAATATAATATGAAGTGTATTTTATTTTTGATATTTTCCTTCTAATTTAATAAAATTGTAACTAAACAATATGCCAATTTATTTTATAAGATTAGTAATTATAATATATTAACTTTTTAATCGTTATAAAATAAAGTTTAATAAGTCAACTATAGTAAAATATTGGAATTTGAGTTTTAGTTTAAAAATACAAAGTAGGTCAAAATTAGAACCTTTTTCCGGTTAAGCTTAGCTGACTGTACACTGCATCATCGTCGCTTCGCGATAAAGTTCATCTTGATTAACATTGTCACCTTTTTCGTCACGAGCCGCACAAAAAGCTATAATTTTTTTTTTGTTATCTGCGAATAATTGCCATCATTTGCAACCATGTCGTGGGGAAATCAGATCGATCTTGCGGAAGGGTTTAATCAGTAATTCCAAGAGACGTCGGTTTTGTCTTAATGTCGATTCGCAGGTTCGTCGCTTCGCCGCTTCGGCTCCGCCGGAGATTCCGGCGTTCGATTACGAGCCGACGCCTTACAAAGGTCCTCTCGGAGATGAGGTATTCGAGAAGCGAAAGAAGTATTTGGGACCGTCTCTTTTTCATTACTATCAAAAACCCGTAAGCTTCTATCCTTCTCTTTTTGGTTTCTTTTATTTCTATTAGAAGAGCAAAAGTAATCTTGTCTGTGATTTGGTAAGCCCCTTTTGGGGTTTTTGGATTGCATGCATAATCTCTGCGCGAGGTTCAATTTTTCTACTTTCTTAGGACTATATGATATCTTGTTTTCTTCTACATTTTTTATTTCATCCGTTGAGGGGTTTGAAAGTGATGTAATGAATAATTCACACTGGTGGAATTTTAATGAACTCTGAGTAGAAATGACAAGAGATTATGTGTTTTCCTTCAACCTTTATCACGGCTGTGATATTGATATTTGGTGTTGAGCAGAAACAGCAAAAGCATACTCACTCTAAACTTGTTCCTTGAGTTTTCTTACTGAGGTTTTGTCTGATTATAACAGCTCAACATCGTTGAAGGGAAAATGCAGTATTTGTTCGATGAGAACGGAAGGCGTTACCTCGATGCATTTGCAGGAATCGTCACAGTATCGTGTGGTCATTGCCACCCCGAAATATTAAATGCTGTAATAGAACAGAGCAAGCTTCTTCAACATGCTACCACTATATACCTACACCACGCTATTGCTGATTTTGCTGAAGCTCTAGCTTCTAAAATGCCAGGAAATCTCAAGGTCCCCTTTTTCTCCTTTTCGTCCATAGAATCGCTGTCTTTATTGTTTATGCAGTTCAAAGTCGTCTCAGTCTACGATCCTTTCTTTGGTATCCCTCGTGAAATTGCAGGTGGTGTACTTTGTGAATTCAGGGACTGAGGCCAACGAACTAGCTATGTTAATGGCTCGATTGTACAGTGGAAACCTCAACATGGTTGCCTTGAGAAATGCTTATCACGGTGGGAGTTGTAACACGATGGGCTTGACCGCCCTCAATACGTGGAAGTACCCAATTCCTCAGGTTTTTCCCTAATGGCCATTTCGTCAGGCATTTATTAAAAAACACTCGATGCGTTGTTAAATATTTTCTGTTCATTTGTGATGCTGTATGCCTCTTAAAGGGGGAAATCCATCACGTTTTGAACCCAAATCCATACCGTGGAGTCTTTGGATCTGATGCCAAGCGTTATGCAGAAGACTTACAAGATCACATCGATCATGGTACTTCAGGAAAAGTCGCTGGATTCATCGCAGAGACAATTCAGGCAATGTGGACGACAATTTGTCGATGATTCCATGAAAACATTACAAGAAAAATCAAATTCTTAGTCCTCAGTTTTTCTTCTTCGTCGTCTTACAATAGGGAGTTGGCGGAGCAGTCGAGTTAGCCCCAGGCTATCTAAAACTCGTCTACGACATTATCCACAAAGCTGGCGGCGTATGCATCGCCGATGAAGTTCAAACTGGCTTCGGGCGCACGGGCAGCCATTACTGGGGATTTGAGACTCAAGGCGTAATTCCCGATATAGTCACCATGGCTAAGGTGTAGTATTTAAATTCCCATCTTTTTTTTCTGTTTCTCTTTTCCTATGCTATTCTCGTCTCTTTTTCAGGGAATTGGCAATGGCTTGCCACTTGGGGCTGTAGTGACGACGCCTGAGATTGCGAACGTTCTTTCTCAGAAAATACAGTTCAACACATTCGGTGGAAACCCCGTGTGCTCAGCTGGCGGGCTCGCAGTGCTCAGAGTTCTCGACAAGGAAAAACGCCAGCAGCACTGTTCTGAAGTTGGGTCTCATATGATCGAACGCCTGAGAGATCTTCAAGAGAAGCATGACAGTAAAGATTCAAGAAATTCTTTTTTTTTGTCATATTGTTGTTGGATGATTCATGATATGAATGTAAACTCTCTTGCTAGTAATCGGCGATGTGAGGGGAAGAGGATTGATGGTCGGGGTAGAACTTGTTACGGATAGGAAGGAGAAGTCTCCTGCCAAGGCAGAAACTGCTGTGTTGTTCGAAAAGCTCAGAGGTATGATCTGTTAATTTATTCGAAAAATGTGTTCTTTCTAACTGTAGCTATGTGATTTCTTTCTGGGCTCAATTTATTTTACGTCGATTGTAGAGCTCGGGATTTTGGTCGGGAAAGGTGGGCTCCATGGGAACGTCTTTCGAATAAAGCCCCCAATGTGCTTCGATCAAGGCGATGCGGGTAGTTAGTTAGTTCTGTATATACCTACCATATAATGTCCATTCTAGCTTAGTTCTTTGAATTGGTACTTAAAATTTGACTTTTTTTTGGCAGATTTCTTGGTTGATGCTCTTGACTATGCAATATCGAAGCTGTGAGCAGATGTTGCTTATCTATCTCGACGAACGTCGACTTTGCTGTTTGTTTCTTCATCAGAATAAAAAAAAAAAAGCATTTCTATGATTTTTAGCTCGAAGCATGATTCTTTTATGTTACTTCATACAAATATATTGACAGCAATTCAATGCAATAAAAACTTACAGGGATCCATAGTTTCTACCTAATAAATACATATCTACAGATTTTTTTCTCAATCACTGGAAGCAGCTCAAAAATGGGAAGAAAAAAAGTCTGATACAGTTTTCACTATCATATATTATCTACTAACATATTGATTCACAATCAATCTCTAAATTTCCCGAGGCTGCGAAGACCATAACGAGCCTAAAGTCCTCAGGCGCTGAAGATATTCTCCGAGCGCAAGAAGCCCGCGGGCAGCCTGACGAACGGTAAGAATCTTCTGAATCTGCTGCAATGTTCCCTCCCTAAGACGGTCTGCCTATTCGTTCGTACAATTTCGAAGAAGTCATTTTTTATCGATACGCAAGATTACTATTACATACCGGCTCAAAAGCATTAAAATCCCTTGTGGTTTAGACAATATGCAGCAAAACCCATATGATTTGAAAATTGCACTCAAACCCCTGATTGGGGGTTAATGCGACAACACAGGGGGTACAATGCTAAGTTTAGCATATTAAAAGGGGGTTTTGTGCAGTAAAAAAGCATAAGGTAGTATCGTGCACTTCAGTATAGCCACATAGGAGAGTAGCGTAATTTACACTTACATACCTGGTCTAAAAATCTGACCAAAGCGTCGAGCTTGTCGATGGCCGAACGAATCTGCGGAAGGTAATTCTCTTCGCCTAGATGATGGCCTACGGATTCGGCGACGATGTGGTGAAGTTTTTCCATCCCTTGAGAAAGAGCGTCTTCGGCTTGCTGGCAACATTGCCTGAGATTGCAAGCGTCGAAGCGTTGTTGCTCTGTTAAGGGCTCTAAATGCGGTACAATCACCTGCGTTTGATGAAAAGTTGTTGGAAATCGAAATCGTAAAGGTTTTACCTTTAGGGGATTGGAAAAAAGAAATGGTTGCTTTAGGAGGTGGTATTATACGGACAATAACTTATTATTTACCACAATCACCAGCGGTTTGATGAAATTACGAAAATTCAAATCATAAAGGTTTTACCTTTAGGAATTGAAAAAAAATGGTTGATTGTTCTTTCTATCCTTAATTTACGAGTGACACTATGTAGACATATAGAAATTAGGGGGTGTTATTATACGAACAGTAACATTCAGTGCTCGTTTGGTTGATATGTTTATATTTATGAGGGTTTATTTAAGTAAGGGTTTATATAAAACAAATTAATGGGTATAAATAAAATGTGTGTTTGGTTAGTGGGTTTAAATAAATACATGTGAGGAGGTGTGTTTATTTAAACCCGTCTACATGGGTTTAGAGTGGTTTTATATAAACCAATGGATTAGATAAACCGACGAACCAAACACACTAACATCTTTTAAACCCACGTTTAAAATTACTAAACCCCTCAACCAAACAAGCATCAGAATTAAGCAATTTAAGAACGCTATACGTCCGAAACCTGGATTTTGTCCCACAACTGTTTACTTTTGAAACTTATTGTCTGTATAATGTCACTCGCTATATTCGTCGGTACCCTAAATTATTCACCAGAACCCTAGAGTTCAGGATATAATCTAGAATTTCAGCGTATAGTGTCCTTAAATTGCTTAACTTTAAAACTTTATATTTAAGGTATAACGTCACATTCTAAAAATTCGATGTTTCTATAATGTCACCCCCTAAATCACAGGACAAAAAAATATAATCAAGCCGAAGAAAAAAATAAAGGTTTTTACGGACCTTCAGGAGCTCTGAAGGGCGAAATCCGCCGATCCAAAAGAAGAAGCGCTCCACCGACGTCTTCCACACGCCTGACATGACGTAGAACGCATCCATCTTCGCGGCCGCCACTTTTAACGCAAAGAGGCTGTGGTAGTGCTTCATCCCTTCATCGACGATTATTTCGAGCTCAAAGTCTCCGATGTCTGAACTTCTAACAGCATTCCTCAGTTCAGTTATCTGTCTGTCGTGCTCTTCGACCCATTGCCCGTACTCCATTTCGAACGTAGAAATTCCTGAAAAGTTTTAACCGAGATAGTTCCGCCGAACGACAAAGAATGGAATACTTTCGAGCGCTTTTTTTTTCTTTTTCGGGTAGTAATTACGAACCATGATTCGTCGTAGCCAAGGAGGAACCGATATGGCTCGTTTCTAACCCAGTGCCTGCGTATAGGCCCTGCGAAAAGATATCCTTTTTACTATTTCAGACGAGAAATTCGACGCTAAATTTTCTAGGCATGCTCCTGTTATTATAAATGTATGATAGTTTAACTAATGTCATAGCTATAAACTTGGCTGCCTCGTTGATCGAAAAATCGAATGTTTGGCTGTTCAATGTCCACTCATTAGACTCAAGAGTCTATAGTTATTACACTAGTTAGAGTACTGAACATCAATTACTTGTTCATCATGACTTTTTACCTGCTGTCTTGCGCGTTCGAGTTCTTGCTCTAACTGAATAAGCCTCAGTTTTCCGCTTTCTAACTGCTGAACGTAAGCCTGCGTCGAATAATTTAAACTTAACGTTCGAATCAGCGCAATCTATGTATAACTTTTGTAACGTTTATTACATATCATTGTTATCTCACCTTCTTCCTAAGACGGCTCTTACGAGCAGCTTCGCGATTCTGTGCAAGGCGTCTCGTTACCTGCAATCAATAAACGGTGGATCGTATTTTCACAGATGATGAAAAACGCCACAAAAAAGAAGAAAGGAATGAACTAAGTAGAGTACCTTATCGGGTTTGCTCGATTCTTGGTCGTAGTTATTGCAGGCAGTTCCATGTGAAGTATTATTCTCTGAATGATTTTCGAGCTTATTATTATTATTACTATCGACGTCGATGAGTTGGGGCGGTAAAGTTTCGAGGCAGCTATTATTTCCTCCTCTGAAGTCTCCCCACATATTAGAAATCTGATGTATAGGGTCGCATATGCCCATCCTTCTTGTAGGGACGAACTGTGTTGTTGTTGTAGTGTTCATCTTTTGTTTTTTCCTTCTTGCCTGTTTTTTTTGGTAGCAATAGAAATCAATGTCTTGATATAATATGTCTGAATTTGGGACTTAGTTAAATCAAAGAAACTCAATAGGCTAAGAACAACAAATCTCATATGTCTTCTTCTTCTACTTCTTCCATGATCTTTCTATTACAGTATGCAGAAACAACAGAAAGAGATCTTACCCAAGGCAGAAAGAATTAGTTCAAAGCATCTGCCTGAAAAAGAAAAGTTAGCATCCAAAGAGCTGCTGAAACAAAACCAAAAAAGAAAAAGAAAATCAGATTTTTAGTACCATTTTCAACATGTACTTTTTCATCATCAGAAACATTCTTACAAAGTACAGCATGAAAAGGGGAAGATGTAAAAAAAAAGAGATGATTATAAAGATCTTAAGATACGGGAACTTGGGAGGAGGACCTTTCAGTTCAAAAGAAGAAAAGAGAAGCCCATTAACAAGAAAAGAAGGAGCACCTTTGAGACCTATAACTGCTATTACACAGTTACAAACACCATTTTTGAGGAGCAATTTGCTACAGCTGACACGAAGAATAAGAACAGAACCTGGTTTTCGGAAATGGGAATCTATACAAAAAAAATTACCGTATAGTACTATTGTTAAAGAGTTGCTGTGTGTTAGATTATGGTGGGTACTATTCTTTATGTGCTTGTGTGGGGAAAAAGGTTGTGTGTGATGTCAATAAGATATTATAATCAAATAGCTAATAGTTAATGACTTTAGGAAAGTGTGAGGACAACATATGGAGGCAATTTTTATTACCACTAACGAACAAACAAAGCCCAAGTAAAAAAGAAATTCATAATGCATTTGCAACAACAGTGTGTTTGTGTATATGTTTGGTTAGATTCTATGTTCTTCTTTGAAGATGCGCACCAGGTCACATTCACTAATGCACACACATCAACCAATTACCAAAAAAAAACAGCAAATTAATCAGTAAATTATTAGATAATATTGTTTATTTTATTTAATTTCATGAGTTCCATCTTTGTTAAACAGTTAGACTTTCATTGTTTGTATGAAATATTTCACATGCTAGATGGATTTGTCTTAGGTAGGAGTCGAAGTTATCTCATAATAAAAAAAAAATTAATATTTTCGTGGTTGAGTCGGATTATATATATACTAGCCTGACTATTAAGTTGGGATTTTATGAAATGATTGCTGTCGTTTTCTCAGGAAGAAAAGTGACGGAAGCAAATGCAATAATTGTATTAAATATTTTAAGTTGAATCTATAGAAAAATACCCAATTGCATAAAAATTTGCAACTCAGTACCCATGTCAGAAAATTTTTTAGATAAGTACCCGTTCGACTGTGCGTATCATTTTCTCAGTCTTGACGTACCTTTTTATATGTGTATTGTGTACCCGTTACGCATCTATATGGTACCCACATAAGGTATCTACATATGTTCCATACGGTATCTTGCAGCAAGTTATATGGTGGTACCATTTTCTAACCGTATTACGTACCACAATACGTTTCTCTATGATACCTAAATGTGTGATATGATGTACCTTGCGAACCAATGTGCAAAAAATTTATTCTGACAGGTACCTGCATATAAAAAAATACTGACAGGGTACTGATTTGCTAATTTTTTATATTAATGGTATTTTTATGTAACAACCCCTTTTACTTATTTTAATATTAAAATATACGTTTTGGTCTTTTGGTTGGAGTGAAAGAAGCGTTCCTTTTATGTTTTCATAGTCAGCATTTCCAATTCTCTAAAAGGTGATATCGATTAAACCAAAACAACATCCACTATATATTTCCAACTTGCTATGTCAAATTTGACTTGCTATGCATCATGCATGCTATTATTTCCAACTCTAAAGACAAAAACGGTTTATTACGGAATATGCCTAAGTGGTCGGTTTTCTAATATCTTCGTACGAAAGTCAACAGTTCAATCATATTTGGCTATCATAATTTTATATTAACTTGTAATGATATGCATATACCAGATGATTAGTTCCGTGAAAGCTGTATGAGTTTCACATTTAGCAGCAATTACGGAAATTTATCTGATAGTTTATTCAATTATTAACGGATTATTGTCTTAAGACTATGCCTCGCAAAAATTGATCTGATACGACTTTGATTACATGCTATCCTTACACGTCTCAATTCCCATAGGGTCCGTTTGGTTGGGAGGATGGGTTTAAGCAGTATTAGTTTAAGTTGGATTTAAATAATGGAGGATATGAATTTTTTGAATGTTTGGTTAATGGGTTTAAATAATAATGTTAGATATGTTTGGTTAATGGATTTAGATGGTATTAGCTTTAAATAACTGCAATTACAATTTTACCCTTATTTTAATTAAGAAAAAAGATAAAATATTAAACCCATACTTTGTTCATTTTCGATGAAAACAAATAAAATAACCAAATATGATAGCGATCATACACAGAATATTGGGTCGACATATTCTTAAAAGCCGGTTTATTCAATCATCGTTCACCCAACATGTATTACCATATGAAAAATTACATGTTCATGTTTCTGAACCTAAACTTCCCTCACGAAAACAATCAAATAACTGAATAAGCTTAGTCAAGGATCTAAAGAACCGCCGTTTTTCCACACCTTCAAAATCGAACACCATAGTCCATAATCAATAATTAACAACTCTCCAGAAATAGAATTTCGTCAAAATCCCACAAGAAATGACAAAATACCGAGTTTTTCTGCAGCGTCGTCTAACCCAATAGTTTCAATTCCCTCTTTATTGTACAAGCTCAAGAAACTGCAGAAACGAAGTGCATTAAGTTTAATAAAAATCAAAACATCAGAGATTCGATCATATAAATCAAGATGCAAGAAACGAACTTGGAGCATTAGAGGCCGACGGATTTGTTCTTGCGGCAGTCGGCGGTTCTTTAGATCCTTTCATCAAATCAAAGTGGGAACGATCCATTTAATCACCCAATACAGCAATTAAGCCACAAAATCATGGAATTAATCAAAATTTCCCAAATTCGAATATTTAGGTTTAAAAAAGAATCACACCTTTCAAGCTTAGTCAAGCTAAGATATTGTTGGATGGAGTCTTCTTTTCGTCACGGGGATGCTCGCCGGTGGTTGAATTCGCCGGAAATTCTCGCCGCTTTCGTTCGATGATTACTTAGGATGATGTTGCTTTTTTTTTTTTTTTTATATTTTGACAGACGTGAGTTGAGGGGAGAGTTGTGGACGATGATTGCTTTACAAATAATTGAGAGGGCTAGTATAGGAAATAGAATGTTTTATAAAGGATAATTTAGTCATAAAATGAAAGTATTAGATAAAGTGAGGGAGGTAGGCTGATTTAGTTAATACCTTATTAGAGGTATTAAGAGGGTATTAACTAAATCTTACCTTTAAAAAATCCCTCCAACCAAACACATCATCAATTATTGCTAACCCACCTAAACCTCCCTATTACCCCCAACCAAACGGGCCCATATTGTATTAATTTTAAGCGCAAACAAAGTAAACAAAATATGTAACATTATATATATGTTAATGATAATTTACACGTATGAATCCACGGTCCACGTATGCGCTTTTTGCGTGCATTGAATAAAAACCCAACATATTAAAATATATTTTGCGTCGCTATTGACAACTAAGTTTTGCGTGGATTCGAGATTCCTTTCCAAAAATCATCTCGCCTTCCGAATATTAAAAGCATGGTTGGAATATAAATAACCGATATATACATATATTAATTTATCAATACGTAGATATACTAATGATCTCGTCATGGATGTGATTAAAGACCATATTCCTATTACAAAGCTTAATTAATTGATTCTGTTTCAGCCACTTCAATGGTCAAATATTAATTGGGCTGGTGTGACTAGCTCGATTTCACTCGTGACTGTTGAGTTTGAGCTCTCGAATTTCATCATAATTGATCGGCTCGTCATTTATTTTTACAATAAAAAGTTGAGCTTTATCCTTGAAATCAAAAAGCAAGCAGAGCCCGGTCGGGCTAAGTTAATTATTTATCTTTATTTCAGAAATATTTAACTATTCCAATTCGACTTGTTTGCGCCCGTAATACACATCAAGAATTGCCGACTTCTCTTTTCATGAAGCGTGATTTTGCAATAAGGGAAGTCATAATCTCTACTTCATGATGGGTTTTAAAGACTCGAGCGAACAGTGTTTACACACACACACATATATATAATAATACATTAGAAGAATGTGCCATTTGTTTAGCTTTTTTTTGTATTGGTTTGCTTTCTTGATGTGAAATGTTCTCACAAATAGCACTTAGTAAAGTGGTTCTCCCACCAAGAGTGGCTAACGTGTGGCATCAAATCACAAATAGAAGAGATTCACTTTATATTCTTTTTTTTTCTTTGTGGGAGTGGAGAAGAATATATTATTCTTTTCCCTCAACTTTGGATGCTACTATGCAAAAGCAGAAGAGAGGGCACATAAACATAATAACCTGGAAAAGCTATTTGCCTTCTGGCATTCGTAATAGTCAGAGTCATATGTACTTGAGTTGAGTCTCCTTTCATTACATGGCCCAGCTATAACGAAATCATTCACTAATATTCAAAACATGTAATAATATCACTAGCTACTAAGAGACCCAAACAATTTGTGTTTCAAGATTCAGCTCAGATGATCCAATATAGATAGGCATTAGATCAAACGTTCGACATTGTATTCAATTAGAAGAAGTATTGTGGGAGACAAACCTTAACGGGAACTTGGAATAGATAACAAGAAGTGCAAAGTAGATCAACAAAAGGGTGAGAACGTTGTTAACGGCCAGAAAGACAAGTATCCAAAAATCATCAACGGCGTTTCAGGAAATAAGAAATGCATTGCCTCTTTATTCGATGCAAAGCTGATGAACAATCTAACATTATCTGCCGCTCTTTTTAGCACGCTTTCCTTGGCCTTTCTTCGGCGGTCCTTTTCCTCGACGTTTCCTCATTTCTAGTTGGTTCAATCGCCTGTGAATCAAAGATGAGTTAGATTTCATCAGCCACAGATAGACAACAATGTTGATTTCTTGTATCAATTTCAATCCAAACATCACAAACAAAAACAATGTAGATGGTGTCACAAGGATGCGCATGCCGAACTTGGTAAAACCATGCCATTTTTATGGAGTATAATTTCAGGATTCTACCATGAAATCAATTGGTAATAAGAGAATTCACAACATTTACTTATAAACTAGGTTATTGTTTCCTCTTAAGCGACTAGTTAGTATAAAAAAATATCTCAGTAATCTTACTCTTCTTCTTTCCGAGCCATGATACGGGGATCCTCCTTATGCATATCGAAGGAAGGATACCAAGATGCGACTTTCTCACCGATCAGCTTTTTGCGAAGTATTTTGTGAGGCGATGGCTGACCAGTTGGATTCAGCACGTGCCCGAAGATCCTAGCTCGTGCTTCATCAACGCCTTTTGTGGCTGCTTGGGCCAACACATTCTTGAAACTCCCTAACGTTCTGCTCAAACTCATTTTTCCTCGATCTGTCAAGCAAAAAACGAAAAAACAACAAAAGGCTGAATAGGAGTTGCGTCAACAATTTAATTCTCTGTGTAAGCAAATGGTCGAACACTTGGGGTGCAATTAGGATAGCGATTCCTCCCAGCACATTTGGGTCACTCCACTAATCTAAAGCTCAGTCCTTCCGACTACCGAAAATAAGAACACAGAAAAACAAAAGCCAACACGAAAACTTACAACATCAATTCGAAGACAAGCATGGAAAACGTAAGAAACACGAAAATGATCATACTGATGGTACTTACTCAAAGAAGGGTACGAAATTTGACGAGTAGGTTGATGAACCACTCTATGAAGACGCGAAAAACCCTAATTCCATCGAAGTTCAAAGAACCAAAAATCAGTTAAGAGGAACAACATACAGAAAAGTTAAGGGGGGGCTGTCGTCGGCTTTTACTTGCCAGAAATGGAGAATATGATGAATTGGGCCCTAACGAAGGCCCAATTAATTCAATGTTTAGGCTTAGGCCCAAATAGTAAGTGAGTAATCCCCTTGAGCTGTGTTTTCATAGAGAAAATTAGGAATACTGTACTTTAACATGTAAAATTATAATGTTTAATTAAAATATGATATTATAATTTACAATTACAATGTGTCACAGAGATTATTTTTTTTCATAATTTTTGCTTTTGTATCGTTTCTGTTTCATTATTTGCTCTAGCATGATTCAGATACACAGCCCAACAAAGGTCAAGGGAGTAACATTTCTTCTTACATCAGACAGACTAAAACAGATTATACTCTTCTGTCATAGTATTTCTAGTCTTCTCTTCTCATTGCATTGATTGAATGAGCTCCCTTCTCATATACATACATATATATATATACTAGTTTATTGCCCGTGCGATGCACGGGTTATAAATAAGAGCTATCTTCACACTACATTTTCAAACAATCCTAAATTACAAAACTTATGTTAAAACATTCGAACAAACTCAAAATGGTTTATGTCTCAAATTTTGCTTTTGGAAATAGATTTTTACTAATTGTGGATATAATGCTTGATATTGCATATCTTTTTATTTATTTTAATTTTAGATAAGCCATATAAAAAATAAAAAATATATAAACAGACTCGGGTTTTTAGTAAATATTTTTTTTTCTAGATTCTTATATGAAGGAATATTAATTTCAATATCTCTTTTATTAAATACTTCCTCAAACGAATTCAAAATAAACATTATGGTCTGATTTGTAAAGTTTATCTTTTTTGGTAATATTGAAATATTGTAAAAGATGATTCTCCAACAATATTCTTTTGAGTTGTTCAATGAGTTTAATGAGTGAACAAAGTTATTTTGATGGGCCCGCTACTGAAGTAGAGAAGTGGTACTGTGTCCAATTTGTATTCGAAGAAGAGTGGTCGAGGATAATAGTATGGTGTGATGATAAAAATTTGTTCTCGCCTTTTAAACTTGGTCTGTGACTAATAGAATGGACCGACTGGGATGTAAATAAGTTGTAGTAAAATTTTGGAAAGACGAAGTATGGAATCATTGAAGAAAAGACACGAAAATAAGTGTGAAAAAACATTGAAACGAAAATGTTTCTAGCCACAATTTTCTATAATATAAAAAGACGCTATTCAGCTTCTGTCTTGGTGCTATATGTCTTTGCTTCACCGGCCTTGAGTTCCACATTTCTGAGTGAGATCACTTTTTATCAACATGTCATTACTATTATGGTTCGAACTGCATTAGTATATGTGTCATTGATGATGATCGAAGCAACGGAGGTCGAAATTTTCAGCTGATATAACTAAAAAAAACTTGCGGTGTTCGAAAAATCATGCACTTCCATTGATTAACTACTTGTAAATCGCAGACAAAAACGTACCCAATCCTCAATGCCATTAAATATCTACACAACTCACAATTTCAAAAGGACGTGAATGATCAAAATGCAAAAGATTCAATAAAAAAAAAAACTAATAATACAACAATCGCCAGCTTCTTCACGATCACGCACTCACCACCACGGCATGCACAAGCAAAGCGACACCTCCACAAATTAGTCATTTTCGTCTATATGCCACAACCAATTGTTGCACTAATAATTTTCAGTTTGCAAGGATAAGAAAACCAAAGACTGAATAAGAATTATTGTAAGCATGAATATAACACAAAAAATATTGTTGCTATTTAGATCTGCCAATGCCTGTGCAACTATGC
Source organism: Craterostigma plantagineum (assembly GCA_027422505.1). Taxonomy (NCBI): domain Eukaryota; kingdom Viridiplantae; phylum Streptophyta; class Magnoliopsida; order Lamiales; family Linderniaceae; genus Craterostigma; species Craterostigma plantagineum. The sequence goes on from JAPQWV010000001.1 coordinate 29,625,874, forward strand.
AAGTAGGGTTATAAACCGAAAATTAAATTTGTTGGTTCCAAAAATAGCAAAAAGAAGGAGAAAGTAATTTCATTACCACATTGTTGAGATTGGAAATAATACTTGATTGAGTTGAGCGGCATGCTGGATCTCCTCAACATTAATATCGACAGAATTCTCGTGGTAGCACGGTTATGATTATTCTTGAAGAATACTTCAATCCTGCAAAACGCCCAACGACATAAAGGTCAATGCCAATTGCCAAGGCGATTAGCTATTGTTTAGAGGCAAAACATTCTATATAACGGTAATATGACTACGGTGTTCCTGAATGAGTATATGTTAGAACTATTGTCTACTTCTAAACATCAAATAGAATATGAATATAATTAAGTAGCACATTTCCAACATAGAACTAAGCACGAATGGGAAAAAAAAAACAATTTAGAACCAAAAAGTAACGACCTGTTAAAAAATGAGGTGTAATCTTCTTTTACAGATGCAAAGATTCTGAAAATTAAATTTAACGTTGAAACATTGGTAACCAAAAAATTGAACAGTAAAAATCTAACTTACTGGAAACAATCATTATGGCAAGTATACGCTCGTGGGAAATACCTAGCATAAAGATAACCGATTATGGCGCTCAGATAAGCTTACATCAAAAGCATGTTTGTAGAAGTAAACAATGTCATATCAAAATTGTTAGTTAGAATTACCTGCTTCAGAAATAAACTTTATGTATAACTAAAATGTCCCAATTCATGATGAGAAACATACTTAAATTCCGATTAAAACCTGTTTGCATATGCTGCTAACTGACCTTACTCTGGATATGCGTAGCAGTGAACTTGTCAGCTGCTTGGAATGTTGCACCATCGACATATCTACATGCAGAAAAACCAGTCAGATTCTATAAGTGAATTCAAAGTTCAAACTTCGATTGAGAAAGATCCTACCCTACTACTCAAAATGGTACTGCTCGAAGATGCCTCTTCCAAGGCAATCTGAGATATCCTCCTCGGAAAGCGCAGTGCTCAAGGTGCCATTCTCTCTTACAACGCTAATAATTCCTGCCAAAGAATGAAGTAAACTGAAACATTTTTTGCATTACATAAGTAGATGTTATGCCAACAAAAGCTGACCTTGTTTATGGACGTCTAGTCTCATGCTTCAGTGCTGGTGTCATGGAGGTTGAGCCGACTGAGCAGCAAATTTGCCTCCAATACAAACTTGCTATGGATTTGAAGAACGAAAGATGACATTAGAAAAAATGGGTGGAAAGTAAAGAAAACAGAGAAGGACAAAGGACCAACTATATCATATAAGATTGTAGCGGACATTAAAACATCATCACGAATCCAAGTTCCAACATACCGAGCTAATTTTATCTCGCAAATTTCATTTGAATGAATGAGTGTGCTCGAACCTGAAAATAACACATGTGACATAAAGTAAGCCTTTGTAACTCCGGCAAACTAATTAGGAAAATGCATAATAGAAAAAGGAGAAAGCAGTCACAACTAATCAGCCTTTTATTTTATTCATCATCGTTGTGTGGCCACAACCCTTGCAAGAATTGTGTTTTTATTTGATGCCTCATCATCTGCGCCAAAATGCTTGAACCCAAACCTGACGAACCTCCAGAAAATTCTCAAAGGCTCAACAAACTAATCAAACGGAATATATACAAATTACCGAGCACGAACCTTTCTGTTTTTTTATTCTTCAGCCATCTGATTGCTTTCAGAATCCATAATGCCAACCGCATCGGTACCAAACCTTCATAAATTTAACTTTTTCACCGGTGTTCGTCAATGCTAGAAGGCATCGGACTCTTACGTTTAGGAAAAAAATTTGGTGTTGAAAATCGACACACCAATACGGATAAGAATAAAACTGTAATTTATAGCCACGTGAACCCATAACTCTTTGAACAGATTAAAACCAATAGCCATCAGTTACAAAATTAAAACTCTATCCTTGCCCAATTTCCCCTATTTGAATAACAACCTTCGCACAAAACACACCCTCGCAAATCTCAACTAAAATCAAAACACAAAAATATCAACACAACAAAAGCAAATTGAAATGGCATTTTCACCTCTCGGTCCGAGAAGCGTGCTTTTGATGCTCGAACAAATGAACCGGGACACCATACCTCTCCATTTGCCGTCTTAATGAAGATATTCCGAGGGTAAGATATGAACCTACTGAGGTGCGTTTGAATTGATCAAAAGATTTTACAGGGAACAATCCAATCGAATCCAACCCTAAGTACGATTAAGTCACCTGCAATAAGGAAGATGGACTGATAGTTGATCGAAACCACTTAATAATCCAAAGTAAAGGATAAACAAAACACAGTTGAGTATAGAAATTACAGTGACAAAGTTCGCAAACCAGGATGGTAAAAGTGGATGCTTGTACGACCAATACTGGCCGTAAAAGGAGCAGAAGCAAAGCAGAAAAGCGATAAACAACAGAACCAACTGAAGAAAAACTAATGAAGAAACTTAATTTCCACGAAAGATTGAAAACGAACTGACCTTTTGCGCCATAAATGCGTAAGAAGAAACTTCATCAATCTCAACCATTGCAGAGAACAAAGCGATTTCGTTGATCGGAAATTAACGTAAGAGAAATTGAAGAAGGAAGGGGGGAACGTTATTGTGGTTATCGTGGGTTAAATAGATGCCCCTTCGATCTCCAATTGGACTCGAAAAAGCAGACCTTTCTTCCTCTCTCACGCCGACGACGACGACCCGGCAACAAAATCATCGGAAACGTAGCCGTCATCGAGGCCGCCCGATCCGGCTGGTGGATGTTCCGTCGTATCCGCAGGTTTGAGACCAACGTAATCCTGATTTGTGGAAGCCCCAACGAAGAACGTCCAATTTTGTACCCGAATCTTTGCCATCTCGTTGTTTGACTGCCGAGGGAGAATGTGAGGCATATTAGTTCGGAGATGCTGATGCCTGATGGTGATGATTTTCTGTGGATTAGTTCGATTCATATCGTGTGAAGGTGGGACAGTTTTGATGTATATCGTGCGTTCAATTATAAATAATTTTTTATTGCGGAATAAATGAACCAAGGTCATATTAGTCCTTTAACCCGAAGGACACGTGGCGCATGGAGGAGGAAACTACATTTCCATATATATATTAGATATATATATTTTGTTGAAACTGCTTCATTTCCGATTTCCCTTGTAGACATCGACAAAATTGACGTCGTATACAAGCGTTGCATTAGCTGGTATGTTGCAATCCCCTGTAGTACCATGATTCCCAAATGCGTAAGAACGACCAAAAGATGAACCTATTTTCTTGCGTTGAATTTCGACAATGATAATCACTAAATTTTCAATCAATTAAAGCATTATTATACCTGAGAAACAGCCAGCAGGTTCAGGCCCATAAGCCAGATTTGGAGGTATGTAAAGCTTTCGCTTCCCACCTAATCGATCTCAAACGTTAAGCACTTTCCCAAGAAAATAAAATCTATGATAATTTGAGAATCACAAGCTTGTTTTCTGAGATTTTGAGATTCAAATGTTCTTACCAACTTGCATAGGTGGAACACCTCCACCTCCTAAGATACCTTGATCTAATCCCTTAATAACCTGCCCAGAATCAAGATTGTACTCCATTCATCAAACCATTTTGATAGAGATTGCTCAATTCACTAGAAGCACAATCAAAGAGCAGAAAACTGAATAAAGATTCAACCTTTCCCACTCCCAAGCGCATTGTAAGAGGCCTAGCACGTTTATAAGTACTGTCGAACACAATCCCATCTGAAAACCTCGCAGTGTAATGAACCTTTGAAGGAGAAGAAAAAGGCATATTACGTCAAGAATCAAGACATGAAACCCTATTACATAAAGAGTCCATACGACTAACATTAATCAGCTGTCTGTAAGGAACTTCCTCCCCAAATCCAACCACAACGTCGCAATATCCAAGCCCAGATTTGACGAAGTTGAGCTCGCAGGTGGGCTCGGCGAAAGTGGCGTAGTACTCTATCCTCGTGGCGTCGGCTTCCAAAGGAGCAGCCATTGCCACCGACGAAGCCGCTAGAATGCCTGCGGCGAATCCTACGGCGTGCTTCTTGAATCTATCGGCGCCGGCGCTTATCGAAGAACATGGGTTAGCGGCGGCTCTGACGTAGTGGCGAGTGTTCTTAGGCGTCGGCGTCAGAATGGTTAGCTGAGATATGGTAGCCATTTTTTCTCTCTTGGTACTAAAGCTTGTGTGCTGAGATGGAGTTTATTGGATAACGTGGGAGAAAAAGAACATCACTTGTTTTCTTTTAAATATCTTTTTATTTTATATATACAAGTGTGTTAAATAAAGGTGTAAAGAGACTTTTCAACCAACGTAAATTACACTAGTTTGCACAGAGCTGAGAGATTAGAGCCTGGAGGCAGTAATAATATTACACATTACGAGCCATTTTATATATGCATTTGTTTTTTTTCAAGGATTTTATATATGCATTTGTTGACTGTATAGTAGCAGTAGCTAGACAAACACGATGGCTCCTTTCTCGGCGGTGACGTCAGCAACCGCCGCCGTGGAGTGGTGGCGCTCCTCCTTCGTCCGGCGCCTCCTCCCTTTACCCTTTACTCTTCTTGTCTTGCTTCATTTTCTCCTCTCTGCACTCTACGCTGCAAAAACCCGCATCACCCCTGTAATAAAATTGAATTTAGGTATCTATAATAATTTCATTCAGAATTGCTCGAATGAATTATCTAATAGCGGTTACTTGTACATATAAATATCACGATCGGGAGACAACCAGCCATTACACAGACCACATCTCTTCAAGAACTCATCCGACGACTCACCACCGCCGTCTCCCATCCCGGCGACGTAATTTCCGGCGGTACCGCCTCGGAGAGATGGGCGGCGGGCGGTGTTCCCCCTCGTGCTAGTCTGTACATTTTTGTCCAGCATGAAAGTACCTTACTTTGCTTGGATATTATTTTTTCCTTTAGTTGGTGAAGATGAGAAATGATGTAAACATAAAGGGATTTAACATGGATCGTTGAATAATAATAAACGCACTAAAAAAGTACGTGTCCACCTCGGTTACCGTCTTAGTCATATGTCGTATTTTGTCCATTTTAATTGCTCACTTTTTCTTTCATGGTTTGATTGATTGGTTTTATTTTGTGAGCGACACAATATTTTTTTGTTTTGTAACTTTATTGATTTGATGAAACAAAAACAGCAGCTTGATCGATCAAATCATCTTTCGCTCTTATTTTTGTTTTCTAGTATTTCTCCTCATCCACCATTTTTGGGTCTCAATACCAAGTTCATGCAGTTTTAGTTTACTTGTATTAATTCTTTAGTTTTCTTGTTCAAATTTGGATCTTATTGTTTCTATCTTGTCATGACGAAGATTTTCTTCCACAAATGTTAACAATGATAAAGGTTTAAGTATTACACTTAGCGTGCACTTGGTAAATAGAATCAAATTATTTTCAAAAGCCTCAAACTTAGTAACAGCACACGGAAATATTGGGAGGGGAGGGCTTCAGTCTCATTTGGGGAGACATTTTACGCCATTATTGATTGAAATTGTAATCCCATTGAGATTCGTTACCTACATAAAAAAAGCCGAACCTTACTCCTAACACAATACCTAATTGTTTTGTCCTATGCAACTGTTTTGTGAGACATCAGATATAATGGAAGACTTTAGGACAATACACTTATGACATAACACAAATATATTAATGGAGTTCATATAAATTGAGCACTAGAGCCTTAGGTCATATAATTCGTGCTTGACTTCGATTCAAACGTCGAGCAATACAGAGATACCAAAAACGAATCTATAAGCTTGTCGTATGAATATTTGAGATATTTTTTATACGTGGTCACTTTTTTTTATTTCATAAAAATCCTATTTTGAATCACAATAAATATTAATTAATAGTAATTGATAATATATATCATTAACCCACCCCACACGATTACTTTTTCCCCATACTCTTATAAATTATCTTATTAACTTATTGATGTGGACTAAACTAGATGGGCCGAAAAATAAAAAAGCCCAGCAAACCCATAACAAAGGAAGGCCCACACGTTACAAGTGAAAAGATATTATAAAAAGGGAATCCAATGAGAAACGCCACGTGTCTGATGGAGAGAGGGCAACACCCTGCAAAGGCTGCGATCACTGTTCACTATAGAGAGTCATCTGAGAGCTGTCAAAAGGCTACTCTGACAGACGGCCTGTCATGCTGAGCAGCACATGGTCCCAGAAGGTCCTATCACCAGGGATCACGGAAGGGACCTCCAGGCAATAACCAAAAGCTCCTGCCTATAAAAGGAGGACTTGGTTATTTTTACAGACGATTCTCATTCCAACACTTCTAAACGTCTATAAAATATTCTCTCTCTATAAATAACGTCCTTAAGTATTTTAGTAGGTGTTTTTGATAGAGAGAGTGAGTTGTTTGAGTGTGTAATCATCAAAGTATAGTAAAAAGAGGTTTTAGAGCGCCCGTGGACGTAGGATCTGCAAAGATCCGAACCACGTACATCCTGTGTTCTTTCTGTTTTACGTCCCCCTTTTATGTCCTTTACAAGCAAGCACGTCCCAATACGTCCCCAAGTACGTCCTACATCTCCAAACAGGTCCCCAATGTCCCAAAGCACTCCCCATCACGTCCCAACAGGTCCCCAACGCCCCATACGGATCCCCCAATGTCCAAAACACATCTCAACATGTCCCAGACAGGTCCCCAATGTCCCAAACAGGTCCCCGAACACGTCCCGACTCCCCCACAAGTCCCAAACACGTCCCCTTCAGTCTCTCTTTCAATAAGCACCTTACGCACATAACTTTATCGATTCTCCGGCTATATTAATTTCCCTTTCCCACACATATAAATCTTGTTGATTGGGTTAGCCCCATATCAAATGGCGCCGTCTGTGGGAAGTTCCGAGTTGAAGGCGTGAGTAATTTTGCTTATATTGTGCGAAGTTGTGCTGATGATTCACTGTTTTTTCTTTCTTCTGTTCTATTGGGACAATACGAAACGCGCGAGACGTCAGCGGAGGAAGATTTGTCCATATCAAAGACCTAGACCCACAATTTGCGAAGGAGGACCTCCAGAAACTGCCCAACGTGGTGAGGAACGTCCAGGACCTGAAACCCGGGCCAGAAAGGATGAAGACCCGAAGCTCCCCCTTCGGGACCTAAGAGCCCAGCTCCGCGTTGGCAAGAAGACCCGAAGCTCCATCTTCGGGACCTCCCAGCTCCACGCTGGTAAGAAAATTTGAAGCCCCCCGTTCGGTACCTAAGAGCCCAGCTCCGCCCTGGCAAGAAGAGCCGAAGCTCCCCAGCTCCTCGCTGGTGAGAAGATCCGTAGTTCCGCGCTCAGGACCTCCCAGCTCCGTGCTGGCACAAAGACCTGAGCTTCTATATTCCGGATCCAAGAGTCCAGCTCCACGCTGGCGTCCGAAGGTCCGCGGGAAATACAAGCCAGCTCCGTCCTGGCGCAAAGACCCGAAGTTCCACACTCGGGACCTCCCAGCTTCGCGCTGGCAGAAGGCTTAAAAGGCCCCGCTCCATGAAAACCCAGCTCCTATATTCGGGATCTAGGAGCCAATTCCCGCGCTGATGTACGAAGTGCCGCAGGAGATCAGAGTCCAGCTCCACGCGAGCATACGAAGGTCCGTGGACCTAGAAGTCAGCTCAGCGCCGACACTCGAAGACCGGGAGACAAAAGCCCAGCTCCATGAGGGCAGGATCCACAGAAGACATCCCATGCTGATAAGGCCCTTGGCCAGAATTCCAGGGCCCTCTACATCCCTTCTCAATTATATAATATTGTTATCATAATAAATATGTGACCACACTAACAAGTGTTATTGTTTGAAGGACGAGATAAAGAGGCTCATCCAGGCAGTTGCCCTAAAGGAGTCTGTAGAAAATGTGCCTAATAAAGGCAGACGCCGTCCACCTCCTCTAGATAGGGGTCAGCTCCATTCAGGACTCATGTCCCCGTCATAGTAGGAGCGTGAGGCACTAGGGACTCCAATGGCCAACAGAGCCCGAATCATGCACCTGAACATTTGAAGGACTTAGAGGTCCAGCTCCACGATGGTGTACCGAGGCCAGAGGGACCTCAAATCCCAGCTCCGCGCTGGCAAGAACGCCTGAAGCTCCGTATTCGGGACCTCCCAGCTCTGCGCTGGCAGGAAGCTCCGAAGCTCCGCATCCGGGACCTCCCAGCTCTGCGCTGGCAGGAAGCTCCGGAGCTCCGCATCCGGGACCTCCCAGCTCCGCGCTGGCACATGAAGCTCCACAGGAAGTCAAAGCCCAACTCAGTACTGGCATACGAGGACCTTCGTGCGTGCATTAGCAGGTCCCCTATTGTGTCCCTGGGAGCACCTACCACCATTTCCTCCGTCAAATACGAGTGCGCCAACAAACGACCTCCGCAACAGGGAGCTGTCGAGATCTCTCCTTAGGGTGCTACGAAACTCCCACAGTTACGCAACCACATGGTGGAAATCCTGACATTATCCGGGAGACGTCCCACGATAAGAAGGCTCTTAGCCGAAACTCCGAGACCCTCTGAATCTCATTTTTATTTACTTCACCAATATTATTATAAGTATATACGTCACACTAACAACTTTTATTGTTGAAAGGACCCACCCTCGCATGACGTTTGGAGAGGTTCGTCGGGCGTAGCTTTGACCAAGGTCTGAAGGCAGCCAAGAAGGAGCTCGGGGGATCTATGCCGATTAAAGGCAGACAACCCCCGCTTCCTATGAAGGACCAGCTCCATGTAAGGCTCAGCCTCAAGCCAAGCTCCGCGCTGGCAAAGGTCTGCAAGACCTCGAAGCCCAGCTTTGTGCTGGCATCCGGAGATCCCCGGAAGGTCGAAATCCTCCTCTGCACTGGCATATGAAAAGCCACAGGGATCTAGAAGTTCAGCTCCCTGCTGGTACAAAGACGTAATAGTCCAGCTCCATGCTGACGTGAAGGCCCTAACTCCCAGGGACCTAGAAACAAGCTCCTTGCTGAAAACGAGGACATAATCCGTGTGTTCGAGATCTCCATACTGAGCTCCTCGCCAGCATGCGAAGTTAGTTATAAGGGATCTCCAAACCAGTTGAAACGCAGCTCCGTGCTGGGTGAAGGCGAAGAAGTCAAGCTCTGCGCTGACACTCGAAGGTCCAGGGGACCTAGGAGATAGCTCCATGCTAACACCCAAGCGTCCAGAAACCTGGGGCCAGGGACCTCATTGCTAACCAAAAAGAAAAGACGCTCCATTTCGCCATCACTTTCAAATCACAAGGCCTCCAACAAGGAGCCCTGATACTAAGCGAGTGGGCGCTATAACCACGCACTAAGCGAGCTGGCGCTATATCCACGCATTAAGCGAGCGGGCGCTATATCCACGCATTAAGCGAGCGGGCGCTATATCCACGCATTTAAGCGAAGCTGGCGCTATAACCAGGGTAAACTAATGATGTCCCTAAGCAAATGCCGCCTTGTCGGAATATAGATATTCTATAAACGGTGCACCGTGTAATATAATCGATACCAAAGGTCGACGGACCTGCGGCGTACAAAGACATCAAAGGCTAATAGCCTGCGACGTGAAATGATACCAAGGGTCGACGGACCTGCGGCGTACAAAGACATCAAAGGCTGATAGCCTGCGACGTGAAAGATGCCCATGAGGGTGTACAAGATGCCGCCGCTGACGGGCTGCGGTGTACAGGACATCAAAGGTCATCAGTAAGGCCTGCGACGTGTATAGGTACATCAGCGTAGCTGGCGCTATAACCAGGGTAAAACAGTGGGAGAAAGCCCCACTTTATATCTAGGACCTTCGGGCCTACATTACTGAACTCGCTAAGGACAAAGAGAGCCTAGCGCAAAGCGACACCCGAGGACAATGACGACGGTCATTGCAACCAAGGGCGTGAATTCGTACTTGGCTTACGAATTGAATAGCTAACGCTATTAACCTTGACACAGCAATGATGTTCCCAGAAACATCCATCAGGTCCCGTAAAAGAAAATATAATACGAGGAGAAAGGGAACTAGTACGAAACTTACGAACATGGGGAGTTAAGCTCCCCAAGTCCTTACCATCATATCTCGAAACAAGAAATAACGAAGTGTTTCTTACAGGCCATCACCACCCTGAAAAAGGCAAAAATGAGGATGTCCCAGGGAGCTCGGAGACACGTACAGCAGGACCTAGGGATCTCCTTGCTAGTGCAAAGGCTCAAAGAGGAGCTCCCCCATCAGGTCCCCGCTAGGGGAGTTAAGCTCTCCTAAAACATCGCAGGTCCTAGAATGCCCCAGGAAGCTAGAAGCGATGTGCAGCAGGACCTGAGGATCTCCTCCAAGGCTCAAAGAGGAGCTCCCCCATCAGGTCCCTGCCAGGTCCCTTCCAGATTCCAAGGACGATGGATGCAACAGCGACGATGAAAGCCCGAGGAAAAACGAGCTCCAACAGGACACATAAACATAGGGGAGCTAAGCTCCCCTAGAACATTGCAGGCCCTAAGATGTCCGGAAAGGCCTCCCACTAAGTCCCATGAGGAGCTGGAGATGACGTCTGAGAGATCGTAGCATGGGCCAGGGCCTCCACATGCTCCTTCGAGATGCCAACCCAGAAACGAGGACTCTCGGGAGCTTGGGACCTCATTCAAAGCAGTCAAAGATGGCAGCTCTTGAAGATAAGCCAAACGCAGCTCCACACGAAATCAACATCCCACTCCTCCTTCTCCTTAGCGAAGAAGCCCCAGAGATCCTCCTCGCACCGTTTCACAAGCGCAACATTTTTGTCTTTCTTTCTCCAGGGAGCTCACAGTTCCCTCTCATCTTAATACATTGACTCTATCTGATTAGCTATCTTCAGGTCCCGAATTAACGACTTGGCGGACGGTCCGACAGCTACATAGCCCACCACCTGGGAGATGACCTCTGGACATCTGGGAGCACCTAACGACCTACAAGCTCATCTTCTCACCTCTGTTCAGATGGTCCAAAGAAGTAGGGAGCTCAGCCACTGAGGTCCCCATAGGTCCCATAAGAGGCTCAGCATATTTACCCAAGGGGAAGAAGGACGTAACTTCCTTTGTGTTTTTCTTTCTGACCCTTTCGGTGAAGTTGTTTTCTTGTTGACACCAGAAACAGGGACTGTGATACTTGAGCTACCCTAATAGGAGAAGGAACCACATGGACGTCTGTCGTCCCATGCAAAAGGAGGAATCTCCGTGCCACCAGGACCGAGGGAGCAAGGGAGCTAGGAGCAACGTACAACAGAACCTGGGGATCTCCTTCAAGAATGCAAGGTTCAAAGAGGAACTCTGCCATCGGGTCTCCACTAGACATGCATAGGGGAGTTAAGCTCCCCAAAACCTTCAAGAGGTAATCATGGTAGGGAGGTAAGGCCCATCTTAATATTTTACTCTAATTCACTTTTTGTCCCAAAAACTAAATTAGAGTAGGGGAGTGGTTGATGTGGACTAAACTAGATGGGCCGAAAAATAAAAAAGCCCAGCAAACCCATAACAAAGGAAGGCCCACACGTTACAAGTGAAAAGATATTATAAAAAGGGAATCCAATGAGAAACGCCACGTGTCTGATGGAGAGAGGGCAACACCCTGCAAAGGCTGCGATCACTGTTCACTATAGAGAGTCATCTGAGAGCTGTCAAAAGGCTACTCTGACAGACGGCCTGTCATGCTGAGCAGCACATGGTCCCAGAAGGTCCTATCACCAGGGATCACGGAAGGGACCTCCAGGCAATAACCAAAAGCTCCTGCCTATAAAAGGAGGACTTGGTTATTTTTACAGACGATTCTCATTCCAACACTTCTAAACGTCTATAAAATATTCTCTCTCTATAAATAACGTCCTTAAGTATTTTAGTAGGTGTTTTTGATAGAGAGAGTGAGTTGTTTGAGTGTGTAATCATCAAAGTATAGTAAAAAGAGGTTTTAGAGCGCCCGTGGACGTAGGATCTGCAAAGATCCGAACCACGTACATCCTGTGTTCTTTCTGTTTTACGTCCCCCTTTTATGTCCTTTACAAGCAAGCACGTCCCAATACGTCCCCAAGTACGTCCTACATCTCCAAACAGGTCCCCCAATGTCCCAAAGCACTCCCCATCACGTCCCAACAGGTCCCCAACGCCCCATACGGATCCCCCAATGTCCAAAACACATCTCAACATGTCCCAGACAGGTCCCCAATGTCCCAAACAGGTCCCCGAACACGTCCCGACTCCCCCACAAGTCCCAAACACGTCCCCTTCAGTCTCTCTTTCAATAAGCACCTTACGCACATAACTTTATCGATTCTCCGGCTATATTAATTTCCCTTTCCCACACATATAAATCTTGTTGATTGGGTTAGCCCCATATCACTTATATTAATCAAAGATACTCAAGATTCGTAAATTGCACAAAAAAATAAATTAGTTTTAATAAATCAAATGACACGTGATTTTATATATATTTATACGATCTACTAAAATTATTAAATTTTATTAGTAAGGTGCAAATGTGTTCCACGTTCATTTGTCCGTATGCACAATTTAAACACTATTTATACTCCCAAAGGTATATTTTTATATATCATTCACTTCATACCAAATGAATTCCTGCCTATTATAATCATACATTAGTCCAATAAAACATCACACAAACTATGGAGTCAAACCACCAACTCGTCCTTCACCTCTCCATCTTCTTCTTCCTCCTCACCATCTCCAACTCCGTAAGTTAAAATCATTACATCAATATTATTTATATTCTAATAATAATAATATTATTATTATTATTACTACTACTGCAACGTAGGAGGACCCAGACTGCGTATACACCATGTACATACGTACAGGCTCCATCCTAAACGGCGGCACGAACTCAAAGATCAGCCTGACATTATACGACCAAAATAAATACGGTATACGAATCAACAACCTCGAGAAATGGGGCGGGCTGATGGGCCCGGGACAAAACTACTACGAGCGGGGCAACCTAGACGTGTTCAGCGGGCCGGGCCCGTGCCTGCCCGGGCCCGTGTGCTCCGTGAACCTAACCTCGGACGGGTCTGGCGAGCACCACGGGTGGTACTGCAACTACGTTGAGACGACGGTAACTGGGGTCCACAGACAGTGCAGGCAGCAGCTGTTTACCGTGGAGCAGTGGTTGGCCACCGATATGTGGCCGTATAATCTCACGGCCGTTAGGAATTATTGCTCGTCGGAGAGCAGCGGGACGAACGGTCTGTATGGGTTGAGCCCGAGAGTGGTCGACGTTGTGTAGCGAGTGCAATTGGGCCTTGTCGGGCTCAAGTGTTACCCTTCTTATGCGGTGGCGCACTCTTGTTGCCTGTATTTGTATTATACCTCGAAAATTATTTTTCGAAAAAAAAAGTTTAGGTCAAATTATGAAAGCTCGAATAACCATAGCATAACCAATAAGAAATAAATTACGACAAACTACAATAAAGTGACACTAATGAATTACAACGACAATCTTAAGATTAATGTTATGTATTCGTTCATATACAATAGATATGTTTTTGAACTTTACTGACCAAAGATTTTTTACATTTTACAAGTAAACAAACACCATAAAAACACCATGAAAACATAAGATATGATCCTTGTGCAAGCAATCTCAACGATCGCCAGATATTAGTGGAACTAAATTCTGAAAAAAAAAACTGTTTAGAAATGAAAAAGGGAAATAATGAAACAAAAAGAAAAATTAAAGACAACAAACGACTCTGCTGGGGATCGAACCCAGAATCTCTGGTTCCGTAGACCAGCGCCTTATCCATTGGGCCACAGAGTCATATATACCTTCTATTACATAAATAGATTCTATTATGCTATGTCAATTTCGACAACAAGGCTCATGTTGTAATGGGCTCCTATGGCGACTAATCAAACCCATCAAAATTCGACCCTAAAAAAACCTCGGCTTTCTTCAGCTAACATTAGGTAGCGCTCTACTCATAGAACAGATCGGTGAAGAAATCATCACAAGGAAGAAATGGGAAGCAGACTAGGGAGACGCGTCGTCAATTTCGCCAATCTGCCGATCAAATTGCTCATGCCTTCCTCCTTCACCAATATCACGGAAATTGCCCTCAAAACCATACCTTCTGCTTCCAAGGTAATCTTCTCGATTCTGCGGTTCATTCTGTTCTATCTTCTTTCCAAATTCATGTTCCTTTTTTTTCTCGGGGAGTAGATTGAGATAAAGAGGGTCCTCGAATCGCTGTACGGATTCGATGTTCGAAAAGTCGAAACCCTAAACATGGAAGGAAAGAAGAAGAAGCGAGGGGGTCTATTGCTCGCCAAGCCCGACTACAAAAAGGCGTACGTTACTTTGAAAACGCCCCTTTCTATAAACCCTGAGCTCTATCCCATAAGGGTCATCGCCGAGGAGAAGAAAATCGTAGAGAAACAGTCGAAGACGGCCGTCGTGGAGGAGCCCGAGGTGGTGAGGAGGTCTCATTGGATGGATGAGGCAAGAGCCGGAGGTAACACCGGCGGAGGGAGCAGGGTTTTCAGCCGCGTCGGAAGGCGAGGTGGCGGTTCTGACGGCGGCGGCGGTGGTGGTAAGAGAGGCGCCGTTGATGGTGGGAGAGTGAAGTTTCCATGGAGTAGTATGAGGTCTTTTGGGCGATGATGTTGTCGTGGGCCCACCGTAGTTTGGTTTCTTCAGTTATCTATGCTTTGAGAGGATGGTGAATGGTGATCAGTTGTTGGAGAAGTAAGAGGGTTTGAACTTCACGTGAAAAGAAATAATAATCAAATCTCCATTCTTTTGAGGTTGAGGTATGGATATGTTTGGCTTTCTAATTGTTGTACTTTGGAGTTTTGATGGACCAATGCCTGCGTATTCTTGATGATGTGCTGCTCTTCTAGTTGTTTTCTTGGCAAATTTGAAGCCTTGCAATGGAAGTTTTTGTTCCTTGGCCGTTTTCTTCTGTGCTCTAGATTCTTGGTTGTTTTGCTGCTTGTGATTTGGATGGACTTCTAAGCCCTTCCACTTTCTTACCGTCTCTACATACTAAGCAAATTTTTATCCATAGTTTTTCAATAAACAGTCACCCGCCCACGAGCCTTCCCTTGGATTATAAGATCTTTGGTTTATGTGACGCTTTTGTCGTAGACCTCTTATTTCGAATAAGCTTAATGTATGTCGAATTTGAATCATTATTGGCTATAGAATTGTTTCAGCAGAACTAATCTCCGTGCCTTTGTGTACCATTTGAATTCAAGAAGACTGTGGCTATGGTAGTCAGAAACCTTGATCGATGTGTGGAGACATTTAGAATCGTGAAATTGACATTTTGATTGTCTCTTAGAATACGATTCTTATAAAAGAATTATTCTTACCAACCAACCCAACACTACTTATCATCATTGCACCAATTCTTGATGCATCCAAGAAAATTCTACAATGTCCGATATTATCATATTTGTGATTGTGAGGCATAGGGCAAGCTGTCAATTTTTGAAGGGGATGGTTAGTCTTGTGTGTGTAATGTCCGTTGTGCCCCTTCTAATTTCCTCTAGATGAATTCGCAATGGACAAAACCCTCAAGAACAGAAACCAACTGATAAAGCCCTTCAAATTCCCTGCGGTTCGAGCTCGTCGTGAATCTCTAGTTGAACTATTCACAATTTCATATTTATATTTCCAACTATACCACCAAAGCAAGCACTGTATAACACCGCAGGGAACCGAACCGCAGACATCGTGTACTTGGAGCGGTAGTACTGTTAATCTCCGACCGGCGATGGAAACAATGCGCTAGACAGCATGTAGTCACTCTCTGGAATCAGATTCCACTCACATTGCTATATAATTGGGGAGATAGAGAGAGAGAGAGAGCTTCGATTTCATCTTTCTACCACATTGTTTCGCTTACAAGAAACGGAATTTTGTTTTTTTCTGCTGCCGATTTCGATGATGCATAGCTTAGAACTGAGTCGATTCAAGAGCTTGACCTTTGTTAATGGAGATCATTTTGACGGAGGATTGTTTTTGGAAGATTCTACTCCTCCTCCGTCGATCGTATCCTTAGTCGCGTCGAAGGAGAACGATTCTCTGCCGTGCTTGAGGATCGGAAGGAGGAGGCTGATCGCCGTGGGTAGGAGGAATCGGAGAGATGTCGTAGTATCGGTGACTCTCTCTGACGGCGAAGAGGAGCTGTCTTCGTCGGAGGCGAGTGGTATTTTTGGAAAGAGAGAAGAGTACGTGGAAACGCTGTCGTTTGAGAGGGTTGAAAAGGAGAGGAGGAATGGTACTTTGAATACGGCTAAGCATCTATGGGCTGGTGCGGTTGCTGCTGCTGTATCAAGGTATGCTAATCTTTACCTTTTTGTAAGATCGTCTTTAGTGACTTCCTATCTCTCTGTTAGTCTAACAAAGTGATTTCTTCTATTGATATATCGAATGACTTGGGTGATTTCATGACTTAGTAGTTCTAACATGAACATATGATCCTCTTGGTCAGTTTAGTTGTTTGATTAGCTCTACACTTGAGAGATTATATATCGAATGAATCCCTTCAACATCTGCTGTATGATATTGTCACAGGACGTTTGTTGCGCCTTTGGAGAGGTTAAAGCTGGAATACATCGTTCGAGGTGATAAACGAAGCCTTTTCGATCTCGTCAAGTCAATCGCAGCTTCTCAAGGGCTCAAGGGATTTTGGAAAGGAAATTTCGTGAACATTTTGCGAACTGCGCCGTTCAAAGCAATCAATTTCTACGCTTACGATGCCTACAGAAACCAACTCCAACGGCTGTCTGGGAACAAGGAAACCACAAATTTCGAAAGGTTTGTCGCTGGTGCTGCGGCTGGAATCACTGCTACAGTGCTCTGCATTCCCATGGACACTGTGAGTAGCTTTTCCTTTTTTACTCCATGATCATCTCTCAAGGCCCTTTATTCAATATGTATGAATTTTCGATTCCTAGTTCTGATAGCTTGAAATCTTGATGATTGTGGTATCAATTTCTGAGCATTCATTTTCTACCAAATCAGACACAACCCTTCTGTTTTATCAATCATGGATCACCATTAACTAGCTTACATGCTGATTAAACCTCCATATCACTCGTGTTATTACAAGCTTTTTGTTCTTTCAAAAACTAGATTAGGACAGTCATGGTAGCTCCAGGAGGTGAAGCCTTGGGCGGGCTAATAGGAGCTTTCCGCCATGTCATCCAAACCGAAGGTTTTCTCTCTCTGTACAAAGGCCTTCTTCCATCAATCATCAGCATGGCACCTTCAGGCGCAGTCTTCTATGGAGTCTACGACATCTTAAAATCATCATACCTCCGTTCGCCCGATGGAAGAAAAAGGCTTCAGCATATGAAGCAACGGGGAAATGGGTTAAACGCACTCGAGCAGCTCGAGCTCGGTCCCATTAGGACGCTGTTGTATGGCGCCATCGCAGGCGTTTGTTCAGAAGCAGCTACATATCCGTTTGAAGTTGTGAGAAGGCAGCTACAGATGCAAGTCAAGGCTAACAAGATGAGTGCTCTTCAAACGTTCTTGAAAATCATCGAGAACGGTGGTGTTTCAGCACTATACGCTGGTGTAATCCCGAGTTTATTGCAGGTATATAGTCTTGTAACAATCTTACTACAGTTCATCATTTATGTGTGGTATGCTTATCAAAACTTTTTGCTTTTTCAGGTGTTACCATCGGCTGCTATAAGTTACTTAGTCTACGAGTTCATGAAGATAGTTCTCAAGGTTGAATAATGCAATATGATCTTCAGATAAGAGGTCAGCTTATCAATTAGTTAACTGTGTTACTCCATTGTTCACATAGTTGCCGGATTTACTTGACAATGAAACCATCTACTTAACAAATGAAGAGGGATCTATTCTATTAAAATATTATAATATTGGAGACATCTGCATTTCTTCAACTTGATCGTGGAGTCAAGCTTTAATAGTTTCATATATATATATATATATATATATATATATAAATATATTAATCGCTTGGAGTGGGAATATATTCTCGGGCATGGGAAACAACTACGCGAGATGCATTGAAATGTGTTGTTGCTTTCAATTTAAGAGATTTTACTGATATTTAACTATGGTTATTTCACAGTATTAAGGTTTTCATTAAGCCTTCTTTTGTCTTGTTAGTTAAATTTAATCATTATATTTCATTTAATGATAGCCCATGTGTCATCTACTACTGTAATCTTACTTCTGGACTTTCAGATAATAATAATAATAAGGGGTCTTTACACAAAAATACTCATTTGTATAAAAAATTCGCAAATCAGACTCCTGTCAGATTTTTTTTATATGCAGGTACCTGTCAGAATAAAATTTTTGCAGATTGGTACTCGTTCCGCCGCAAGTACGTCATGGAACACATTTAGGTACCTTATAGAAACATACTGTTGTACGTAATATAGTGAGAAAATGGTACATCATATAACACACATTAAGGTACCATATAGACCGTATATAGGTATCATATGTGGGTACCATATATACACGTGACATGGTACTTATACACATACATAAAGATATGTCAAGGCTGAAAAAATGGTACACACAATCGAACGGGTACTTATATGAAAATTTTCTGATAAGGGGTCTGACTTGCAAAAATTTTATGTAAATATGTATTTTTTCTGTAGATACAACTAATAATAATTCCTCTAAATTGTCGATTTTAAAGAGTCAAACAACGATTATAGAATTGGAAATGGGACACCGTCTTAAGAGGGAAAGCTCCAATTTTCCAGTTTTTCTTCGTTAAATAAATGACACTGCAAAATTGGTCATAATTGGAATACATTTGAATTCGTTTTTATTTTTGTAATTTGTTGGTGTTAGCCGGTACATATAAGTAAGATAAATAGGTATGCTAAAAGTCTGAAACCCAGATCGCGTTTCATATTATGGCAAGGAAGAAAAAAGATGGATATGGTATTAGAATAATGGACAATGGTCATTCATTGTAGAGGTGGACTTAATTTTGTTGAATCATACAATAATTCAACTAAAATGTTATTAAATAATAATGAGGAATCAACCAAGTCCAATGAACGTTAGGTCCCACTACTTGCGGGATTTTAATTAAATTAATTAAGTCATTATGAACCTCTCTGCCTCTTCAAATATGGTCCACTTGTAGACTTCGATCCCATTACCACATTGTTTTCAATTTCATTTTAATTTTCATTTCATAATATTATAACATAATAATATCGACTTGACAAAGTTTTATAGACACGAAGCCAGCAACTTCTTGTGACCTTCCCACGCTTGGCTCCCAGTCCACAGTTATCCCCTTTTGATCTCAAATAAACATCGAAAGTATACTAATACTAAATATTTAATAATAAATGTCATTTTCGAGCCATATGCACCACCCGTCTACCGCCGCCGTCCACGGCGGCGATCCGCTCAAGAACCTCGCCGCCATCGGAGCCCGAATGGACGATTTGCACAAATACCTCGCCGACGCGGTCAACGGTCAAACCCTCCTCAATCAATCTCAGATCGATACGGTCAACGCCGAGATCTCCTCCGCCATCCACCAAGTCATCCTCAACGCCGCCGCCCTTCTGTCTCCGCCGCCTCCGACGCCCCCCAAACCGGCCCAAAAAGCGGCGGAGGCCGACCCCTCCGACGACGACACTGACATAGTGGAGATCGACGCCGTCGAGCTCCTCGCCGAGCACGTCCACTTCTGCGACGTATGTGGGAAAGGGTTCAAGCGCGACGCCAATTTGAGGATGCACATGAGGGCCCACGGCAATCAGTTCAAGACCGTCGAAGCCCTAACGAAGCCGGGCAAGGCGGAGGCCGCCGCCGCCGGCGAATCGGCCGGTAAGAGTACGGCGAGGTTCTCTTGCCCTTACGCCGGCTGCAATAGGAACAAGGCCCACAAGAAATTCCGGCCACTGAAGAGCGTCGTCTGCGTCAAGAATCACTTCAAGAGGAGCCACTGTCCGAAGATGTACTCCTGCGATAGGTGTAATAAGAAGAGCTTCGCCGTCGTCGCCGATCTGAAGAGCCACCTCAAGCACTGCGGCGAGAGCAGGTGGAAGTGCTCTTGCGGCACCACTTTTTCGAGGAAGGATAAGCTTTTCGGACACATGGCACTGTTCGAAGGGCACATGCCGGCCGTCGCCGTCTCTGGGGAGGAGAGGAGCGGCGTCGGCCGTGACGACGTCGCCGTCGACTACGGCGACGATGGGTTCTTCGAAGGGTTGGAGAATGGGTTTTTTGAGTCCGTCGTCGATGATGGGTCGTCGTCGTTGTTGTTTGGGATGAACGGCGGCGAGGATTATGGGATGATGGGTGGTAGTAGCGGCGGCGGCGGCGGTATGATGGATGAGTTCTTTGGATTTTAACGGTGGTGAGCGGTGGTTGTATTATCTGTACATGTTTTCTATTATTTTTTTTTACTAATAATGCTTTTAGTTCTTTGCTTGCCAATAATCTTTGATCTTTACGTTGCTGCTCTTGTGATGTGACGAGGTTTTAACTTTTAAGGTCTTAGATTGTACTAAATATTCATCAGGTTTCTGAAAATAATACGTTGTTAATCACTGAATTCTTACCAGTGTTCGTTTGAATAGTGTGATCTTATCATATCATTAGACTGCGCTAATTTTTGCTGGGCAGTTCTTTCCTTGTGACTGCATTATTTTCTCCTCATTTCGATTAAGTAGGACCTTAATTTGACCCAAATTTTATTATTGGCTATGGGACAATTACGAACTTTCAACAGCACTAATTTCTTTATTTCGACAACATTATAGACTATGGGAGACAACTGCATTTTTTAGCGGGATTAATCTCTTCGTCCCTTGCTTTTGGTCCCACAATAATAAGTGAAATCGAACTTGTAGTAATCTCCACCGAGTTTATGCAAGAAAAATGACGCGTGGGTGTGGATGTGTGCGTGTGAGCAGATCAGATCATCGTCAAAGCGCACGTGCGATCAACGAAGCTAATCTTTAGCTTAGGAGACAACAATGCAGTTCGATGCCAGGATTTTTATTTATATATATATATATATTTATAATTTCATAGGCAGCTAAAGCTAATTTGAATTGGTATGCATATAAATCCAATTTACTGACGTAAATAACACGAATGCAAAGCACGGTAAGTCCACAATCTACTTTGATCTAATGCTTCGTTTGGGAGAAGAAAGTGAGGCCATGAAAGGAAATATTAAATGAAGATATACATGAAGACCAAAGGATAAAGAAGTGAAATTAAAAAGAATAATATGTGTAACATGCACCATCTTCGGAATTGGTCGGCAGCTATATAGATAGCTTTCCGTGGAAAAATGGTGAACCATTTAATTATTTAGAGTTGGTATTAACTATTAAGAGGTTCTTGAAAATAAGCAGAGCTGTAATAAATCTAAGAAATAAACTCAGGTGCAAATTTGACTGGGGAGGAATTCGGAAAAAGAAAATAATGTTCAGGGACTAATTGCAAAGGATCTTCGGGCAATTTCAGCAAATCGAATAAAGTTCAGGTTTTCTCTTGCAAATAGCCATCTACAAATTTTTTTAGAGGATTGCTTCTAATGTCCTTTATGTTGGATAAATTAATTAAAGCTATTGGGCTTTAATTTGAGTTTGTGAATGTGAATTATTTGAAGGGAAAAAAAAGTGGGTGTTGTCTACATTGGAAAACTTTGTTTGAACACCTTATATATGGATGCAGATTTTATTAGTTTAAAATGAATAGCTAATATTATACCACATGTGTGCCGTCGCGTGCGCGCGCAAGGAGGGTGCAAATCAGACCGACTTGTGTGCGAGCGCGCGACCCGCGTACACGAATGACGGTCCTGATCAACTCGCGTATTGCTCCGATTTTAAATTTTATTTCCCGGTATTTAACATGGCTTGCGTCTCGAGCCGAAACCGGACCAGTCTGTGAAGGATACCGACCGTATTGACTAAGACCGGACTGGGTCGTACTGAACTAAGACTGGACTGAGCTGTATTGAGATCGAAACTGGACTAGTGTTATACCGACATCGGATTGCTCTGTTGAGCTGTACCGGATGAACTGGTTGTTGTACGTGACTGACTGGTTAGCTAGGTTGACCGAAAGCGTCCGTTAAGATACCTTGAAGTCCAACAGACAATCCTTTGAAAGGCACGAGTGTACCACGAGACTCTTTAAAGCCATAATTGTTCAGTAATAAGAGACTTTTATAGCCATTAAAATAATTGATTCTTATAAATATAAGATGATTCTCAATGGAGAAATGACACACGAAAAACACAAAAGCAAGTCTATAAAATTCCTATTCATTTTCACAAAAAGTTCAAGTTCGTCGTTGGTGTTGTTACGTGCTAAACAAACGCCAAGTAATACGAAGTATCCTGAGAAATAGACGCTCGTAAAACCTCAAGCACGTGAGGGATATAATCTGTTTTGAAGAAATTGTGCTTGCACAATCTTCCAACCTCTTCGTCTCTGTCTGAATCTACTCCTACCGGTCTATATAAAAAACAACATTTTATAGACAAGTGAAAGGGGCCATGATATGTGAAAAGCTTGTTTCAGAATACTGTCGAATGAATATTAGAAACTCTAAACCATTTTTAATTATTTGACTTGTCGTGATTTGTAATCACGTACGTGTCTAAATATGTATATTAATTCGATATTAGAAACTCTTAATCATTCATATCTTGACTTGACCTTGAGAATGCTCATTGGCACATATTATTTTTTACAAAAAAAAAAAAGTTAAAAATGACGCCAACAATATTAATAAATGTTTGAACACAACACACGCAACCATCTCTTTTACTTTTGTCCTTTGTTACATATCTATTCAATTATTTGTGGTCACACGTCACACCGTACAAACAAATATATATTGTCCAATGGTTAACA
This sequence comes from Craterostigma plantagineum, assembly GCA_027422505.1. NCBI lineage: Eukaryota > Viridiplantae > Streptophyta > Magnoliopsida > Lamiales > Linderniaceae > Craterostigma > Craterostigma plantagineum. The sequence goes on from JAPQWV010000001.1 coordinate 29,648,822, forward strand.
ATTTGATGGGGACCGTTGTGGACTATGATACATCTGCATATATATTCATTATAATACATCTAAAAATGTATATGGCATTATATATACACGAAATATGGTCCCTTGAAACTTCATTATTGTACTAATTTGGCTTTAAGTCTTACCTTCACAGTGCGTACAATGTGATTAAATTACAGTTTACCTAAATTGGAAACGTTAGCCTCATACAATGTGTGTAAGAAGTAACTAGGTTTTTCTGAGGTGTGTTGAAAATTTTAATTATTTGGCTTATCTTGAGCTCAATCTCCAACTATCATGAATTCGAATTGAGCTTCGATCGAGCCTACTCATCAAACTTATAAACCGTAAAAGAGGGCCTTTTCTTTTCTTGTACAATTTGATTAAATAAATTAAAAGTGAAAAAAGAGAGGATATTGAAATGGAAACAATAAAAGCTATACTGATTTCTTTCATTGACACGTTAGTTTGCTATTTGGGGTTAGTACTATCATTAATGCGAATGTACCATCAAATATACTAAATTAATTATAAGGCCGCGTTACTTTGTTAGATAAAGGTAGATAAAATACATTCAGTCCAGCATAATATTGTTCACTTTTCAATTTATGAATTTGGATAAAGCCCGAGATAAAGGTGAGACTGCTACTTTAAACTCTCGTATCGCAAATAAGTTATCTAGTGGGCTTGGGCAAGTTAATTAATCCTACAGCTATTATTATTCATGAAATTACCAAAAAGACCCTCCACTCTGAAAACCCCAAATTACGTTCCCTCAGATGATTTGAATTGAGCAGACCAGACGATATTTATGGTGGCCATTAGAGATTTTCAAGGCGGTCTTGGACAGTGCCTCTTCGAAGGTTTTCTGATCTCCTTGGATCTAATCTCCTCGGATCATCCGGAAATGATGAGCGGGTATAGGTTCAATGGCAAGCTCCGAGCCTTGCCTTCTCGAACTGGTCCTCTTCCCTGCAAAAGGCCGACCGCGGTTTTGCACCGAGTAAGATAGTCGATGGGAGATGAATCATGCTCTGTTCAAATTTGGCTTAGTGTAAATGATCCACGGCTTTCTTTGCTTAGTCTTTCTGTTTTTTTTTCAATTTTATTTATATATCGACAGATGTGGAAGGTACATACATACAAATCTAAAAGCGAGTGATAAGTATCGATTTTTAGCTCATTTTTAGCAATGATTTTCAGTAGATATCGGTAGATGTAAGTTTGAGCAATTATGTAAATAGCAAAAAATCTGTATATCAACAGATGTCCCTAAATTTGGCAATCAAGGTTGCCGATGTCAAAGGTATGTAGGAGAAGAGTTTCCGGGGAATAAAAAGCTAATTGGGCATGAGATCGGCTTTAACCAATTTGATCATCACTGCATTTGTATCGCTAATGAACACGCTCATATCTTGTTGGGTTGAATTTTATCAAATGGGTATATTTGTCAAATTGAATATATAAAAATGAGGTACGCATCAATTAGTGTTGGCAAGTGAACAACAAAGAAGGAGATGGGACAAGATTATTATCTTTAGTTTTTATCTTGGGCTTTTTATGTTCTGTTTTCCTGTGTAGCAAAGTAAACGCAGCCTAAGCAGTTAATATTATCTTGGAAAACATAAGATCATCTTCCCCTCTCAATCATCTTCCAATATAATTTTATTTTTACCATTTTCGTTTATATTCTCACACAACTTACTAACACTTCGACCAAATCCACTATGAAATAAGGTTGTAACTAGCCGAGCTCGACCGATTTTCTGGGCTCGAGTTCTTTAGTTGAAAATTTTAAGAAGTTCAAAAATTAAAAACGAAAGATGTACTTGCACAATAGAGCTTTTTAAGTAAATGATACGAACAAATAAATATACAAATTATAATACCGTCCCCGAACACTAAAAAATAAGCAAAATGTAGAACTCTCAAAGTCCAAAAAAAAAAGAAAAAAAACCCACCTCTTGGACTGATTAGAGGTTATTAACCTTTCGTGCGTTTGGATTCGCGTATTTGAACGAAATCGCATGATTTTAAATTATGAATTTCAAAAATCATAATTTCAAACCCAAATTCACTGTGTGGCAGTCGTTAGGATTTCGAAATTCGGATTTCAAAACAGAGCTCGACTCGGGCTCGTGGAAGCTCGTCGAACTCGAATACTAACTTTTTCTAAAATAATTTTAAAAAGTACAAAATAAAATAAAACAAAAATCATGAATAATATATATATATATATATATATATATATAATCTCGTGAGCCGGCTTGCGAGCTTTCGAGCGCCCACGAGTGAGCTCGAGCTCGAGCCGGCTCATTCGCGAACCCGTGACGAGCTCAACCTCGACAAGAGCTCGTCGAGCTTGAGCCGACTCATTCGCAAATCCATGACGAACTTGAGTCGGCTCATCGAGCTTGCGAATCGGCTCGACTCATCGTCCACCTCCTAATTATTATTATTATTATTCTTATTATTAGTATTATTATTATTATTATAGTTTTTCATTATTATTATTTATTATTATACTATTATTGCTATGCTATTGTTATAATTATTAGTACTATTATTATCAGTTACGAAACCTCGTTACGTGCTCAGCTTTGAATTTCGAAAACGGACCATTCGACACAGAATTTCAAATCCGACGAAATTATAAGAGTTTGGATTTCCCCTCGGATTTGGGCGAATCGAAATCCAAATAGGTGCGATTGCCAAACGGAATATTTGGGCGAAATCCGATTTCAAATCGAAATCCGGAATCCAAACGGGACATTAGGTAAATTTAATTTAGGAATATTAATACAACACTTGAGTAGGTGCATGTCATTGTATTTACTTTAAAGACTTTTGAAGAAATTACCTTTGCTATTACACAAGACTCGAGGGACATCGTTGTCAATTAAAGAGAGAAAAATGACGAAAGAACAAAGGAAGAATCTTTTGACATGTTTCATCAGTTAAACAACAGACATGATACTACGATAGTAGACCTTTTTTACTTCTCTTTTTGTTTTCTCGCTTTCTTTTTCACCTCGCTATTAGTTTTCAGAGGGAGAAATTTTGAGGACTCTTCGTTTTAGGCGGATAAAGCGTGTAAATCTCTCATAGATTCGAAGGCTCACGGAGTTTAGGTGATTGTCCGTTTCTTTTTCTTTTCTTTAGGGTTCTTGGCAACTTTTTGAGATGAACAGTGCTAATTATTGTGCTTAATCAGCTTCTGGGTAAGAAAGATCTTCATTAAAGTCCTCGAACGCCTGGTGAATTAATTTTTCTTTTATTAAAAGTCCTCATGGAAGATCTGTTCTTTGAGTATATTGTGAATTGGGTTGTACCTTTTTGAGCTGGGATGGAATTTCACTTTGTCCTTTGTTGTAATTGTTGTTTATCTGCTGCTGGGGTTTTGCTCGAAAGTTGGGTTTTTTTTTTCCATTTCTTCCTTAACCTTTAATTTTGCTTGTCAGAGACAGAATTTTTCAAAGGGATTTGATTAATATATTCGCCTTCCAACTTCCCTTTTATCCCATCTTTTCTTCTAAAGTCATCTCCCTTTCCAGCTTGTAAGAACCTTAAGCTTTCTTTTTACATCTGTTAACTGTATATTGCTTCATAGTAACGTAAAACATGAACCTATCAACATGTTTATCTGGTAATAAACACCAATTTAGCAGTCCTTTATTTCCCGAAAATTACAAAATGCATTTGAGCTCATCTGTTAACTGCAAGCACAATTCTTGCGCATTATTTAGTTTCCCATTGCTCGATGTTCATTAGCGCATAGATGTCGCAAAATTATTACGCCTCTTACTCAATCATCTTTGTCAGGCGAGTGAAATCCAAGACGAAGAATGGATGAGAACGTCGATCATCGAAAATGGGAAGACTTATTGCCCGATGCGCTCGGCCTCATATTCATGAACCTTTCGCTCCGCGAAATACTTACCGTGGTTCCATGCGTATGCAAATCGTGGGGAAAAGTAGTTTCGGGCCCATATTGCTGGGAAGAGATAGACATTGAGGAATGGAGCAAGAATTCGAAGCCCGAAATCGTAGACAGAATGCTTCGAATGCTCATTACAAGAAGCTATGGCTCGGCGAGGAAGGTGTGCGTCTCTGGCCTTACGGGCGAAGACACACTCATGTTCGTCGCTAATCAGTAAGAGAAATCCTAAGCTTTTTCTTTTCATCCCTTTTCTCAATAATGCTTTGCCATCGGGAATCTTTTTTTTTTTTCGGCGCAAGAACAAGCGCTCGATCTTTATCGGTTCTTACGCGTTTTTCATCTTTTTATTACAAGTTGCACAATTTTTGCGCACTTTGACACTCAGTTTGGTTTAGGTTGTGTTTGGTTCGTGGAATTTGGTGGAGAAAAGAAAATATAAGAAACGAAAATCCCATTTCCAGCATTTTTTCCTCGTTGATTAGTGATGAAATTAGATATAAAAAAGTCGTATTTTGTTTCCTTCCATTTCCTTTCTTTCCTCTTCAATTTCCTTTCTTTCCAAACACAGAAAAAAACGTTTTACGATATCATTTTCTTTTCCTTTTCACCTCAAAATCCATGATTCAAACTGAGTACTAAGAAAGGGAAGTAAAAACTAGTTTTTTTGTTATGTCCGATTGAAGATGTAGATGAAGATGGAGAAAATCTAGCTTAAGTTTATATATCTTAAACCCAAGGAAGAAAAAGAAAGCCTTGCTTCACCAAAAGGTAAGAAAAACGAACCAAAACTCATTAAAACCACTTTTTCTAGGCAATATTCATCTCCACGCGACTTTCCTCAATCCAAACACAGCCTAGCTAGCCTGAGAGTGCGAACTCATTTTTTAACTTTTTTACCCATTTTCTCAAAACTTTTCTCACTTTTCCACGCTGTTTTCTCCAATCCAAACACAGCCCGAGTCTGCTCATTTCTTTCTCTCCTTTTCTTTTTCTTCTCGTCTCTTATTACAAGTGCGTCCAACCCTCACGATTTCTTTTTGCATCTTCATCCCGACAGCGCTCAATCCATTCGCACGCTTCGTATCCCCCGAAGCGAAATCACCGACGAAACCATGGAAAAAGCCGCCCCGATGCTCTCGTCCCTCGCCTACCTCGACCTCAGCTACTGCACCAGCCTCGGCGCTCCCGCCCTCCAATCGATCGGCCGCACCTGCAAATCCCTGACGACCCTCCGAAGAGTGATGCACCCGTTGGAAGTCATCGACAAGCTCTCCCAGGACGACGACGAAGCCCTAGCCATCGCCCGAACGATGCCGAGGCTCAAGCACCTGGAGATCGCCTACCTCCCCGTCGACACCTCGGGAATCCAACGAATCCTCGAGGGTTGCGGCGAGCTCGAGCTCCTCGACGTACGGGGTTGTTGGAACGTGGACTTGGAGGATAGGGCTGTAAAGGGTTTGCTTCTTCGCCCGAGGCTGAAGGTTGTGGGGCCCGTCGTGGTTGACTGTTACGATTTTAACGGTTGGCAAAACTGCTCGGAGTACTCGGCGGCTTCTTCGGGTTACTTGGCGTGGGATTTCGTGGCCGGGGAAGTCGACGAGTTCTTGGAGGATTTGTGGGATGAGGAAGAAGATGATGGTGATGGTGATGGTGATGGGAATGATGTTGAGATGTGGTTTTATGACGATGTTAATGCTGTTGATAATGGTTTTGATTGGCCGCAATCGCCCTGAAAGGTGAGGTTTTTATGTGCGTTTGGCTTTGTGTTGTGGCTTGTGAGTTTCGGAGAAACTTTGGAGTTGTTAAGTGTTTGTGTTTGTGATGATTTGCTTGCTTGGTTGTGTTTCTATGTTCGGTGAAGATATATCTGTCAAGGATCCTACTCTTCGATGGTAATGAGGCTTCTTTTTTCCTTCTTTACAAAAGATGGTTTTGTTAATGAAAACAAATTTATTAACTATTCGTTAAAAAGTCCGCCTGGTAACATTCGAGCATACAGCTCTCAGTAAGAGAGGAACAAACGCAATGCAAAAAAGACGAGAAGACAAATGAGATCTAATGAAAATAAGATTTTCAAAAGCCCTCGAATCGATAGAATCAAGAACAAACAAAATAGTAGAAACAGAGCATAGACATTAACAAGTGGAGGATAAGGATGGGGAATAAGATGATGGATTGAATATGTTTATTACATAGTAACGAAGCACTGAATCGATGATCTCTAGTCGGTTCTCTTCTATTTTAGCACTTTTTCTTACGAGCAAGCAACAAACACTTCAATAAACACTTCTTTTGCTCTGCGCTTTACCTAAGAGTCACGAGCACTTCAAGGAGACGCTTCTCTATGGGCGAGACACTCTGAAATTGGAAGACGTGCTCTCAGCGATCGCATCGAAGCAACTCACTACCAAGGCAGAGGTTCGTGTGGATCCATCGGCAGAATTGCTACACGTTCGAGAGAAGGCTGCGAAATGGCAAGGCAAGAAGTCGAAGAAGGAAGGAAAGGGAGAAGTTAGAAGTCCCATAAGATGCTACCACTGCCACGAAGAAGGCCACATTCGAAGGAATTGCCCAAACTTTACAAGGTACGCGTCTAAAACCCCTAATGCTTGTGAGGCTGATTGTGTTGAAGATGAAGGCTACGAATCGGCGGAAGTTCTCATGGCGTATGGGCAAGAAGATGCTAAGGAATGGGTCTTGGACTCGGGGTGTACGTTTCACATCACGAGCAACAAATCTTGGATTCAAGATTTCAAGAAGATCGAGGGAGACACGGTGGTCTTGGGCAATGACAGCGTTTGCAAGGTGTATGGGACGGGAAAGGTGCGTTTGAAGCTTGATGGAGGAGGTATTCGAGTCCTTGAAGACGTGAGATACGTCCCAGCGTTAAAGAGAAACTTGATCTCTCTTGGCGTGCTAGATGATCAAGGCTACACAACCAAAATCGGGGCAAAGCACATCAAGGTGCTTGAAGGGTGGCGAGAGGTCATGCGAGGCTTCAAGAAGAACGGAATTTATGTGCTTGAAGGCCATGCTTTGAAGAGGCGCAGGCAGAGAACTTCAAGGGCACAGAAAGGGCTTCACGACAAGCTAAGGCGTGAAGGAAACCATTGTCTTGAGGTGGAGAACGACTTAAGAGAAGCTCGGGCAAATTCTGAGATTTTCCCAAGCGATAGTGAGGATAGCTTGAGGTGGAGAGGCTTCGAAAGCGAGGAAGGCGAGCCATCCATGGAAGCTCAGACCCACGGGCCGGCAAAGGGGTCTTTAAAGAAGCCGTTCGATAGCTGTAAGTGGCTCGAGGTGGAGTGCCACGAAGCTGGGATTTCCGGGAAATCGATAAGCCAAACCGGGCTGATTTCGGTTGCGAAGAAGGTATGCGTTTGTCTAATCCTTCTTGTCTTATCACTTGCGTTGATAAGGTTTTCGAAGGCCCTCTGATCGAGGGCGGGGCGGGCAAAGGTCGAGCTACGAAGGAAAGAAGGTTCGAGGTGGAGTTCGAGGGTCGAGAACAATCGTTTGCCTTGTTGAGAGAAGAACTTCTTGAAGTTGAGTCGAGTTCTTGGTTCAAGGTGGAGATTGTTGGGATTTAGTGACCCAAAACTCGGTTATTTGGTCTAAGATTGATGGGAACAAGTCGGAGAACGATCGTGTAGGGATTTTTTCAGACCCTATTCCAGCCCAAACCCAACCCGGTATAAGCTTGTGGGGTTCCTCTCTAAAACCAATTGGCAATAGAGGGAGTGAACCCACAAGCTTATAAACCCATCAATTTTTCTTTTACAAGTCGGTGTGGGATAGAGTTTGTAAACCCAACAAACCTCCCCTCAAACTCAAGACCACACAACGGGCTTCCCCTTCGACGATTATCTGCACCAGCGCTTCTATCGCAATCCCTGCACCAAGCGCTTTTCACCGCAGATTCACCGATCGTCTCTCCAGGGGCCGGGGACACACCACCCACACCGTATCCGGGCTAGAATTTTTTTTCCATCTGAAGGCACCCTCACGCCTTTCGTCCACGCTCACCGCACCATGTAGGGATTTTTTCAGACCCTATTCCAGCCCAAACCCAACCCGGTATAAGCTTGTGGGGTTCCTCTCTAAAACCAATTGGCAATAGAGGGAGTGAACCCACAAGCTTATAAACCCATCAATTTTTCTTTTACTAGTCGGTGTGGGATAGAGTTTGTAAACCCAACACTAACTCAATGGGTGTGCGAAACTCCTTACTACAAACGTAATAAACAAACAACACGCGCGTTTTTTTCTCCCTTGCACGGTTTATTTCTCGTACGCTTTTTTAGGCGGTAATAAGACGCCGAGATGCCATTCTCTTCCTCTGAAGCCTCTCCGTTACGTCACCGCCCTCGACCCGCCGTGCACTCCGTGACGCTATGTCCCGTCATTTCTAAATGAGTACCTCTCGTGTGGCTTCCTTCCTGCTCGTGAAAGCCGAAAAATGCCCTAACCTCGGCCTGCAAGAAAAAAGAAGTGTTAAATGACCACATCACCTAAAACTAAAAGTTTAAGTTTGAAGGATATTCATTAATATATTTTATAAAAAATTGTTGATACTCAAACTTTTAAATTTTTCGTTTTGGTTCCTGAACTCTTCAGAACGGTTTCCATTTGGTTCTTTAGGTCAAAGGAAAAAAAAATGAAAGGTTTTGCTAAGTTGAGGAACCAAAATGACCAACAGAATGTTGCTGTCATTTACTCTTTATATTCTTTTTTCAACACGGACATGCTTCTGCTCGAACTCGTCAGAGACGGCGGGCGAATGACGATAAGGAAAGAGGAAAAGAACATCGTACATACCAAGATAGCATCAAGGCTCAAGTCTTGAAACCCAAGTCGTCCAAACTATGAGCCCATTCTTAAAACCTATACGAAAAATACGAAGAACATGCCCCAAAATTCAGATTAGAGAACAATCGAATTTTACTTGCAACTAACGAAACGCTGTAATAATAAGGCTTGGCTCCTTGCTCGATGTGCTCGACAAAGTCGAGGTTCCACTGAGTAACCCTTTGAGTTGCGGCATAGCCTTTCAGAAATCGAGGTCTCCATCCTAAAACCAATTGGCAATAGGTGGAGTTGCCTCTTAGTATATATGGTGAGCCGAGTGAGATGAATTAATCGATGTGGGACTGGACATCCACATTTCAAATCTCAACACGCCCCCTCACGTGTGGCATGACAGAAAGCCTAACACGTGGACATATCGGGTGGCGGTGAGCAAATGATCAACCCGGTCTCCAGCGGAATATCGCTCTGATACCATTTCAGAAATCGAGGTCTCCATCCTAAAACCAATTGGCAATAGGTGGAGTTGCCTCTTAGTATATATGGTGAGCCGAGTGAGATGAATTAATCGATGTGGGACTGGACATCCACATTTCAAATCTCAACATAGCCGCCCGTGGCAAAGTCCCGGAAAAGGTTGAGTGGTGAAGCTGCTTGGCAGTAAATAGGCTTTGATCATTCTGAGAGTCTGGAAATCTCGATGTTTTTTCATCGAAGGCATCGCCTTTTTAAATAACCTAATTAATATGAAAAATAAAAAACATAACATTAGTTTGATATACATATTTGCTCATAAATGTGCTAAACATATTACTATCAATAATCACGAGCACTTGACCAATTATTGGGCTAGGGTCAATTCTAAATTTATCTAGATTAAGACCAAAGCCCATTGGTCCTATTGGATCGAATAACTCGGCCCTATAATCCGTATATTTGCAGTTGAGTTTCCTTTTATCTTTTACTCCGTGAAAATCGAGAGAAAATACATGTAATATATAAATCAAATATGTACAGCTTCCTCCTTTTGCTCGTCCCCACACACTCGTCCTCTTTCGTCAAAACCAAAACTAAAGTCTCTCTCTTCTCTCTGAAAAACCAGCAGCAGCAATGCCTCAGCACGCGAAGAGAACGTTTACATGGCGAAGCTCGCCGAGCAAGCCGAGCGCTACGAGGAAATGGTAGAGTTCATGGAGAAAGTCGTCTCCTCCACCGACGGAGACGAGCTCACCGTGGAGGAACGGAATCTCCTCTCCGTCGCCTACAAGAACGTCATCGGCGCCAGGCGCGCGTCCTGGAGGATCATTTCCTCGATCGAGCAGAAGGAAGAGAGCAGGGGAAACGAAGGACACGTCTCTGCCATCAAAACGTACAGATCCAAGATCGAGACCGAGCTGTCGAACATCTGCGACGGTATTCTGAAGCTTCTCGACTCGAAGCTGATCGGATCGGCGGCAAATGGCGATTCGAAGGTGTTCTACCTGAAGATGAAGGGAGATTATCACAGGTACCTTGCAGAGTTCAAAACTGGAGATGAGCGGAAGGATGCGGCCGAGAATACTCTCAATGCTTACAAATCTGCTCAGGTTAGGTGTGCTTGAGGTTCACGTTCTATGAAATCTGCTTCTAATCTAGATATTTGCGAAGAAGTGAAAGTCTGTTTGATAGATCGAAGCGTTTTAATTATCTTTTACCTGGATTGATCTCTTATATAATCTGTTTGGAGTTTTAGTGTTGGTAGATGCATCGATGAAGCATTACATAGCTCGATTTTCAGCGCTTTACTATATGCTATGGTTATATATAACCTATGAATATCTCTTCCGTTCCGTGTTGGCTGTACGGACCAGTTCTTTTTAGATGCAGTAGTGATTCTCAAATCTTTTTTTGGTAAATATCACAATCTTGAATTTCGCAGGACATTGCTAATGCTGAGCTAGCACCAACTCATCCCATCCGTCTTGGACTGGCACTCAACTTCTCTGTGTTCTACTATGAGATCTTAAATTCTCCCGACCGTGCTTGTAATCTTGCTAAACAGGTTAGCATATTATTTCAATGTGTACTCGAAAGCCCATTCCGTAAATTCTTGAAAGCTTTATTCTCTGGGCCTAAATTTTTCTATTTGTGCTTTTCCAAGGCCTTCGACGACGCTATCGCCGAGTTGGACACCCTCGGAGAGGAATCATACAAGGATAGCACTCTGATCATGCAGCTTCTACGCGACAACCTCACCTTGTGGACCTCGGACATGCAGGTAACAAAAGCATATTCCTTCGTTTCTTACCACACCGTGCTTGTGAATTGTCAAATACGATGAACCCGATGACTAATCATCCTTACAATATCCCTATTGTTGTTTTTTTTTCAGGATGATAATTCCGAGGAGATTAAAGAAGCACCTAAGCCCGACAACGAATAGCAACCCTCCTAAGATCGTATCATTGATTTTCTTTAGTAAGTTATGCTAATTTACAAACCAAGAATTGCTGCTTCTAGCAAATGTAGTCTCAGTTAGGTTTGGGAATTTTCTGCTTCTTTGTGATCATGTCTGTCTGTCTTTGTGATGTTTGGTATGTGGCTATGCAAACCCTTTCCTTGTTATTCTTAAATCTTAACTCGGGTATTTATTTAAATAGCTTTTGTCTTTTCCCTCTTTATCTTTGGTTTAAGATAACGACCCTTGCAATGATGAAGGGGCAGGAATAGGACAGCCACACTTTAGTAGTAGGCGTTTTCCTCATGGATGACATAGTAGAAAGTGGCCAATTGCATTCATTTCATGTATTTGCGGTCGTCGTTGATGTTTGTTGTGTTTTTGCTTGCACTTGGCTTGGGATAAAGACGTTGCTAGGACAAGGACAAGCTTGCTTCTTTTCCTTTAATTGCGGTCTCCCAAAAGTTGCGTCCATCATAAATAGAAGTCGACGCTTTTATCAATGGGGTTGGGATACTTTTACAGTTGGCCAAGAGTGAAGCAGCTACTACTGTTAAATGTCGGAGGGCACGTGAAAGTACTGATCTCTATTGGTATTTTAAAATATGTTATTGGGCGGGGGGAAAATGGGAAAAGAAGACACAAGAAATTCCAACAAGATAAACAAGAATATTGCAATCCAAAGAGACAAGGGGTTGTTGGGCTCTCGATATGCCTGTTTGTTTAGTATGTCCCTTTTGTTTTCCCTCGAATCACTTCATTTTTTCAGACATCCTTCGTAATGATTCTTTTCTAGCTCAGCTACACTTTTTAACTCTACCTTTATTTCTTTCCTCGTCCTGGAGCTCCCCCATTCGTTGTTGCATCGGCATGATCGTATTGGTAGTGATTCGGCGATATAAAATAGCTGAAACCTACGAAGAATCGTGCAAGCTCAAATGGCATCGAAGCAAACAAAGTTATCACAAAAAAAATCGAGAACGTAGATAGATACCCAGGGCAGATTTGAGACCGGACAGTTTGGTAGGGAGGATGAGTTTAGATGGTATTAGCTTTAGTTGGGTTTAAATAGTGGAGGGTATGAATTTTTACAGTGTTTTGTTGATGAATTTAAATAATGATCTCTGATGGATTTGATAGATAATTTTAGATGTTTTTAAGCTTAGTTAAATTAAATTACAAATTTATCCATAATTTGAATTGAATGTGTAATAAATAATGGTAATTTTGTAATTAATGCCCGAGATTAGCTAAAGTTAGGGTGAGTGGTAGCTTTAGTTAATAGCTTAATAGGAGTATTAAGGAGGTATAACTAAAGCCTACCTCTAAATAAACCCTCCTATCAAACACTACTTCACTTAATCCTAACCCCTCTAATCCTCCCTAATACCCCCAACCATACACACCCTTAGGGGTTCTTGTGATCCAATGTTCTGAAGGCCTCTGCATCAGTCCATGAGCCTAAAGAGCATCCTTCACAAAGCTTTGACGGAGATGGTGTTCTTGAAATTTCAGGTGCGAAATGATTGTTCTTATTCATTCCCAGAAGTAAACGACCCTGATGTTAGAACCCTGTAAAATCACGCCGGAACCAACAATAAAGATCCCAATTTAAAATAATGTGTCTGTTCCTAAGTTGAGTGAGGATAAAAACAAACTTGTGAAGAAAGCACGTAATATGCCCATAAAGGCATTCAATTGCCTTTAAAGTAACACAAGGGAAGAAGATTTCATGAAAAGAATTAGAGTTAGTTACCTTCAAGTAGGACATCGCATGATTACGTTGATATTACTCAAAAGCTAATGACTCGTCTTTGATGTCTTTCAGATATCAGTAGAATGGTATTAAAATCATAGAACGTGTGTGGTTTGAAAATGTTAAGCATTTTGTGACAGTCCAAAGCTGGAGGAGAAGAAACTTATATATAGCACTTGGATGATAAACAGTCATGAATATCTGACTACATAAACATAAGGACTAGATAGGTGATAAATCCACAGAAATCGATTAATTTTTTCCAATCATCACTTTCTATTGAACTCGAGACTAAACATACTACTCAAGCACGCTCGCCCCTTATCCTACGAGCCAATTGGATGTCTTTGGGCATTATAGTGACGCGCTTGGCATGAATGGCGCACAAGTTAGTGTCTTCGAACAGCCCCACAAGGTATGCCTCAGCAGCTTCTTGGAGGGCAAGGACAGCATGGCTTTGGAATCTGAGATCGGTCTGCAAAAAAGAATGCAAAGCCAACCATTACTTGTCAACGAATCAAAAGACGGAATTAGTACACTGTTTTTTTTTTCTTTCTGGGAAACGGAACTTAAAGTCCTGTGCAATCTCACGGACAAGTCTTTGGAAGGGCAGTTTCCTTATCAAAAGCTCGGTACTCTTCTGGTACTTGCGGATCTCACTGCAAGAATGGGACAGTGAAGCTCTATAGTTGGAAATTTTGAGTTAAGATAAATGAGGCCTTGGAAAAAACAAAAGCCAGTATGGTAAGATGATAGTTTTCCAAGTTCGTAGTAAATAGTAGTAGGGTGAGATGCGTAATCTTGACACGTACGAAGAAAAAGGTAAAAAGAAAACGAAGCAAATTAACAAACTCATCAGATACAAAATCCCAATACATATAGTCAGTGCGCAAATCAAATTATTAGTCAAACGAAAGGGAGAAGCACAAATCGCAGTCGATCGATTAATTTCATAACATATTCTGCGAAAGAAAGAAGCAAAAGCCTCACCGTAGAGCAACGGTACCGGGACGATATCTGTGAGGCTTCTTAACTCCACCAGTCGTTGGGGCAGATTTACGAGCGGCCTAAGCATTGAGTACAAAATTTATTACAGTAACAAAAGTATACCACTATCGAGTCGAGAAATCCACGAATTAAATAACCATTGAAAGAAAAATGAGGTGTCATTTAGGAGGACGAAATTGAATTGAATTAATTACCTTAGTAGCAAGTTGCTTCCTCGGAGCCTTTCCTCCAGTCGATTTCCGTGCAGTTTGCTTTGTACGTGCCATCTGCTAAAGCTGAAATACTCTATCAAACAAATATTAAAAAAAAACATAAATATCCAATGTTAATCCGTAATCACATCGTTAATCCACCAAATTTATGCGAAAAGATGGACAGCAATTTCAATCCACATACCAAGAAATTACATGATATGAAAAGCCCTAATCCTAAACTCCGCAACGAAACCCTAATCTCTATAAATATCAATCTAAGATAGGGCAATATCACAAACTCTCCACACATCAAACAGAAAAAACTCGCATTCAACAGACGAATGGTTACATATGAGAGTGAATCTTCAAAAATATATTTAAGATGTAGACGCACCTCTACCTCAAAGTCAAAGCTTCCTCTTTCTTCCGATTAAATCTGCTATGCGACTTCTGAAAGAAAAACGACGACTATGAGAGATATTTAAGAGAATTGTTACAATGACATCCATATACTATAGCGTATTTACAGATACACCCTTGACGGTAAATATTTTGCAAAAAAATTAAAACCACATCTCATTTAAAGTCGATTATTCCTAAGCCCATAATATTAAGATAAATATGTTTTAATATATGTTTATTAAATAATATTTTTTTGGTGTGACGATAATTATATAATATATCAATGCGAAATGAACAAGTATCTCGTCGTAACCTACGACTTTTATTATTTGGAAAGAAGCTGATACCTAAGCTCAATTAATTAAGGTCTAGACCGTATCTTTATATGATGTCAATGTTCTAACCACAATATCAAATCCTAGATGTTACCTATTTAAGAAAACCAGTTGGGTCTTCAGCTTTAATTAATCATATTACCATTGATTAACAATTTAAGAAAATAATGGGTACGGTAACAGTCTAAATAATGCGTCACCATCATAAAATATTTGAGACTAGGTATTACTCGGTTTAAATAAATAAAACATATTAGTAAAGTAACTATAGTGATTAGTGACGACTAAAAATTAATCATACAGTCCAAAACATCTCTTTCCCGATGGAATACGTGAAAGGCACTAAAATGGAACTTAATAATTCTTGAATGAAAATTTGCTTTAGCTTAAAGGCAATATGCCTTTTTTTTTATTTATAGTGAGCAATCAACTTAAAGCATATCTTTATACATATTAATAATTGGGATGTTTTCCCCTTTACGTGGGGAAATTTAAAAAGTGCCCATTCCACGATCCAAAAATAAGATAAAATACAAAAAATTAAAGCGAAAGGCAAAGAAAAAAAAAAGAATGCCAACAAGAATATTCCTGCCTATTAGCTACGTGAACGAAGTGGAAGATGTCACCTAAAGTAAGCAACAAAACTCCAAAATATGCTGTGTAGGAATTAGTGTGTACTCCTCTATAGGGAGTGAATGTCATATTTTCTTCATAAATATGCATGATTATTAGAAATTTCAATTTCGGTGTACTGTGGAAAATCAAATAGAACCTATAATATGTAGGTTTCTAATTCTTACGAAAGATAAGACATTCATTCGCAAGTAGATTTTAATCCAAAAATACATTTGAAATATCATGATAACCATAATTAATGCAACAGCTCATATGATCCATATGCCTTGTAAATAGAAGCCTCATTTGATCCCCCAAAAATTCTTCAAAAGTTTTCTTCTTTCTCTCATCACGAAATTTTATTTTTTTGCATACTTTGATGTTCAAAAATCATGTCTGGTCTGAATGCATTTGATAAGTTCATCGGTCTCGAAATTCGGAATGTTCTTATTACGAGCCATTTGTTGTTGTATGTTCATTCAAGTACATGGCGTCGAACGCTATTCTTGCTCTTTGACAATAAAATATATTTTGCATAACTTAATTTGGTATTTATATATAAATATATACACGTATAGACAATAAAATAAGTAATGACCCCTTATGAAATGATGTAAAAGACACCAAAAGAAAAGGCATAAAATTAAACTCTTGAAGGGTGAATGAATCTTACATCGTTACTATCTCAAACTCAGAAAACTTACTCCATGGATTTAGACGAAGATTCAAACCGATCCCTTCCATGAATGTTTTTATATTATATATTATTATTATTTTTTATATTTATTTCCACTCATCAGAGCAAATCCATGGCAGCGACGGCGCTTCATCGTCAGAAAACATAAGATTAGCGCCAGAGTCTTCATCAAGGAAGCTTTGCTCCTCAATCTTCACGAAGTAAAAGTCCTCGTGATTTCCGCCGACTGGCAACGATGAGACGTGGAAATTGACGGTGGCTCCGCCGCCCAAGAACTGATGATGATGAACATCAGCGGCGGCGGCGCGTGGGCTATTGCTGTTGTCTTCATTACCACCACTATTCAAAACTGCGCTCGCCGAATCACTGTCCGAAGATCCATCTTTGAACTCGCAAACCAATAAGTTACCATCGTTGAAGTTCTCCACAATCTCCATCTCAGTAGCAGCAGCAGTTTCTTGATCGATTCTTTCATCAGACGCAACAATGGCTTCATCTTCTTTAGCAGCAGAAACTTCGCTCGTTTTCCCATCTTCTTCTCCACTACTCAGCTTTTCCTTCAGCTCCTTAATCTACACAGACAAAAAACAAACAGATTATTACGTTGTTTGCCATGATCACAGTTCACAAACTGTACATATACGTATAGATGTAATAATAATGAAACCTCTTTGAGTAAAGAATCGTTATCAAGCTTGAGTTTCTCGCAACTGAGCTTAAGCCCATCGTAATCTGCTTTAAGTGCGCCGTAATCTCTCTCCAACTGCTTCGTCTTCCACCGAGCGCGGCGGTTTTGGAACCAAACGGCGACTTGTCTCGGCTGAAGGCCGAGCTCAAATGCCAGCTTTACTTTCCTCTCAGGCTCGAGCTTGTTCTCAACTTCGAAGTTCTTCTCTAGGGCTCTGACTTGGTCGGCGGTAAGCCTCCTTTTCTTCTCCGGCGAACCCTGGCCGGACTCGTCTATACAGCCGCCGTCCTCGTCTAGCCCATCTAACATGGCCTGAAATTCTTTGCTGTATATGTGATCATCTCCATCTGCAAACGTCAAACAGATCAAGAACAGTTCTTGAAATAGCTAGAAATTATCAGCCCAGATAAATATTCCATGAACAAAGTGAGCACCTTTACAATCAGAACTGGCGATTCTCTTCATTTCTTGATTGCAAGCAAGACAACGCAGCTTTCGTTATAACACAACAAATATGTACCACTTGACTGCTTCTATGAGGGGTTTTGTTTTGTTTCTTTAATCAATTAGCTACTGATATTTTTCGTTTTTCTTTTCTTCTCCAATTGCAGAGCAGCTACAAAAAACCCAAGAGGCACAGTTTCGCATGCTGCAATGGTGATCATCACAAAGCTGCTTCTGAACTTTCTTGGGTACTCCATTTCTTTGTTTTTCCAACATTTTCGGTGAAGAAAAGGAAGTACCCAAACAAAACCCAAGAAAGTTGAGAGGAAAAAGGGATGTAATAGAATAGCACAGTCGTAAAGATCCTTAAAGGTCTTATTTTTCTTTCACATGGCGACGATTATTAACACAATCAAAATCAAGGAGGAGATAAGTTCTCTTGAGAGAGTGTGCTTTTGTGTCATGAAAACATTGAGCAGAGAGAGTGCTCTTTAAATAAAAAAAAAAATGCGTGTTCTCATCTATGGTTAGAATCTAACTGGGGTTAGGTTTACGTTCTACTTCGGGGTTTGGGACGAAATGAAATGAGTGCAAATTCATTGCAAATGCAAGTTTCGCCGTCGGTCATTTTCAGTATTTTTTTAGCAAGAGATTTTATTACAAAAAGAACAAAAGATAATGGTGTTTTTTCTTTTTTTTTTTTCAGTTACGGTCAAATATAACTACGATTTTTTCAGAGAAGTAGGGACTCTGGCTATCGGGTAATGATATATACACATATTTAAGGGACATATTAGATTGAGAATATTGCTCAATTAAGATAACAAATCAGTGTACAATCCGCACATATTTAAGGTAAAACGTAATTCTAAATTTTATCTTTTAACTTATATATGTCGGGCAGGAATACTCATATGGCTACTCTTTTAACTCAATTTGAGATTTTATATTCTCTGCGAAAGAAAGAAAATCACGACTTCCAAAAGGTTCGATTGATAAGATTTTCTACGATGATTATTTATTATATATGATTGAATACGTATATATGAACAATTAAACATACATATTGACGTTTATTGTTATACTATAATGTAAATTAGCTGTGAAAGCTGATATGAATCAACTTGATTCCGTCAGCGTATCACATATATAATATATTTACTCTCTCTCTCACACACACACATATATATACATTATATAATATATATATTATATATATATATATATATGAATCAACGTCTGAACCCAATCTTTTACTAATGTTTTTTTTAGTTTAACCAATTTGCGCCTAATTTGATAATACTATAATGTCTCGCTGACTAATTTTCATATCGGGAATTTAATTAAGGATATATGAAATAGCATCAACAAATAGATTTTCGCTGGCGACACAATACCAAAAGTTTGCCTGGTTTTGTCATAAAGCTAATTTAATTTACATGTTACATCGGACAGTCGGTGGAGGTGCCTATATATAATTCAAAATATGAATATTCAACATATTTAATTTAATATAGTTATTGGGTTTGGATACCTACTAAATCGACATATTGCCGTTTGGTTGTTCAGAACAGCAATTTAGATTTATATTTTATACACTTATTAGATGTAACCTAAACCACTTATCGACTCGATTAATGTCTATAGTGAATACTACCACATAATTTTTTTTTTCCTTGCTACAATCAAAGATCTAAGAATACCTCATAAAAACGACGGTACAATTTTTCTTAAGGAAAATAAATTTATACACTTAATCATAATATCGTTACACAAGAGATTTTAGCATGGCTGTCGTCATGACCAATATGGTGGTTCTCCTTTAAACTGATTATCCTTAGCTAAATTCTATATATGCATGTAAGGTACACTTGTCATTTAACTAATAGTAAAAATTAATTTGCTCTAAATCATGCATTTATTTCACTAAATGTGATAAGTCCTCATCGCGACCTATAACTCTGTGCTTGATGTTTCAACGTTAAATAGAACCAATAGTTGTCCATTAAATCATGAGGTGATACAATAATATATGTGACGTCATGGTTTCAACTCATCTGTTCTTTTCCTTTCCTACAGTAGTTGGATAAGTCGTACACTGCATAGTTAGGGTTTATGTAATAATCATCATTCTGTTCACTGATTAAAACGCAAATCGATTTTTTAGATAATGGATATTAGCCCTGAAAATAATGGTGCTCTTATGTGTTCGTGTTCCTATATTGATGTAACTCTTATGAAGTGATAATACGTTGATTTATTAGATATGACCCTTTAGTGAACTGAAATTTATAAGACCCTCTATAGTGATTCTTGAAATGCATATTTATTATTGCTATCATTTTTTTTTCTGTTCATTGATGGGTTGCTTTGTGGGGTTGGGGATAAGCAGACAAAATCTGTAAGTAGGTGAGTTGTAATAATAGTCATCATGCAAGTAGTTGTAGTTGCATGGATACATGTTGTGTTCCATTCATGTGGGACAAAATATTTAATTTATTATTTTTATTATTTTTTGGCGACAAAACCTAGAAGCATGATTTTCTTTTTTTAATAGGCAGATTCGAACGTTTTTTTATCATGACAAACAAATCTGCAAAACCCTTAGGTGAACTTTATTAAGATTGTGTAGTAGTATAATATTCAACAATAGTTAGTTTAATTTTACTTCTTTTACTTTAAAATATCTATTGTGCCGACCTCCATAAGCACAAGTCAACATTCTCGGTCGCCCAAAACTTTATCATATGTTAAAATCTCGAGATTTTATTTTTTCAATTTTGCCAACAGAAAAAGTCAAACTTTGAAGACTATAGTTTTAATTGCCAGCTATTAAGAGTGGCACCCCACGACCCACCGTCTTCAGATCATGCCCATGACAATTTATATCTTGAACTTAATCCATTGAATATTCAACATGTTGATAAAATATAAAACGTTTCGAATCTACTATCGAGTTATATATATATTTATTAAATAGATTACAAGGACGGGCATAAATTAGAGATGAACATGGGCCATGCGCTTTAATATAGGGCAAACGTTCATCAATCTAAAACTATTAAGCTGAAAGTGACCATGAATGGACACATGAAATAGTTCTACTTCCTATACTTTCGCGAGAGTAGGAAACGTAGTCATTTTCATTTATTTTTTATTTAGCATGCAAGTGGGCGGTATTATTTATTATTCATATGGTGTCAAAATCTAATGCATTAACAAAACTAGTATTTACAGAATACTTAAGCCTTGTGCTATAATATACAATTATCTTTTCTATTAATTTGAGTTCTTTGTAATTCAAAACTAAAATGATAAGGTTAATTTAATTGTGTATTGTTTTATAAAAAATTAATTTGTAAGGAATTAGAGAATAAAAAACTGAAAGGTAAATAGTAATTAGGCTCGACTTGTTTAAGCTTCATATTCGCTTCAAATTAACATAGACAATTAGGGGAATCACAAATGACGTTGTGTATGATACATTCTAGACGATGTTTAGTTAGTAGTGGTGAATGGAAGAATAGCTTTAGCTCCAATATCGAAAAGAATATATACGTGCATGCATGTAATATGACGACAAAAGGGTAATTAATAAGTTATTACAATGAATTTTTCTTACGTATGGCTCGCAAACGGTAGGCATCTTTTTCTTGATGCTTTCTTTTATAATTTACGAGCGCTACTGCAGTCCAAAGTTTGGAGTCCAAAAGCAAGAAAAAGAAAAAAAAAAGTAGAATCTTGATCACGACTTCGCTTTGTTTTGCTTTTCGGTGTCCTTATCAATGGTGAAAAAGATATGTAAATTCGATTTCAAAATCCTATCGAAGTTTCAATATTAAATTAAAGATCCTGTAATTAGAAAATAAATATATATTTCTGTCCTCGATGAATCATAACGCCGTCGACGATTTCGACGTGAAGAAGATGATTCGAATGCCATCACTCTCTATAATCAAATATATATAATGAAAGTACCTTATCTCTTCGCTATACATCATAGTCCAATCTGGCCTTTTTCTTCGTGCGATTTTCTAGTTATAGAAAATGGTCCATAATGAGAGGACAAGTTTTTAAAGTCATTGGAGTGGGCTAACAACCTGGAAATTATGAGTAAAAATTTATTATAACGACATTACAATTAAGATTAGGGATAATAATGTAACCATGAGAGGCCATGCTATTCGAATGATAGTAGAGGGAATGATACTAATATTCAAGCATGTCCTTAATACTGCATAGAAAGGGGAAAAAAATCATACTTGAGAGAGTGCAACATTCATTCACAGAAGCTAATCATTTTGAAGCTAATAAATCACCAACAGATTGCAAATGGCAAATTGCATAGAGATAAATGATATTTAAAAAGCCGCAGCAGCAGACGATGGATGAATCATGCGTCGTCTATCTGATCCTGCGTCGACACAAAGAAAAAAAGAAAACAAATATATTTCAATCGATATAGATAATAGCGCATATAATTTCGTCGAGAAAATCTAGCGTATGCCCATTAAAAGACGTACCACACTATTTGTTCTACTCTGATTTTATTACGCGATTCATTTCATGTGTATGTAATGAGAAGAGTTGTAACGGTTGTTTATAATTTCCCGAACCTGCATGTCTGAGGTCCAGAGAGTGAGATTGTCCCTGAGGAGTTGCATGATGAGAGTGCTGTCCTTGTACGACTCTTCGCCCAAAGTGTCCAATTCAGCAATAGCTTCCTCAAAAGCCTGCGTGGGTGTATATGCGATATATATATATATATATATATATATGAAGGACAATTTTAGTAACCTATCGTCAAGAAAATAGACGATCGCAAAATGCTGCTACTTTGATTTAGTATGTATTGATATGGGAAAAGATAAAAGGCGATGGATGACATGAGACGAGTCATATATTTGGCGCAATTTAGTAATAAGAAAGCATTATACATTTTAGAAGGATTTTGATGAACGACACACGGGCAAAAGGGATGCGCAAATGTGCACGCAATGGGCAGTAAAAATGCAGATGATTTTCTAGCATCTGATAGGTAATGAACATTTTCGAAGAAGATAAAAGTGGCGGAGGACCTGTTTGGCCATGCTACAAGCCTTCTCCGATGCATTTAGAATCTCATAGTAAAACACAGAGAAGTTCAATGCCAAGCCCAGCCGTATAGGGTGCGTTGGAGAAAGATCAGCAAGAGCAATATCCTGAAAATAGTCGACGAAAAAGGTTTCGCGATCAATTAAATATCAGAAAACATCACTTGCACGTACGTAAACAAATGCAGCCACTTAACAGAGATAAACAAACTTATTTATAAATTTCTGATTTTCAAAAAAGTTGACCAGGGATCCGTCTATTCCCGGCCAGCCTCCTGATTTTAACATATAAACCTAATACACCTCATAAATGCATACTTGTCGTAATGCCACAATATATAGTGAATAGAAGTAAAGAACAGGACAGTTCATGCAATACTAAGAAGAAAACGGTTCCATTCCATTAATGGAAATACCGAAAAACTCTTTTTAGGTCTTGATTGTTCAAATTCTAACCACATTTTAACAGTCGGTAATAAGTCAATAGACTAAAAAAATCCTTTCTTCGCACCAAATTTCTATCTCAGATCATCCTGAATTATGTTAAACACGAAACGGCCAAGCCCGCAGATTACGTATTTAATCAAGAGGCTTCCATACATAAGTTCACAGTGAATTTCCTAGGATCATCTTAACATAGAAAGCTGACTGAATTTACAATCTTTTCATCAACATATCCTCACCTATCCTACCCGCAGAAGAATCATAAAACTTTCTACTGAAACCCATAAACATATATACCCCCAAACAACCATCTAGGAAGTCAGATCTCATCCAGACAAATTTCAATCCTCAACATAAGTTAAACTGCATCTAAATTCTCACCTGAGCGGCCTTGTAAGCAACCATAGTCTCCTCAGCCGCCTCTTTCCTCTCATCCCCAACCTTAAACTCGGCCAAGTACCTATGGTAGTCCCCCTTCATCTTCAAATAGAACACCTTCGACTCACCACTCTCCGCCGAAGGAATCAGAAACTCGTTCAACAACCTCAGAATCCCCGCACAAACCTGAGAAAGCTCGCTCTCGACCTTAGATCTATAATCCTTCACGAGCGGCACGTGATCGTCGTTCTTACGACTCTCCTCCTTCTGCTCGATCGAGCTCACGATGCGCCACGCCGCGCGAAGAGAACCGATGACGTTCTTGTACGCCACGGACAGCAGATTCCGTTCCTCGACAGTGAGCTCGGACGGCGACGCCGCTTCCACGAGGCTGTCCATGTACTTGACCATCTCCTCGTAGCGCTCGGCTTGCTCGGCGAGCTTAGCCATGTAAAGGTACTGTTCGCGGGTTAGAGCCATTCTCGCCTAGGGAGAAGATTGGGAGATTTTTGGGGTTTTGACTGAAATGTGTGTGGACTGGCGAAGGGCTTTATCTTTTTTAAACACGCTTTTGCAGCCAGCGTTTTCTGTGAAATCCACAATGCAAAACCTACCTATATATTCACGAAACCCTAACTCTAAACCCCATAGCTCGTGGCGCCTCAATGCTTCTCCCAATTTACAGTGTAATGGACACTTCGATGCTAACGAGGTTCGCTATCGATCCCTTACAAAATCCCTAGACTCATCAAGCAATCCAACACTTTGGTCTTGTTCGATGCGCTTAATTAGTCTCCTTGTCTTTGCAAATTTTCAGTTTTTGTACGTCTATGCTTCTTTCCTCGTGGTGCCGATGGATTCATAAATCTGTGGATCATGTGTTTGCTAATGATGCTCAGCCATGTTTATGTTTTCGGCTCTGTGCGATAGGATTTTTGTTATATATTGTCGTGTTTGGTGCACAATCTCTCTCTCTCTTTTTTTTTTATATGTTTATGTTTGTGGATCTGCGAAGACAACGGTGTCTGAGCATACTCTGTAGTCTGACTGAGATAATGTTACACCTTTTGGCTTAATTCTTCTACCATTCATCAGATGAGATTTATGTAACGTTAAGATGAACGACTCTCCTCTGTTTTCAGTATAGAGGAGTCTATGGAGTCAATAGCATCTGATGAGATTGAGAAGGCTAGTGACTGTGATGCTGAACCTCGTCGAATGAGCTGTAGCAGCTTGACGAGGATTTAGAAGGCGATGTTCTTCCATTTACGTGAAGCACCACAAAAAGTTTCCGACTTTGGCTTCATAAAAGAGGTAAAAGGAGTTTCGAGTCATATCACTTCATAATAAGGCACTGTTTTTTGGACCTTCGATACCAATTCCCCTTCTGTTTGCTATAGCATGGTTGCTGTGATGAGTAATATTCTAATATATTTGAAAGCGTATTATGCTTGATGATCTGATCGACTATCACGTCGACCTGAGCGGTTACCTGAGCAACCTTGTACTTTTCTCTTGTATTACCTATCCAACTTGTTAATCGCCCAACTCCATTGGGAACATGCCATGTGGACATTAAAACATGCACATGTGGCATCGTTCATCAATGGAGTTGGGTTACAAACCCAAGTGGGTCGGTAAGAATAGACACATACTTTTTGCTTCAAAAACCTTGCAACTATTAAGCTCTTTGTATAATGTAACTGGAACTCATGGGTCTTGGCTACATTTTCTTGGCTTCAAAAACTCTTCAGCTTGTTAAGTTATTCTTTGTAACTGGGAGCTGTTTTCTGCTATCCTTTTTCTCTTATTTTATGCCATAGTTTAAATTAAACTGAGCTAACTTTCTCGTGATTAGCATAGAAAGATGATTTGGTTAATGAAAATTGGGCAGGCCAAGCTATAAGTCTTTTGGCTCGAAGGACTGCTTTATGGCAACGGATCTTCGAATTGAGAAAGGCAAAGACGATCGACCAAACTGAAAATGCAGAACTTTGATAATATTATGTTGCTTCTCGATTGGTTGAGGTACACTACTTACATTGTTTGGATTTGAAGATAAATCTTGGACACCGTTGCTTGATTTTTTTGTCATTGTTTAACTTAACTTGAGATCGACCCATTTCCTTGAACTACTTGAGCCCTTGAAAGATTTATTGGCTCTTTCAGTGAATCAGTTGCACGACGTGGTCGATAAGAAAGTTTCCGTAATAGTCTGCCGAGGTTTGTGGGACCACATGGGTCGGGACTTGCTGAGATTTGTGGAGGGAAAGAGGGAGAACAGTGCATATGTACAGAGCCTCAAGAGTAGCTGTAACCGTAAGCCAAGATTAGTTTTAGATTTTATCTCTCTTTTTTTTCTCGTCCCATTCAACGTTCGATATTCGAATTCTTTTGCGATTAATTTCAGGTTTTGGACGTCGCGTTTGGCTCTCAAATGCAGCAGCTGCTCGGTGCGTTATGGAGGTGAGATCCATGCTATGTAAGGATACTACGAGCCACAGATGCTATTGCTAGCAAGTGTTTATTTACTAAAGACCGTTTGAGTTGAAGCAAATTCACAAAGGATAATTAGTACATTCCTATTTTTATTGTTAACTCATTTAAAAAAAATAAACTGAGGATAAAATTGTAATAGAATAAAATATTTAAGGGTAAAATTATAGCAATTTATAGTCATCCCTCGCACCTAATACAATGGAATAGATAATTTTCACCTTATTTTTATGTAATATATTTTAATCCCTTTCTTATTATGGAAAATATAGTCCTTGTTTGATTCATGATACGACGAGTATCTTAACTTTACTTTATTTTACTTTACTGATAGTATTTAATCACGTTCAATGCGGGCAATAAAATTAAACATTATCTATGATTTATTAGTAATTTATGATTCATGATACGACGAGTATCTTAACTTTACTTTATTTTACTTTACTGATAGTATTTAATCACGTTCAATGCGGGCAATAAAATTAAACATTATCTATGATTTATTAGTAATTTAAAAGGTCTAAATGAATGATAAATTGGGGAAAATGAAGGGTAAAGTTGAAAATTAAAAATTGGAAAGTAAAATTGGAATAACAAAAATTTGAAGGGCAAATAGAGTTGTTAATTAAATTAACAGATCAAGTTAATTATAAAGATGATATTACATGGTTTTCTTTATCATCTGTTATATAAAACTAGCATGCCGTGGCCGCACGTTGTGCGGTTGCGAGAAAACTTCAACCCAGGGGAAAAAATCTTACAGAGTGAAAATTGTACAAACAAAAGGTATAACATCAACGACGTTATTTGAGCTGAGGGACAAGTCGGAATTTTATTTACTGTGTTGAAGCTTCATCATGTACTCGAGAAGACGTCGTAGACATTCGCATAAACGATGATTTCTCATGTTTCAAAGAAACATTGATAACGGTGGTTGCAGTTGCAACGGGACCTTCTCTGTACCAAATTAACCACTAAATCATATCGTCTGATGCTAAGATAACATGTTGCATGACACTGAGTGCCTTCATTCACTTAACTCAGCGAACACGTGGTATGCGACTCGATTATTCCCTTAATTCACCCAATTCATCAAACACATTGTGTGCGACACGTGTATTCCCGCAAACGCTTTCAAAAGTTAAGAGCATTCTTGACATTGGAAAACCACTGATGCTTCAAGATCAAGACACGAATCCAACCACCTCAGTCGCTCTTGTCTATTTGTATCGGTATCGTAAGACCTTCTAGTACAACCGTTACATCGACAAAAAAATGCCCCCAACTTTCCATTTTTTCACTCAATACAAGATAAAATAAGGTAAGGTTAGGTGAACAATATCAGCAGAACACAATCAAGATGAAAGCATCAAAGTCTGTCTTAAACTCAACAAGCTGAATATTCGCAAGTATATGATCAACGTTGTTTACAAAGATTTACACTATAAATTCGGGGATTTCGTGAATAGAGATAGAGAGATTGTATAAACTACAACTACCACCGAGGCGTCCGCCTCCTCTCACACATTACCGTTCGAGCCCATTCAGATAACCACCACGCCTTCGCCACCCAAAGTGCTCTTCCCTCAGTTCCTATCTTCATCTCTTGCAAGAAATCAGAGATATGATTATGGTAATAATTGATACAGTTACTCTTTATCTCGGTACAATTTTCAACCTTATCATTGTCGGACGATGTCTGATTGCTGCTTGCGAGGGAAGCTGCACAGAGGTTTTCAACACAACATTTTGACTTAACACGAAGTTAAAGACAGATGGAGACCGATAGATAAGCATTTCTACTCTTCATCGAATGTGGAGGGCAAAGCTTTGGAACCCTAATAATGAGAATCCTCCTATTTGAATTTCCAAACAAAATCTAGAATGGGAGAGGCGAGATTCAAATCTGTAATCTGTTCACACGCGCACGCGCACACACACTGGTATCTATGTGTTTACCTCATGAAACCGTGATGATTAAATTGCACAGGTCGTGGGGACGCCAAAGTACATGTGCCCGGAAATTCTATCTGATATTCCGTATGGTTACAAATCGGATATACGGTCTTTACGTACGCAGTAGAAAAGCTAACTTTCTACACACAATTCAGTCCCGTCAGTAACAGAGAAAATCTTGTTTCAGGCTGCTGTATGTTTGAAATTGCTGCTCATTCGCCTCCATTTAGAGCAGCTGTGAGTCTCAGCTTCAAATTCGTGAATCATAATTACTCCATAATAAATCTTTTTCGCTGGTGATTAGATAAAATTTCCCTTTTATTGTGCTGATCAAATAGGATATGGTGGGACTCGTCAACAAGATAAACAGATCGAGCATGTCTCCTCTCCCTACTATATACTCTTCGCCACTGTAAGCTACCAATTCCTAAAGTTCAGCTGCATTTCTGCTATCAGCATAAGAACAATACTTCGAATCGTTATTACTACAGGAAGCAGGTGATCAAAAGCATGCTTAGAAAAGCCCCGAACATGGAGATATATGTAATTTATGATGGTAAAATGGTAATTACACTAATAATTTTTTGTTAAAAAAAGAAACGAAAATATGAAGTAAAATTCAAGGGGAATCATTCAAGCAGTTTCAAGGTATTGAATGTACAGGCAGAAAGAAAACTTGAGACAAGTAACCAATCAAAACACTGAAAGAGAGGATTACTACCAGCCCACACAAAAAAAATGATGTAAAATACGAATGATTCTTATTATTGCCTTGCCTTTTTTAATCAAATGAGACCTCTGTCATTTAACAAGCAGCAGAAAAAGGGAAAGTAGTAGAGAAGACAGACAACTTAAATGCGGCGAATACCATCTATTTTGATATGTTCATCAAATGCATCAAATATTGCGAGATCAACAGTTCAACGAAGCTGTAATTCGACCGAAGGACCTAAGGAGGTCTGAAGCACCTAAGGAGGTCTGCTTCTAGTAGCAGAAGTGAGTACTCGTGAAGATAGAAAAATAGAAATAAGCTAAAACACCTATTACAAATCAGAAAGACAAAAGAAAAACAGAGGAAAAACAAAAGGAAAAACAGACTGAGTAAAACGAACAAAGTTTTGGATCCACTACAGTAAATACAACTCATAAATCGACCGAAGGACGCTAACACATATTTAGCAGCAAACCCATACGGAAAATTAGAATAAATACCTGAGTTAAGTGTGTGGGAAGATGGTGAGGCTGTGGTCGTTCATATAATTCTTCTATCTTAAATAATGGAGAAGAAAAAGAAGATAAGAACCACCGTTTGATCTGACCAATAAAATACCTCAACACTGGAACACAAATTAAAAGCTGTCATTTAATTTATTTAATTTGTTAAATGAAAATTAATATATGACCTGAAACCGGTAAGAAACTGGCGATAAACAGGTCAACTCATCCTTTTATATATAGAAAGAAGCGTAAGGATCCACTGCCAAATTGGTCTGCAAATTTGACAAATGATTATTTACATTTTTACCCTTAATTGCTAATTACAATTTAACTTTTGAATATTTTAATTTTAGATCATATCATATGTATTCGTTGAAAGAATGTTGGAAATCATCAATATGCGCATTGTTCCCTTGCTTTTTCATGGTTTTCTTTACTTTACTTATGGTGGCATTCAACACATGCTAATAGAATGTTGTTGTAGTTTACCTAATTTAGCAAATTGATCAACTCCCGCAACTACAAAGGATAATTTTTTGAGAATTTCTCGTCGCTAGATTTGGCAATACTTTTGCATGTTTTTGTAGTTCAAGT
This sequence comes from Craterostigma plantagineum, assembly GCA_027422505.1. NCBI lineage: Eukaryota > Viridiplantae > Streptophyta > Magnoliopsida > Lamiales > Linderniaceae > Craterostigma > Craterostigma plantagineum. The sequence goes on from JAPQWV010000001.1 coordinate 29,678,320, forward strand.
CATGTGCAAAGATCTGCCTATTTCATCAAATGTTTTCTACGTCAGATGTGACAGAAATTCTCTTACGGTCTTGTTTTTAGGATCAATAAGGAGCGTTTGATTGATTCGTATAAGTGTTCTTTCATTCTTTTTATTCAATAATCTTATTATACTAAGTCTTGTACTTCTCTTTTTCGGTTCGTGTTGCATGTTTCTTTGATGGAAGTTTATATTCATTTAAAGACAAAACTTTATCTCACAAAAAGGACACACGTTTTTGTCAAAATAGTCTGTCCCATTTATTATATTTGTTTATTTTTTGTTTCATCCTTTGACTCGTTTGACTTTATTGAGGATTCGGTTAAACGTACTTTTCCAACTGAAAACTGAACTTGGTGAGGTTGGACTTATTTCACTTGTTTATTGATTTATCTCTTTTCATTGGCATAGGTTAAGGTTTAGTTCACCAACTAAACCATGAATTTGAGTCCTCCAAATTCTATTGAAAACTCCCGCGTGCAGCACCAACAACCCCTAAGGTCCCTAACTAGAAAATTATAAATACACACTAATCCATTAGTTGTATATTCTTTTACTTGTCCACAAAGGTTTTATTATTATTATTATACAATGCCATCATAGTTTATATAATTCAATTTCTGAGTCGAGTTTGAGCGGGCTAAATTAATCCTTGCTATTTTAATGGTGAAAAAAAGAATAGACAATATCTTAAAAGAGGTTATAAATATTTTGACTAACCACACCAATCCCCACTTATAGATATTCCTACTTTGAATAAGAATTTATTAACAAATAACGAATTTTGATCGAATCCCAATTCGCAATGGGAGACATGATAATTGAATTGATGATCTAATACATTATTTTCTGACAAGGAAGCCACCGCATTCACTTGTGTATTCCGACATTATAATTAGAAAATAAACAACGCTAGTCATACATTTATTAGAAACATCTAATTATATATCTATAATCGAAGGTGGTGTTTAAATATAGCACTTAATTCTCTTCACCGCAAAGCTAGTTTTCCCTCTACTCATCTCACATACAAGAATACTCTCTCTCTCTCTCTCTCTCTCTCTCTCTCTCTCTCTCTCTCTCTCTCTCTCTCTCTCTTCTTACAGACAGAAACGAGTAAATAAATGGTGTCTTCCACCGCTTAAAACCATTGCTTTCCCTTATTCGAATTCCATGGTTATGTTCTTTGCGAGCTTTCAGAATTCAACCTGAAAATTCCTGCACCTGCAATCATGCAAGGTATATATATACACATGAATTCCATCTGTTTCTACTTTCAATTTTCATGCGATTGATAACCAAACAAAAGCTATGTCGTTTTTCAACGAAGGAGGTGATGTTAATAATACCGCGGAAGATAATCAAGAAAACAGAGACAACCAAGAAAAAGACACCAACACATCATCGTCCTCGGAACAATCGTCGCCGAGGGGCGTCCTCGAAATCCCAGTTTCCGGCACTTCAGAGTCAGACGATTCTTCCTATGACGTCAGCACCGGCGAGGAGAAAGAGTTGGTGAATCATGGGAACTTGCAGTGGAAGAAGCTGCTCAATCTTGTTAGGAAAAAGTCCGTCGTGAAGTTCTCGACCATCCCTCTGCTGTACGGCTACGGTTACCTCTCTAAGAAGGCGTTTAGGAAGAGGCTTGTGAGGAATCGAAGCGCCGAGGAAGCTTCCATGGATTGCTCGGCGGCGCCGGAGACTAAACCGTCTTGGAGGAACTTCACTTACGAAGAGCTCAAGCAAGCCACCGAAGGATTCAGCCCAGGTGTGTTTTATCTGTTCTCTGTTTTTCATGCTCTGTTTCTTATATATGTAAAGCACTCTTTCATGCTCTGTTTTTTCGGTCTCTGTTTTCCTCTGTTGAGAGAAGGTTAACAACAATGTTTTTGGTTCTGAATTCTGATCTGATGGTGATGGGATTATTACATGTGGGTCGGATTTTTGTAGTATTTATTGGTACCATAAGGGTTTGTTGTTATAGTATCAACATTACATAAATGTTCTTGAATGCTCAACATGTGCTTCTGTTTTCTTGATTAGGTTGATCCTTTAGCAGTTTTGCATTCCTCCATATCCCAAGAATCATTCAATTAGACGTACAGAGTCGGCATTTCTTAGGACTATTCTTTGATCTTTATCATATGACAAGTTAGAAAGGTTTCATTACAATGCTCTAAAATGTTGACTCAAAAGTTGTCGCTTTTCATTTTTGTCCCCAGGTAGCAGATTTCACCGCTTTCATAGGCATCATCACATAAATTAAATTATTTAGTCACATCACAGCCCCAATAAACGGGCTTTTTAATTAAAATAGGGGAATTTGAACCCAAATTAGCTAAAATAGGGTTAATTTGGTGGAAATTAATAAAATCGAGTGAAACGCGGCTATTAACAGCGACGATGCAACCATTGCCCGCGACGCTGACGTGGAAATTAATAACAATCGCGAAAATAAAGGTGGGCCCGGCAGGGCCCGCATGTGGCCCGCGTCGCACTTATTGGATGCGTCGTCGCGGTTAATAGCCGCGACGTTTGACCTAGTCACAGTTACACCCACCAATAAACCCACTAACGACCCACTACGACCACTAACGACCCACTAACGACGGCCCATACGATAATGGGTCACCGCGTTTAATGGACGCGTCGTCGCGCCTATTGCCTGCGACGACGCGTTTAATAAACGCGGCTTTTTCCCCTATTTAAAGCCACTCAATTTTCGAAATTCAATTCATACAATTTCATACATATCCAATATGGTGTCTAGAAAAATTCAAATAGTTGTTTATTATGGCGGTGAAATCATACACGAGTCAAACACCATACAGTATAGTCTTGAACCCATCGGTTATCGACGAATTCGTCGCGATACCAATTTCGAGCAATTTCTTAGTATGCTGTACGACATGACTTCTGTCGACAGCAATGCTTTCTTTTTAATCGTTCGTGCGAAGAACGAGTACTATCACACTCACAACTGTATCATAATATCCTGCTATTGTCTAGTGATGCTGACCTGGCATACTTCTTGGATCCCGACAATGAGCTCGATTACATCGAGGTCTTTGTCGAGGCAACCGAGATCGTTCAGTCCGAGCGCAACGTATATCCTCCCGACGAGTACACGAATCCCGCGCCGAGCTTTTCGTTTCCTGACATTGCTTCAGTTACTGAAGGATTGACGAATATTTCGTTTGCCCCTGACGAAGATATACCTTCGAGCAGCCATTGCATTCCTATTAGTTCGACGGTGGCGCAGCCTGAGATCGATCACGACGCCGTCCAAGATGACGTCAGTGACTCTGAAGCCGATGACGAGGGTGGGGCACTAGACGATTTGCCAGATCCCGCAAATGCCGATGATGAAAATGACGATGAACCAATGCCAAGTGAGCTAGAAGAGAATAGAGCATTATACCAGTCGGTGCCGTTTAATACCTCTTATCAAATGGCTCCCACAGAAGAGGGCGAAACTGGTGGTGATTTTTACGACACTGACGATCCCGCATTTTACGTAGGTATGACGTTTAATAGCAAAGAACAATTAAAATGTGCTGTTAACGATTACCATTTGAGGGTTGTTAGACGTGAGTACCACGTGACCGAAAGTAACAGAACTGCATGGAGCGTGAGATGCAACCACAACGACGATTGTAACTGGACACTGCGAGCAGTCTTCAAACCGAAAAATTTTTTTTGGAAGGTGACGAGATACGGTGGACCGCACACATGCTTCACGCACGAGTTGGCCAGCACCCATCGTAATGTTTCGCGTACTGAAATCGCGAGAATATTAATCCAAACGGTAAAGAACGACCCACAGTATTTACCTAAAAACGTGCAACAGCTCGTAAAAGATACCTTTGGGTACGATATTCCGTACATTCAAGCATGGCATGGACTCAAGCGAGCAAAAGAGATTGTTTATGGTACTTGGGAAACGTCAATCCAACAGCTTCCTATATTCATGAAAGCGTTGCAACGATACAACCCCGGAACGGTGGTGAAGTGGTGGCATCTTCAAGACATGTCTGGAGTGAAAAATTCGGATATGTATTTTGGGCATTCAGACCTTGCGTTGACGGCTTCAAGCATTGTCGTAGAGTGGTCTGTGTCGATGGTACGCACTTGTATTCGAAGTACAAGCATAAAATGTTGATTGCATGTGCACTCGATGCAAATCAGAAAATTTTTCCACTTGCGTTTGCCATCGTTGCTGGGGAGGAAAGCTTACATTCTTGGAGATGGTTCTTGAACTTGCTCAATGTTCATGTATTGGAGGGACAAGGGGTATGCCTAATTTCAGATCGCCATCCAGGTATTTTCAATTAAAATAGATCAAGTTGTTGGTTTTTTATTTTTTACTAAAATAAGTTTATGTTACCTACGAACTGTACTGCAGGTTTACTGTCCGCAGTAGAACAGCTCGACGCTTATAGGTCTCCAAACGGCGTGCATCGTTATTGTTTGCGTCACGTCGTCTCAAATTTTAACAAAGAGTTCAAAGACAGTGACCTAAAGAAATTGTGCCACAGAGCAGGGATGGCGCATACGGTTGAAAAATTCGAACGGATAATGGAGCATCTTAAGAGTCTACGCAAAGAATGCTACGATTGGTTGCGCGCTATTGATCGAGAAAAGTGGACATTTGCTTACGATGGTGGGCTTAGGTGTGGTTCAATGACGACAAACATCTCAGAAGCACTTAACGGTGTCTTCAAAGGGGCTCGCTTACTGCCTCCAAAAGCAATAGTCGACTTCAGCTTCCATCGGTGTTCCGCATACTTTCGTGATAGGTACCAACAGTCAGCTGCGGCGATGCAGAGTTCTGAAACCGAATGGTCTCCTTATGCGTGGAGGATGTATAGTGACTGGTCCAATGCCTCGTTCGGCCATTTTGTAACTGCATTTGACCCGCGAGCACAAACAGCAGAGGTGTATACTTCGTCATCGGTGACTCAAAGAAAACACGTGGTGAACATTCAAGGAAGAACGTGCACTTGTGGAAAATGGGACCAACATTTCATTCCATGTTCTCATGCGCAGGCAGCGTGCCGCCAATGGAATGTTAGTAGCACACAGTTCATTGCTCCTTTCTACAGTAAAGTAGCATATTTTCAGTCATATCAGGGAACGTTTTATCCACTGCATGACGAGCGACATTGGGAGCCTGCTGATTTTTTGCTTGTCCATAATGAAGACCAACGTGAAAGAAGAGGACCGGGTAGGCCAAAGACAACTCGTATTCGCAACGAAATGGATCAGGGCAGCTCAAGTCGGAGACAAAGTCAGAGAGGACGTGGGCGTTGATTAGTCGTTGTATCTGTTGTTTGATGTAGTATGTCGTTGTACCTGTTTAAGTATTTGGAAGTAATTTTAAATTTAAATTAACGACTAAAAAAGTTGCTAGAAATATAATATAAATACATATCGCAAACAAAACAGCAAGAAACACAAATAAAGTTCTACAGCTGTCCCAATTAGATAAAAAAATACAGAAAATAAAAACTAAGGTATATAATGCCCTCCTGTGCCACATCTACGTGGTCGTCTATCCCTGTGCAGATGGCCACGGTCAACAGGAGCTTCGGGCTGCTCAGGGCGACGACGTCGCTGCTGGGGTCGCGGCGGTGTCTCCTGCACAAATGGCTGATACGGAGGCGTGGCCTCGTCGTCGTCATCATCATCATCAGCATCTCCGTAGCCGAGATCAAACCCCGGCGGTGTAAAGTAACTACCATCCCCGTACTGTGACGTACGACCACGTGAAGACGACGGGCCAGGGTCATGCGTCCGACCACGCGAAGACGACGGGACACTCATGTGTGTCGAGGGGACATCAGCGTACGACATATGTCTTCGCTGTCGTCTGTCAAGGAAAAGACCCTGCATCTGATGTATGAGGTCCAATCCTCCAGACTAACGCACCTGAAGCAACCGTAGAGCTCCACCAATGTTCATCTTCTGACGCTGACACGAAGTACATAGCTCTCTGTACAAGAAAGCCAGCACGGCACTGCCCCAACTGTACGTGTGCACGGCGTCTATGTCTTCGAGCAACGGGAGTAAGGTCATGGACGTCGAGCTGCCGCTGGAGTCGGGGAACAAAACTGATCCCATGAGTAATAGCGCATATGCACGTGCCCGCTGATCGACCTCATAAGCTGAGCTGTGATCATCGATCTCGTTGGCTTCTAGCCAGTCTGCAAATTTCCTCAGCGACACCTTCGTCCCGGTGTACGCCCCCACAGCAGGTCTGTAACCAGTCAGCTCCTCCAAGTACTCGAGCCACTGATCCTGCGTCCTGTGCTGGATAACACCACTGACCGAGTGACCATCCACGGGGAGTCCCCACAGCACACCAACGTCCTCAAGAGTGACGGTGGCCTCACCCACAGGCAAGTGGAACGTATGCGTCTCCTTCCTCCACCTCTCTACGAGGGCCGTGATCAAGTGTGGATCTAACTTCTGAGATCCACAACTATACACGCCGTAGAAAGACATAGTATCCAACCTCTCCAGAATACGACCATGCAACCGCACCGGTCGTGAAAGCTTACCCCATACGACACTCTCCAAACCCCTAACAGTCAAAGGCGTGTCGAGGGCACCATCGGCGTTGGATAGTACATCGTTACAACGATGACTATCCTGGAATATCAGAAGTGATCTGTCGATCGGACCGTAATATTCGTACGTATCCATCCTAAATTAGCATTTCAAAGTCAATATCGCAACAAATAACAATAAACAAACACATAAATTGACTTATGTACTAACAATCGAACCCAAATAACCTAAAAACCCTAATTTCAAAATTAGGTTTCTAAATTAGGAAAAATTTCAAAATCGAACCAATTATCTAAAATTAACGTGTTAAATCAACATACTAAGCAACCCATAATATCTAGAGCATAAATTATACCAAAACACAAACATAAACGCAAGTATTCGACGAAATCTAACGAAACATCAAAAACAAGATTTAAACAAATTAGGAATTTCATATCAAACGAAGCTTAATTGAAGACGACGAGGAATAACGGATCTATCACTCTTTGAAATCGCGCAACAATCGCCCGAAATTTCGCCTGAGGAATCGAAGGGAGGAGAGGAGAAAAAATGAAGAAGAAAGGAGGCGTCGCGGCTTTATTCATCGCGTCGTCGCGGGCATTAAGCGCGACGACGCGTCCATTAGCCGCGACGCCCGGTTAATTGGGCCGTAAATCGGCCCAATTGATCTTATACAAAAGCGACCCTCCAAAAGCCCGATTGAGCCCGCGTTAAGCCCGATTGAGCCCTCGTCGCGTTTAATGGGAGCGACGTCGCGGCCGTTGCCCGCGTTTCGCTCTTAATAGCCGCGTTTCGCTCGATTTTATTAATTTCCACCAAATTAACCCTATTTTAGCTAATTTGGGTTCAAATTCCCCTATTTTAATTAAAAAGCCCAATAAACGTGCCCTTTCTTTTAGTGGTTGGCCAATGAAATATCGAAAACCTGCCCACTCATTTACAGTCAAATGGGAAGCAGTCACAAGCGAGCGACATCTCTTTTGACTTCAGTTTAGGCACATTTTTCTCAGTCGCTGAACAAATAAATGGGTTTCTCTTTCTACCCATATTTTATTACCTAAAGTCGCCGATATCCGCACGCTGCCGCCGAATTTTCTTGTCGTTTTCGAGAAAAAGACTCGGACTTTACCAATTAAGACGAAATTACTAATTGGGGTTCGATCTTTGCCCTAATTACAGATAGGCTGATCGAAAAGGCGGGCACGCCGAAGTATACAGAGGGCTCTTGCCCGACGGCGCGGTTGTCGCCGTCAAGAAGATAACGAAGGAAGAGAAGAACGACGAGGAGAAGGTCGGCGATTTCCTCTCCGAGCTCGGAATCATCGCACACATCGACCACCCAAACGCCGCCAGGCTCGTTGGATTCAGCGCCGAGTGCGGCCTTCACCTAGTGCTGCAATTCTCGCCGCACGGCTCCCTCGCAAGCGCACTGTACGGCCGGCCGGAGAAGACATTGGAATGGAGCGTGAGGTACAAGGTGGCCGTCGGCGTCGCCGAGGGGTTGCACTACCTTCATTACGAGTGTCCGAGGAGAGTCATTCACAGGGACATTACGGCGTCCAACATATTGCTGTCCGAAGACTACGAAGCTCAGGTTTGTTTTTAATACCGATTTTTTTTCTTGCTTCTGATATTTTCCCGAGAATTTTGATATGGGAGGCTTTGGTTGTTTTTTTTTTTTTCAGATTTCTGATTTCGGGCTTGCGAAATGGTTGCCCGAGACGTGGGCCCACCTCGTCCTCTCACCGATCGAAGGGACCTTCGGGTAAATTTTTTTCGCCCGATGAATAAAGTGTTCCATCCAACTTTGGGGGTTCCATTTTTACGACAATAACTTCGAAAAATCGAAGCATTTTTTAGGACAACTAGCGCCAAATTTGCGTGATGCACCCCGTCTATTGATGACGTGGAAGTAAATTGGGCCCCACGTCATATAAAAGAGGTGATGTGGCGTCAAGTTGGGTTGTAAAGCCATACGAAAGAGGTTAAGTATCTGTTGGCTGGGAAATAAAAATATTCGAAGATTGGTGTAGTACACAATTTCCTTAAAATAGATTCGCTCCCTCACGTATGTGCTAGAGGTTCACGAGCGTCTATTTCCCAGGATACTTCGAAAACACACGGCGTTCGTTTAGCACAAAAACGACACCGACTACGAACGGAATAAGAACGATAGCAGAGAATATTTTGGGAATTATTTTCTTATTTATCTTCTTTTTAATTCTTGTATATTTGTTGTGTTTTTTCCTTTGGCCAAATGACCTATTTATAGCCAAAATATTGGAATAAAAAATATTTTTTTTTTTTTTAAATTATGAAACAATCACACGTTGATTGAGTTGAAGAGTGGTTAAAAAACCACTCATTTTGAAAGCCACCAATCCCAACTTCTAGAAGTTGGGCCTTCTAGAAGTTGGGCCTATTGGGCCAAAACCGAAGCCCGATAGCTTAGTTTGAAAGCCCAAAGCCCAAACCAAAGCCCAATAGCTTAATTTAAAAACCCAAATTCTCATTCAAATAAATACTTTACAAAATTAAATTATCTAACAATCCCCCACATGAATGAGAATTGTTTTGTAATGTTTCTGCTAATCTAATGATACTCTGCATGGAGGATAGTATGTTTTACCATTTGAACTTCCTCCTTGTATGCACGCTTGGTTTACTGCAGTTCAGTAGAACGCGATGTCTTTGAACTGTCCCGCTTTTCGTGTAAACGAACCCACGTACAATACACAGAGACCATTTTTCTCTTGTTCCGTTCTCATGGTTTTGTCCAGTACGGCCATGGACACGTCCTGATTCTGCGAGGGTTTCTAAAGAACTAAGCCTTTCAATTCTCCTTTGAAGCGGCCCCACTTCTCCCTAACATAGGTGACTTGTCACGTCGCGAGTATTTTCTATCAATACTCTATGATAGTCATTAAAGCATCATAATGCTAGCCTTTTCCGTCATCACTGTTTCTTGACAGGAATGAGCGGGGTTATCCCCCACAGTGATACCAAGTCCTAAAATTAGGTTGTCCCTTTGAACCTAGATCTTGGGATCTCCAGTCATATAGGTAGGGTTTTCCTTCTTAGCACTTTTATACGTTAAGGCTTTAAGCCCATCCCTCTCGTCAACCTTTCAACCGCATCTCTATTTAACCCTTTGGTTAGCGGATCCGCAATGTTATCCGTCGATTTCACGTAATCAATCGAGATAACTCCAGTTGAGAGCAGTTGTCTAATGGTATTATGTCGACGACGTATGTGTCTCGACTTACCATTATACATAGTACTCTGTGCTCGTCCAATAGCCGATTGGCTATCGCAGTGTATGCATATAGGCGGCACAGGTTTTTCCCATTTAGGAATATCCTCCAAGAAATGGCGTAACCATTCAGCTTCTTCTCCACATTTATCCAAGGCAAAGAACTCGGATTCCATAGTGGATCTCGCTATAACCGTTTGTTTCGAGGATTTCCACGACACAGCAGCTCCAGCGAGTGTAAACACATAGCCACTTGTGCTCTTAGAGTCCTTCATGTCAGATATCCAATTCGCATCTGTGTAGCCTTCTAACACAGCCGGATATCGACCATAATTTAATCCATAGTCTCGAGTATACCGTAAGTATCTCAAAACCCGTATTATAGCGGTCCAATGATCCGCACTCGGATTGCTCGTGTACGAACTCAGTTTACTTATAGCATAAGCAATATCTGGCCTAGTACAGCTCATTAGATACATCAAGCTTCCGATAATCCGGGAGTATTCTACTTGAGAAATAGCCTCCCCGCGATTTTTCGACAAATGAACGCTTCGATCTAATGGAGTTCTAGCAACACCAGAATCACCCTTGCAGAATTTGTCGAGAATTTTGTCTACGTAATGAGCTTGACTCAAAACAAGACCGTTACTCGTTCGTTTGATTTTAATTCCTAAAATCACGTCCGCAAGTCCCATATCTTTCATGTCAAATTTCGAATTTAACATATCCTTGGTAGACTTGACCATTTTGTCGTTACTACCAACAATGAGTATGTCGTCTACATACAGACATAAAATAACATAGTCATCGCCCGTTTCCTTTGAGTAAACGCATTTATCGCTCTCATTGATTTTAAAGCCGTAGTTGATCATCGCGTGATCAAACTTTTCGTGCCACTTCTTAGGGGCTTGTTTCAAACCATACAAAGATTTGATCAATCTACAGACTTTCGTTTCGGTTCCCGGAGCACGAAAACCCTCGGGTTGCTCCATATATATTTCTTCGTCTAATTCACCGTTTAAGAAAGCTGTTTTGACATCCATTTGATGTACTTCCAAATTTCTTAAGGACGCGATAGCAAGTATCATCCTTATCGAATTTATTCTCGTCACAGGAGAATATGTATCAAAGTAATCTAAGCCTTCGCGTTGCTTGTATCCTTTGATAACAAGTCTGGCTTTATACTTTTCCACAGACCCGTCTGGTCTCATTTTTCTTTTAAAGATCCATTTTGATCCTAAAGGTTTACATCCCTTTGGGAGATCAACTAACTCCCAAGTATGATTCTGCAAAATAGAATCAATCTCGCTTTTTATGGCTTCTTTCCATAAAGGCCCGTCCACGGAGCTCACTGCTTCGTCATAAGTCAGCGGTTCCCTTTCAATTAAATATGTTACAAAATCATCACCAAAAGATTTTTCTATTCGGGCACGCTTGCTTCGTCTCGGTTCAATCTCATGAACCGTATTAGGAATCTCGGTTTCTATATTATCTCGTTTAGATGTACCGGATCCATAATCGGATTTACAAGGAAATACATTTTTAAAGAAATACGCATTCCTCGATTCCATGACCGTGTTCTTGTGTATATCCGGAATTTTTGAATCATATACAAGAAACCGATATGCCGTACTATTGTGTGCATATCCTATGAAAATACAGTCCACCGTTTTAGGACCAATTTTTACTGCTTTAGGCGCAGGTACGGCTACCTTCGCCAAACACCCCCACATTCGCAAATGTTGGTACGAAGGCGTCTTTCCTTTCCATAACTCATATGGAGTTTTATTCATTTTCTTTCGAGGTATCCTATTTAATAGGTAATTACTCGATAAGATAGCTTCGCCCCACATATTAGGCGGTAGACCTGAACTCAGTAACATCGCATTCATCATCTCTTTTAATGTGCGATTCTTTCGTTCGGCCACTCCGTTTGATTGAGGTGAATACGGAGCGGTCAATTCATGGACGATACCATGTTCCACACAGAAGCTCCCAATTGGCGCTTCGTATTCTCTGCCTCGATCACTTCTCAATCTTTTAATTTTCTTGCCGAGTTGCGTTTCAACTTCGGTTTTGTAGAGAACGAATTTCTCTAATGCTTCGTCTTTGCTCTTAAGCAAATAAATATAGCAATATTTGGTGCAATCGTCAATAAATGTTATAAAATATTTATTGCCACCACGTGTTTGAACGTATTTCAAATCACATAAATCGCTATGAATCAATTCAAGCGGTTCGGTACTTCTTGCTACCGAAGGAAAAGACGATCTCGTCATTTTTGCTTCAACGCAAATTTTGCATTTATATTTCGAATTAATTTCGAATGTTGGAATATGATCTATGTTAATTAATCGACGTATCGATTCAAAATTAACGTGACCTAATCTACCGTGCCACAAATTGAAAGATTCAAGCAAGTAAACAGAAGAACGTTTTTCATTCTCATTTACAATAGTCATTACATTCAGCTTGAACAAACCATCACAAGCATAGCCTTTACCAACAAACACACCTGACTTAGACAATATCACTTTGTCAGATTCAATAACAATACGAAAACCGTGCTTGTTCAACAAGAATCCCGAAATTAGATTTTTTCGTATCTCCGGAACGTACAACACATCTTTCAGCGTCAATATTTTCCCGGAAGTCATTTTGAGCAGCACGTTCCCTTTTCCCTCGACGGTAGCAGCAGCCGAGTTTCCCATGTAGATCTTTTCTCCTTCAACCGGCTCACAGGTAGAGAAGAGTCTACGATTCGTACACACATGACGTGTAGCACCGGTATCGATCCACCATTCTTGTGGATTCGACCCAATCATGTTTACCTCCGAAACCATCGCGACGAGGCTCAAGTCCTCAACTTCTTTGGTGATGTCTTTCACCATATTGGCCTCGTGTTGCTTCTTTGGAAGTCGACAATCCGACGACTTGTGGCCTAGTTTGCCACAATTGAAGCACTTTCCCTTGAACTTATAGTTCGGCTTAGCGACGCCTCCGGTCGCCCCAAGTTTCGCTTTGGGTTTAACCGCGCCTTTGCCCTTTTTAGAGCTATGCTCCACCACATTTACTTTCGGTTCAGATGAGCTCGACACTCTCTTTTCCGACCTTTTGTTGTCTTCTTCGATTCGAAGTCTAACAATCAGATCCTCCAAAGACATCTCCTTGCGCTTATGCTTGAGATAGTTTTTGAAGTCTTTCCAGCCCGGCGGCAGCTTTTCAATAATAGCCGCTACTTGGAAAGATTCACTCAGAACCATCCGTTCTGCATGGATCTCGTGCAAGATCAATTGGATCTCTTGTACTTGACTAATCACAGTCTTGGAATCGACCATTTTATAATCAAGGAACCGTCCGACAACAAATTTCTTTGTACCGGCATCCTCAGTTTTATATTTTCGGTCTAACGATTCCCACAATTCCTTAGCCGTAGCGACCGCACCATACACGTTGTACAGAGTATCGCTTAGGGCATTCAGAATGTAATTACGACACAGGAAATCAGAGTGTTTCCATGCATCAACAGCGATCATGACCTCAACGTTCGTCTCGCCGTCGTTCACCTTAGGCTCGACCTCTTTCAAGTAGTTGGCCAAGTTCAGCGTGGTGAGATAAAGAGCATCTTTTGCTGCCATCTCTTGAACGTCGAGGCTGTCCCCATAAATTTCTCCGGCTTCTCCAGGTGGTTGATCGGTACGCTTGGCTTCGTAACCACAGGTATGGCAGTGGAATAAAAGTAGTAGGGAGAACGTCAATGTTTCCTTCGTTTCTCGTAGATTCTTGATTGTTGTGGAAATCCACGTTGTCTGACATCTTTGCGGGATCGTTGGATCTATTTTAAGATTGTTGGCTGGGAAATAAAAATATTCGAAGATTGGTGTAGTACACAATTTCCTTAAAATAGATTCGCTCCCTCACGTATGTGCTAGAGGTTCACGAGCGTCTATTTCCCAGGATACTTCGAAAACACACGGCGTTCGTTTAGCACAAAAACGACACCGACTACGAACGGAATAAGAACGATAGCAGAGAATATTTTGGGAATTATTTTCTTATTTATCTTCTTTTTAATTCTTGTATATTTGTTGTGTTTTTTCCTTTGGCCAAATGACCTATTTATAGCCAAAATATGGAATAAAATTTTTTTTTTTTTTTTTTTAAATTATGAAACAATCACACGTTGATTGAGTTGAAGAGTGGTTAAAAAACCACTCATTTTGAAAGCCACCAATCCCAACTTCTAGAAGTTGGGCCTTCTAGAAGTTGGGCCTATTGGGCCAAAACCGAAGCCCGATAGCTTAGTTTGAAAGCCCAAAGCCCAAACCAAAGCCCAATAGCTTAATTTAAAAACCCAAATTCTCATTCAAATAAATACTTTACAAAATTAAATTATCTAACAGTATCATTAGATTTCGAGGAGTTTCTTCCTAAAACCAATTAGTGATGTAGGAAGAGAAAGTCTCTTGATATTTTAAGTGGTTAGTAAAGCCTGAATTATTCAACGTGGGACAAAGTCTAGGCTATAGTCTCGAGTCAGTTGGACTGACACTTTTGTGGCGTCCACTTGATCGATGTTGTCCTTAAATTGATTCGATTTTGAAGGTTGGTGTCCTAAAATTGCAAGCCCTTAAATAAACACTAGTGTTCTTTACACATTCAAATGCGCGTGCCATAACATAAAAATGTATAATATTAAATTTATTTTAATTAAAGTAGTTAATTGAAATTATAATTTAAATTTTATTATGTGTATACAAATGATAAAATTAAAGGTACAAGAATTAACTAAAATAATATTTAACTAAAATAGTAATTAATAGATAGTGGGTGATTTTTTAAATTTTATTATTAATTTGTTTTTGCGAAATTGACAGACCAAATGACAGGTTATAGGCACCCCTCACGCTTAATAAAATATAGAACATATAATTACGCTTATCGATTGGTATCATTTTCGAAAAGTTAAATTCCCGAGCATGCAGGTACATGGCTCCGGAATACTTCATGCACGGGATAGCCCACGAGAAATCCGACGTGTTCGCATTCGGCGTCTTACTGCTCGAGCTCATAACCGGCCGTCGAGCTGTCGACTCGTGCAGGCAAAGCCTCGTCATGTGGGTGTGTACGAAATATCTAAAACGCAACTCACATTTCATTACACTTCGCAAAAAAAAAAAATCGACTCTCAATATCGACAGGCAAAACCGCACTTGGAGAACAACCAAGTAAAAGAACTGGCGGATCCTCGACTAGGAGAAGCTTACGACACCGGGGAGATGAGCCGAACGATATACACGGCCTCGACTTGCATTCATCATTCGCCGAATATGAGGCCGAACATGAAAAGGGTACCCACGAATAAACCTTTACTTGAATTCCATTGCGCGAAAATCTTTTTTGGTTTGTTTGTTTGTTTGTTTTTAGGTTGTCCAGCTACTGAAGGGTCAATACGAACCGATCGAACTGAAGCAGACGTCGACGGGAGGGCGAGCGTTGCTATTGGACTCGTGCGACATGGAAGACTACACTTGCACGGCTTACCTCGAGGACTTAAATCGACACATGGAGTTGCTAGCTATGGAGTGAGTGCTTTAATCAGAAATTGAAAAATCAAAATGTAATTTCTTAGAACATCATCACCTTCTTTTTATAGCTTGTGTGCAATGAGGACTATATATATAACTAAGGAAAGATGTCACAAAAGTGGATCAAATTGGAGACTCAACTGTAAGAAAAAAGACCTCCATGTTCTTCATTTGTAATGTCAACCAACTGTTCATTGCTGTTAATGGCCCTTCCAATCATCTGATAAAACTAGACTCATTTTCTTGGCTCGAGCTCGAAATTTACTGCTGGGCCCAGGCTCGAAGATAAACGTTTAAATTAGAGATCGGCCCCTGAGCTCGAAAAAGTTATTGGATATTTCGTTAAACTTCATGGAACGACTGCACGACAAGCATGGAAAGGTACGAACATTCTTCTGTTCTTTTTTTGTTTCTTCCTTTCTTTACAGATTTGAATATCCGATAGCACAATGCGCAGAAAAACGAATCGATCATCTAACTGATCTGTACATGCATAAAACTTCTAAAAGCAGAGAGCAGTATCATCATCTCTTCCAACAAAAAGAGGAAAGGTTCAAAGGAAAGGAAAGGAAAAAACCGATCGATGATCAGACAACGGCGGGCGGCACACCAGCCCTTACAACCTGGTACTTCCTATTAGGATGCATGAAGGAAAAGATCGAATGCATGTGCTTTTTACTCCCGCCCTTCGTCCCAAACAAGAACGACCGTAATGGAACCTTAGGCCTACTGCTCGACGACCCCTTCTGAAGAAGCATCGACTGATCGCCCGAAATGCCAAACTCTTTGCTCAGCCTAACCAAAGTCTTGTCTATCTCCCCTTGAAGCTCGCTGACATGGTCCAAGCCCGCCTTCAGTTCTTCCCTAACCTTATTATTCTCTTGCTTCATGTTCAAAACCTCGCCTTGGAGCTTCGCAGCTTGGTGGCTGCTGAACCTCATTACATCTTCCTCGCCGCCCTCGACGACTCCCCTGAGCGCCTTCATAATCTCCTCTTGGATGCTGCACAGAGATGCGAACCTTCCCTTGAGCTCTGTTTTCAGACCGTCGCTCTGTTCCGACCATAAGGCGAGCTCTGTTTCGATCTCCCTCAGGTGCTTGTAGATGGGCCGCACGTCCGATTTCATGCGAGAATTTACGCTTCCGCCCTCCTGCTTCTTCTTCTCCTTCAAGTTCGATATTTCGTCTTGCAGGTCTTGAACCTCGCTCTTGAATTTCTGCACCTGGTGAACTGCAGTGCTGAACCTGAGCCAGAAATCCAAGTTCTCGTTTAGGATGGAGTCGATCTTCGCGCGTAGCTTCTCCTCGACGGGCGAGTCGAGCTTGGCTTCGCTCAGGTCGAGCTCGTCGCTTCCAAAGCTGAGTCCTTCCATGGCTGCTGCTGTGTCTGAATCAGACATGGGGTTTTCTTGCCCGTTGTTCCCTTGGAGGGCGCTGAGCCTCTGTCTGAAAATGTGAATTTCGTGGTCCCTTTTCAGGACGGCTTTCTTTAGCTCCCTCATCTGAAGCATGACGTCGAATTGGCCGTCCTTTTCCTTCTTCTCTGTGTCGTTTAGCCTCCTCTTTACGTCCTTGTAGTTTCTGAGGATCGCTGTGTATTCTTTGAGGAGAATCTTCTCCCTGTCCTCGGCGCCGTTCAGCAGAAGCTGCTGCCAATTGAGCTCTTCCTTCGAATCCTCTTTCTCGGCCTCGTTTGAGCCTTCGCTGGCGATTTTGGGAGGAGAAGAGACTTCTTCCTTCGAATCCTCTGCCTTGGCCTCGATTGTTGAGTGTACGCTGGCGATATTGGGAGGAGAAGAAGAAATAACCTTATCCACGAATGTCACCGTTTTTTTACTCTGTTTCTTGATTTCCTCTTGCTTGTGCTCGATATCAGGGAGATTCACCACTTCTTTCACAGTAAGAGGCTCTTCTTCTTCTCGAATAATCTCATCTTTCGCAGCGAAATCAACGTTGGGAAGCTTTTCCTTACAGGCGATCTCCTCTGTGCCTTCATATGATAACTTTTCCTTACGAGGGATTATCTCCTCCGTACCTTCGTCTGGCGTTAGCTTCTCTTCGCTAATAATCTCCTCAGCATCTTCGTCGGGCTTTACGGTGCTCAACTTTTCAGACAGGTCGTTGAGGCTCGAACGCGCCTCTGCGAAATTCGCCTGAAGAACGTTGTTTTGCTCCTCGACGTTCTTGTTCAAGGCCTGAAGCCTATTCAGCCTCTCCTCCATTTCCTTCAACCTCTCGCTCAAACTCTTTTGCCCGTCGATCAAACTCTCCCTTTCGCACTCGAGGCTCTTAATCTGCGCGTGGAGATCGTCGGTTTCGCTTCTCAGCGTGTTTATAAGAACGGTCTGCGAAGAAACTGCGCTTTCCAAGCTGATCACTTTGTTCACAAGCTCGTCGATCCTCTCCGCCAGCTCGCTCACCGTCAGCGAAGAAGATGAGCCCAAATCTTTCTTGCCTTCCGTCCCTTCATACTCCTTCGTCTCTTTGATCGAATTCCCTTCTTCGTCCTGCTCTGAATTCTTGTGCGAAAACTCGTTCTTGATAGAGTTCAGAAGCTGATTAGCCTCTTCGATCCTCTTCTGCTCTTCCCTCGCTTCCATAATCGACCTCTTCTGCTTTTCCTGGAGATGAGACAATGTTTCTTCGCAAGACTTCAGAGCCGCCTCGGCCATCAAAGTGCGGGCCTCACCATCCTCGATCACAATCTCAACGTCGAACTCGTCTTGGAGCTTGCAAACCTTCTCCTGAACCTCGACGATCTGATTCTCGATGGTCCAGTACTTTGCCAGCCCACCTTCGTAAGAGCTCTTCACGAATTCCTTAACCGTCTGAAGCTCGAGAATCTCCTTCTGAAGCCCGTCGATCTCCTTCAAAGCCTCCTCCTTGGTCAGGCCCGACTTAGGCCCGGACTTGGATTCGGGCTTTGCGGGCTGCTGCTTGGCTTTCTTGAACTTCTTGGTCATCATCAAGCCCTTTAGGTCGTCGGTGGGGGCGTTGGGGATCTTCTGCGAGGCGTTTTCTTGGAAGATTTGAGGGTTTTTGTTGAGTTTTGGTGTGAGGCAATCTTCGTCTTCGTCCATCATGGGAAACTGAACTTGCTCGGGGAAGACGGTGGCTATGGTGTGGTTTGCGTTCTGAAGCTCTTTCGAAAGCATGTCGTAGCGATCTGCTAAGGAGCGAAAAGAACGATAGGCTTCCTCGACGGAGCTTATGAGCTCGGGCCTTCGCTTGTAGTACATCTCTGCCCTCTTTGCGAAGGAGTCTCCTTCTTCTTCGATGAGCTTTAGCATTGTCTGTACTTTCTCTTCCATGTCTGTACATTGCATTGCAAGAAAAAAAAAAGATTGAGCAAGGTTGTCGGAGAAAGAAAAAAAGGGACGTAGTTATTTACCTTGAAGGCTTTGTTCGAGCCATTTTGATTGCTTTGTACGGATGTGGCTGGCCCACCACCAGGAACAGGCGTTGCTTGCAGCTCTCTGCAACATTTTTGCTTTTGTCTTTTTGTTAAATGATGTGAATTATTATTCTTATGTACATGGATTTGTTGAGAGGAAGGAATGGTGAAAGTAAAGAATCGAAGGTGATCTGAAACTCTTTCCCTCTCTCAGACAGGTTGCCGAGGATTTGATGTTAGAGAAGAAGGTTGGAAGGGAAGGAAGAGAAAGAGTTTCGTCAGAAACTGACGGAAATAGCGTTGAAAATCGAGATATATAACTGATATTGCTTTTGTTTCTTTGGTATCTTCCTTTTTCTTTGGACGAAGGTGGAAACATCGTTGAATCTGAGGGAATTTCGCTCCAAAAATAGCGTCGGGCCTTCCATAGAAGAAAAAAACAGGAACCATTTGAGTCCATTGAAATCAAAGAGCAGTTCTGACCGACCCGATGGGTCGATCCGACCTGACCCGTCGATTCCGAACCAGACAAGAAAAGGACATGTATGGAATTCTATCTTCTATTATAATATACTTCCTCCGTCACACTTATTTCTTCTCATCTTTCTATTTCGAGCGTCCCACATAATTCTTTCTATTTCTAATTTTGGTAAAAAAATTATTCCAATAATTAAACTAATTATACCATTATATTTAAAAAGACTTTTTAATTTGCGTGCCCACTAATTAGTTTTCTCTCTCCATTCCTTAAACATTCTGGGAAGTATTACGTGGGAGAGAGTTAGTATATTTTTTTCAAACTATCATAATATATGGAAACCAAGAAAGTAGAAGAAGCAAAGAATTAACCGAATCTTGCGTCAGACATTCTGTACTTCAGATCAACTTCCTTGTCCGTCCGTAGTATATTACAGCTCACTTTAAGTAGAAAAAGTTTCGCAAAAAACAGATCTTTATTAAAGCCCTTCTTCTACTTCATGGTTCTCTACCCAGAAATGGATTATGGCTGGAGGTTTTGGGACTGTTTGCTCACCATCGCCGGGCGTGAGGTACTCTTTTTTATTTTTCCGCTCCCATAACTTTTTTCTTTAAAAAAAAAACTGCGCATTCTTCCTATGAAATTTCAGATCCTCACGAATTTCCTATCGAGCGTAATGATCCACGCGACTCGTCTTTTTGTCCTGAACGAGTGGATTCAGACGAAGATCGAAGTGTACGAGGTTTCTGGGACCGTCGAGGTTTGCTTTCGGTCCTTCTCAACGTTTGGGGTGCGTTTGGCATGAGGATTTCGATGCGGAAAAAAAAACGGAAAAGCGTAACGTATCATTGTTCGATGAAGCGCACTAATTTAGTCTGCCTTGGGCTTTTCCACGCACGAATTCCATACCAAACGCACCCTTAAGATTATGGCTTTCGTTCAGTCCATCTCAATCTTGATAATGCGTCGTCGATTGCCTTTCGATTTGTACAGCACGTGGGGTGGTGGTCGGCGACGGTTATCAGAGGGGACGACCGCGAAGCTATTCATATACCTAATCACAAGTTCACCGTAAACGTCGTGCCAAACCTCACTCAGAAGACTCACTCAAAAGAGGCCCATTAAAATGCTAATTTTTCTTAGTTATCTTGTCGGCGAGATCGCACTGATTCTAAATTTGTGCATATCGACAGTTTCGATGCCGAAAAAAAAAAATGCATTGTCTTATCGAATAAGCTTTCGTCCCTTACACGAAATAAGCACGAAATCATACTAGGATGTTCGAGAACTGAAGTAAAATCACTGCAAAAGCATATCTAACGTACTAACCAATGTAATAAGCATATCATGCAAGAATCAAACCATGGTTTTTTTAGATCCATATAAGATGCTTCAGAAAACAACTTCCGGCGATTCTAATGCCGAACATATCGAACCGAAAGATAAGTGAGCGACGAAAAGCGTCCCATTAAAATGCTCATTTTTCTTAGTCATCTTGAAATTGGCGAGATCGCACTGATTCTAAATTTGTACATACCGACACAGTTTCGATGCGGAAAAAAAAAATGCATTATTGTCTTATCGAATAAGCTTTCGTCCCTTACACGAAATAAGCCCGAAATCATACTAGGAGGTTCGAGAACTGAAGTAAAATCACTGCAGAAGCATATCTTAACGTACTCAACCGATGCAATAAGCATATCATCATGCAAGAATCAAAGCATTAGGTTCTTTTAGATCCATAAAAGATGCTTCAGAAAACAACTGCCATGATCTTAACGGAGTTAGTTATGCGCGTTTACAGACTCGAGCGATTGGTTTTCTTCACTGGTGCCGACGGCTAAGATCTCAGAATCGCCAGCAGTCGTAATAATCTCATTGCAGTTCTCTGATGAGTCGACGACCTAATCGACCGCAATAAGAGAAGAAACAAAAAGATAAAAACGGTAATAAAACCTCGAAAGTAGAAGAAGAGATGTGGCGCGAGCTTTCTATTACAAAGTCGCACCTTTCGTCTGAGCCGATCGTTCACGTCTAGAAGTACCCTTTGCTGCACGATATTATATCAGAAAGATCGAATAAGCTGAAGCTATACCGTAATTCGAAAAAATTTGATTCGCAATGTTCGACCTTTGCTTGGAGTTCGTTGATTTGATTCATAATCATTTGGCTCTGTCGTTGGGAGAAAAAACAAAAGTGCTCGACTTCAAGAACTAAAGATGGCAATGCGTAATTACGTAAGTTAGCTGACCTTTTTCTGAATAACGCGGCTCAGCCCAGCTTCGATTGAGCTCTCCAAACGCTGAAGTTCTTCGACGCTTAATCCTTTAAGCTCCTCTCCTCTCATGCACCTAACGATATTTCGTTTCATTACGACGATTTAAGGAAGATGAGAGTTATTAGCTGATTTTGTCGTCGTTGTAATAGGTTTTACCTGAGCTCATGGCTTCTCTCGGACACTTCCTTGCGTAGAGTAGAGTAGTTTCGATCTTCCACAAACTGCGCAGCACGCGTTTGTGTGCGTGTGTGTGTGATTTGTAAAGGGAGAAGAAAAGATAATATGTATGAATGTACCTGAAGATCAATGGAAGGCTCATCCAACTTCTTGAGGTTGTCCTTGGAGTGAATCTCATGCCTTTCGAGTATTTCTTTCATACTTCACGTTAGCAACAAAAAAAAAAGAAGGAAAAATTGAAAAAGGCTTACTTTATAGTAACAAATATGCACCACATCGAATAACTATAGTAATAATATCTTATCTTATATATATACAATTATATATATATAATGAAATGTAGTTTGCTTCCCTTTGGGACACGTGTCCATTTTAATTATATTAAACAAAAAAAAAATAAAACAATAATGAAAAAACCGCCCGCTAACAAAATGGAAAACACTTTATTTTCACGTTAATAACTTATATTATTATTATTATAAAATAATGTTATATAAATTACACATATTTTACACCTTTGAGATGCACGTTGGACGAGCACAAAACTAGCTGTTTATTATTATTTAGTTAGAAATCACGACGATTTTAACTATATGTTTAAGTTTTGTAGAAAGAGCATCATACTTTAATTTTATACTATATTTTATTGCCAACACATCTGTCACTGTATATATGCTGATTTCTGTTTTCATCTAACCTTACACAGCTCTTTTTTTTTTTTACGAGTGGCAATGAAACTCGTATTCATGATCTCTTGCCCAGAAACTCTAAAATTGCTTCACCTAAAAGGTAAAGTTTGGAAGGGAGTATCGATTTTTAATTTTATACATTTTCTCTCTATCATTAACTTTTTTTGTTATGAGATAGTTAGGTCATAAAAGGTTTCCTACCCTCAAATTAGTTGTAACATCGATCGATCCCACAAGATTGCTGGGAAATGAAGTCCCAAGCTCAATTAGGATTATTTCATTCTAAAGAGAATTTCCAGTAGTAGATAAAACAGCTCACTAAGCTTATATTAGATCACACTTTTATTGTACTTAACGGATGTGAAATTGGATTTACTAACCCTCACACTCCAACAATAATATTACATATATGATAACCAAAATACCCAATTACCAATATATGAGTATGCAAGTCAAGTGTATTATGAAACTAAAGAAATGTGCAAGTTACATACGTATTCCAAACTCTAATCCCTCTCAATTCCATCGATTCCCACTTCATGTATACCAAATTCAACGCATCAGAATATATGTTTATTCATCCTATCTTTTAATCCCCTTGTAAACTATATATACAACAAAATAAACGAATAAATAAAATACTGACGATATATCACCTGGAGCTTGAGTACTCAGAGAGCTTCCCTTTGGATGAGAACATCATGACTGCCACGTCAGCATCACATAGAACTGATAGCTCCTCAGCTTTCTTGAACAGCCCTCTTCTCCTCTTCGAAAACGTCACTTGTCTAGCCGATGCGTTTTCTATTTTCTTGATCGTTATTTTCTCTCTAACCATTTTTTGCCCTAACCTTATTCACTTCCCAATATTGTTACAGAAGCGTTACTCAAATATCCCCCGACAATGGTTAAGAAAAAGGGAAGAAAAAGTTTGAGATTCAAAGGGTCTACAAAACCCTAATAGAAGACGTGACAAGACAAGAAGGGAAAATCAAGAAAGAAATAGCACTTAAATTATTAGTGGAGGAAAGACAGAGAGATGAAAGAGAGTGCCAATTCGACTTGTAATATATCATCGCTGTTTGTACTAATTTGACATTTTTTTTGCCTAAATTTAGTTAGTGAAGAGAGAAGAAAAGCTTCTTGCAGCGTGTCGATGTGTGTAGTATGTGTATGTATATATATACAGTTGTAGTTATTGTTTTGCTACTTTTAGAAACGTGCGTAGATTTCATTTAAAGGGGCTTACTTTTCCTTTATTGTTCTGTGTTGTATCATGTACGAATTGAGGTTGAGGATAGTTTTTTTTTTTCCTATTATTAATTTTATAATAAATTGAAATATATATCATCGAGTAAAGCAAGACTTTGTGGAAGGAATCTATTGACTACTAGCCAATGAATGATATAGAGAATAATGTACTACTGTCTAATTTATAATTATTAATTAATTTAATAATAAAGTGATTGTAGTAAACCCTTCTGCGATCTACGGTTAGGTATTTAATTTCTCATTATCCTTCATCGGTTTAACGTGTAGTATACACAGACCACATTATCCAATTTTCTGTTCATATTTGCATGCTCAAAAGTTTGGTTAGAACAACTAAATAATGTAATTTCCAACATTATCTTCGAGCTAATATTCATTCAGGACTATCATTCATTTAGCTTAAATTTAAGTTATAAGCACAAACTGACGAAGACTGTGGCGACAACGAATGCTCAAGATAAAGTAAGATTACATTGGCGATTTGGTGCCCACTTGACCTTATCTTGTAATAAAATCGAAAGATAGGACAAAAAGGCATCAGGCCCATACACTGTCTTTGATACTGATGGTAATTGGTATACATCCCAATCGACAATAATAGTAAGTGCAGAATATATACATTACATATTATATATATACACTAGTCTTTTGCCATGCTCAATGCTCAAGTTATAAAAAAATTAAACAAAATTATTTACTTAAACATATATATATATATATATATATATATATATATATATATATATATAGAAGCTAACGTGATGATTTTTTTGGGAAGGAAAACGATGATTCCCTAAGGATCAATTCGAAATCAAGCCCCATTAAGTGTTTGATTTCGAATTCAGGCCCTGTTCGAGAAATTTTTAGGTTAAATGACCCATTTTGTGTGGTGTAAAAAAGTGGTACGAAAAATATATGAACTGGTATAGAATGATCGTCTTGTGTTAAACTTTGAACAAACTGGTATGTCAAATAATAAAGTGGTACAGCAGAAAATAAACTGGTATCAGATGATCATAAACTGGTATCAATTATGGTTTTGTGGTACAAAATTTCAACATACTGGTATGTAAGAGCAATGAAGTGGTACTACACAAAATGAGTCCTTAAAACTAAAAATTTTTGCCAAGAGAGTCTGAATCCTAAATGATAGTTATGAGAGGGCCTGAATGAAAATGCCCCTTCCCTTAATCATAGGTGGTTAAATTTATTTTTCACTTTCATTTTATTAAATAATTAATTATTGGATGTGACGCATTTAATGACCTCCTACCCTACATTTCTATAATACTATAAGAGTGTGTTTGGTAGGGTGTATAAGGGGGGATTAGGGAGGTTTGGATAAATTAAAGTGATGTTTGGTTGGGACCTTTATTTAAAGGTGAGATTTAATTAAACCCTCCTTAATACCTCCTATAGAGTATTAAATAAATCCACCCAACATGGTCCCATTATCTAATCCCTCCTCTTTTACATAATTATCCTTGTTATGAAATTTTTATTATTACTATTATATTAAGATTATTTTAATTTATATTATGATTATTTGATAATATATAGAGAGAATTTAGAGGGAGATAATATATTTTCTATACTTGTGTTCTCTTTACAATGCAACTCAATACACCTATTTATACTAAAATCATACACTAAAATACAATTTAATCATCTATACAACTCATACAAAAATACAATCTTTTTTATACACCTCATCTTATCATAATTCATTAGTCACTAATATTCCAAAAACATCCACATTTAATCACAAAATTTTTGATGATTCATTATGATGAATCATGTCTTAATTTTGATGATTCATTGATGAATCATGATTTATTCATAATACTCCCCCTTGGATGTTTTCAAATAATACGTTTAGCTTGTTGCCTCATTAAAAACCTTACTGGGAAAACCACATGGGAAAAACCACAGTTAAGGGAAAAAGAGTGCAACACGTATTTTTCTCCCCCTGATGATAACATCATTTTAAATCTCGAAGTTTCCGAACTCCAATTGAATATACTAATTTTCTGAAAGTTATAGGAGGAAGTGCTTTTGTAAATAAGTCTGCGAAATTTTCGCTAGATCGCACTTGTTGTACATCAATATCACCATTTTTCTCCAGTTCGTGTGTAAAGAAAAATTTTGGTGAAATATGTTTTGTTCTATCACCTTTGATATATCCCTCCTTTAATTGGGCAATGCATGCAGCATTATCTTCATATAATGTTGTTGGAAGTAACTTATCCGATAATAATCCACAAGTTTGTTGTATATGCTGAATAATCGATCGCAACCAGACACATTCTCTGCTAGCTTCATGAATTGCTAGTATCTCAGCGTGATTAGATGAAGTGGCAATTAAACTCTGTTTAACTGACCGCCATGAAATAGCAGTTCCACCATATGTAAATAAATAACCCGTTTGTGATCGTGCATTGTGTGGGTCGGATAAGAATCCAGCATCTGCATACCCAATTAAATTTGCTTTTATCTCATTAGAGTAGAACAATCCCATATCAGTTGTTCCTTGAAGGTATCGAAATATTCGTTTAACTCCATTCCAATGTCTACGAGTCGGTGAAGAACTGTATCTTGCTAATAAATTTACAGCAAATGCTATATCAGGTCGCGTATGACTTGTAAGATACATTAGTGCTCCAATAGCACTAAGATATGGTACTTCAGGACCAAGTAGCTCTTCATCATTTTCGCGTGGTCTGAACGGATCTTTACTCACATCTAAAGATCTAACAATCATCGGAGTATCTAATGGATGAGATTCATCCATATAAAATCTTTTCAATATCTTTTTAGTGTAATTTTCTTGATGCACAAATATCCCATTCTTTAAATCTTCAATTTGCAATCCCAGACAATATTTTGTTTTACCGAGATCTTTCATTTCGAACTCCTTCTTTAAACAATTAACCGCTTTTGACAACTCTTCAGGAGTTCCAACTATATTGATGTCGTCAACATATACTGCTATAATGACAAACTCGTTTTCATATCTCCTCATAAATATACACGGGCAAATTTGATCATTTTTATACCCCTCTTTCAATAAATATTCACTTAGGCGATTATACCACATTCGCCCAGATTGCTTTAACCCATAAAGTGACTTGTTTAGTTTAATTGAGTACTCATTTCGTGGCCCTGAATTTTCAGGTAAACGAAATCCTTCTGGAAGCTTCATATAAATGTCACTGTCAAGTGAGCCATATAGATAAGCAGTGACAACATCCATTAGACGCATATCGAGTCCTTCACGTACTGCCAGACAAATTATATAACGAAAAGTTGTTGCGTCCACCACAGGAGAATAAGTCTCCTCATAATCAATGCCAAGTCTCTGCGAGAAACCTTGTGCGACAAGCCGTGCTTTATACCTTACAATTTTGCCATTTTCATTTTTCTTTCTGACAAAAACCCATTTATATCCAACCGGCTTTACATTTTCTGGTATGCGGACTACAGGTCCGAAAACTTTTCGTTTCTCAAGTGATTTTAATTCTGCCTCGATTGCATCTTTCCACTTTGGCCAATCTTTTCGTTGTCTACATTCATTTATCGACCTTGGTTCATGATCCTCATTCTCATTTATTTCATTCATTTCATGTAGCGCTACATTAAATGAAAATTTATCGTCAACGTTGACTTTATCTCGGTTCCATCTAATTCCATTCTGGGCGTAATTGATTGAGATCTCTTCATTATCATTATTTTCAATTTCTTCAGGTACCTGAGTTTCATTCTTATCATCATTTAAGCCATCGACTCTTCTCTGGTCGATAAATCCTCGATTGAACCATTCTTATTATTTGCTCCTTTTCTTTTCCGAGGATTTTTATCTTTGGAACCCGAGGGCCTACCACGTTTTAGCTGTGGTTTAGGCTCAATATTATGTTCGGCAGGAACATTAATTTTCACAGGAGCATTAACAGCTGGTATATGTGACTTAGTCACTCTCTTTGGGTCAGTAAAGCTGTCTGGCAATTGATTCGCTAAGCTTTGTAAATGAATTATCTTCTGAACTTCTAGTTCACATTCTTTTGTTCGAGGATCATAATGATTTAGTGATAATTCATTCCAACTAATATTCCTTTCCAGCTGTTTCTTTTCTCCCCCTAATGTCGGAAAATTTGTTTCATCGAAGTGACAGTCGGCAAATCTAGCCGTGAATAAATCTCCCGTTAAAGGTTCTAAATATTTTATTATTGATGGAGATTCAAATCCGACATATATTCCCAACCTTCTTTGAGGTCCCATCTTTGTGCGTTGTGGTGGCGCAACTGGAACATATACCGCACATCCAAAAATTCTTAGATGGGAAATATCTGGTTCCTGACCATAAACCATTTGCAACGGGGAGATATCATGATAACTTGTTGGCCTGATGCGAATTAGTGTTGCTGCATGTAATATTGCATGTCCCCAACACGACGAGGGAAGAGTCGTTTTCATTAATAATGGTCTTGCAATTAACTGCAGACGTTTAATTAATGATTCTGCAAGACCGTTTTGCGTATGAACGTGTGGCACGGGATGCTCAACATCAATTCCGATAGACATACAATAATCATTAAATGCCTTTGAGGTAAATTCACCAGCATTATCAAGGCGTATTTTCTTTATCGGATAATCTGGAAAATGTGCTCTTAAACGAATCAGTTGAGCAAGTAATCTTGCAAATGCCACGTTCCTCGTAGATAACAAACATACATGGGACCATCTACTCGAAGCATCAATTAACACCATGAAATATTTAAATGGTCCACACGATGGATGTATCGGCCCACAAATATCACCATGTATGCGTTCCAAAAATGCAATAGATTCATTTTTTACTTTCATTGGTGATGGCCGAATAATTAGCTTCCCTTTAGAGCAAGCAGCACATGCTAATTCATTAGATTGAACAATCTTCTGATTCTTTATCGAATGTCCACGTGAATTTGCAATTATCTTTCGCATCATATTTGAACCGGGATGGCCCAACCGGTCATGCCAAACATTAAATATACTATCATCAGTAGACTTTTGGTTTATGATAACATACGATTCAATTGTTCTCAGATATGTATAATATAACCCAGATTCGAATGAAGGTAATATTTCCACAATTCGTTTATCATTCGAAATTATCTTTGTGATGTATAAATGTTCGACACCACATTTTATCGCTGTCTCGACATGATATCCGTTATGTCGAATAGCTTTAAAGCTTAACAGATTTCTTAGTGATTCAGGAGAATATAAGGCACTTTCAATAACCAATTTGGTTCCTCTGGGTAATAAGATACTAGCTCTTCCGGAGCCTTTAATTATATTTGTGCTACCCGATATAGTGATAACACTAGCTTCTTTCATATCGAGATGATCAAAGTATTTCTTATTCTTCAGAATCGTATGAGTCGTTGCACAGTCTGCAAGACATAGTTCTCCATTGCATACGCCCATATCCATCAGATAAATATCCTTTTCATATAAACATATATTTATTTAAGAAACAGAACGATATATTACAAGCACATATAAGTTTAAACAACCTTTAAACACATAAATACACAATAGCAAAATATATAACATATAGAACATTATAACACATCATTCCTCATCTGCGACGAAATCTGCAGCCTCCAAATACACATTATTTTTATCAACACCAGAAGTAGATGCAATGTCACCTTGAACAAAATTCGTTTCAATCTTTTTTCCCTTTTGAGATTGCTGATACAGCTCAACAAGATGCTTGGGCGTGCGACAATTTTTCGACCAATGGCCCATACCACCACAACGATAGCATCGTTCGTCGTTATCCTTTTGTTCAATGGGCCTCTTCTCATCTTTATTATCATAAGATTTTCTCTT
Source organism: Craterostigma plantagineum (assembly GCA_027422505.1). Classification (NCBI taxonomy): domain Eukaryota; kingdom Viridiplantae; phylum Streptophyta; class Magnoliopsida; order Lamiales; family Linderniaceae; genus Craterostigma; species Craterostigma plantagineum. The sequence continues at coordinate 29,707,920 of JAPQWV010000001.1, forward strand.
CTGTGGAAGATTTTGATGTCCACCACGATTGTTATAACCACCACGGAAGTGTTGATAACGACCACCATAATATCCTCTGCCATTACCACGGTTTTGACCACGACCTTGAACACGTCCACGTCCACGACCACGATATCCACCACGACCACGTCCACGATCATTGTTTCGATTGTTATCATTATTACCTCTGACTGCGTTCGCTTCAGGGAGCGCAGCCGCACCGGTTGGTCGGGATTCGTGATTTTTCATCAACAGTTCATTGTTTTGTTCAGCCAACAATAAACAAGAGATTAATTCAGAGTACTTTGTAAATTGCCTCTCTCTATATTGTTGCTGCAATACCATATTTGATGGATGAAAAGTACTGAATGTTTTCTCAAGCATACTAGCATCAGTGACCGTTTCCCCACACAATTTTAGTGTGCATGTAACTTTATGGACGGCCGAGTTATATTCAGTCACAGATTTAAAATCCTGTAGACGTAAATGCATCCATTCGTACCTTGCGCGTGGAAGGATAACCGTGGTCATGTGGTCAAATCGATCTTTCAGATTTTTCCACAATTCAGCAGGGTCTTTTACATGTACATACTCGTTTCTCAGATTTTCATGAATGTGGTGACGGAGAACTATCAAGGCTCTTGCCTTGTTTTGAGTAAGTGTGGCTTTTGCAGCATCAGTGGTGGTACCTGCATCTGTTGGTATTTGTGTGGCAACAACAGTATCACCTGCATTCGTCGTTGTTTGTGTGGCGACAATAGTGTCACCCAAACCTTTTGCTTTCAGATGAATATCTGCATCTAGTGCCCATGCTAAGTAATTTGATCCAGAAGTGTCAAGGGCAACAAATTCGAGGTTTTGCAGATTTGCCATACTATTATAAAATACAAAATATGCATATTACTAAAAAAAATAAGAACAATAAATAAACACTGTCCACATAATAATTATACACATAAGCAAATGTTCTTCTAGCATATGATTCTATAATAAAAATCATAATATATTTATAAATTTGATAAAATAAAAAGAATTTTATATTTTGTAAATGTTGTAAAAAAAAATTTCAACTCGCCACCACTGGGATTCGAAATCTGGACCTCTCATCACTTGTAGTGACGATATTCCGCGAAACCAGTCGAGCTAAGGTGTTTTGGTGTATACATATTAAATTTATATAGTTTTAAATGGTTTGCCACGTGTACGAGTATTATAAATAAATTTACCGTATACAAAATAAAATTACCATACCTTGATTATAAAACTTGAACGGAGGTTGATTTCTACAGGAGAGCTTCGATGAAGGTTGATCGTTCCCGGAGAGCGCTCGTGCTGATAACGTGTTATGAAATTTTTATTATTACTATTATATTAAGATTATTTTAATTTATATTATGATTATTTGATAATATATAGAGAGAATTTAGAGGGAGATAATATATTTTCTATACTTGTGTTCTCTTTACAATGCAACTCAATACACCTATTTATACTAAAATCATACACTAAAATACAATTTAATCATCTATACAACTCATACAAAAATACAATCTTTTTTATACACCTCATCTTATCATAATTCATTAGTCACTAATATTCCAAAAACATCCACATTTAATCACAAAATTTTTGATGATTCATTATGATGAATCATGTCTTAATTTTGATGATTCATTGATGAATCATGATTTATTCATAATAATCCTTTATTTTAGTTTTTTTTTTATCCATCGCAACACCACCTTTACCCCAAATCCCACATCGTACGACACCGTATGGGAGTGCGTCATCCCTCACGTCGCCGACTCGGCGGACAGAGGGACGGTGTCGACCGTGAACAGGCAATGGTACGAGATTGCTCTGTGCTACGCCGCCGCGCCTCGGATGCTGTCCGAAAGTTCCCCTACTTGGAATCCCTCAAGCTTAAGGGCAAGCCTCGAGCCGCGATGTTCGACCTAATACCTGAGGATTGGGAGGCTATGTGGGCTCCATGGGTTGAGGAAATCGCTAGATCTTACAGCAGAATGAAGTCTTTGCACTTGAGGGTGATTGTGACCGATGGAGATTTGGAGATGATCGCTAGTTCTGATACTGGATAATCTGGGTTTTCGACTGATGGGCTTCTGCACATAGGAATCTCTTGCAGCTTCGAGAATTAGCAGATTTGTGTTTTCCCCTAAATTGGGTCTGAATAGTTTACCGTTGGATGAGATTGAGGCATTTCAGACTGTAGATTTTTTCTGGGTTTTTCTCTCTTTCTTCATCGAAAGAACCTTGGATTGTGCTTTTTCTTGATTAGTGCTAGAACTATAATTAGTGGAACCTTGGTTTACAACTATGAATTTTACATTCTACGAGGTGCTTTCTTCATCGAAAGAACCTTGGATTGGCTTTTCTCAGCTTCGATAATCCACTAATCATACAACTATGAATAGTGGATTGTGCTTTTTCTTGATTGTGCTTGGTAGGGAGCTCGCTCAAAAGCTTGCTTCGAATTAATTTAGAATTTGATTCCAGCGAGTGGGTAAAATCGTAATTTAATTTAATTTAACCTAATACCACCTAAATCTATCTACCAAACCAAAATCGTAATTTAATTTAATATAAACGTGTACAAGCAAAACTAGTGCGTGGAACAAGACATAAATGACACAAAATTCGATATTGCGTTGTGTTTATATAATTGAAACAGTGGAATTTTGAAATCTACGCTTATCTACTCTTAAATCAATGCGGAGGGTGAGTTAAAAATGATTTTTGGTGTATCTATCAATCAATGTGAAATTTTCTCAAATTAAAAACTGACATAAAAAATAAATATAGATCACGTTCTTTAGCCTAATGAAATTGCCTCTCAAATTAAAAACTGACATAAAAAATAAATATTAGATCACGTTCTTTAGCCTAATGAAATTGCCTATTCTATTTTAAGTAAAATGCTTATTTTTCTAACTAAATATTAAAATCAAAATTAAAACAAAAATGTCTTATCAATTTTTATTTTCATGCACACAGGTAAGGTGCAATGCACGGTATAACTATACTAATTATTATATCTTAATAAAATTATTAAATATATTTTTGATAGTAGGTAGTTATTGTGGAATTAACAAGTGGTAGTGGGTTTTTTTGGACTTTTATTATTAAATTTATTTTTTAAGTAAATGACATGATATGAGAACGCCTACATTTCTATAGTTATATGAGTTGAATGAAAGAACTTTGAAAACTAGTTTGACAAGAAAATCATCAACTACCAATTTATACACATACAAAATAGCTAAGCTATATACTCTTATCTATTGACTGCTGATTTCCATTGACTGATCCTCATTCTCCTAAATCGACCACAAGTTATGGAGGAAAGCAAAAACTAACTAGTTTCTCAGACACAGTCAGCAATTAACTTATAGATGGCGAAAAGAAAAAAATATAAAAAAAAAAGTCATGATGAGCAATATTTATTCATATTTCTTGATAGTTCTCATATAATATACAAAGTAAAGATTATCTTGATTGGGTCGGGCAATGCGTCTCCAGCTTGTATTGGGTCGAAGTTTCGGTACTGATGGAAATATACACACTAATCCATATTTGAGACAACTTTCTAAAACAAAACAAAAAAATGAAGAAAAGCAACAAAATTCACATCACTTTTCTCCATTTTAGTTAGTTACCTTGATTAGGAGACGGGACTACAGCATTAGGCACCCTCCCTCTCTTCTCTGCGTTTGCAGTTTCAGAGCGCAAAAGAAATCAAATGCGAAAAAAATACAGATGTAAGATTATCTTGATATGGATAAATATGTATATATATATATATATTGATCCGGGAAACTTCATAGCCAACCAAAAAGCGCAAACGTATTGATTATTAACTAAATATGCATAAACTCTCCATAGCCTTACAAGAAACTAATTATTGCCAAGATCTAACAACTTACACTAGTTAAGGTTCTGTTAGTAAAGTTGTGTGTTAGGACGATCTAAGCCATATATCGTAGAAGTCCCGATGCGCAAATAGTGGTTTCACGCGACTAATATACCACGTTCTTTTTTTTTTCCTAGGGCCTTCAATAGCATCAAAATAAAAATATAAATACTAAGGAATAACACCGAACTGAACCAAATCTAAAAGCTCAATCACTTCTTATCCAAGGTGCACTTTCTGTTATTCACGTCGAAATTAGGCGTGATCAATATGCTACAAATGGTAATAATGTAAGGCACATTAGAGATTCAAGAGCACATTCAGTTCGTGTACTAAAATGGATATGATGAAAGTTCAAACATCAATCGCTCGAGAGATTAAATGACAAATGGAATCAATGAAATGCAGAATCCAGACGTATACGCAGAAGACGATCAAATGATGATTTATTTCCAAACAAAAGATCATCAACACGAGCAATCAATCGAATTTGGAATGGATGATTGTATCCCAAATTGAAAATAAACTCCTCGACATCAATCAGTGCCTACTCTGAATCGCCTTAAATCATTACCTTCCCCGTTAAATTTCTCAGCGCAGAATCCCAACCTGATCCCTGACCTCATCCACCTTCTTCAGGTCATTCTTCCTATCAACAAGCTTCCCCTCGACATCCCTCATTTCCTTCACATCATTTCTAACCCTATCGATCTCCGCGTCGAATCCTTAGAGTGGCCGAGCTTCATCCTCCAATTGAAGAAATCTCTCGCGCAAATGGCGCGCCTGAGCGTCATTTTCCGATTTGATGGACGTCCTGCTTCAGCGCCACGTAGGAGGGCGCCAGTCTTTTGTTGTCCTCCGCTATGTTTTCGATCGGACTACTCCGACGGTCCAGGACGGCGAGGGAGTCGCCGGCGGCAAAGCGGTTGGGGTCCATTCCATATTTCTTTGTTCTATTTTTGAGTGTCTAACGTAAAAGTAGGACTGAGCTTGCGTGAGACTGTGTGGGAGTCTGAGCTTAAATTCATTTGTTAATAAAATAAATTATAAATGATTTAGGATTATATGAAGGCCCATGTTGAGGCCCATATAGAGGCCCATAACGTAAGCCCAATATAGAGACCGAATCAAAGATGCTTTGCTTCCTCTCCAAGCTAAGGACCTCGATATAAATATGACATACGCGTAAGTTCATTGTCATAGGAACCCTAGATCTCGAAAAACAATCTCCCTCTCTACGATCAAATCGCCCTCGCTAATCCATCTTAATCTCAGTCTAGTTTTTTCTTTTTGCATCTTGTGCTTCTTGTTTTCGTCGATTACGGTCGCATCGAACCGGAGTGAACTTTTGTTCGTAGATCTGAGATTCGTAGAGTTTAAAGGTATTTTTATTTTAAAATTTTGTGTGTTCTCGTTTGATGTGAGGCTCTTTATCGATCTTACAAGCGGCTTGGATTTCTATGATGATTTTGCTTATGTAATTCTTGTTTATACGAGTATGTCTTTGGTGACAAGTTCTCCCCGCTGCCCGAGATATATGTGTCTATTTATTCGCTTTTATGCGGTTTGTGTTTGACGGGAATCGAAATTGTTTCTGGGAATTGGGTTCGAATTGATATCTAAGTTAAATAATAGGTTCTTATGTGTGTGTGAGAGAGGCAGTTCTTATGCTTTTCAACCCTGGGAATTGGATTTCCCTGACATATGAATTTGATTTGGAAGAAACTTCTCGATCTTTCCTCAATTTTTGTATAAGGATACCTTTCTATTGAGCTCTGTATTAATGCCCTATAGGTAGAATTTTTTGTGGTATCTATGTTAACTGGGTTCTTTTTTATTACATTTTGCTTAAAAATTTGCAGCTTTTTGGATTTGTCTGTCACAATGGCTTCCCTGGATATATCCTTGGATGATATGATAAAGAGCAGGAGAAACAGTGACCGAAAGGGTAGAGGCCAGAACAGAGTCAGACGTGGAAGCGGTCCTGTAATGTCTGCTAGAGGTGGTGGTGGAAGAACATTTGCTGCTATTAGGCGGAATCCGCTGGGTGTAAATGCTGGGCGATCAGCCTACCCTATTTCCAAGGCAAGCTCAAAATTAGGGATATCATATTCATTTTATAGGCCAACAAGCTTGCTGTAGTACCTCATGGGAGGATTCTCTAGTTGAATTAGAAACACAGTGAGATCTTTGGCGCTGTTTGGTTCTTGAAGAAGCAAACAGAAGATTTTTACCTTGTTCTAAGTTGCGGAGGATATGTTTGGGTTATTGGGAGGCAATTTAATGGAAAATACTATCTAGCCTCTGTTGAACAAGAGCTTCATCTTTTGAAAAACATCCACCAGCTTTTAAAAAAAAATGTGCTGTCCACCATGTTATGATCTTATCGGATAATATCTTCGGACCAGATTTTCAGTCATGTCTCAGTTCACGCATTTCTGTTGGCTCCCTGCACTGAACTTGGAACTGGGTCCATACTTTATGTGCTGCACGAGTTGGTGTGTTCTGGGTCAAAAATCAAATCACCTGTGACTACATGTTCATAGCCATTTGCCGGTGGTGTTGAATGTCTTACTTGGGCTATGTAACTTTGTCCTGGAAATTTGGTGGTGCCTGCTTTATCTAGTTGGTGCTAAAATACTGAAGTAGTTTCGTGCAATCTCAAAATGTTTTCGTTTGCGTGCATCAGTCTTTCCGCAGAGCCAAAACTTCACCCTGGAAGAAAGGTCTCTTTGAAGATAGTCTGAAAGCTGCTGGAATGTCCGGGTTGGAAAATGGCACAAAATTATATGTTTCAAACTTGGACGTTGGGGTAACTGGTGAAGACATTAGGGTATTGATGCTTTCCTTAATCTTCTTCTGAATGGATTTCTCTTGGACTATTTCTGAGAAAGGCTTTGCAACACAGGAGCTATTTTCTAACATTGGAGAGTTGGATCGATATGCACTTCACTTTGACAAAAATGGGCGTCCAAGTGTGAGTTCTGTGCTACTCATTTCTTCTGTGTACTATGGCGATGGCCGATGATACCATACAAATCTGCATAACTTTCTGTCAAATCGGGGGACATCATTCCATTAATATGGTTGAAAGTTAATAGATTGCCAATTTCGGTGCAGGGCTCGGCTGAAGTTGTCTTCATGAGAAGAAATGATGCATTTCAAGCATTTCAACAGTACAATAATGTACAATTGGATGGAAGGCCTATGAAGATAGAGATAATCGGGGGAAATGATGTGACACCCGTTACAACAGCTCCAATAAATGTTGCTGGAGGAGCTGCTGGAAGAAAGAGGAATGTCGTAATGAAGTATGTGATCTATTTGCCTTGAATATTTCTCGTTGATGCCTTGGCCCTTGTGTTCTCTAGAGCGTGTTTCTCGAGGTGGCTGTCAGAAATTCTGGTTTATATGGGAATCGGACTGTCCAGAAGTTTCTTTTCTCCACTATCATTAAGCCTATTCTTCCTGTGTTGTGAAGTTCTGGAGCTGCTGGTCGCGTGAGAGGTGGTTTTTCTGGAGCTTACCGTGCGTCTGCGTAAGTTTATTATAGTAAATTTTCTGCCCTTTCGTCTGAATATTGCTGCTTAGTGTGTGGGGTGATAGTTTATCCTCTTATTCATTTCTTAATTAGTCGAAGGGGCCGTGGTGTTGGTCCAAGCAATCCTCGGGGCGGTGGGCGTGGTCGTGGTCGTGGAGGATCTCGTGGGAAGAAGAAAAGTGAGAATAAAACGGCTGATGAGCTCGACAAAGAGTTGGAAAACTACCACTCTGAGGCCATGCAGACCTGACACCTTTCAAAACAAGGATTATATAAACTTAGCTTTCTCTATGGTGTATATTGAAGTTTGAGATTTCGGTTTCAGTTTTTGCATTTCAGTTGAATCAATGCTTATGCATTTTGTTTGGTAAACCGCATGTTCGCTTACTTATCCTAAGATCATTATTACGCGTTTTGTGTGATGGTGTTTATAAAAAGTTGGAATGATGTCTCGATGGGACACAGATAGCAGTCATCCCGTATTACACCTCATATTGCCCTAATATGGAACATTTAAAAGGTTGTTAGCTGTTAAGACGAATCTTGCCCTTTAACAATACAACACACTGCTTTCCCCAAAGTATCATTACACCTCATAAACTGTACAACAAGGGTGTACAAAAGAAGAATTAAAAAAAAAAGAATCAACTTTTGGATAAAATCATGGAGGGAAGAAATCACCCAAACTTGGCAACATCCTTGTTCAGCAGTAGTTGCCCCGTATCGCCTCTCGTGAAGAGTCTCTCGACGACGTCGTCCCAATTAGTCCGGCCATTCTCTGAAGATCCATCATCTTCTTCCGTCGCATGTTTTGTTTCACCTCGTCCTTGTGTGAAGTCAGAAGATTCGCTTGCGTGAGGTATGTTGAGGCTAACGGCTCTTTCCAAAGCGTCCCTGTGTTCTTTCTCTATTGTCTTCTTCCTCTCGAATTTCTGAACTTTAGGCGGGCTCATGGGAGTCGTACTTTCCTTACCCATCTCCTTAATGCTCTGCATTATTATACACAATAAGTTGGAGGAACATAATACAATACAAGCCAAGAATCTTTCATAGTGGGGGAAGGGATGGATGATTATGCTTATTCTTTATATGTATTACTTGTAAGGCCTTTTCAGTCTCCCGCTCGATCCAAACAATGGCGTGATCGGCCGTCAGATTACAAGACAGGACGATGTGCTCGAATCTACCATCGACGGGAATCGCAGTTCTAACCTCCGGTGGATACCTTCCGCATCTTTTCGAAAAAAATAGAGTAAAAATTAATGAGAATATGATCCCACGAGGGATAAATTAGGTAAATAGCCTCCTCAGTAAGTAGTGCTTTTTAGCACATAGCTTTCAAGTGTGTAAAGACTATTATACCCTTTCTGCTGTCCCTCGTAGGAACGGAATATGTAGAAGGTGAAGCATCTAAGAATGGGTGGAGGCGTTCGGAACAACAGTTGGGATCCTTTGAGTAATGGGACGTGGGTTCAAATTGCTAATGCTGATTAAGGACATTAACTAAAAGAGTGGACAACTAGGTTAATTTTATATAAAAATTTTGGACTAAAAAGGCCATTTTTTAAAAAGAAAATCTATCTTTTTACCTGCAAAATTTTCGCTCGACAAAGTGATAAATACGTCCCGGGGCATATAGCCTTCTGGGATCTCGGAGCTTTCTTCCTTCCGGTATGAAAGCATCTCTCAGGCACACGAGGAACAATAAACAAGGCAGACTGTCCAAAACATACAATGCCTAATTTGCCTTATTTCAAACAAAAAAAACAACCAATTCTTTTATATATGTAAAAGCCATTAATTACTTATGTCCTACAATTTGACGGAGGCACTATAGGGACTGAAAAGTTAGGGGTGACACTATACGGACGATAACTTTCAAAATTAAGCAATTTAAAGAAATTATACGTATGAATCTTAAATTTTGTTCCGAAGTTGCTTCATTTTGGAAGTTATCGTCCACATAATGTCACACTCTAAATTTATCGGAGCCCTAATTAATTGCGCGACAAATATACAAATTCAAGATAGTCCCAAGTTGCTTAATACAATAGTTATTTTTCATATTATGTTAATTTCTGAGTTTGTGGTTCCTATGATGCCCGTAACTTATATGTCCAAAATAAATTAGTTAACCCTATAGAAACTTACCAAAATATGGACTTGAAAATGTCTTCCAACGGCGTAGGCGTTCTCGGCAAGAAATCGTCCTGCAACACCACCGAACTAATAACGTCGGCGTACTTCACGGCCAAGTTCAGCGACATACACCTCGCCGGCGCTATGGCGTAGCACCTCACCGAACTCCTCGGAACGCCGCCCAGCTTATCGCGGTGGTTCACCGCCACAACGGTCAGCAACGCCGCCACGCCCGACCCCAGAGAATGGCCGGCGAACACCACGCCGTAGGTCCTTCCGGTTGTTGGCGTGGCAGCGGACCCGGTCGAATAATATTACGGCTAATATTTGGATAATTAAAGATAAAAGTGGACACCGAGATTTAACGTGGAAAACCCCCAAACAAATCGGGGTAAAAACCACCTTTGTATATATCTGTTTATCGTATGCTCTGTGGTTGCCACTAACGTGGACCCTCCACATCAGAAAATAATAGATATTATACTGCCCTTGTTACGGTGACGAAAAAGCCGGTACGGGTTCAATAATTATTTGCTGCAACCCCGTCGGAGGTATCGCTCACGACTGAGCAGAAATTATGGCGGCGAAGTTTGATATCGAAAAATTCAACGGGAGAAACTTCTCACTGTGGAAATTAAAGATAAAGACGATCTTGCGAAAGGACGGTTGTCTGGAGGCTATTGATGGAAAACTAACAACGCTGACAGACGAGATAAAAAAAAAATTGAGGACGAATAATGGAGGAGAATATACTGGCAGGGAATTTTGATAGCTTTTGCAAAAGGAAAGGCATCAAAAGGCATTTCACTGCGGCGTGTACTCCACAACAAAATGGAGTGACAGAGCGGATGAACAGGACTCTGTTGGAGAGGACAAGAGCCATGTTGGGAGCTGCGGATCTGGATAAATCATACCGGGCAGAAACAGTTAACACCGCCTGCTACGTGATCAATCGATCGCCTTCAACGGCAATTGATCAGAAGACGCCGATGGAGATGTGGACCGGGAAGCCAGCTGATTATTCCAAACTCCATGTATTTGGAAGTCCTGTGTACGTGATGTACAACGCCCAAGAAACTACGAAGCTGGATCCGAAGTCCAGGAAGTGTTTGTTCTTGGGGTATGCTGATGGTGTGAAGGGGTATCGCCTGTGGGATCCCACTGCCCACAAGGTTGTCATCAGCAGGGAGGTTATCTTTTTAGAAGATAAACCAATCGGAGGAAATGATAGCACTACAAAGGAACACTCAGAAACTACGGCGATTCAGGTGAAAGGGAAGTCTGTCGAACAAGATTTTTCTGAAGCAGCACCAGAGCGCTTTCGTGCACGACTGGTGGTTAAAGGCTACGCTCAGAAAGAAAGCATGACTTCAACGAGATATTCTCACCTGTGGTTCGACTGACGACTGTTCGGGTACTCCTGGCGATGTGTGCTACATTCGACCTACATCTAGAGCAACTAGATGTGAAGACGGCTTTTCTTCATGGAGATCTTGAAGAAGAGATTTATATGCTCCAGCCGGAAGGTTTTGAAGACAAAGAAAAATGGAACTTGGTTTGCAGGTTGAACAAATACGGTCTCAAACAGGCGCCGAGGTGTTGGTATAAGAGATTTGATTCTTCCATCATGAGCCTTGGATACAACAGATTAAATGCAGACCCTTGTGCATATCTCAAGAGGTTTGGTGAAAGCGATTTTATCGTATTACTGTTGTATGTTGACGACATGTTGGTAGCAGGCCCCAACAAAGATCGTGTTGAAGAACTCAAGGCACAGTTGGCTAGGAAATTTGAAGAGAAGGACTTGGGACCAGCAAACAAGATTCTAGGGATGCAAATTTACCGAGACAGAAATAACAAGAAGATTTGGCTCTCCCAGAAGAACTATCTGAGGGAGGTCTTGCAACGCTGCAATATGCAAGAAAGTAAGCCAATTTCTACCCCACTTCATGTTAATTTCAAGTTATCCTCCAGGAGTCCTAGCAGTGAAGAAGGGAGGATGGAGATGTCTCGAGTACCGTATGCATCAGCGGTGGGAAGTCTTATGTTCGCAATGATTTGTACACGACCAGACATTGCACATGCAGTGGAGTAGTAAGTCGGTACATGGCGAATCCAGATAAAAGAGCATTGGACCGCAGTGAAGAGGATCCTACGAGAGGAACCTCAGATGTTGCATTATGTTCGGAGGAACAGACTTTACTGTCAGAGGGCATGTTGACTCGGTCAACACTGACAAGTTCGTTTGATGTCGTTCTTCGAGTGGCCTAGCGGAGACGTAAGCAACATGAAAGGCAAGGGAGAAAGAATGGTGTGAAGATCTGATTGATCCTCAATCAGATCTTCACAGGATCAATCAGGAATGCGCCGCGTCGCTCAGTTCTGGGCCGCTTGAAACCGGTGGCCAGGAATCCGCCGCGTCGCCAATTGATATGGGCCGCTCATTCTTTATCTTTAAGATTTTTCTTTTTCTTTTATATATATAAAATAATATTATAATATTATATAATATTATTTTATTATTATTTTTTTTCTTTTAGGCGGCTGGCCCAACAATTCTCCCCCGCCAGCCGCATCGACACCTACCCGAGCATCGTCTTCAGCACCGTCAAACAGTCATCCCAGCTAGTCTTTTTGAGAGTAACCCGTTCGTAAATACCACGAACGTCCATTGGCCTTCCTTATACCAGCTACACATAACGAATCAAGAATTTAGGTCCTACCAACTTGATTCACCCGCGGCCAATCCTATGTGCAGCTGCCGAACCGACTCTACCCGTCGATTCTGAAGAGGGACTTCGACGCAACCCCTTCTCCAGCAGGACTTTCCTTCTCACCATCGTCTGCCTTTCCACCACGCGCGCGCGATTTTCGTGAACCCATCGAAGTCGGAGTATTATGTACCACACTCCCGCCCAGACGATATAAACCTCCACGCTCTTCTCCCTTCAGTAGGACTTTTCCACCACGTGTGATTTTACAGACTCCCCCTGCTATGAAACTCCCATAGCCCTTGGAATCTAACTGGCTCAAGGATATCAAATTCTTCCGTAACTTTGGGACAAAGATCACACCACCCAAAGCTCGCACTGCTCCGTCAGTCATTTTGATCTTCACAGTTCCAACACCACGAACCGCCTGACGGTATCCATCAGCCATGGAAACCGAACCTCTTCGTATCTTCTGGAACGTATCAAAATATTTTCTTTCGGAGCAAATATGGTACTTCGACCCCGAATCAAATATCCATTCATCCTGAGAACGAGCGTCATCGTTGTAGACTGTGAGAGCGTCTACAACATCATCCGTATCCTGTGCTATCATGGTTGTGGAATTTTTCTCGCCGTTCTTGTCCTTCCTCCAAGTCGGACAATTCCTCTTGATGTGTCCCGGCTCACCACACTTGTAGCACACGATGCCCTTCCCGCCATCCTTTGATTTGGACCTGCTGCTACCTCCAAATTCCCTGGCATGAAACCTTCCTCTACGATTCTCCCCGTGTACAGCCAACGTCGAATTTTGGCTATCCCCATAATTTGATCGTCTCCTCTTTTCATGCGCCAAAAGAGTTGACTGCACATCCACCATCTTCACCGTCGTCTTTCCGTACAAGATGGTTGTGACCAAATTATCGTAAGAATCAGGAAGCGAGGTAAGAAGTAAAAGGGCTTTATCTTCTTCCTCCAACTTTACATCAACTTTTATAAGTTGATCCACAAGTCCCTTGAACACGCTAATATGATCCATGAGATTCCCACCTTCCTCCATCTTCAGCCGGTACAGCTCCCGCTTCAGATCTAACTTTGTGGTTAAGTTTTTCCCGAGGTGCAGCTCCTCCAACTTCGCCCACAAGTCTGGTGCAGAATCTTCATTAACAACATTATTGATAATGTTATCCTCAATGTACAGACGGATTGTGCTGACACATCTTGACCCCAAATCCTCCCAGTCTTCTTTCGTCATTTTCTCCGGCTTTCCCTTTTCCCCTTTCAAAGCCTTAGCCAAACCTTGGTGAACAAGGATATCATTCACTCGTCTCTGCCACAGAGTGAAACTCCCCGTACCATCAAATTGTCGCACTTTGAAACTGCTTTCCGTCGCCATTATCCTTGCAGAAATTCAACAACTTTGGCCCGACACGACAATAGCTCCCCCGTAACGGAAAACCTTCTTAATATCTTTTCTGATGTGGAAGATCAGACAAAGCTGCAACCACAGAGCATACTCAGAATATTAATTAGGCTTGGCTCTGATACCACTTGTTGGGGTTGAGCGGTAATTTTCGGGCCCAGCGGAAGGTTGATTTTTGAACCGCGACGATTTTGTTGGGATAGTATAAAGCCGAAATGACAACAAGAGAGAACACGAGATTTTTACGTGGTTCGGCCAATACCGCCTACCTCCACGGAGAGCACCAGCTTTACTATATTGAGAATATTACACCGTACAAAATAACGCTCGTGTTTAAACCCAAACCCGAGACCCCTTACCCACCCGGGTAATGTTTTTGTACCTATTCCCAACTACCCAGTAAAACTAAAACCCGCTCTCACCTTTATCCACCCGAATAAGTTTACCTCACTATTACTCTCTAACTGAATTTCTCACTTGATTTGGGATGATAATAACTGAAGAATCCTCAGACTATTTATAGATGTCTTCAGCTCTTCTGGACCACTCAAAACCGGTGGTCAGGAATGCGCCGCGCCGCTCAGTTCTGGGCCGCTTGAAACCGGTGGCCAGGAATCCGCCGCGTCGCCAATTGATATGGGCCGCTCATTCTTTATCTTTAAGATTTTTCTTTTTCTTTTATATATATAAAAGAAAAAGAAAATATTATATAATATTAATCAGATGGGCAAGGGAGAAAGAATGGTTTTATATATCTGTTTATCGTATTCTTCACATGGGCAACTTGTTCAATGCCGTGCGTTCTTATTTTCATAGGTTCATATGGCTTAGTTCACACATGCATGCACTGCCTATAAATAAGGCTACGGAGATTCAGTGCAAATAGCATCCCAAGAGAGAGAAGATAGGGATCGGTATGAGGGAAGAATAAATAGAGGGAAAATAAAGAGAGAGGTTGAGGGTTTTCTCCTTTATAGATTGAGAGGTTGTAACTCCTATATTTTTCCTATAGTGGATTCTTCTTCCTTGCCCGTGGTTTTTACCCCGATTTGTTTGGGGGTTTTCCACGTTAAATCTCGGTGTCCACTTTTATCTTTAATTATCCAAATATTAGCCGTAATATTATTCGACCGGGTCCGCTGCCACGCCAACAATTGGTATCAGAGCCTAGCTTGGGTTTTATATATTTATTTATCGTATGCTCTGTGGTTGCCACTAACGTGGACCCTCCACATCAGAAAATAATAGTTATTATACTGCACTTGTTACGGTGACGAAAAAGCCGGGACGAGTTCAATAATTATCTGCTGCAACCCCGTCGGAATTATCGTTCACGACTGAGCAGAAATTATGGCGGCGAAGTTTGATATCGAAAAATTCAACGGGAGAAACTTCTCACTGTGGAAATTAAAGATAAAGGCGGTCTTGCGAAAGGACGGCTGTCTGGAGGCTATCGATGGAAAACCAGCTACGCTGACAGAAGAGATAAAAAAAAATGAGGACTAATAATGGAGGAGAATATACTGGCCGGAATTTTGATAGCTTTTGTAAAGAGAAGGCATCAAAAGGCACTGTACCACGGCGTATACTCACAACAAAATGGAGTGGCGGAGCGGATGAACAGGACTCTGTTGGAGAGAACAAGAGCCATGTTGGGAGCTGCAGGTCCGGATAAATCATACTGGACAGAAGCAGTCAACACCGCCTGCTACGTGATCAATCGGTCGTCGTCAACGACAATTGATCAGAAGACGCCGATGGAGATGTGGACCGGAAAGCCAGCTGATTATTCCAAACTTCATGTATTTGGAAGTCCTGTGTACGTGATGTACAACGCCCAAGAA
This sequence comes from Craterostigma plantagineum, assembly GCA_027422505.1. Lineage (NCBI taxonomy): Eukaryota > Viridiplantae > Streptophyta > Magnoliopsida > Lamiales > Linderniaceae > Craterostigma > Craterostigma plantagineum. The sequence goes on from JAPQWV010000001.1 coordinate 29,723,506, forward strand.
ACTACGAAGCTGGATCCGAAGTCCAAGAAGTGTTTGTTCTTGGGGTATGCTGATGGTGTGAAGGGGTATCGCCTGTGGGATCCCACTGCCCACAAGGTTGTCATCAGCAGGGAGGTTATCTTTTTAGAAGATAAACTAATCGGAGAAAATGATAGCACCACAAAGGAATGTTCAGAGACTACGACGACTGTTCGGGTACTCCTGGCGATGTGTGCTACATTTGACCTACATCTAGAGCAGCTAGATGTGAAGACGGCTTTTCTTCATGAAGATCTTGAAGAAGAGATTTATATGCTCCAACCGGAAGGTTTTGAAGACAAAGAAAAACAGAACTTGGTTTGCAGGTTGAACAAATCTCTATACGGTCTCAAACAGGCGCCGAGGTGTTGGTATAAGAGATTTGATTCCTTCATCATGAGCCTTGGATAGAACAGATTGAATGCAGACCCTTGTGCATATTTCAAGAGGTTTGGTGAAAGCGATTTTATCGTATTACTGTTGTATGTTGACGACATGTTGGTAGCAGGCCCCAACAAAGATCGTGTTGAAGAACTCAAGGCACAGTTGGCTAGGGAAATGAAGGACTTGAGACCAGCAAACAAGATTCTAGGGATGCAAATTTACCGAGACAGAAATAACAAGAAGATTTGGCTCTCCCAGAAGAACTATCTGAGGAAGGTCTTGCGACATTACAATATGCAAGAAAGTAAGCCAATTTCTACCCCATTTCATGTTAATTTCAAGTTATCCTCCAGGAGTCCTAGCAGTGAAGAGGGAAGGATGGAGATGTCTCGAGTACCGTATGCATCAGCGGTGGGAAGTCTTATGTTCGCGATGATTTGTACACGACCAGACATTGCACATGCAGTGGGAGTAGTAAGTCGGTACATGGCGAATCCGGGCAAAGAGCATTGGAGCACGGTGAAGAGGATCCTATTATATAGAGGAACCTCATATGTTGCATTATGTTACGGGGGAGCAGACTTTACTGTCAGAGAGTACGTTGACTCTGATAAGTTCGTTTGGTGTCGTTCCTCAAGTGGTCTAGCGGAGACGTAAGCAACATGAATGGCAAGGATGAAAGAATGGTGTGAAGATCCGATTGATCCTCAATCAAATCTTCAAGTGGGAGATTGTCGACATAATATTCAACCACAAGGGTTGAATGGTCGGTTTGAATAGTCAACACCGGTCTCCTCCCACAGACCCTTTAGAGTCTCCGACTCGGCGTTTAAAACCCACACGGCCGACTTCAGAAGGCCGTGGTGGACGTAGCCGCCGTCGAACATCTGCATTCCGAGCTTATTGTCGAGCAATAGCTTGTAATCGCTTTCCTTGGCCAAGTTTAGGCCCCTTATGGCGAGGACTATCTCTCGGTTTTCGTGGTCGAGGTAGACGATGTACGGCGGCGCGTGGCCGAGGGTTTGCTCGTAGGTCACGCGCTTGATTACCCAGTCTGGGTTGACGCCGTAGCCGCCGGGTGGCGCGTACTTGGGGTTTCTGAGGTCGGGCTCGTAGAGGGCGAGGATGGTTCGGAAGATCCGAGGGATGGGGCTGACTTCCTCCGCCGTGGCGGCGGGCCACGTGGAGCTGTCGTCGCCGCCGATGTAGGTGCAGCGCTTCCACGCCCAGCGGAGGCAGCCGATGACCACCACGCATTCGACGCCGCAGGAAATGGACATTTTTCGCTGGAATCTTTTTTTTCTGGGCTGGCAAAGATGAATGCTTTTCAAGATTCGAGCTTGGCGTTGACTGTTAATCAATCTAAAATGAAGAACTCAGAAAGTCAAAGTAATGAAGATCAGTTTCAGATCATTGCAGCGAAAGTTCTATGTTGACATTGGATTGGAGAAGAAGGGAGTTTCACATGGGTTCAACTCGGTGCAAAGATTTGTAAGCTTATAGTTCTTAAGGTTGAAGGATATGTATATGCTGTCCAAATTTCTCTCTCTCTCTTTTTTATTTGTTTAATTTTTGTCTTTGTTTATTTCTTCGTAATCTATGTTCTGGTTAAATAAATGACAGCATTTGAGGACACGGCGATAGGACATTATTTTGATTATTAAGGCTAAGTATGTGAAATATAATATCTAATTGACTATTGAATTGGTTGGTATGATCAAATACTCAAATTGGGATATTATTGATAATTTTAGTGGAAGCAAGAGAGAGGACAAAAAGAAGTAGAGCAGTTGACTTGGTTGTATTGTGGCAACTTGGAAGAGAAACAGATCATAGAAATGGACGTTGTTTTTCTGCTTAAATTAATTATAAGGACATGCAATAGAATGGTGGAGTATCTGTATATTGTTTTAGTTATTGTTTCTCTAGGGAATGAACATGTGGACAGCTTTAGCTGGGAGTTGGGTCCATATACCTAACCTAATTAAAGATTAGCTAGTATTTATGTTGGCATTTATTTCCATGGGTATTCAATGTTCATAAGAGTAAAAACCGAACCCAAATGTGGTATGGTTCGAAAAATTTTGAAAATAAATATGAATCGAAAGTTTTATTTCAAGAGCTTATCTTCAAAAGTTTTCTCAAACAGTTGATTATATATGGATCGTCTTCGAGAAAAATGAGAAAGCATTTTTGGTGTGATTTTCTTGTACAATAAGTCTGACTTCAAGTTTCTTGCTTTGGTTGAAACAAGAAGATATTACTTTGGATGATAACTAATCGTAGATTTTCTCCAAGAGCTTGCGGAGATCATTCATGATATCTGAGGGACTTTACATTTACTCGCATAATAGCACATATGAATAGATGATATTTCTCTCTTTCATGACTTCTTTATTACGTCGAATTGTTCACGAACAAGGCTCGTCACTGCCAAGCAGTGCCAAAATGAACCGTAAACAACTCAATCAACGTAAGAATATTTGACTAGACATATATATGCTCAAGTGTTTCTTGTCTGCAACTATTACTCGAAGAAGCAGTTGCGAGCAGCTCCATGAAATAAAAGAACCTCGTACAGACAAGAACCCATGCTAAACTTGGTCGAGCATTTCAACTATCAAACTTTATCTTACCACCTCAATTAAGCCAAACCTGTTGGGTTTGGGCTCCCAACTTTGTGTCCGAAAGCCCACAGCCCACTAACAACATAACATTTAGCTGAGATCTCACCTACTACATTGAACCAATCGATCATTCACCCAAAAGAAGAAGAAATTTCTGCAATTTTTCTATCAGCGACAGTTTCGGATTTCTCACATTTGGAGGGGCAAACGTTGTCCGATTGGCCTGAAATTTCAGGAGAAGGTAGAAGACTCATTGATCTTCATTCTCCCCAAAGGGATTTTCATTTCGAGGTCTGTACTGTGAGTTACGAATTTCTGAAGTCTGCTGCGATTCTTTGTGACGAATTTGGTGTTTTGATCTTGTTTTGAGTTGTGGTGCTTTTGGAGCTTTGATTTGGTGTTCATAGCTCGTGTGGTTGTGTTGTGGGTGTAATTCGCTGTACTTGCTCATGGTGATAGTGGATTTTGGATCGTTCGGTCCCGTGGTTTTTCAGCCTAAGAATTATCAACGCAGCGAAATAACAGAAATCAACACAACGATATAACGTGGAAAACCCCCCTTCAAATCGACGGGGTAAAAACCACGTTATATCGCCGTGTTGATTTCTGTTATTTCGCTGCGTTGATAATTCTTAGGCTGCCGATACACGTTCGCTATCGTAATAGTTTGTTCGTTTATACCGTCCGATCCTAACAGAGTGGTATCAGAGATTTTGGTTGGCTTTGTTGGTATTCTTTGATCAGTGCAGGATGGAGGCGAATTTGAATAGAATGGTTTGTTTGAACGGCACGAATTATCACAAGTGGAAAGGCAAGATGAAGGATCTTTTATTTGTGAAGAATTTGCATCTTCCGGTCTTCGCTTTATCAAAGCCCGATTCAAAAACTGATGAGCAATGGGAATTCGAGCACCTTCAAGTATGTGGTTTTATTCGGCAATGGGTTGAAGACAATGTGTTGATCTTCATTCTCCCCAAAGGGATTTTCATTTCGAGGTCTGTACTGTGAGTTACGAATTTCTGAAGTCTGCTGCGATTCTTTGTGACGAATTTGGTGTTTTGATCTTGTTTTGAGTTGTGGTGCTTTTGGAGCTTTGATTTGGTGTTCATAGCTCGTGTGGTTGTGTTGTGGGTGTATTCTTGCTGTAATCGAAGTGGTATCAGAGATTTTGGTTGGCTTTGTTGGTATTCTTTGATCAGTGCAGGATGGAGGCGAATTTGAATAGAATGGTTTGTTTGAACGGCACGAATTATCACAAGTGGAAAGGCAAGATGAAGGATCTTTTATTTGTGAAGAATTTGCATCTTCCGGTCTTCGCTTTATCAAAGCCCGATTCAAAAACTGATGAGCAATGGGAATTCGAGCACCTTCAAGTATGTGGTTTTATTCGGCAATGGGTTGCGAATTTGAATAGAATGGTTTGTTTGAACGGCACGAATTATCACAAGTGGAAAGGCAAGATGAAGGATCGATTATTTGTGAAGAATTTGCATCTTCCGGTCTTCGCTTTATCAAAGCCCGATTCAAAAACTGATGAGCAATGGGAATTCGAGCACCTTCAAGTATGTGGTTTTATTCGGCAATGGGTTGAAGACAATGTGTTGATTTCTGTTATTTCGCTGCGTTGATAATTCTTAGGCTGCCGATACACATTCGCTATCGTAATAGTTTGTTCGTTTATACCTTCAATAAATGGCAGTTATTCATATAGGAGCTTGAACTAAGTCACATGGAGAACTCTAATATCGTAATCGGCCCAGATTTTTGCGCCCCAAAACCCGTCGATTTAACCATCGTAAGAAGACTTCTAGCCATTACAGATGGAAACCTCGTGGTCACCAACGAAGATAAAGGCATCGCTATGTTCAAAGTCACCGAAAAGTTTCTGACTATCCACGACCGACACCTTTTGCTCGATGCTTACGGTACTCCTATCGTTACGATCAAGAAAAAGGTGGGTTTTTTTACGACATTTCATTTCTCTCGCTATATCATCAACCTATATGTATGATTCGCGAGATCTTTCTTGTTTTCAGATACTGAGTGCCCACAAGAGGTGGCTAGTTTTCAAGGGTGACAGTTCGAACACAGCAGATCTTCTCTTCAGCGCTAAGAAATCTTCAATCTGCCAACTGAAGAGCGAACTGCATGTGTTTTTGTCGGGAAACCAGGAAGAACTGATGTGGGACTTTAAGGTTGTCGGGAGCTGGTTAGAGAGGTCGTGCGTCATATATAATAAGTACATGGGAGTTATTGCTGAGGTGGGATCTCTTTGGTACAAACATTATTTAAGATTATTACGATAAAAGAAAACAATATAAATGATCATGCGAAATGCAGATGCATAAGAAGCTTACTTTTGGGAGCGTCGTTCTTGGGAAGGACACCTTCAATGTGACCGTTTATCCGCATGTTGACTCGGCCTTCGTAGTTGCTCTTATTGTGATCCTCACTGAGATCAGCAAGGACAAGGATGATTGATCGACGTTTTAGTGACTGTGTTGTCGTATGATATAATAATGTCAAACTGAATAAATTCACTTTGAGCAATGAGTAATCGATCTATAAATACCATGTTTTAAGACGGCGTTCTTGACATTTTGAAATTATACACATCGGGTTATCAGCAGAATTCCATGAAAGAATGGAATTGGAATCAAATGTTGTTCCTATTTGACTCGCATAATCATATGGTGAAATATAGTACATGCAACCCATAAGCAGTAGCACACAAAGGCAAACCAAAATCCCGTATCTACACTCGAACAAAAGAAATAAAAAGATGGAAGAAAAAGAAAAGAGAAGTTGGGAATAGGATGGTTGGTGTGTGCGTCTGTAGTACAGTAGTACTGACCTCTCTACTCGGGGTTGAAATGGAGAGACTCTTTCCATATCAGCTCTTTAATGTCGTCTTCGCTAAGATTTGTTTGTTCAATATCAAACACGAACGGAGAGGGGCACGTAGGCTCCTCGTTTATTTCGTGCAAACTCGACAGAAAAGGATGATTCAGTGCTTCCTCAACTGTAAAACATGGGAAAATATAGTTACTAAAGAGATTACTAAATGCTATAAGACTATATAGTTAGTACCAGTGATCCGTTTGGATGGATCGAAAACCAGCATTTTCTCCGCTAGATCTATTGCATCAGCAGATACATCAGGAAACTTTTGTTGAAGAGATTGTCTGGGCACGAAGGGCAGCTCTTTAACATATCTCCGAGCATTATCACTCCTTATAAAGCCGAGATCAGAATCTTCAGGGGAGCCCAACAGCTGTTTAGAGATACATAGTTAGCTAACTGACTCAATATATCCATGTTTCAACTTCTACCAAAGATTCACCATCTTCATATTTAGTAAAAAAACTGGCGTTCATTGTAAAGCAAGTGTATGTATGAACATTAGAGAGACCGAGGGATAAGTACCTACCCCATTTATCAATTGTAATTGCTGAACATAGTCTTTGCCCGGAAAAAGAGTATCCCTTTTGATAATCTCCATCATTATACAGCCAACTGACCACATATCAACAGCAGCAGTATATTCCGAACAGTTGAGCAACAATTCAGGTGCTCGATACCAACGTGTCACAACATACTCTGTCATGACATCTGTGTCTGAGGTGGTTCTGGCAAGTCCGAAGTCACAAATCTTTAGGTCACAGTTGGCATTTAAAAGTAAATTGCTAGGCTTCAAATCTCGGTGTAGGATATTAGCAGAATGAATGTACTTAAGTCCTCTCAACAACTGATAAAGAAAATACTGTCACAGAAAGAAACAGTTGAGTAAGGGAATGATTTATGCACGCAAAAGAAGGATGATGCTCATTTGAGTCATTATAAAGCAAAGCCTTGAATCAGTGAGCTTTTATAAACTAAAGATGTGTGCATAGACACAATTCACTTGACAGTGGTCCTCAGTGAGCTCCTGCGATGAACTTATGATCTGCTGCAAATCCGTTTCCATCAGCTCACACGCAATGTACACGTCATGAAAGTCATCTTTATCAGCGGGCCTTATTACATCTTTGATTTTAATAATCTAGACATCAAACAGAAAAAAAAAAAACATTATTTCGATATTTAAAACTTAGAAACAGTAAACGCATAACCAGAAACTCCACTAACGTTCTCATGATCCATGTGCGTAAGCAGCTTGATCTCACGCAGAGTTCTTCTTGCATCAATTCTGTTGTCAAATGCATTTGCAATTCTCTTAATGGCCACTTGTTCATTTGTCTCAGAGTCGGTAGCAGAGCTGAGACATACAAAAATCACATAAATTACATACATATTTAATACGAAAATACACACATTTTAAAACTATAATACAACTTTTCGAGCTGTGTGCAGAAGCCCCTCGTTTTTACAATATGAATTACTGATTTGGAAATCGAATCAATCCGAAAAGAAATAAAGTCGGCAAGAAAATATTCGCTGAGATTTGATGGACAGAAAATGTAAAATCAACATAGTTTCTACATTTTATAAAGCTGAAAGTTTGCCCCAGCTCCTCTCAATTATCTAAAAAACAGAGCAGCACATTCAAAGAACAGAAAATCAAATCACTCAAGTCAAAAGCTCGCTATTCCATTGAAGCTCCTTTGATTAAACACTCAAAGAACAGAAAATCGAATCACTCAAAAGCTCGGTATTCCATTGAAGCTCCTTTGAATCAACAGTCAGTCAATCCGAGCAAATCAAAAACTCAATCGGAACAAAACTGCATATTACAGACTCATCAATCAGAGTTGTTAAACCGAAATTACCAAACTAGGCCATAAGCACCGCGACCAAGAGCAGTAATCGGAGGTCTGTACTTTGAAGGTATCTCAAAGAGGTTGCCGAGGATATTGTACTGAATGAACTCTCCACCTTGGATTGGGACGCCTTCCTTGACATGGATCGCAGAATCATCGTTGTATTCGTCATCTTTCTCCATCTCTCTGAAATCACTCAGGTTTTGAGTGAGTGGACTTTAGCTGTATTTAGGAGCTTCTTCCTTGAGTGAGTGTTTTAATTTCGAAATGTTTTGCGCTCCTCTTTGAAAGTGTTTCACCTTCTTTAGTGTCAAATCATGTAAAGTAATGATTTTTTAATTGGTAGTATGTATCAATGTTAAGGTATTTTTAATCAAAAGAAGTTTACTCAGCAGGTAAATATGTAATTATTCAATAAAAAAGTGTCAAATATGTAATAAGAATTTTTTAGGGGCCTTGATGCATTTTCCACCCTAAGCACAGTCCACATTCCAATTCAGCCCACCCCAGCTTGCGTCATTTTCGTCCCACTGAAAAGAGACAGCTGAAATATAGAACAAATACATACGGAATGGACCCCCACCGCACTCATGCCGGCGACGCCCTCGCTCTCCTTGCCCGTCGGCGTAGCCAGATTGAAAATCTGGTGGAGGACAACAAAAGGTTTGCGGCCTCCTACGTCGCGCTGAAGCAGGACGTACTCGCGGCCGAGCAAGAGGTCCGCCGCCTCTCCGACACGGCGGTGTCGATCAAATCGGAAAATGACGTTCAGGCGCGCCTGTTGCGTGAGAGATTCCTGCAATTGGAGGATGAGGCTCGGCCGCTCCAAGGAATCGACGCCGAGATCGATAGGGTTAGAAATGATGTGAAGGAAATGAGGGAAGAGCGCGAGAAGACGATGGAAAAGCTGAGGGATGTCGAGGGCCAGCTTGTTGATAGGAAGAATGACCGGAAAAAGGTGGATGAGGTCAGGGATCAGATTGAGATTCTGCGCGGAGAAATTCAACGAGGAAGGTAATGATTTTAACGCTATTCGACGTGGTAAACACTAATTGATGTCGAGAAGTTTATTTTCAGATGTAATCTTCCATTCCAAATTCGATTGATTGCTCATATTGGGATCTTTTGTCCTATTGCACGTGAAGCTGATCTTCTCTTTTCTTGGCTCGTTAGGCAACTGGTTTGTTCGAAAAAATGTCTTCGTTCGATAATCTTGTGCGGGGATCATCTTCATTTTGCTTTCATTGATTCAATTTCCTGTCATCTCATTTTCCTGTTGTTGAACTTTCATCATAACCTTTTAGTAAAAGATTTTGCTATTTCTTGAATCTCTAACGTGTCTTCGATTACCATTTGTAGCATAGTAGACGTTTAATTTTGATGTAGCACCTTGGATGAAGACATACAAGGTGAAGGCATTGAGCTATCTTATTTAAAATTTAGTTAGACAAGACATGTTGATATTTGATTCATTTTGGTATAATATTATATTTTAGTTCGATGTTAGTAAAAAGGAGTGTCTTACATTAGGCGCATAAAACCACTATTTGGGCCTCGAGACTTTTGCCCTTTGTTCCTTACGTGGAATTCATGCGTCGAAACCACAAGGGGGAACAACGCTGGCACAAAAAATGTGTGGCTTCGACTATCATACTTCATCCAAACTGAACTGAACGTTAATAATTAAGGTTTTGAGGCAAAGCTGTTAGAGCTTGGCAGTAAGTAATATCTTATAATTATGCATCTTTATAGTTATCGATCAGTGCATTTTCATATATTGGTTGGCTATGAAGTTTCCCCGACGATATATATCCATATCAAGATAATCTTACATCTGTATTTTCTACTCTTTCTTTTCGAATGTAAATAGGGCTGCAGTGGAGTATGAGAGGAAGTTGCACTCATACAACTCTGAGCTAGAAGATGCTATGGAGAAGCATTTGATCTCCTTAGCTCGTGAGTCTGAAAAATTGCGCTCTGAAATTGCAAACGCAGAGAAGAGAGGGAGGATGCCTAATGCTGTAGTCCCATCTCCCAATCCAGGTAACTAAACTAAAACGGAGAAAGTGAAGTGAACTTTGTTGCTTTTCTTCAACTTTTTTTTTGTTTTAGAAAGTTGTCTCAAATATTGCGTATATATTTCCATCACCATGACTTATCAGGACCAGATTATCAAGCTAACTTCGACCCAATACATGCTGGAAACGCATTGCCTGCCCTTAACAATACCGTTGAACAGGTCTGATGCTTTACTTAGCTTAGCTATCAACTCTGTGAGAAAAGGAACATTTGAGTAAATATATCAGCCATGACTTTTGTTTATTTGATATGCATCGATTTGTTTTGCCATTTTTTTAAGTTCATTTAGGTAATGTTTTCGGGATAACTAATTAGTTTTTCCTTTCCTCCATAACTTGTGGTCGATGCAGCAGGAGAATGAAGATCAGTCAATGGAAATCAGCAGTCAATAGACAAGAAGAGTATATACCTTAGCTATTATGTTTGTGTGTATAAATTGATCATCCAAGATAAATTGCAGGAGAATCTTAGAATAGGTTGATAACTATATTTATGTACATAAATTATGGGGTCAAAATGCACATGAAGTTTACCCAACTCGTCTGCCTCTCCAACTCCATTCCATCCCATCATACTAGAGGCTAGTAAATTCTTCAATCACAAAGGGTCAATATGCAATAAAGTAATATCTGAGGGGTCTTAGTGAAAGTTTTACCCTATGATATACGGTCACTGTCACACTCCAGTACGGTCCTACTTAACTCAGCCGTTGCATCGACGAAAAGAGAGATAGAGAAAAAAAACCCCTGAAAAATAGAAGAAAGAAATACGGCATGGACCTCCACCGAATTCCTGCCGGCGACCGCCTCGCTCTCCTGGCCCGTCGACGGAGCCAGATTGAAAACATGCTGGAAGACAACAGACGGCTGGCGGCTTCGTACGTGGCGCTCAAGCAGGACGTTCTCGCCGCCGAGCAAGAGGTCCGCCACCTTTCGGACACGGCGTCGTCAATCAAATCGGAAAACGACGTTCAGGAGCGTCAGCTGCGCGAGAAGCTTCGGCAGTTAGAGGAGGAGGCTCGGCCGCCCCAGGGAATCGACGCCGAGCTGGATGCGGTTAGGAATGACGTGAAGAGAATGAGGGAAGAGCGAGGGGAGATGTTGGGAAAGCTGAGGGATGTGGAGGATCAGCTTGTTGCTCGGAAAACTGACCGGAAAAAGGTGGATGAAGTCAGGGGTCAGATTGGGATTGTGCGGGGAGAAATTCAACGCGGAAGGTAATGATTTAACGCTATTCGATGTAGGCAGTAATTGATGCTAAGCAGTTTATTTTCAATTTGTGATGCGACCTTCCATTCTGAATTTGATTGATTGCCCGGATTGCTGATCTTTCGTTGGAAGTAATCCTCGTTTGATCATTTTGTGCGTCGATCGTCTTTATTTCTCCTTCATTGGTTCCATCACTCGAGCAATCCTGGTTTTGCTTTGATCATATCACTTTAGTACTCAAGTTGAATGTGTTCTTGGATCTCTATGTTGCCTTGCATTATTATTTATTACACTTGTAGCATATTAGGCACGCTTACTTTCGATGATAATAACAGAAAGCGCGCCTTTGGATAAGAAGTGTATTGAGTTGAGTACCTTAGTTAATGGGTTAATTTAGTCTACAAGACATGTTGATTTGATTTAGTTCGGTATCATCCCTTAATATTATAGTTTGATTTCGAAGTTATTGAAGCTCCTCGGAAAAAAGGGAAAATCTTATACCAGGAGCATGAAACCGTTATTTGCATGTCGAGACTTTTACCCTTCGTTACATGGATTCGTGTGTCGAAACGACGAAGGGGAACAAAGCAGGCACATCAAATATGTATGGCTTCAACCATCGTACCTTCACACCTTTCCGAACAGAACCTTAATAAGATTAGGTTGTGAGGCAAAGTCATCCATTTCTTGTAATGCTCCTGAGTTTATGCGTCTTAGTTATCAATTGTGAAGTTTGAGCGCAATATATCCATATCACGATGATGTTACATCTGTTTTGGTTTTCCTCTTTTCCAAATGTAAATAGGGCTGCAGTGGAGTTTGAGAGGAAGTTGCACTCGTACAACTCTGAACTGGAAGATACTATGGAGAAGCATTTGATCTCTTTAGCTCGCGAGTCTGAGAAATTGTGCTCTGAGATTGCAAATGCAGATAAGAGACGGATGCCTACTGCTGTAGTTCCAGCTCCAAATCAAGGTAATTAAACTAACAATGGAGAAAGTGATGTGATTCTCTTTTTCATTCATGCTTTTTAAAGTTGTCTCAAATGCTTGTATTAATATCTTTCCATCATCGTGACTTATCAGGAGGGCCTGATTATCAAGAAAATGTTGACCCGATACATGCTGAAAACTCATTGCCTGGCCCTAACAACACCGTTAAACAGGTCTGATGCTTTACTTAGCTTTCCACACTGCGAAAGAAACGTTGAGTAAATATATCAGTCATGTCTTTGTTTATTTGAAATGCATCGGTTTGTTTTTGCCATCTTTTAAGTTCATTTTCACATATATCTTCTGAAATGTTCGGAAAAACTAAATGAATTCCGTTCCTTCATAACTCGTGGTTGATGCAGGAGGATGATGATGACTCAATGGAAATCAGCAGTCAGTAGAGTGTATACATAGGCGACTGACTCTCTCCGATTGGTGATAATACATTAGCTATTACTGTGTATAAATTGGTTGTTTGCTGAACATTTTCTTATTCAAAGTTTTTGCTTACAACTCAAATATCTATTTATCTATCATATATATATATATACATAAACACATCTGTTTTATATATACGAAGTCGCCTCTTAGATGCATGAGCGACCTTAGCATTGCTACAACTACGTGTAATCAACTACGTGGAGCTCACTACTGTATCTATTGTCTCTTCTGCTTCTGATTGCCCTTGCTCTACCATCAGTTATTTCCAGAACCTTGCATAGATAGATATAAATTTACATATGTCATAAAAATATCATCTTGAGTGTATTAGCATAGGAAAAGTTACGATCAAGATGCCGAAATCCAACCTCTGGCGTTGAATCAAGAACACCTTTTGACATTCCCACGTCGACCCTCCAAACGCCACAGTCGAATTCGCTGCAAACAGATCAAACCAGGTATGAATTCTGCCCTTCTGTTACTTTTACTACATCGAATCTAAAGAAACATTTCAACAAATAACGAACAATGTCTGAGTTTTTACCAGTTGACTCCTGCAATTTGCGGCGTATGCCCAACAACCATTGCTTTGGCGCCGACTCCTTGGAGTGTCTCACGTAGGATGTCTTGTATCTGGCGGCGATTGAAAAGAAGTTAATAGTAATCGATCGACTGCTAATGATAAATGAGATGGAATTGTTCTGTTACCTGCTCTATCTGATAATCTTCGAGGCTCGAAGTATCTCTAGAGTACAAACGACTCCATACTACGCTGTCGTAACCTCGGGTGGCTATAAATGGAGCTTGAGGGCAATAATCGCCGTCGCCATCTTCTTCTGTAAGTCCCTTCATCCATTGAGATACTTGTTGGTTTATTCTCTCTACGCCATACTGAACTGAAACACAGGATCATAGTCTTTCTGTATATCACCATTGCTCTCTGACTATCCATAAGGGAAAAAAAAAAAGGATGAAATTTTGGGATCAGTACCATGATGTGGAAGAAGGCCGCCGTGGCAGAAAACCCAATCGTTGACCCGAAGAATTACTGGGTGACGTGCAAGTTCGTAGGCCAATGGCCCGCCTGGCCTTAGCAGAATCGATCTTGAAATGACACCCTTTTGTCGCTGTCCTAATCAGCAGAGGATTCACTTGATTAAACGCTGTCTTGCCTTTTTTTTTGCGTAATAAAGTTTGTCAACATACCTTCACTAAACTCCAAGGGTCCCATTGATTTTGAGTTTCTTCTGACCAGGTTTTCGATGAAGCGTACCAACCGACGAAAGCTTCGTCCCAATTATGGCCGCAGAGTTCCAAGCGTTGGAGGAAGTTAGAGCACTCAGAAAAAGCGCCTGGGTGTACGTATCGATAGTCTCCCTCTACGTTCATCGTTTCGTGGTTTCCATTGACCTGGAAAAAGTACGACGATTTAAAAAAGCTGTTTATCGATTCTTTGTACGTTAAGAATATGTTCGGCTTGGCTTTTTTTTTCAGACCTGGAAAACTGCGCCGCCGACGGATCTTGCCTGGACATCCAACGACTTCAGCAAGGAGAGGATTGCGATTTCTTCCTCGCCTCGATCGAGTATGTCTCCGAGCTGAACTAGTACCTAATTGCGATATTAATTAGCTCTTCGGTTTATTACGCTGACTTTATAGTATCAAGAACTATTAAAATACATAATGCTTACAGTGGTGCCGCCGACCCATGAGTCGTCTCGATCATCGGAATTCAAGACGCCGGCCATTCGAAGGGCACATTTTGCCTTGTCGAGATCTCCGTGTAAGTCTCCAACTGGTTTGACAATTATTACAAAACAGAATCAGATTATGATCCGTTGTTATTTGATTGCACATGCAAATGAAAGCCGAAGGAAAATGGCAGTAGCTAATGAGATACACACACACACATTTATGTGCATGGATATTGAAAGGGAAGTTCTTTTTCTTACTAGCAACGATTCGTCGGCCAGGGGCAGATACGAAAGTGGGCGGATCGCCGTGCACGGCGATGGGCTGTAATAAGCTTAATTCGGCGGCTGAATAATTGCTTTTTCTGTGATTTGCAGTTGAAGAAGAATAAGCTGAGCAAAGAACGAGTTTTTGCCGCTGGGTAGGAACACAACCTGGAATTCGAACGTGAACTACAGCGCTCGCCAAAGGCATCGACCACATCGTATACCGTAATTAGTGCTCGTTGTTCATTGGATCGAAGTAAGTAGTGAGAAAACACAAGACAATACGACTCTCTCTCTCTCTCTCTCTCTCTCTCTCTCTATCTCTCTCTCTCTCTTATTGATAAAGAAGAAGTAATTTAGATTGTGGTTTGTTTACGTCTGTAAGCTCCAAGGGAAAGAGAAACCACATATAATCTGCTGCTGAGTTTGAAAAAGAAAGAATCATTTCCACCACGCATTTTGATAGCTTTGAAAGGATAATAGTCAAAAAAAATTAAGTGGGACGCTCCTGTTATTACAACTGCGTATATCTATTTATACAATTTAAAAGGGTTTATTTTATTAATTTTACGGAGTCGCTTATCTTTTTAAGAAAAATAGACCAAACTGTTTTATTGTCTTCAGTTTTAAAGAAAAATAGTAGTGGTCCTGACAACAAAAGCATAAGATTCGAACAGCTTCATAGGACTCCTAGGAACTACAAGGCCGAACATAGAAAGGCAAAAGGACTGAAAAAATATTCGATGAGTGCAAGTAAAATTAACTAATAGATTTCATGACCATTCATTAACACATCGGACAAAGTAAACATTAATACCCATAAGCATCACCAAAAAGTAACATTAGTATATGGGTGAAATTGCCATGGCCTCCCTCCTTAGTTTAAACTTGCCTGCAGCTTACTTGTAGAACTCAAAATCAGTGTCGGGCTTCTTTACGTTGTTACGGTAACCCTTCTCGAAGTCTTTAGGGAGTATAACATACCGATTCTTTCTTACAGCATGCATACCTGCTTCTTGACAGATAGCAGCAATCTGCAATAATAACATTCAATGTTATCAGAAGCCATTGTAGTTTAACATTATCCAATCGACTCTTAAACAATGTGGGACTAGAAGCAATTGGATTATATAATTGTTTCAACAAGGAGTGAATTTCAGTAACCCTTCCAAATCAATCTTAAAAGTATCTAACTTTCGCACGGACAAAAAAAGGGCAAGTAGAACGGACCTCAGCAGCACTGATTTTGTCTGGACGAGATACGTAGTCCTCCAGATCCACCTCATCACTTAAATTCATCTTATTGGTGCAAACCTGTGTCAGTCATAATGAATATGTAATTGATTCCTAGCAATGAAACATGACCTTACAAAAAAACCAACGTTTCTGTGCATTTTTCATAAATTTGGAAAAGAGGTACCTGGAAAACAAGTCTTTTTTGACGTCTATCTGGCAGAGGAAACTCGATTTTACGATCCAGTCTTCCCGGTCGGAGAAGGGCAGGATCCAACGTGTCAGCTCGATTAGTTGCCATTATTACCTTCACATTGACTGTCTGGTCGAATCCATCCATCTGCAGAAGAAAAATAAATATCAAGATGTGATAATATCAGACATTCTTTCGAGGCAACCCTCTTTCTATTTGATCAGTATCAACTTGCTCTGGATGTTAAGTACCTGATTAAGCAGCTCCATGAGAATACGCTGAACCTCTCTATCTGCACCAGTTTGAGCATCAAATCTAGCCGTAGCAATCGCATCTACCTCATCAATGAAAATGATTGCAGGAGCATTTTCCTTGGCAAGGCGGAAAACATCACGAACCATTCTTGGACCCTACGAGTTATTGAACGAATGATTGTCTATTGAGTTAACATAATCTAGAGTCGGCAACAATACCATCAATAACTTCCAAGAACTCAAATGATCAACAAAACAAAGCAACACATCAAGAAATCAGGAAATAAGCGCACCTCTCCCAAGTACTTTTGGACAAATTCTGAGCCGACCACCCTAATGAAGGATGCAGTTGTGTGGTGAGCCACAGCCTTGGCCAGCATGGTCTTCCCAGTACCTGGAGGACCATATAGCAATACACCACGAGGAGGATCTATGCCAATTTGTTTGTACAGGTCATGATGTGTCAGAGGCAACTCAACAGCTTCACGGATCTCTTGCTTCTGAATATCGCACCCTCCAATGTCCTTATAGCAATAGATCCATAATCGTATAAGCACAAAGGCAACTTGAACAATATGACCAACAAAGGGAA
Organism: Craterostigma plantagineum; assembly: GCA_027422505.1. Classification (NCBI taxonomy): domain Eukaryota; kingdom Viridiplantae; phylum Streptophyta; class Magnoliopsida; order Lamiales; family Linderniaceae; genus Craterostigma; species Craterostigma plantagineum. The sequence goes on from JAPQWV010000001.1 coordinate 29,740,245, forward strand.
GAGAAACCACATACTCAAATTTGACATTAAACTCATTTTTCTTAAGGACGACTTACATTATAGGTGACGTCGGGCTTCTCTGACTGACTCAGCAAGGAGATGCTCGAATCGGCCTCAGGCGGCAAAACATCAACCAAAGCATTCGAATGCCTATGCAAAGCAACCGAACCCGAAGGCTTCAACAGCTCACGATTAATAGTACTCAGAATTCTCACGTAGTAATTCGAACCCGTGGTCGAGCCCACGATGGCGTTGTTCTGATCGATCATCTCCATGAACTGGCCGATGACGAGCGGCACCGATTGGATCCTCTTCACCTCTTCTTGGGCCCTGAGGAGCTCCCTCCTCAGGTTCTTGAGCTCGTCCTTGACGTACTCTTCTTGGATTTCGAGAAACTCGAGCTGCCGCTGGTGGGACTTCAAGTGGGTGTAGAGGTCATCGGACGATAGGGTGGGAGGGTGGACCGATGGGGAGTGGGCCGGCGGTGGCGCGGCCTTGGCGGTGTCGGGAATCGCCATTTCGATTGAGGTCGGTGGTGTGTAGAGGTTCTATTTGACGGAATCGGTGGAATTAGGGCTTGGGAGGTTGAAAGTTGAGCTAAATTAGGAGATTGTTACTGTATTGTTCCTATATTTAGCATACGACGTCGTATGATAACAACGATTTCATCGTTTAATACAAAGCACGATTTAAAGTCCTGATAACGAAAGTCGTTACATCTCAAGCAAGCAAAAACAGAGTCTTCGTTAGTTTCTCTCCTTGCATTTCTTACCAAAAGCATCATAGGTTCTGAAGACATTTCGCAACTACTTCTTCTTCTTCATGTTTTTGCCACTTCTCTTCATAACCTTAGTAGTAGTAGTAGTAGTATCACTACTTTCTTCGTTTTCAACGTTGCTGCCTTCTTCATCCTCCCCACATTCGAATGCTCTAATTACGTAAACCTGCAAATCGTTCATTACAACCATCACTTGAGCTTAAATACATTTCCCGAGTAAGAAAATAAACGTTCCTACGATTTCTTTTCCCCGTCCAACCTTAAACCTAGTGGGCTCGGTCAATTGAAAGACCAAAGCATCGCCGTCGTCCAACTTATGATCCAAGGCAAAAGCTCTCCATCCACCGCTCAGCCCACGCCTTTTGCTGATGAAGATCGAATCGTACTCTGAGCCCGATTCGTCCTCCAACACGAAGTCGATCGTAGACTTGGGAAGGTGTTCTTCGCAGAATCTAGTCGGAAGTCCCTGCATATATATTAGACGTAATTAAATCATAGTACGTTGTCGGTTTATTCTTCGCTTGATCACTGCACTTCTTACCAGCCAAAAGCAGCTGTAAACGTGCGACCTGACCATTGATTTGACGAACGATGGGTGTTCGTCTTGCAAGTTGCTCTGAAGCTTCTCGGCAGATTTAAAAGCCTTGGTTCTTTCTTCGTACGAGGCTGTCTTAACTTCTTCAAATGGCCTTGCTAGGTAGCTGTGGGGACGAGGATTTTGAACCCATGTAAGGGCCATTTATCGAATTACAGATAACGTTGAAGACAATGTATGGTATTTTTTACCTCGCCCATGAAGAACTAGGCTTCGATCTCTTACGTAATTGAGGGAGCTCAAGGCCGACCTGCCACCATATGACCAACCTTGAGCAGTTGTTGTTACAGAGGATGCAATGAATAATATCAAACTATGAAGCTAACAGTTTTCGGGACAGCTTACATCTTCACGGTAAGAAGAAACTTGATTGCGCGCGCGAGTCGAGCGTCTTGGCTCAGTCGATGATTCGTTGTTAGTTTGTTTTGATCGAATGCGATTGTTCTGAATGGAAAAATAAAACGCACAGCACAATGAGGACAATCACACACACAGACTCGTATATTCATATAACAAAACTTTGGGCCAAAGCAGAAGATTGCAAACTATTACCAGAGATTTCTCGGGTTTTGACAGCTCTGTTAGGGTTTTAGACAGCTTCAAAAGCCCCAAATCCTGCAATTGCAAAACTTTCTAGTTTCGTACTTACAAATAAGCTTTGCAGTCATTGGGGATGAACTGTGAAGGGAAATGGTAGCAATAAAAATAAGATAATCTCTTCTTACCTCAAACCTTTTCTTGTTGTCTAGTATCCTCTTCTTTCGAGCGTCCTCGTAAATGCTTCCAGCGCCGGAGCTTTCACTCTCCATTGACAGCATAAACCTATGAAAGCACACAGAAAAAAAAAGGGAGAAAAAAATGGCATGACTTTGAGCATATATGTGCACATCTAATCAACGCAATCAGCTCATGTACTATGGATTTCGAAACCATGGCAACGCAGACAAAGAGTAATGCTATCAAAAGATACAACGGAGCAGACATTAAAGAATGTTGCAAGCTTTTTACCGAACGGCTGAAGTTGAGAGAGATAACTACAGTGGTGAGAGAAATCAGCTTCCGTTCCGTGCCTGAAATTTGAACTGTGAAAACAGGTTAATTACACTTTGGCCCCCGGAAAATATAGATATCGCTTCATAGTCCATTCCAAGTTCCAACTCTGATAAAAATATCCACGTGAATGTATTAGATTAGTCAATATTGTTTACAGTTTTTATCATTTTGTAAGCATGCCAAAAATCTCACCTTTATTATCTCTATAATATCCTATGCCACGAATAAATTGTGTATGAATCGCAATTAAAGATTTCTATTATATAAATTAGAAAGATTTTATTTGTAATTTGATCCCTTTATTTTTTATTTAATTACATTTAATAATTTTCATTATCACTTTTACATTTTCTATTTATTATATGTACATCCCTAAACATTATTTTTTCTTTTATATAGTTACAAATATAATTTTTCATAGCACACCCATAGTGTTCGAAAAAGTACCAGTATATATAATAGTAATTCATTCGAATAATTGCCAGGTCAGAGAAATAGATGAACATTGAAGCATTTCTGCAATGCTTTATTCCATCACATGAACATATAACCAACCAAATCATGCATCATGTCTACTAAGCTTTATTACTCCTCTTTACAGAAAAAAATCCACCAAAGAAAGAAAGAAAGAAAAACAATTTAATAATACAACAGAATATATATATATATATATATATATTATATATATATATATAGAATAAAGCTAAGCCTCAATTTTGATGGCCGCGTCGAGCGAGTCGACATTCGAATTCTGCTGCGCCCAAAGCTGCGAATATCTCCCCGATTTCGACGATAACAGAACTTCGTGTGGTCCCTGCTCTACTACTCTTCCGTTCTCTAAAACTACGATCTGTATAAAATAAAATAAAAAATTAAATTTGCCTCGTTCGTAAGTATATCGAAGCGTTTTTTACGTACCTCATCGCACTGCATTGCAGTTGTTAGCCTGTGAGCGATGAATATCGAAGTTCGATTATTCGCTAGCGATTTCAATGCGTTTAGTATCTCTGCCTCTGTCGTGCTGTCGAGGGCGCTCGTTGCTTCGTCGCAAAACCTAAGATAACGATCGATAAATTAAGAACGACAAGCGAATGTTATAACGATGGTTGTCTGAGAAAATTCGCTAACAGTATGGGAGGCGCTTTCAGGAACGTTCTTGCAAGTGCCACGCGCTGCTTCTCGCCGCCGCTCAACTGCACATAAATTTAAGTTTTCGAGCGAATTTGACAGCAATTGCGATACTTGATTTCGAATTTCATCACGCTATTTCGCTAGCATTATTACCTTCAGTCCTCTTTCTCCGACCAAAGTAGAGTACTTTTCTGGGAAATTCATGATGGTGTCATGAATAGCTGCTCGACGAGCTGCATCGTATACCTAAATGCAATCGTACAAATTCAGTCCGAAAGCATTTGAAGCAAAAATGTAAAAGGTATTTTTAACGTATAAATTAAACCTCTTCCTCGGTTGCTGAAAGTCGACCATAACGTATATTGTGGTATATGGTATCGTTGAACAAAACCTGTTGGAAAAATGACATATTCGAATCATTTGATGATCTGACATCAAACTGATTTAATATTGCCTCGGGCGAATGACGATGATAAGGCGATAATGGTTAAGGAAACTCACGGTGTCTTGAGGAACGACGCCGATGGATTTCCTCAGGCTCTCAAGTGTTACCGACCTAATATCTTGGCCGTCTATGTTTATCTGTGGTTATGAACTTGAATAGTTAAGCAGTATAGAACACAGTGCAGTAAAGCAAAGTATATGACAATATGAGATGTAAGGTTGTAAGAAAAAAAGAATGGTCGACCAATTCATAGCAACATTTTGACGAAGCGGAGTGTGGACAATTATCTTACTTAAACAAAAAGGAAGTTTTTAGGTCTCTTACGTGTCCGTTATGGGTATCAAAGAACCTAAACAGTAGTCTCAGAATGGTTGACTTCCCTGCAAATCGAAGAAAGATGCAAAGATCGAGACAAAAAACTCAAAAGAAAGGCATAAGAGAAATAGTGTGTCAAACTCAGAGATCTGTTAGTTCGACGTTACTGTCGAGCACTATTCAAACCACTAATCATTGTCTTAAAAGTGTTCCGAAGGTTTATCACTTTTGCATGAAGAATATGAAGGTATTTAGTTACCACTTCCACTGGTTCCAACGATAGCAACGCTTTTCCCAGCTGGCACGGTAAATGATACTCCATCAAGTATTTTCCTGTCTGGGAGGTAACTGCATAAGCAGATAATGCATTATATCACAGATCAGCATTTTATCTGTCCCTTCGAAGTTCAAACTAAAATGTTTTAAGGAACACAGATAAAGTTGATGATGAAACCAACGATGAGTATGTGACACTGACATAAAGGCTTGTTTGGCATTAATAATGAACAGTTGCTAATACTCAAGAGCATGACAATTTAACAATGAATAAGGGTAAAAAGAACCACAGAGTATTTGTACTCGAAGTTCAAATAACATTTAATCGTGCAACAGTGACATTTTATTTCGGAAACAGTTTCAGACATACCTGAAGTGTACATTGTGAAACTCAATGCTACCACCATTTAATTTCAATGGCTTGGCATCATCAGCATCAACAATTTCTGACTTTTCCTGCAGATATATATTATAGAGAGCAAATCATTAGTGTGCAAGTGTAAGTCAAGCACGCATTCGTTCAAGAAAGAATATATGTGCTTAGTGTTCGCTGAATTAAGAATAAAAAGATATGTATCGAATTTTCAATTCAATACCTCGAGTAACTGGAACATCGATTTCATGTCAACCAAACTTTGGACTGTTTCTCTATATACGCTACCGAGAAAGTTGAGTGGGAGAGAAAGCTGAAAGAGCAGCCCATTTACCATAACCTGCATAGAAACTGTGTCGTCACGATATTGTAGGACGCATAAAATTAATAACGATGCGCATTCTAATGAAATGTGTAACAAGGCTTCACACTTATTTCTGATTGAACGCTTTCTTACCAAATCTCCAACAGTCATGTTCCCGTTCATGATTCCACTGGAGCACCAAACCATGGCAGTTGATATTGCTGTGCTAAATATCAAACTCTGGCCAAAGTTCAAAGAGGCAAGACTTCTTTGAGTTTTTAAGGCAGCTTCTTCATATCCTGAAGTATATCATAACTCGAACGTAAATACGTGTTGAATTAAACATCATATCTGAATGGAAGGTATGATAGTATTCAGCATATCAAAAGCGCAGGGAGAATATTTCATAATAGTTCTATTCCATTTATATATATAGGCGATCTCAAGCATTCTGACCATATCTTGTTTCGACCAAGAAATGTCCAGAAAGAATTCGATTAAAGGCACTCGAGGCAGACGAACTCACTCTCAAGAAACTCGTCATACTTAACAGCTTCATATTCCTCGTTGTTGAAATACTTGACAGTCTGAAAGAAAATGCAAATACATTATATACTTAACAAGCTCAAAGGTTTAGCTCCAAATTTACCATTAAATAACAACTCACTTCATAGTTAATTAAAGAATCAATAGCACGTGTATTAGCATCGTTATCAGCTTTGTTCATTGCCTTCCTGAACTTGGTTCTCCACTGCAAACAGACGAGAAAGCGAATGTAACTCGAACAAGATTATGGACAAACTAAACATTAAGAGTTGAAAATACAGATTTGTAAGTGGGGTCGGCAAATCCAAAGAAAACAATATGCAGGTGAATTTAATATCTCTTGAGGAATCATGACCGCCCCTGAAAAAATATATGAAGGGAAGGGGTTGCGAGATTTCAACGAAAGACGCAACTAATTTACCTGCGTAATTGTCAGGGTGAAAAATATATACGCAACCATTGATAGAGATGTAATCCACGCAAATGGCGCTCCAAATTTGTATGCTAGAATACCAGACACCATAGCTATCTGAAAGGAATAAAGTGTATAAGTTTTATTTCCAAATCTTTATCAACTTTGGATTTTTAATAAACATAAGTGGAAGAGGAGAAAGAAAGTAGAGAAGAGCACAGAGCACTGCACCTCTAAGATGGTAGGAACAACATTGAAAACCATGGAAGAAAGGATAAAATTTATAGCTCTGCTACCACGATCAATAGTACGATTAAGAGCACCCGTTTCCCGACTACAATATGAAAAAAGAAAAAAAAAAGCTAAGATCATGTTGCAACAGGAAACTAATCAGAACACTTCAGGAATGACATTTGTAGCACACTCAAGCAGCATACAACAATAGTAAAGTACGATTAGTTGCCGACTTTCAAGAATGCACAAAAAGGGACATCAGTAAAGAAAAATTGACTAAACAAAGTACCTTAGATGGTATCGTAAGTCAAGCTCATGTAAATGAGAAAAAACCTGCAGAAGATAAAAGTAATTAATTCTTTGTGTTTCAAAAGTATGAGAATAACTAAGGAAAGGAGTAAATAGTGGTGTCGTAGAATCCCATCAACCCAAAGAAAAAACCGCAAGCATTTCCACATCGATAAAGTATCACAAAAAGGAAAGCTTCAGTCCCACACCTTCCTAGACACTTGTCGAATAGTCCTCAGTGCCACCTTTGAGAATATAGCAGTCCTCAGTTCTACAATTACACATTTTTCAGTGAAATTCATAACCAAAAGAAGAAGATATTCACTGTACATGTACTAGAACCCACAATTTGTAAAGCACGCTTATGATCTTCACAAATTATAAGAATCAACAGCTGCTTAATATAAACACATACCATTGAAAGCAGAGGCCCCAGCTCGTGCAATACCATACCCAATCAAAATAGCCGCTGGGCTAGCAAATAGAGCTAATGCAGTAGAATTAGCAGCGGTAAACCCTGTAAGGGCATTAGAGTTGCCCGTGGCAGCTGCTAACGAGTCTACTGCAAGTTTAAACAGAAATGGGACCTGAACATTGATCACCTACACAAAGACTGAGTGAACTCAACATACGATCGAATTGATGATATGCAAATACGAAGTGTCAGCAAACTTTTGGTGCTTGATTTGTTACCTTGGCTCCAATCAACAAGCCCAAGGCAGCAATTACTCGAAGACGAAATTCGACGTTATCTTTCATCCATAGGTATTTCATCAGAGTCCCGATTATTCTAGTGTCGCGGACTTGTTCTTCTGAAGTTGCTGGAACCTCTGCCTTTGGTGCAAGTTTCTCTTCCTTCGCCTCTGTTGAGAACAGAGCATGCCCATTCGAACTTGAGCCCTTTTACAAACCAATGTTTTTACCAGTCAAAAGTACTCTACGCCCATCATAAAATTCCACATAAATCACCAGAGCCTTTACAACACCCATCAACTAGCGTAACAAATTCAAGTTCAAGCAATTGGCTCAATTGATTTTATCTTACAAAAAATTCAAGCACACGAACTCATCCAGGAAAAAAAAAACAGAACTTTAGAACGCAAAACTAGATCTTACAGGGTTCTGAGGAGGCCTGTTGGGGAAATCGGAAACGAAAGCATTAACCCTGAAATGAATCGCCGTCGTCGTTCTCCACGACCTCGGCGGTTCAGCTGAGAAGACTCTAGGACCATTGAAGAAGGCATAGTTGCGAGTGGGCCTGAGAAGGGCGTGATTGAAAGTGCGACAAGTGATTGAATGGTTCATGATCCTCAAACACCTCGACGCAAATGAGGCTTGCATTTTTTTTGTTCTTTCTATATCGTCTTTATACTCGTCAATGCGAGGATTTAATTATTGCAGCTGAGAATTTGACACGAATGTGTCTGACAAGTACGGCTCAGATTCGCCGGCGGCTGATTCGTCGTCGTTTCTTTATTCAGTTGAGTTGAGAATTTGAACACGGCAGAGCTGATTGGGATGGGATTCTCACCGCTTTCTTCGTTCGTAGTAGCGACGCGACTCTCTTTAGCTTAGGTCAGAATCGGACAATTGTCGACAGCTGCTGTCCGTTGATGATGAACGTATGTTCACACGGAGGCCGACTATTTCTACCGGGAAATTACGAATTGGTCCTCAAATATACCAAAAAATGATAAACTCCAAAAAAACATGTACTTTTAAATTAAAAAGCTCGGAACAAAAAAGCTCGAAATCGGGCAAGAAAATGAGATGGGTTCGTATAAATGCCCTACTTGTAATTTTCAGTAACATAGTCAACTTTTTTTTTATTTGAGAATCAAGTGTCGTTTATTAAATTTTAAACGTGCATACATATAATATATATGGCAAAGGTGAGCGATGACGACTAATAGATTAAAGGTGAAATCAATGGCGGATATAAAGTATTGTTGAAGAGTAGGACTAATATAACAGCCAGACATTAGATATTATTACATTAATGTGGTGATGCATTTGATCAGTCTCTCTTTTAGTGTGAGAGAGAGAGAGAGAGATGAATCATTTAATCATATAAAAAAATAGTACAAAAGCAAAGCATGTTGTAGTGAAATGAAAGATCAAGAATTCAACAGTATCAAGTGAAAACTCTCACAAAACATTTCCGAGATAAGTTAAACTAAATAACCAAGAGTCGATTGGCCCCCTCACTCTCTCAGTTGAAAGCAAAACGAAACGCCCCTTTAAGGATTGGAAGATTTCTGCTTGGCCTTTTCTATCAAAGGCCTCAGCTGCTTCTTCTCTGCAAGAATCTTCAAGAAATTGAACAAAAAGGGTATGTAATTGTGCTTACGACGAATATTCTCCGTCCTCCATTTCTTGAACTTCTCTTCCTCCATCAATATCTTGTCGGTCGCAGCTTCGATGCCTTCGTTGATCTCATTAAGCATCGAATTCAAAGCTTCTACGCCGCTCGCATCCATCATTCTCTCTGATTGCGCAGCAGCTAACTGGTGAAGAATCCTTTCCCGCTTCCTCTGAAGCTCCTTGAGTTCAGCCGTGTAGATTTCCTTCCTATTCTTTATTATCGCCAAGAGGTTGAACCTTATTTCATTCTGAGAATATCGCTCGATTCTTTCTTGAATGGCAGGTTGTACCATGCGCAGCCATTCTATATCATCTTGCCCGCCAGGGCACTGCCCAAGGCTTATGGGCCCTTCTTTTAGTCCATCGAGCTCATAGAGTACGCCGTCGACGGGCACATAGCTGATGAAGTGATAGACATCGTCATCTTTCCCAGCTGATCTTTGCTCTTCAGGCACAAAGGGCTCGGGCCTAGCAAAACTGTTATGAGCTGTACGTATAGCTTCGCTGTTGTTAATGGCCAGGCCTTTGAGCTCGGGCGGGAAGTTCCTTGTGAATTCTTTCAGCGCTGACAATTCTGGGCCAATATCGACGTCTGGGCTGTTCAGAAGGATGGAGAGGATTGCTTGGGTAGCACATGCGTTATTGATCACCTATGTATTAACATAAGGGCTTAGGCATGAGAACTACGACAAGTAGTTAATTGACTCTGTTCAATGAATGAGTTAGTTATTTACCTGGCTGGCGAAGAATAAGTTTGTATTTGGATCCTTTATCATAGGCCGGTCATCCTTTTCGCCAGGTCGCCATTTGAAGAGAAATATTAATCCATAGATGGGTCTGTAATTTAGAGGTGCAATTGAGAATTAGATTCAGGGACTTGCAAGAAAATGATGAAAGAGATGGAAGATAAATGAATTAGGCTATCAGCACACCGATAGACTGACATGGAACTCATTGGCTCACCTGAGATTGTTTAGAGAATCAAGGTCTAGTGAGTACAACTCCTCCACCTGACAGAAAATAAAGAATGATTCATCAAAATATGATCAGAAAATCTATGAAGCACATAGAAATAGTTTAGGGTACAAATTGGTCGAGCCAGAAGCGTGAAACTTGGAAGGTAAAGGACAGGTTGGTTGTAGTCGGATATGAATTTGCTACTTGGCTATGGATCTATGATATTACATGCCCATCAATAACTTGAGTACAATTTTATAATGATACGTGTGTATATTGTATAAGTTCAATTTCCATAATGAAACCAACTTACAAAGAGCATATCAGACCAGGCCAGCGGATAGCAAATATATGAATATTCCTAGTACACAATGCATTAAAAACAAGCCAATCTAACACAGATAGGGCGAAGGGCCTAAATCAGTTTATAATTATAACAAAACCCAAATGCAACTAAAGCCCTTCTAACCACAACCAGGAGCAACCTCACCCCCAAACAACAAGAGAGGAAGAAAAATAAAAAATATCCTCTGAACAATGAAGTTTAGAACGTCAATGCAAAATTTATCTTAAGGGCAAGCAAAAAAAAGCCGATTAAGGCATAATATATCTTAAGCACATGGTGCATAAAAAGCACCCATTGTTTGTCTAGTAATCAAGGTAAACAACTTCCACAAGTTGTCTACAGCTCGGAAATTCAAGTTATGATTTGAAATTTTTTAGGCATGACATCGATCACATATTTGTTGATTGAAAAAAAATACAAAACACCACTAGAGTCCCGATGAATGCAATTGAAACATACCTGCACACCTTTCACTTGCATTTGCTGTATTAACTCAGTGAAAACACCTGCATTGGATGCACAAAGTTAACCGAACTTTGACATGATTGCAAAGGTAGCCAAGCATAGAACATGCAGCGAAAATCACAAGACTTCATATGCTCAGTGTTGTCCCATTGCAATAATTTTTGAAAGCATTCAGAGGTTGCTCAGCCAAACAAAAGTAAATAGCTTGATTAGGAACTTCAACACACTTCACATTAAAAATCGAGGAGGAACGTGAGGCAAGGAAAAAACTACAGCAGGCACAATAGACAAAATATAACCCTTTAGATGCTCACAACTCAACTTATCAAAAGCCAAAAGAAGCAAGAGTATAACGTACCAGGGTCTGACTCAATAGTACACCAAGACATGATTCTCTCCAATTGAACCAATATACACACTGAAAAACAATCGATATACAGTTAGCCAGACGTAAAATCTTCACCTGAAATACTATACAAACCCTAATTGGCCATACTTCAACAACAGTAAAAGAACCATATAACCCCACAAAACGATTTTTTTTTCTCGTGGTCTAACAATAATCAAGACCAATTCACGTTAGCTCAAAACCTTAGCAGCGGAACTGTGCATAACACAGATTACAAAGATGATTAAGCGTACCTCGTACTCGTAGAATGCAGTAGAAACAACGGTGGATGATAGAGAGTTGAGACTAATAATTTTACCCGTTTCTTCTACAATTGGGCTTCAAAGATTTGGGGGTTAAAGTGTAAAATTACAAAATTAGTCCTCGAATCTTTCTAGATCAAAAAGGCCACCCAATAAGACAAAAGTAGAAATAAACTTTCGTATTGGGCTATAACACATCTCGAATAATTGGGCTGGGTCGCTATTTTGTTAATATGCAATTTAAAAAATTTATCCGTCACAAAATAAGTTGCATATAATATCAAGACGGATTAAGTTGAGACGGGGATATTGACTTCTTATAAAAATTTTACAACTAAGGGCTCATTATAAATATTTCTTTTAGTCAATATAAGTAGTGGCGGACCTACGTAGGGGCTGGGGGGGGCCATTGACCCCCCGGCCGCCGGAGTAAAAGAGCAGTATACTGTATACCTTTACCTCATACAGCAGCCTGCGTGTTAATGGAGTTTGGGCGCAGACTCGCGAGGAAGAAGACTAATTTAATTAGGTAATGTGATATTGGTTTATGATATTGGGCTCTATTGGGCCATCATTTATAAATTTTTTTTATTAAAAATTAGATATTTATTGGGCTTGTTATGCTTTGGATTGGACCATGTTTAATAATGCAGAATGAAGAATAATACTCCATAATAATAATAATAAAGCCTGTTGCCGTTGCAATTAGAAAAATCGATAAAATTTAACAGAAAAAGAAAGGAAAAAAACGAAAAGCCCGTTGCCGACCTGATTGAAGATTTATTATCTTTTCATCTATATTATTTTTAGTTACTTAACGATTTTGAAGCTTTATTTATCTAACATCTACATTATTTCTTTCATTATTTATTTAGGCTTCAATATTTTGTCTCAACTTTGCATATTTTTTTATGACTTGGCGTATTTTTTAGTCCTAATATTTTATTGATATTATTAATAATCCACATTTTTATTGGAAACCCGGAGAACACTGGCGAGCCAAGTAAACCCCGAGGGCCGATCCACTACCTGCTAAACAGGCCGACCAGGTCAAACGCGCATATCTAGGCACATGTCGGACATGCATAGGAAAATGTTGACGGGAGGGTTCGAACTCAGGACCTCTCTCTCATTAGTCGTTACCCCCAAGCACATCAGCATCGGCCCTCGCACCACTAGACCAATACCTCATTACCACCAATCCACATTACGCAAACTGATTATTTCATTGTTCCAACTTAAAAATGACTTGAAGAGAAAACACTATATCGACCCCCCAGTGATAAAATCCTGGGTCCGCCACTGAATATAAGGACTCACTATATCTCGAGTTCTTTCCCATACTTGTCGAGGGACGAATGCCATATTCAACAAATATACTAATTGAAGTTCCTTACAGTTTTTAAGGTAGTGATAATAGAATAAGAAAAATAACTGACAAGCATAATACGTCTCGCATATATTATAGACCATATTTTCTGCACTATATATCAGAGGGAAGTTTGTAATTCAATTAATTGGTTTAAACGGATCCAAACGTCATCCAATATACTTTATTTATTCAATAGAAGTTTTTTTTTCTCATTTGAAGTTTATGATTTTCATTCTAAACCAATACTCAAATGTTACGTCCATATGAATATCATCACATCTATAATCAAACCTATGTATATCTACATATAAATACATCGATCATCGTCGTACTCTCATATTGATCATTCAATACTCTTAATAGTTGATATGATGCAATTTAACGATAATTAAAAAACCTATGTGCATGAATATGGATGAAATATTTTGCATTACCTTGTTCATAGGATGAATTGATGAAATATTAAAATACTAACGGTGTACACGACAAAGAAATTAGTTTATATTCCATCATGGTTGGCCTGTCATGTCCTCCTCAAACTATAAATTTAAATCAAACAAATAATAGAATATATTTAGCATATCGAATCCAACATACATATCAATTATCAAACCCACAACTTAGTTAAAACCGGAAACCTGTCGGGCACACAAATTTAATTATATATATAGCCCCACTACATCTCTATTGAAGAATCCTTGAACCATGCATTAATATATAACAAATGTCATTTGAAGTCATATATCCATACTATCAGTAGCTATATTTAAATTAAATAGACCGAATACTATACCTTAATGACAAGTTAAAATAAGACAGCGCGGATATTACTCAGTTTTTATCATCATCATCATCATCATGCAAATAATATCGTTGGGACAATAATAAATTATAGTTTCTCATTCATTTGTTGCTCCTTCCCTTCTCATCATGTAGTAATAATAAAGAGAGACTCCTTCGACTCCCTTCATTCATTTCGAACTCCCATATTACATCGTTACGTGGGAGCTTTTACTTTCCCTTCGTTTTGTAAGAAAGATATAATAAAATAAAGGAGAAAAAATGAGCGGCGGCGCTGCTGAAGGTACGTCGTTGGAGTTCACGCCGACTTGGGTGGTCGCCGTTGTGTGCACAGTCATCGTAGCCATATCCCTCGCCGCAGAACGTCTCCTTCACTTCGCCGGAAAGGTGATACGTGGCTACGACTCTTTAACCTTTCTTTTTTTATTTCTTAATAAGATTAATTAGAAATCGCGTGGTCCTTCCTATAAAACCAATTGGTGATAGGAGGAGAAAGTCTCTTATATATACAGCGGCTCGAAGAGCTTGAATTAGTCGATGTGGACAAACCTCAATTTTATAATCTCAACACGCCCTTCATGTATGACATGACTGACCATCATAAAACCAATTGGTGATGGGAGGAGAAAGCCTCTTATATATAGCGGCTCGAAGAGATTGAATTAGTCGACGTGGGACAAATCCTAATTTTATAATCTCAACAAGATTAGTGAAAATTACTGTTGGCGATTATTTTTTTGGTGCTTCGTGGATTTTCTTTGTGACGAAATCGGCAGTTGTAGGTGAACTTTCTTTATTATGGTCTCCAAATGGGTTTTTAGATAAAATCTGGCACACCACTTGATTTGGCCGAGGAAAGGAAAGAAAAAAAAAAGAACATTTTTTTCTTGTTTGCGGTTAATAACATATTCTACAATCACTTGTGGAGCCATAGTTTGCTTGACAAACACAGCCTTTCTGGGAAAATATCACCTGATTTGTGCAACCTATGTATGTAATAACAGTACCTCAAGAAGAAGAATCAAAAGCCACTCTTCGAAGCTTTGCAGAAGGTCAAAGAAGGTAATTAACAACGTGCATTTTTCTGTCCCGTTTTGGATTTTTGGACATAACTTTTCGAGTTTCGATTGTCTATTGATTGGTTAGTTTTTGATTCGATTCTATTCGTTTCATTTCTCAAAGAGCTGATGCTTTTGGGATTCATATCTCTTATGCTGACTGTATTCCAAAGCCGAATAGTGAAGATTTGCATACGCGAAAATATGATGAAACACATGCTTCCATGCTCTTTGCCTCCTAAAGAACAACATACCCCACATAAATGGCGTCTGCTCGCCGAGGCAGAAAATTCTCTGGGCTTTTGCGCCGCAAAGGTAGTAAGATTTTAGTTTAAAAAATTAAACCTTGAATTTTTCTGCTTTTGATATCCTTAAATGCATTGCAGGGAAAAGTACCACTGCTATCGCTCGTAGCAATACACCATCTTCATGTCTTCATCTTCGTCCTGGCGATCGTCCACGTGGTGTTTTGTGTTCTTACCGTCATATTTGGCGGTGCAAAGGTAGGACTCACCGGGCTAGGCCGGGCCAGGCCTAGTTTTTTCGCCTGAGTTTCTGCGCGTTTTAATCTCTTTTTTTTTATTACGAAAATCGCACAGATACGGCAATGGAAGCAGTGGGAGGAATCTATCGCCAAGGATAACTATGATTCGCAGAATGGTACGATTCGTCGTTCTCTTGTAAGAACCAAAAAAAAAACTCGTCTTTTACTAATATGAACTTTGTCCATTCTTTGATTGGATTTATCTCAATTTTTGCAGTTTTATTGCCTAAAGTCACTAATGTTCAGCAGCACGATTTCATCAAGAGCAGATTTTCGGGGATGGGCCGCCTCTCGTCCGTCTTGAGTTGGCTGGTGAATATTTTTTCTGCGAATTTTCTAAAAAATGACCATATTAGCGACTTTCGTCTCATTTTATTCGCACTTTGGTGGAAATTTCAGCATTCGTTCTCCAAGCAATTTTACGGGTCAGTCACTAAATCTGATTATACGGCGCTTCGACTAGGTTTCATAATGGTAAGTTTATGGCGCTTTTTCATTCATTCTTTCGTCATTTGTTACATCTGAATTCTTTTTTTAAGTTTCGCTCGCTTGTGCGTAAACTACTACTTTGTATGCAGACGCATTGCAGGGGCAATCCAAAGTTCAATTTCCACAAGTATATGATACGCGCTTTAGAAGCCGACTTCAAGAAAGTCGTCGGTATCAGGCAATTTCTATTTTTATTTTTCATTCGACGAATTTAATTACATTGGTCAACATCTTCTAGCAAGTCGATTTTGATTTACGAAATTATCAACTTAGGCTTCTATTTCATCGCATTGCAGCTGGTACTTGTGGATATTCGTCATCATCTTCTTACTGTTGAACGTCGACGGTACGCCTAACATTATAAAAATGCGAGCATTTTTTGTAATTTGTCGACGGGCGTTCATACGTAAAAGTGGGTTTTTTCTTGATCTTCGCAGGCTGGCATACTTACTTTTGGATCGCGTTTATTCCTTTCTTCGTGAGTTTTTTTATCGATCTTTCGTTCCCTATATATATAATACATATATATGTGAATCAATTTTTTTTTTTACGATGATTAGCTTCTCCTAGCCGTTGGGACGAAGTTAGAGCACGTGATAAGCAAGTTGGCCCACGAGGTTGCGGAGAAGCATATTGCGATTGAGGGCGAGTTAGTTGTACGACCTTCCGACGATCACTTCTGGTTTCGCCGCCCGCGCATCGTATTGTTCTTGATACACTTCATCCTCTTTCAGAACGCCTTCGAGATTGCGTTCTTCTTCTGGATTTGGGTAAGCGTTGTAATAAACAGACAATCATGTTCAATTTTTACCATTTTTCCTAAAAGCTTAAGCTTGAGTTATATTAGGCTGATTTCTTTTTTATATAGCCTTAGACGTGGATTTTTTTTAATGGTTTTCGCGAGGAATCGTACGCGTAACCTTTAGGTATGGACTCTGATACCACTGGCGGAGCCAGCTTAGGGCCAATGGGCTCCGTGGACCCAACTGAGATTTTTTCTTTTTCATTTATAATTTTATATTAAAATAATAAATACATACCATTTTTGTATAATATCATGAAAATGGCCCACAAAACAAAATTTACTATATATAATTAATTAACTTGACTTGGACCCCATGATAGACTTGTCTAGCTCCGCCTGCCACTGTGTTAAAATGACCACTCGCATAAAAGAGGGAGTTTATCATACTTTAACTTTATATATTTATTTCCATCAAAGCGTTGCATTGTCGTCATCATCATCTCTCTAAACTGCTCCATCGTTCCTATTTAGGTTCAATATGGCTTCGACTCCTGCATTATGGGGCAAGTTCGATACATCGTTCCCCGACTTATCATCGGGTAAATATTTAATACTCTCCCTCGTTTGTTTTTGTTGTGGTATTTAACTTAAGCACACGTGGAATAAGCTTGTGAGCAGAATACTTCCTCTATTGTCAAATTGATTTCAAGTGGAACTTCACTCGAACATATATGTTGAGCTAAAGGCAACAACACACGCTCTTCATACATTTATGGCAAGGAAAATGTCGAAGAGTCTGATATTATATTTTTTTCGCCGCAGCGTGTTCGTTCAGGTCGTTTGCAGCTATAGCACGTTGCCGCTCTATGCCCTCGTTACACAGGTGAGTCGTAGTCGTATACGATCTTTGCTTCGTATACACAACTATAACACATCTATGTTTGAAGATGGGGACACATTTCAATAAGTCGATATTTGACGAGCACGTGCAAGTCGGGCTCGTGGGTTGGGCGCAGAAGGCTAAGAAGAAGAAGCTCTATGGGGCATCTACGGCTAACGGATCGAGCCAAGGAGGTTCGACTGACGGTTCGAGCTTGGGAATATTACAGATGGCGAGCACTGGACCGAAATGATGAGAATTACGCTGCATGAATAACAAATAAACTTAGCGACATTCTATTCGATCGACTTATGTCATTTGTCGTAGAATTATCGATATCGCTTTTGGACTTTTGGACCAGCAACATTGAGGTTCAGATGCAAGTCAAACTGTATTTAACAGAAGTGTGACGACTACATGGACTTTATGTAGGTATATCCGACAAAAGAACCGAATTTTAAGGAATATCAAATAATGAAGGGAAGTTTGCAGAAATACCCAAATATATAAGAAAAAAATATCGGATCAGTCCCCATGTCGGAATTAGGCACCTTTTAGAATAAATTTTTTAAGAAAATATGTACTTGATTGGCTAAGGTATATCAAATAAGAAATTTAAGTACAATACAGAAACACGTTAAAATACCACAGGGAAACGTATTATGATACAAATACATTGAAAAAAGATATACATAAATATCATATAAAATGTTTAGGTACCATACAGACACGTGATATGTTACGTATTATACATATAAAAAATATGTAAACGATGGTAAAATGATACTCTAAACCAAGCGGTACTATTTATAAAAACTTTACAAGGTACTACATATAAAAAGGCCTAAGGGTAGATTCAGATGCACCATAAATTAATACTTCCTCCGTCCCATTTAAATGTTCCCGAAGATTAGTGGACACGGAGATTAAGAAATCACATTATTTTAATATTATAGTACACCTTTTGAGGTATGGAGAGAGAAAAATTATTAGTAGACACGCAAATCGAGAAGACTTTTTTTAATATTAATGATGTAATTAGTTTAATTAGTGGGATAATTTTTTACCAAAAATGGAAATGGGAAGAATTATGTGGGACGCCCGAAATAGAAAGATGGGAAGAAATAAGTGGGACTGAGGTAGTAACAATAAGCGGTAATAATGCGAGGAATAGTATAGTAATGTATTTTACTAATTGTTTTTTCTTTCGTATCAACTCACCTCCCTTGAATTTTTGACATTTTGTTGAAAAATTGAATTTTTATCTATATTGGGAAGTCATCTTCAGATTCAGCTCACGTTGTGTGCTTCCTCAATCTTAGCGGGAAACACTCGTTTGAACAACCTCGTAATATCTGACCGCCGAGCGCCAACGTTCCTCTTGGGCAAAATACGGATGAAAAGGTGCAAGAAAAGAGCGCCGTCGTCCCCATCGGTGGCGGACATTGAGGACGTATGCTTCTCCAAGGAGGAAATTGGAGAAATTAGGGCTTCTCTGTTGAAATGGTACGACGCGAACCAACGTGACTTGCCATGGAGAAGAATGAGCAAAGCCACCGAAGAAGAAGAGACTGAAGTTAGGGCTTATGCGGTCTGGGTTTCTGAGGTCATGCTTCAGCAGACTAGGGTTCAAACTGTGATTGAGTACTTCAATCGATGGATGGCCAAGTGGCCGACGATTCATCATCTTGCTCAAGCTCCCTCGAGGTCCAAATTCATACTCATGCTACGTTTTCTGGGTATGTTCTATGTCTTGCTCAATTTTGTTATTCGTCGGCAGGAGGTGAACGAGATGTGGGCGGGATTGGGTTACTATAGACGAGCAAGGTTTTTGCTTGAGGCAAGTGTTTGTTCTTGCATATGAAACTACTTACGAAATTCTGAGTTACAACCTTCTGGGCACTCGATGAATTGATGTGGGAATGTGGACGTATAAAGCTTTAGAGATTGAGATCCGAAGTTTGCTATAGATTCGATTTGGGATTTTGCAAAATGCTTTGGATGATGGCCCAACAAGTTTGAAATTTTGGGGGGTAGTTTTATATACTTCTCTACCCTGCAGGGAGCAAAATTGATTGTTGGAAACGGAGGTGAATTCCCAAAAACAGCATCCTCTCTTCGGCTGGTGAAAGGAATTGGGAACTACACGGCTGGAGCCATTGCATCGATTGCATTTGGAGAGGTTAGTGGTTCGACGCCGTCTCTCAATCATATCGTGCCTTGTGCGAATTTCTGCACGCACTTAAACAGTATATAATTTCTATTCAGGCCGTGCCAGTGGTTGATGGAAATGTAATAAGGGTGATTGCACGATGGAAGGCTATCTCTGACAATCCAAAAGACTCAAAAACTGTAAAGAATATCTGGTAAATTCTAACCTCACCAGTCACACCTGTCTCATTATCAGTTACACTGGTTGAACAGAGTTCTTGCTCGTGACAAGCATATGAGAAACGACATTTAAAGTGCTAGCAAGTCGCAACCTCAGTGCATCAGTTCATAAATGGTTTTTATGATGTAATGTGTCTATCGTTATACAAGTCATACCTGGCTAGTGGTAGCTGAAGCCTGAATAAGTGGTGCCTTCTTATGAACATGATATTTCAATGGAAATTTACAATTTATGAATCACTATCTAAGACGGTGCTTTCTACAGTTTTAAGAGACTACTGGAATCGTTAAGATCGTCCTATCTAAACGAATTCTCATATCTCTTACCATTTTCTTCCTACTCACATTCGATTGCCCAGGAAACTGGCCGAACAGTTGGTTGATCTTTCAAGGCCCGGGGATTTCAACCAAGCTGTCATGGAACTCGGTGCAACAGTGTGCAGCCCAGCTATTCCCAACTGCATTGCATGTCCTCTATCCTTCAAATGCCAGGCACTATCACTTTCCAAGAAAAACGAGTCCATTAAAGTCACGGATTATCCCATGAAAGTTGCCAAGGCCAAGCAAAGGCACGACTTCTCCGCCGTTAGCGTGGTGGAGATAGTCGACGAAAAATGTTCTACGTCTAACGTAAGCAAGTATCTTCTTGTCAAGAGACCGAGCGAGGGACTGCTTGCGGGCCTCTGGGAATTTCCTTCGGTTTCGTTGGAAGGAGAAGAAGAGGACTTGGATTTACGTAGGAAGGCTATCGACAAATATCTGAAGCAATCGTTTGGTTTGGACATTGGAAAGACTTGTGAAGTATCTTTGAGGGAAGAAGTAGGTGTTTATGTCCACGTTTTCTCTCACATTCGCCTCAAGATGTACGTGGAGTTGCTAATTTTGCGCCTCACAGGTCTCTCTTCTTTCTCATGGCTGCTACTGTTTTTTCGATGCGATATTCGAAAATGCTGATTAGTTTTTTTCTCCATGTTTGTTTGTTTTTTTTTTTTTCTGAAGATGAGGGAAATCTATTACCGAGGAAGAAAGAAAAAGAAACTGTAATATGGAAGTTTGTTGACAGTAGGGTTCTTTCTACTCTGGGATTGACATCTGGCGTAAGAAAGGTATGCTAATTCTTCAGTTATACACTAAACAATAGTCAAACAACCAATTTCTTCATCCCATAGAACGAAGATCGAATGGATCCATTGAGTTCTAGCTAGTCGGCATTGCTAATAGATGTTTGTGGTTTGTGTAATTGCAGGTTTACACCATGATTGAGAAATTCAAGCAGAGTAATACATCTGCTTCATCAGTTCCCATGAAAGCAAAGAGGAAAAGACGATGACCACTCATTTGATTCACCTCCCATACTGGAAAAAGAGCAATCTTTTATTTATTACAGGGTTGTTTTTTGGGCTTAGGTACTTCGACGTTCTCATGTTTAAACCATAAGCTAAAATCGACGTTGATTATGGGTATTTACTGTTAGTGTGATCAGGAATTTTGTTATCAATAGAAAAATATATTATTATAGTGTGGCTCTCATTACACGGAAAGAAAATAGGATATAAAAATTCACTACTATTATCATCACTATATTTCAAAGGAGAATTGGAAGTTTGGGAAAAATCAGTGTGGCGACAAATAAACTCGACCAACGTGTGGATGATAAATAAAGCTTCTTCCTCTCCTCCCATGTTGTTCTTACAGTATCAGATAACAACTCAGACCAAAAGGGACACACGGAAAAAAGGGAAAGGAGAAACAGTTGCAATTAGCACGACATAGATATCATTTGATTTAATTTAGTGGGAAGAAAGGGAGAAGAGAACAGTGTTGCATAAAGCTCTCCCTCCTCTTAATTCTTATGGCTACTACAATTTCAAGCTGCCCATGTTCTTATTACATCACCCAGAAAGCAAGAAGGCCAAGCTCAAATAATATATCATTCTCGGTATCATCATCATTAATTACTATGATTATCGTTATTTATTTGCTTTAACTAGTGAAGCCCATGTAATAATTAATGTTTTCTTGTGGGATGGATGTCTTTCTTCACTCTTGAATTTGGTTTTCATTTATAGCTCGAAACTGTTATCTTTTTCTTGTTTTATGTTTTCCTTTTTTTTTTCTTCTCAGGTTGTTAATGTTAATAGCGTATCCATTCGCCGGCGAAATATATGCTGCTCGGCGGTCCAAGAATCATCAACATCAACTGGTAATAATTAATTCTCATGTGATTATCAATGCTTTAACTTTATAGTAAAGACGAAATTTAGAAATGATGATCGCTAATTTTGTTTCTGCGTCAATCACAAGTCCCACGTCTGATAATTAGAAGAATGATTAGCTCTTTATAGTCTATTAGAAATCTAGAGGTCCTTCCTAAAACCAATTGATGATAGAAAGAGAAAGCATTTTATGTTTATAGTAGTGAAGAGCCTGAATTATTCGATGTGGGACAAATCTCAATCTTTAGAATCTCAACATAGCCTTCTGGGCTAACGCCTCTATTGCTAATCGATTTTAGAGAGCAACCTCACAATTTTATATCACTTGGATTAGGGTTAGAATTGAGTCTTGAAAATTCCCTACATATTTTTTGCGTTGTCCTTCACAGTCGACGCCGCCGAAGCAAAGGAGAAGGCGAAAAAATCCTCAGCTTCGGACGAAACCGAACCAACAGCTTCGACGCTCCGAAGCCAAAAGCAGCGCCGAAGGCAAAAGCGGCCGCCGTGGCGAAGCCTCTGCCTCAGTTAATGGAAGAAGACGTCATCCCTTCCCTACAAACAACCTTAGAAGCCGAAAAAGACCTATCACAACTCAGTCTATCCTTCAGCGACAATAAGGTCATCACAACAGCAGTAACAACAAATATAGATAGCCTTGTGACAAATATTTTACGCTGTCCAAAAATAATTGCATCCTTTGTAATAATAACGATATACTGATTGCAGTTGGAAGGTTCGTTCGTGAAGAAGGACATTCCGTATACGTTCTGGGCGTTTTTCGCCGACGGAAGTATTAACGGTATACATATCTCTTCCTCTTGGCCTCGAATTCAATTGTGCATTGTATGATAGAGTGGCGTATTAATATTTTATTTTCAAACTATTAGGCTGTGTTTGGAATTTGGATCGGAAAATTTGGTGAAAATAAAGAAAGCTAGTGCGAAGAGATTTTCACCAATAATTCCCCACCACTTCACGAGGAAACTAATTTTTTTTCTCGATACACATCTATTTCTTTTCTTTTCACCGTGTTTTTCTCTATTCAACCAAAATTGAAAATTGGTTTTCCTTTTTCGTTACATTTTTATTTCCTTGCTAAATACCGTAAAACGAAGGGTGTGCTTTTTAGTATGCGGAAAGGGGAAAGACAAATATAATAATTCGCTCGGATCATTGTACATCATGCTTTGCGTGTCGTGCGTTACAGATTTTGTTTCACGTCGAATTCCGCATACCATACGCACCCTAAGACAAACTGAATGTTTATGAAAATATAAACAGGGCCGAAGGGTTTCTCAATATCATCATATGGGTCGGCAGTGAGCACGGTGGAACCGTTCCTTGTGGACGAGAAGAAGCCGACGGCTAAGCATGTTGTCTTTTGGGTTCAGAAGCGTTTGGCTGCTCAAGGAATAATCCCAGTTTGGAAGGACGACTGACCGCTACTCTCTTACATGTTTTGGATCAATTATTAACACTTTTAAGATTGTATGGAAACCATGGGATTTCATGGAAATATATAATACTAGTAACTTTTACACATCAAACGCATGTACTATATATTATATGAATGTCTTATGTTAATTTAAAATAATAATTAACTAAAAGTAGAGGGGTAAAATTGAAAATATAAAAATGTCATAATTGTCTTGGATGATTTTCTTTCATTTAATAAAAGTGTACAAATCTTTTTTGGATGCTTTTTTTTCTATTTCTAATCAAATTAGTAAATAATCACTAGAATAATATTTTTAAACCATTTTTTAACAAATTTTTATTAGGAGGGGCAATGTATGGATATACAGGTGAACCACAGTATTTTAGATATCTAATCATTTTGGAATGAATTAAAATTTGTTGCAGTTCGAATATATTTACGAGTTGTTGAAGTGAAAAAAAATATCCAAGACAAAAATCATCTTTGAAGTATGGGTAAAATTCACCTTTTCCCCTCGTAGTTGCAACGGGTTTGCCCAAAATACCTCGTAGCTTTTTTATTATGCGACACACACTTGTGGTTTTGAAAACATAGCGTCATACCCCCTCGGGCAACATTTTTGCCCGAGAATGCATCCTAGGCGCCATGTATGCGACTGGGATAAGATTTCACCATTTTTTTACTTAAAATGACTTAAATATCCTTCAAATTCATCTTCCTCCTCTCAACGATTTAATTTACCTTGACCTTGGATAAGAAGAGCCTCCCATGGAGAACCTAACCGTAGGCAAAACGTCCAAATTCAATTCTCTATCCATGTTTGAAACCTTATTTCTCCTATAAAGATCCAATAACTCTCGAAAATCACTTACCAAGAACCTAATTTCTCAACACTTAAACTGTCCAAAACCTCAAAGTCGCCCAAATTCAAAACCATGCCCATTTTGTTTCCCTAAAAGCTCCTCCACTTCGTCGAGCTTTAACCTCCTTTGATCATCATCTCTCGCAAGCTTCAAAATCTCATCTTTAACGCTAACTACGGTTAATTTCTGAGGAAAAAGAGCTTTAACTTCGCCATTTGCGTTCATCTTCTCCAAGAAACTCCCCAGCAAATCGCTAGCACCAGCGCCAAGATCAAAGGGTTCTTCTTCTTCTTCTCCCTTACCATTATCCCAACTATAGTTTTCCAATTCTGTTCATGCCCAGATAAAGAATTCATGAAAGGGAAGTTGCAGAGAAACATACGAGGGTTGTTCAATGGTCTACTGTAGCTAGAATTACTGTAATAACCTAAGCCAGGCCTTATCAGAGCCATCTTCACTTGCATCTCTGTTTGAAACCCATAGTAAGGTTCGTTCTGAAGAATCCGAGCTTGAAAGTTCCGTTCCGAGATAGATTAGATCTTCGGTCAGACGAAGAAGACGGAGTGGTTAGGTCATAGCTTCAAGGGTAAAACGAGAATTTCATATTTTTTGTTGACCGTTGCTTAATTTGACCGGATGAAGTGCGTGTGCAAAGTTATAAAAATCCGTGCTAAACCATTTTATACATTTTACTATATTGGGCATCCCGTTTCCTTTTGTATATTTCCTTTTATAGAAAAAAACTACCACAAATAATCATATAATAATATTAAATACTCTTAAAATACGTGTCAAAATATATACTTTTTTACCTTTATTATATTATTAAAATATTCAGTTTCTTAAAAATCGTATCATATTCCGATTGTCCATAACCGTTTGGGACGGGGGAGTATTTTTTAACCATGACTCATGAGGGTGTTATGTGCTTAATTTTTAAGCCATAGGGGATTTATGCTATTTAGCTTCTAGTATTTTAGCTGTATTCTGACTTCACCTTCTCTCGCCTAATTGGAGAAACCCTAATTTTTGGTCCTAACACCAACTCAGCCCAGAAAAAAATTAACGGCAATAGGGACAGAGCATAGGACATACAAGAATTTCCTTTGATTCTTCGTCTTCTAGATAAATCTCAGGGACCTTAACCATGGCGAAGCGAGAGCTATCTAGTACCTTGAGGAACTTGAAGGTGGGCGTTTAGTTAATTTTCAATTTTTAATATTTGTCTGGGGTTTACGGTCTCGTGTTACAGGCCATTCAGGAGTCCTCTTTTAGCTTTAAATTCAGTTGGATTCCTTTGATTTCTCTGATTGTGCAGATATGATCTTCATGTAACCTCTTTTTTCAATGTTCATCCTCGGAAAATTTTTGCGTCTAATGTTCGATTGTATGATTTATTTTGTTATGTTTTGTTCGCTTCGCTGTGCAGTTTATGCAAAGGGCGGCCCAGAGGGAGGTGATTGTCACGAAAGAAGAAGTAAAGGAAGAGGCAGCTGAAGATTTTCCTTCTTTCCCTTCTTCTACTGCTGTTAAAAGATGGTACTTGTTTCTTCATCTTATGATTTTTTTTTATGAATATTTGACTTAATTGCTATGGTGCGTATCTCGGTGTTGTATTCTTAAACTTGTATTTGCATGTTGTCATTGTGATTTTGCTTTATTAGTTCATTGTTCTCTCCCAGTTCTGTTGCTGATGTGCTTATTTGTAGCAGCACTGATATCTTGTGAACTTAGGTTTTCTGTCTGTTGAGTCTTGATATAAAGTATTGACCTCGAATTACTTTGTGTAGCCAAAGCATTCCTATGATTCAGTTAGATGGAAAGGAATTCCTGTAGAATGCATTTCGGTCACATGAATGTTAATGGAGCATGAATGTTAATGGAGTAATAAAATACATCATATTTTAGACCTTGCATTTTTCGATAATGTGGAGACAGAAGTGAGATTAAGCTTGACAAAGTGGATTATGTTTACGTATATTTGTTGTTTCTGTTCCTTTAAGGTGGATTACTTGGAGAGACCGTTGGTATTGTTAGAAAGCACTTTTTCTGTCTTTTCTATGATGTAATAATCACAATTAAAAGAATGAATGTGTGATGTGCCATTAGTAAATCTCATTTTGAATGTGAGATTTTTAACGAATTCATTTAGGAGTGAATGCTGAACTTGGTTTTCCGTTATTTTTGTTGTTTCCTCTTATCTCAATGTTGCTTTGATAGTTCCAGGATACGTTATATAGGGCAAAGACAACTTTATGTGAATCTTTTTTCCAATAAACTTTTTACCATATTGCCACTCTCTAGATGAATTCGGGGAATTTTCTCTACCCCTTCTTACCGTGCAAAAGCAGGGGCACTGTTAGCATTGTAAATTTTAGAACGATAGCTTTATCCTAGGAGAAACATCCCGTTCTTAATACGCCAAGGTTATTAGTCTATCCCCTCGCAGCTTCAAAATGGAGCTACAATCAAATTAGAAGCTTAACGAATTGTAGTCGTAGCAAATTTGTATAACTCATTACAAAAGCACATTCTCCTACCAATCCAACTTCTGAAAGTCATTTTTTTATTTTCTTTTTTTATTCTTTAATGACAAATATATTAATTCATTACTTGTGCAGCATTGTTATAGTTGAAGGTGATCCCCACCCTGCGGCAACAAGAGGTCGCATGTCATTTTTAAGTTTTAACCCAGCAATTGACGTAAGCTTTTTGGGTAGACCCAAGATTAACCCTTGTTCTTAGATACTGTTATGGCTCTTAATTTCACTTTGATTGCTTGTTTTGTAGAAACTTGATGAAGAAGAATCTGACCTTAGGAAAAACGAATCTGCTGCTAAAACTTCTGTTAGGTCAGAGTTTTTTGTCGATCCTTATTGTTCTCTTACCTTTTTAACAGTGGTTAGAATTTTAGTCTGGCACAGAGAATGTGAGTGAGTATAACAATAGGGAATCGCCCTTCTTTTGCTTTTCCTCTTCACGATGAAATATCTGAGTCTGATACAGTACATCTACTGATCAAAACTAATTTTACAGAGAAAATGGTTCCTCGAATAGCTCAGGCATGGATTCTTCCAATAGTGATACTAACAGCGAACTGAAGAGGAAACACGCTGAAGTTTCCACCCAAGAAGCGCTTTATCCTAATAAATCGCCAGAAAATGCTCGACGACCATCTCCTAGTAGCAGTCACAAATCTCAGCAGAAGCCAAATAAGCGTGAGAAGCTGGATTGGAACGTGCTTCGTCCTCCCAAATATCCAAACAAAAAAGCAATGAAATGATTCCATATAGACACAAAGGTAAACCTTGTTATTGCGGAATGTGTTTAGGTATGGTTGAATTGGATTAGAAACTTCCCAGTTGAAATGATTTCAGAGATTCACATACTCAATTTGCTTGGAATATTTACTTCTCGATTTTTCTTATAAATTGCCTTCGCTGCGACATTATACATTGCCGTTTTTTTTTTTTTAATGTCGATGGCCACTATTGCTGATGAATCCATTATCAGGTATGAGAAAAGAAGAATTCAGTGGATTTTTGTAGTAAACTGCTGCATTATAACACATAGTACAATGTACTGAAAGTTTCCTAGCTAAGCACTTGGCTATTATTTGAAGATACATTTCACCACAAACTAAACTGAGAACTACAAAGCACCAAGACTAGCAAGTACGAGGAAAAACCTCAAGAAAAAACCCAGTTTCCCTACACAAGTGCGAGCAATCAGTTCTTAGTGAAAGCTCATCTTTACTGTACTAATGACACGGATATAACAGAACATAACTACAGTGTGTAGAAAGCCTTGATCTTACACATCTCCCCTTCATTCATCTTCACTCGGCGATAGGAAGTATATACTCTACCATACTATCAATTTATCACATCGACAACTAAAAGAAGTACGATTGAAACCGATCCCCCTTTTTGCAATGGCTACAAAAAATTGTCTGTTACCGAAGAAGGCAAATATCGTGCTGCGATTTAAGCTGTTGCTTGGCTTGTTGCTGAGACCAATAAGCATGGGCAGTTAAAACTCGGTCCAAGAGTTCTTGTGGCACGGGTTCGCCACGTCTCTGTTGAGGCGAGATTCTCGCAGTGTGGACTAAGGTTTTCCACTTATCCTGGTAATAAGAAACAAGTGTTCTATGGTGGTTTCATTGGAATAGAAGACGATTCAATGTTGATATGAGCATGTGAGGTGATATAGCAAGAAAACCACAAAAAAGACTAAAAAATGAGAGAAAACAATGGAAAGATGATATGTTCTATAAGGATAGAGAAGCCAATATAATTGTATATAACTGTTACCTTCAAATCTACGTATGTCCTATGCTTTGCGTGATCAAAGGCTCTGAGCTTAACATCACGCCATCTGCGTCGAACATATAGCTCTATCAACGAATAAGCCCACCACAGAAAGGAAAAACAAAAAGATGTAAAAAGATACTATAACTATTATCATCAGTTCTCACTATCATCACAGTCGCATAAAATCCCACTAATTTCTATTCCCAAATCATTTTTCTCATATTTTACCGAACTATGATTACCTTCCAGTTCCAAGCTTCTCAACAGCCTGCACCAAAGCTTCGACTTCAGCAACGGTAAATGGCCTACGGATTCTACGCTGTGCAGACTCAGATCGTTTATATTTCCTCAATGGAATAACAGATAATGCCGCTCCAGGCCTTGCAATTTGTAAAGGGACGATGGCTTTTGATTCTGAAGATGTTTTTTGGGATGTTACTATGTCTAGAGAAGGAGCTGAATCATGGCCAGTTTCTACGAAACTTTTTAAACTAGTCCCCGAGATATTACTGCGAGGACTATCGATATTTCCCCGCTGGTGATGATGATGATTTCGTTGGAGACCATTTGGAGTAATCCCCAAAGTTGGAGGATACCTAAAGAAAGAAAAAAAAAGGCAAGAAAATTCAAGATCACCGTGAATCATCAGAATCAGAACGTGTGAAAATTCATGCTCAATACCTTGCTAGTGGTTGTGGGCTGTTATGCAAAAGCTGACGTGGATGATCTTTATGACAAGTGTTGTTTATTTGGGTTGGGACACTGTTAGGCTCGAGGCAGAATCCAAGGTTGTCCACTCTGTTGTTACGAGAAATCCCAGTTTGCAGTAAAGTTTTGCCGTCTTCTCTAACTTTCTTACCCTGGAGAAGTACCCCGACTCGTAGCCCACCGCCGAGCACTTCATTTACAGCTTCCATGACTGCTCTCTGAGGTTGCAAAGATACCATTATGAATTTACAACAGATGAGCATTAAACTCACTCGATGGTGATTTTAGATCGTTTATAAGACTTCCATTGTACTGCTAAAAACATAGTACCTTCAGACAGCCAACAGTTGCAGTTTCTGGAATCTCGATACATAACTCGGGCACCCTAAAAGACTTGATCCTAAGCTTCACTGAATCAGAAAGAATTAAAGAAAAACACCCCTTGAGAATCTCTTTAAAATCAAGATGCTAAAAAAAGTTGAAAAAAAGGTATAAAGCAATCGCATTGGAGAGCTCTCTTATTACCTTGTTGATTTCTAGAATGTAAGGAAGTATACCCACCACCAGGTGAAGCAGTTTGAGCTGATGCTGCAGATTATAGAAATAAAATCAATCATATTCAGTGTAAGATGTGAACAATGTAAGACTTTGCATGAGCAATGAGTGTATTCTAAAACCGAAAGGGATGAAATTATTACCTCCTGCCATTGTTGGTGTCGATCCATTTACAATGCCGATGGTGGAGTTTTGTGGGACGCAATATATCCCATCGCTGCTTCCTTCTTGATTATGAGCCGAACTGAAATCATAAAGCTTCCTCTTTTTAATTGGATAGTCTCTGAGCGACCTTTGCTCTTTCACGACATTCTTCAGGCTGCATCTTTCCTTGTCTGCACATATACAAAATAATCAAATCATCGAAATTGAATCATCTTATCTTAACAACGACTAAATGAACAATCCATATTAACAAACTCACCAGCAATATACTGTTGATTCTCCTTCATATCTGCAGATTCTTTACAAAGCTTAGACGCCGTTACCTTCCTAAACCTATGATATCCATCTCTAAGTGGCGCCTTATCAAATTCCTTATCTCTATCGAAAGCCTCAGAGAATTTCGGATCACTTTCATCGTAATCTCTGTCAGCTAACTTTACACTGTCTATATCGTTCTGACCCGAACAGCGAGCTGTCTTGCCCTGATAAAGACAAAAGCCTAAACTATCGACAGAACTTACGAAATCAGTATATTTTCTGCCCCATCTATCATGAACTCCTTGATTGCGAGAACAAGAAGCAGCCTTATTACTTGCCATCGATAAATTCCTACAATTTTCTTCGCCTGCTTTCGCTTGCTTTCCAATTTCGCCCTCCGATCCAGCATAAGAAACAAGTTTCACATCACATGGCTGGGAATCTAATGAAGGGATCGAAATTCCAAGCTGAAGCTTGCACTCATCGCCGATCAACTGTTCAACCTTGTCTGAGCAATTGGGAGAAGTTAGCCCCGACGCAGGCCTTGATGTACCATCGCCTTGATGATGGGAATTTTCTGATAAAAAATCGGTGAACATAAAATTCCTTTCGTAGCAAGAATTTCCACTCGATGATTTATCTGTTTTGTTCTCATCGTCCCCCGACGAATCTTCGTGCTGAGAAAGCTTTCCATCTGAGAGTCTTCCAGCTAAAGTTGCCAGCAGCTCGAATGCGCACATTTGCTTTTGTCCATCTTCGTTTCTTTTGATTAAGCACCTCTTCTGAATAATAGATTAGTTTTTTGAGAAGAGACAAACGTCAAAGGACGTTAGTTAACAAGAGATTTTATTACGTTATTAATTATTACCCGAACTGATCTTGCAGCTCGTGGCGTGGGAGGCACTTGATAGCCATTGAAACCGTACTCCACTCGATTGTGCAGCGCCATAACCTACGAAACATTCCTGAAATATTCTCCCAAGATGGATATATAAGCATTCAAATTTCAACAAAACAAATGGAAAGACGGGCCAAGATGTGTACATAACACGAATGATGAAAAACTATCAATAAAAACTTGCAAACTTCCAAATGGTGAAAGAGATTGAGATATAAAACAAGATATCCATATCACTAAGTCATACGACAAATTTGAACCTCCACGATCATAGGATGTTCAAATAATCTTGTACTTCAGAGATCGGTGAACCATGAAACGTTTGCAAATGGAAAATAGAAAAACAAAACTTATGGAAGACTTTGAAGGTTTTGTCAGGGTAAAGGAAATATTGGCATTTTATAACACAAGAAGATCAAACTCTTCCGTGCTTAGCAGTTGCAGGGAAACAATCTTAAATGTACTAGGAAATAAATGAATCACAATTTCCAAGTTTCACCATGATCATATCTCACCTTCAAAAGAACCAATGTTCTTAAAGAACGTTCCTTTACTATAATGCAAAATCTCTCTGAAAAAGACTACCTACGAAACTACACTAACTTGATCTTAGCCCTTCGAAAGAAAATCCCTCTTCATCTTTTCCAAAACCTGCCCTTTTCTTTTGTCACTTTAGATTTCCCATAGCAAAAAAAAAAACCCTCTCTTTGAACAGAAAATCGTATGCACAAAACAAAATGAATGCCTTAAACCCCATTCTTATACCGTTGCAGTAGAAGGAAACCGCCCGAAGCATTTCGTGGGGGTCAGTTGCTTCGAGATGCTGACACGTGGCACCGAATGAGAGGAGTCAAATTTTCCCATCTCTCATCATCCGAGAACAACGTTTAATCACCTGAACGAAAGAACTCTCTTTTAAATCCTTAGCTAATTCTCTATCCCACAAATGCAATCTGCTTCTTCCAATTCTTCTTAAAATGGAATCTATCTAATTGTGGGACATCCTTTGTTAGCCATTGCCTTGCGTTAAAGCTCGCACCAAGGAAACATCAGCGGTTTTACTCCAACTTAGCATAAACTCTCTCTCTCAGTCTCTCTCATCCTAAATTATTACAGAACCATAGATATCGTACAGAATTGGATGTATTCTGTAATCCAATGGCGCATTAGCTTTGCGTCGAGAATCGAGCGGATATCTGCTTATTTTGAAGCTAGTTTCGCCCAAATTCGCGGCTCTAAACTTTAGGGGTCTAAATGAAGGAAACATTAAGATTTGGTACCAAAAGTGTTATTTTTTCATGCATTGTGCACGTGCCAGAGATCAATCGTAAATTCACTTGTTTAATGTTATTATTAATAATTGCAGGTTAATTAATGAAGACTAATAATATACTGTTAATTAATTATTTACATTGATCAGATAAATTATATCGACTGCTTATGCTGGCTCGATCAAGTCAATTCCCCAATCTTTGATTCTCTCTCTTTTTTTTTCCCACTTCGTTCAGCGATAATCAGCTGTCAATTGGTCGTTGTTCTTGCTTAATTGGAGATGAGGGAGAGGAAATCGGAGAAATCGAATGGTCATCAACAGCAGCAGCTGCAGAATCATAGCGGACACTTGGCTTCGTCTGGATTGGCAAAGCTTCTAGATCCTGATGCGTCTTGGGATAAGGTTTTTCTTTTAGGATTTATTCTCTCGTTTGGTTGGTATGTTGAATTGTGTTCTCTTTGAGATGAAGAGCGAGGTTTCGGATTGAGTTTAGCTATATTTTGCAAGATTGTTGGAGATAGAGGAATTGAGTAATTTATTGGAAGTTGAGATTTAGGCTTGTTTGTGTCAGTTTAGTGCATATTCCTTTTGGAGAATTGATAACAATCCCAATTCTGTAGTCATCTCATATTGAGATTTCTTTCCCTTTATGGTAATTGATGCTCTCCAGAATATTGGAGCCGCAGATTAACTATAGTAATTGATGGTAATTGATCATGTAAGCAATCTATGTAGTGTAACTTCTAGAGAATGCTGAATACAGCTGATGTGAAGAATTTTTGGAATACCATATGAACTCAAATTGGAATAGTTGTGTGCTTGGGAAAAGTGAATGTGTGCTGAAACTATAGTCATTGCGGAGTTTCTATCTGTATAAGGATCAATGAGAAAAACTATAAGATGTCCCAGATATGACTTTTTCTTTCTTTTGCTTATGGTGCCAGAGAAAAAGGCTTCATCCATGAAGGATTTACATTTATTACGTGAGTCGAGTAGTTGATTTAACTTGGTCACTTTTTGTTATCTGAATCAGGATCAACTCGGGGATGTATTACATTGGATTAGGCAAGCATTGGCCCTGCTGTGTGGACTAATATGGGGTGCCATTCCTTTAGTCGGTGGCGTCTGGCTTCTCTTGTAAGCCACTACATTTTGGCATCTGATATATTTTTTGAACATCTTTTATTTTTTCTCTTAGTTGGGTATTCATTTTATAGATGAAAGTGTCCAAAGGTTAGAAAGATCCTCTTCAATTAACCACGGTTAATACGTTTCCTTTACTAATCACTTAAGGTTAAACAACAGCTGGCGATTTCTTGGTATTCAGCCTCAACCCTTTCATGACTGCATAATTCTACAAAATTGTTGAACTTGTCTAGTCGTGTTGGATGAAACACTAGTGAATCGCGTGATTGTAAAATGTAAATTCGTAAAGAAAAGTTGCAGAGATTGATAAGCAAGCAAAGGCCGCATTCAAGTTCGAAGTTTTCAAAAGTGCCAGCACATACTTGGAACTACATATGCGTGTATAACAGCTAATTCTTGTTAACAATCCATGCCCAGGTTTATGGCATTTTCTACCGGGATTATCTACGCTTATTACGCACACGTACTGAAAATCGACGAAGAAGACTTTGGCGGTCATGGAGCACTTCTTCAAGAAGGGCTCTTTGCCTCTGTATGCCTCTTTCTGGTATGCATGAGCCTTTCCTTTGTCTGCCCATTTCCACACACTCACACACACAGAGAGAGAAAATGTAATAACTACTTTTGTTAAAATCTATTCTTGTCTGTGTGTCCAGCTTTCATGGATTCTGGTATACAGTTTGGCGCACTTTTGATAGTCCAACCGATTATAGACTCGGTGCGCATCAACCTTCCTTGACAAAACGAGTTCATCGCTGTGTTGGTCGACTCCTAGAAAACACATACTATGCAGTAATTTGCTGATCTCTTCTCTTTGATGTGTGCATTATTTTGACTGCAAATGCAGAATTGATTTTTATAGGAACAACTTTCCCCTATGTTTGCTGCATTTGTTTGCCCTTTTTTTTTCCTTAGGGATAATTCTCTGTTTTCCTTTTCCCAATCTTAAACAGGCCCTGTTGAGGTTTGGCTAATCTATATTGTGCTGTTTATCTATCCTCGTTCATCAAGTGCTTTTCAGAAATATACTAATAAGTTCATAGAACCTTAATCACAAGGCGAAGAATTAAAACATAAAAATTAATATACGTAAGTAACAAACATGGTTCCAAGAGCTCATGCTCTACCAGATACTATTGAATCTAATTGTTTACCAAATATTTTTTGAGCAAGTCTCCATATGTATCTTTTTTTTTTCTGCCTGAGTTACGTGATTGGTGTATTTGATAGGTTATTCCCTTGCCTTAGCTCAGCCTTTGGGATTTTAGAAAGAAAAAAAAAGGTTCACGAGCTTTACTAACAAGGCTGGTTCGCATATTAACATACATTAATTATTACTTTAGTGGACACATATATATTGTATTAGCTAACTTGGCTACAGAAAAAGACTTAGCTAGGAACAAATGCTTCTCTTGATACAAGCACCAAAAGGTATAATTTCACGTGCCACGTTACACTTGCATGGCAATGCCAATACTTTATTAGTTACCACATTTTTTTATTTAATTGACTAATTTATATAGTACAGTCTTGATACATATTAATATTACTAACATATGACTATGAATTATGAAGATTACAATTCCAGGCTCATGTTAGAGGGGGTCCCTAGCTAGTTTATATACTGACTTGCTTTTTGACGAGCATTTTTGGAATTTTGGAGGCAGGACCCATGTGAAAGTGAATCGACAGCTCCATCAAATGGTTAACGTATTGCATTTTTATTTACTTATTTAATTTATATCATATCGATACATAATTATTGTTTATATTTTCCATATGTACCATACATCTCGTAATTTGGATCACAAAAAGAATGTTGTTGGCTTGGACTTGGAGTCCATTTGGCTCGATTTCTAAGTGCCATGCACCTCTATTACCTCTTAATTACCACTTAGATAATATTAATATTATCTCTTTAATTATATATTATATCTTTTCTTTAGCATTAAAAACGAGGAGTATAATTATGGATCAGAGAAAAGGTGGTGTTTTTTAGTTTTAATATTACTTCACTTTTGGTTTATAAAATAGTATCCCTTTTAATTAAAGAGCGTCATGAGTATATATTTAGCTTTCTTCGAAGTGTAGTACAAGCTACATCTAACTCTTTGTTTTCTCAATAAAACATAACCTATCTTGTCTATAATTTTATTAAATACATTCTAACAATTATTCCAAATCATATTATAAGGTGACAGAAAAGCACAGCCAGATACACCCATTCTAAATTCCCTAAATAATGGTATAAAATTATACAAAATTCCAGTCGGCCCCTTTTCTCCAATCATATAACTTCATATTCATTTTCCTAATGCAATCATTTTGTGAATAAAAAAATTCGAAATCATCCACCCACCGCTTCTCCAACTTTATATCCACACATTGAATGCTAAGACATTCCTTCTCACATAGAAACACATCCATTCCCAACACAATATCAATAAAATCATACCAAAAAGAAAAGAAGAAATGAAATCCATCGAAGTCTTCTGTGCTTCCCCAGCTTCTACTGCCATATGCTCAAGCATGGATCAGAGATCCATAACCCGACCCGGCCCGAAACCCATGGAACGCCCCAACAGATCCACCTCAAGCAATAGTGCTCCATGCTCTTCTCATCTTCCCTTCGACCCTTCAAAGCCCATCAATATTCTTGTCCACAGAAAGACATCATCGTCCTCAATAACTTGCATGACAAATGATTCTTTATCTTCTTCTTCTAACCATAACGACGATGATAATATTAGTAGTAATAATAGCAGCAAGCAATTATCAGAAACCCTACTGAGCAGAAAAAGCTCGGCCCGTTTTGGAGATGATCGAAGCGATAGCTTGTTGAGCGACAAACCTTACATGGACTTCATCTTTGATTCTGAGAGAACTGTTCTTCAGCTTTCAAGCAGACAACCTAATACGAAGGAGTACCCTTGTAGTAATAATAATAATAACTATAAGCGCATGGTTTTGAAGTCTTTGTCGAATAAATCTTATGAGAATCCACTGTACAAGAAAGGGTTGGATATTGACGGCGGCGGCGCTGATGAAGATCACGGCGGCGATGATGGTGGTGCGAATAGGGCCGCCGGCGCCGCCCATGCAAAGTCGTCTTCTTCGTCGTCGTCGCTGGTGAGTTTGAGCGATCATTTGAACGTTCAGAAATGTCCGTCTTCGCCTGCTCCTCCAAGTTCCAATCATAGGGTATATTTATTTTATTTTGTTTAATTTAATCTGCGTATTTATTTTTTGGGTGAATTTTGATTTTTTTATTATTTCTTGAATTTTCTTGGGAAAAGGTTGTTGAGTTGACGGTGTCGATTCATTGCAAAGGCTGCGAGCATAAGCTGAGGAAACATATCTCGAGAATGGAAGGTGAAAAATCAGTTCATTGCAAGTACTATTTTATGTTTTATATGTTATTCATTTTTTAAGTTTTATTTTTCTTTTGTTGTATATATACAATACATTTGAAGGAGTGACGTCGTTCAGCATCGATTTGGAACTGAAGAAAGTGACAGTAATTGGTAATGTGACGCCTTTGGGAGTACTCACAAGCATATCAAAGGTGATGAAATATGCACAATTACTTTGAGATTATGCTGTAATGGGAGATTTGGAATTTAAGGTTTACTTACAATGTTGCCTTTGGCTGTTTAGTGTTATTATTCTCTTTTAATTACACGTGGATTTATCATTACAATCATGTTGTTGGTTGATGCGTTAATATTTAATACTAAAAGGTTCTTTTTATTTATTTATGGTTATTGTGTGTCTCGTGATGAAGTGATCTGAACTTTTTTGTATATGTCTAAATATTTATTTAACTGTTGCAGATCACTGGTCTTTTCTTTTTTGTCTGAGAGTTTTATATGGTTTATTAAATGTTTATTTCATTCATAAAGGGACATAATTTATATATCATTTAGACAGCTGTTTGAATTCATGTGACTATAGTGTTACCTCGTTGCAAGGAATGAGCAAATATTATATTTGATTTCTAATGGATCTTACCAGAACAAACACTATAAGTAACACGAATGTAGTCGATTTTTATCATTTCTCCGAGGAAAGTAGTTGATGTTATCAAAACTCAAATATATTCTTAAATTTCAATTAGTGATCTATAAAAATGAGGGTTAGTACTTAGTAGGGTGTGTAACATTACATTTTGTATTGAAGATTTGTTTGTTAGTTCTTTGAGGCATTGTCCTAATGTTGCAACTTATTACCCCTACTTCGAAGAAACAAGTATTGTTCCTAATATGATATGAATGTATCAAATCATCAAATAGAAAACAAAACGTTGACAAACTCATCAATTTAGGGGGCTAAACCTTCTCATTAATAGCCATTGTGACTTGTGAGGGGTACATTTGAAAATAACCATTGTTACCTAAGCAAAGCAACAGAAGTCGAAGTAGAAATGGTCCGCGCCAGGGGTAATTTAGTTCCCTCACTTAAACAATCAGTATAATTTACACTATTACTTTTCTGCACAATCTATGGTCTGCTTAAAATATAATTATATGTAATGTTACTTCCAATTTAAAGATTTATAATTTTTTATATTAGATGAAAAATAATGTTAGACATATAAAAGGAAAAATAATAAGTAGGGGTTTAAGGACAATTAATAAATAATATTGAAGTGATACGATAATTATCCAATTAATTAAATTATAAATAGAGGGAAAAATAACCTAACGTGACATTTTATAGCAACCTTTTTCATCGTTAATATAATAGAATAACTTTACGATTTTAAGCACTATAGATAGCTAACTGTAATTCAAGTGTTTTAATTGGAACGCAACAATGTAGTAGCTAGAGCTGAAAATTTGGGCAGACCAGCCCACCCGCCTGGATTAGTGGGCTGTCCGACATTTATCGGGCCGGATCGGGCCACCCGATTTACGTCAGGCCTAGAATCTTAGGCCCAAGCCCACAACTTGATTGGCCGGGCCAGCCCGTCGTGCCTGATGGGCCTAAATTTTTTAAAAATTATTTATTTAAAAAAAAATTATTCTTACTATTCTAATTTTAATAATATGATACACATTATTACATATATAAAAATATATGAAATCTTATATCCCATAAATACTTAAAAAAAATATTGTTTTACTTGTAAAAGTGAAAATATATTATATATAGAAAATAAAAAATTCAATAAATAGTGGGCCTAATTTGGCTCGCGCTCATCAGGTTTTTTTGCCAGCAGCCCATCTACCGGGTCGGACTGATGGGCCGGGCCAAATAGCCCGATCATGTTTAAGGTTAAGCAAAATTAAGCCCAAACATGGTTTTTTAGGGCCGGGCCGGCCTATGGGCTCCGACCCAAATTTTCAGCTATAATATAAGCTTTCTGTAATTAACAAAGAATGACAAAATATAAATTGACAATTTTAAATGAAAAAAGAAAGAATAGTTTCCAATAGTATACCACAAGAATTCTGGGCCTAAATGTTCAACTGGAAGCCCAACTTCAAGCCCGTTAAAAAAATTAGCCCAATAGGCCTGCGATAAAATTAATTCTCTCTTTTTTTTCGTGAATTATTTTCCCTTCGACGCTGTGTCACTCCGCGGCGTTGCTTTTGCTATCAAAACCCCTCTCCGCCTTCTGCGGCGGCCGAAAAGTAGAAAGAAACCGGCGCGAAGCAGCTCATCTTATCAATTAGGGTGAAAAAACAATTCTTGATTACGAGTGGAAAGAGTAGACGCGAGTTGTCATGAAGATAGAGGAAGTACAGTCAACTGCAAAGAAGCAGAGGATAGCTACGCATACGCACATTAAGGGGCTTGGCCTTGACGTAAGCTTCTATGGCGCCTTTTTGTTTTTATGAGTTTTCCTTGTTGGTGTTGATTGTTTTACTTTTGTATTTCCCATCGATTGTTTTCCTTTGAAGCCCGACGGAAAAGCTACGCCGTTGGCGGCTGGCTTCGTGGGACAAGCGTCGGCAAGAGAAGCGGCCGGCCTTGTTGTTGATATGATTCGCCAGAAGAAGATGGCCGGCCGTGCGTTATTACTTGCTGGGCCGCCTGGCACTGGGAAAACAGCTTTAGCTTTGGGAATTTCGCAAGAGCTTGGTAGCAAGGCATGTCGATTTTTGCTGATTTTAAGTGGCATGTATTTGTTCTAGTATTATTTTCATCGTATCTAAGCGTGGTTGCTGTCTTTTCTTTTTGAGTGTCGGAGCTATACAATGGCGACGTTGAGCTGTGTGTGTTGTTTGTGACTCATCTTAAGAACTGTAATATCACTTTCTTTGTTTCAGACTAGGTGGTTTTGGTGGGATGTATCATACTCTGCTCAAATTGCTGGATAGTAGCATCTTTTGTCGGGGATATTATGCTTTTTGGCTGCGTGTTAACCTCTGTCATTTTTTCCTGTGTAGGTTCCATTTTGCCCAATGGTTGGTTCTGAAGTATATTCGTCGGAAGTGAAGAAGACTGAGGTTCTAATGGAGAATTTCCGGCGAGCTATTGGACTTCGTATCAAGGAAAATAAGGAGGTTTATGAAGGAGAGGTAATTCTATCTCATCTTCCTTGAAAAAGAAAAACCAGTAATGATATAAAATCCTTTCAAGTTACTTAGCAAATTATTATACTTAATATTTTGGCTGTGCTGTATACTGTCATAGGTCACAGAACTTTCTCCAGAAGAAACCGAGAGTGTCACTGGTGGATATGGGAAGAGTATAAGTCATGTTATAATCGGGTTAAAAACTGTAAAAGGAACTAAACAGTTGAAGTTGGATCCAACGATATATGATGCCTTGATCAAGGAAAAGGTAGGCCTTTGTATATCCCAACTATTTCAGTTTCATGCATTTTTTTTTTTTCCTTTTTTGCTGTATGAAATTAGTGTCCATGGTTTTCATTTTTCTTGTTGCGTTCTACTTATACAATCTTGATGGAACTTTTACCAAATCATAGGTAGTAACCTAATTTTATCATCTCAGCATTAAGGTGTCATACTAATATTAAAAAGATGATGCATGTTTAATGCAACAAACCGTCGCAGGTTGCGGTTGGTGACGTTATATACATTGAAGCAAATAGTGGGGCCGTTAAACGTGTGGGAAGAAGCGATGCCTTTGCAACTGAATTTGATTTGGAAGCTGAAGAATATGTCCCGCTGCCCAAAGGCGAGGTTCACAAAAAGAAGGAGATTGTACAGGTGTGTACTGTGTATCCCTACTAACTATCTAAGATTCCACGTTGATTTCATATTTGCTGAAAGTGCTATTATCTTGACAATTGGAATTGCAGCAATAATGATGGTAAAGCCTGCAATTTTTGAAATTCCAATGTGAATTAACTTAATCTGCATTCTGCTTCAGTTTTCACTAGTTCGTGGCAGGTCTTTTTATGTCGTTTTCAGGGCTGTGCCTTCGTTTCTTGGCTCTGAAACTTTCTTTTCTCTGTGAATTGAATTAGGAAAAAAAGGATTAGATTAGCGAATGTACCATCTGTTATTGGGCAGTGTTAACATTGTGCTGCAAACTTCTTAGGACGTTACATTGCACGATCTTGATGCTGCTAATGCACGCCCACAAGGAGGCCAAGACATACTATCTTTGATGGGTCAGATGATGAAGCCCAGGAAAACCGAAATAACAGACAAGCTCAGACAAGAAATAAACAAGGCGTGCTTCGATCTCATCACTCCATAAGTTCTATTCTCTTTTCTTCCAGATTATAACGTAATTGGACAATTTATACTACTTATTTCAGGTTGTCAACCGTTATATCGATGAAGGCGTGGCAGAACTCGTTCCTGGTGTTTTATTCGTCGACGAGGTTGTTTTTTTCCCTCTCATATTCAATTAGAGTTTTGCACTGAAATTACATTCATAACGAGGCTCTAATAATTCCAAGTACATACAACTCAAGGTTCATATGCTTGATATCGAGTGTTTTTCCTACTTGAACCGTGCCTTGGAAAGCTCAATCTCTCCCATTGTCATCTTCGCCACAAACCGAGGAATTTGTAGCGTCAGGTACCAAGAAAATATGCACAGAGTCGTTTCCCCTGGGCTTAATCTGTAGCTATTTCTTGAAAGTTGTGTTTATTTACGCAGAGGTACAGACATGATTAGTCCCCACGGCATACCAGTCGACTTATTAGACCGATTAGTCATCATAAGAACTGAAACCTACGGCCCAGCTGAAATGATACAGATATTAGCCATTAGAGCTCAAGTCGAAGAACTTCAGATAGACGAGGAAAGCTTAGCCTACCTCGGAGAAATTGGGCAGCAAGCATCTTTAAGGTTTTTTTTTTAACTTTCTTCTCTTCATCGCAACTAAATCCATGTAAATGTATTGTAGTTGCTTCGCACGAAGTAGTTTGAATTCGCCTTTTTGTTTTTTGTTTTCTCTCAGGCACGCTGTTCAGCTTTTGTCTCCGGCCAGCGTCGTCGCTAAGATGAATGGTCGCGAAAATATATGCAAGGTATGTTTTTTTCCCACTTTTAACCGAAATGGGCTTTGTGATATTTTTCTTTACTTGAAGTTTATGCTTTTTTCGACGACTGTGTGCTGTTTGGTTGCTTAGGCTGATCTTGAAGAGGTGAATTCTCTGTATTTGGATGCGAAATCTTCTGCTAAGCTTCTTCAAGAGAAGCAAGACAGATATATAACATGAGCACAGCAGAAAATCTTGAATGGAGTATTTAGATTTCAGTGTGTGATTTTATGTGGTAGTAACATATGCAGCAATTTTTAGAAATATGTCTTGATGGGCTGAGGTTTTTGACCGAACCACCTCAGCACTTTTTCACTATTTTTGTTGGATTTCAGCACTCAAATTTTTTTTTATTTTTTTTTGGTATGATGAAACAATATGGCTAAGTGATGTGTGTTTTAAGCATCTATTAATTCCCATAAAATTACTTTAAGGGTTAATGGGTAATTTAGGAGTGGTATTTATTTTCATGCAGACAACTAAATAGTGAAACTTAACTAGATTAACTTCTAGAATAGGAGGACTGTTAATTTTGAAAGTTAGTGTTTTTAAATTGCAAGTTAATTGTCTTAAAATTGTTCCACGTATGATTTTATATCTATATTATTTGGTTTTCTTTTCTTAAATTAGGTGTCATGAAGGAAAAAGTTGCCTATAGTTAACGCTTAATTTAACATTGCAAAGTCTAAAACGCGGTAGTAAGTGAAAGCATAAAATTTTTACCCTTTTTCTATCGTGATACAAACTCATAGCCGATTCGATTCCGTGGGATACCTCGGAGTTCGAAAAAAAGGGAATTAACTGCTCATAACATTATATAAAAACTAGTAAATCCATGTCTAACATTGGAT
Source organism: Craterostigma plantagineum (assembly GCA_027422505.1). Lineage (NCBI taxonomy): Eukaryota > Viridiplantae > Streptophyta > Magnoliopsida > Lamiales > Linderniaceae > Craterostigma > Craterostigma plantagineum. Next base: position 29,783,213 of record JAPQWV010000001.1, read on the forward strand.
AATTAGAATACTTGTGACCAATTTATAAGTTTGTGGGACTTTCTATTGTTAATTCGTTTTAGAGCGGAACCCATAGGCTTATGAACATGGATTTTGGGTTTGGGCTAAAAAGGAGGATTTCATTACTAACACAGACCATAACATCGACTATTTCGACTTGATCCTTGATCATCAAAGGATGCAACAAGCATTGGGATTCTCGTCCGAAAACAACTGAGGAGCGTAAATTCTCTCCATAACATACATCGGTTGATGATGGTAATAATGTGACGTCATCATCGTCGTCGACATCCTATCTTTATGCTCCTCCTCAACCATCACGTAATCATCGTCGTCATCGTTCGATACGCAGTCTACGTCATCGTATGTTGTTTTCGAGGTTTTTCCGTCGTCTTTCGACGGAGGTTGTTCCTTTTTATCGGTTTCATTTTCTTCGCCTTCGGATTCTTTCTCGGGCTCGGACAGTGGGACGATTTTAGCATGCTTTTTGGTTTGTTGGTAGACGTATTCGACTAAATGGTCAGCGTTCATCGTGCCCGTGACCGTGATTCTGCCCGAGCTTAACTCCGTCTCCGCAGTTGATACTCCTGCAGTTGTTGTTAAGTTAGTCGGAGTCGAGAAACAGAATATTTTGTCCCACGTCGGAAGAAAAAAAAAAGAAAACTAATTTCACCAACTCGATATATAAATTGAAGAGGTTTCTTATTCTATAACCAATCGGGTTTCCGAATGGAACCATCCGATGTGATGATATCAAGACGTGCCACACGTGATGGGGCGTGTTGGGATTATTTTTTGCACATGGAAAAACTAACTTCAACCGAGTCAAATATATAAATCAAAGAGGTCTATCCTTTCTATCGACAATTGATTTTCGGATAAAACCCTCCGATTAAAGAAAAAGTTTCGCTTTGAGTGATTTGTGGAGAGATGAACCTTTCATTTTGAGTATCATCTTCTTGAGCTGATCAGCGCAAGGTTCGCAGTGCATGTTCACGTTCAGTTCCACCGTTGTTAATCCGCTAACATGCTGTTATAACAAAAACTCAGACGCTGTCTTTGGTTTGAGGAAAGTAGGTGGAAAAGAAAACGAGTGAAAAAATAATTTCCATAAGTTTGTCTTTCGCTTTCCTTAGTTTTAAGTCAAAACTAAATACCAGATTTTCTTTTTTTTTTTCTTTTCATCATCTATTTATCCGATCAACCAAACATGAAAGCCTATTTTCCATTTCCTTTCAATTTTTCCCTACTATTTCTACAAAACCCTAAAATATTACCAGAAAAAGACGGGGAAAATGCATTTAATAACTGAATATATATATATATATATATACCTGCGGAGCAACGATGTCGGGGATGGATTCGCCTTCTTCAACTTGAGCAGGCAATGGAGAAGACATGAGAACTTTAGCAGTTCTCTTCGTCTTCTTCATTATAATATCGCAAACGGATTGAGGCTCGACGTCTCCTTTGATCGTAACCTCGTTCTTCGTCATGTCCACAACTACTGCTTCTACTCCTGGGAATAATTTTTTTTTTCCCACATTATATATCATATTAGTATTAATAAGCATTGAAGTGCAGTGGCTATTATATATAATATTATTGCAAATAAGAAGAAAAAGATATTACATACCTCTGATCTTTGAGATAGACCTCTCTACCTTTTTTGCACAGCCCATGCAATGCAAATCTACGAACAAAACGGAAGGCAAAGGTGGCTTCTTCTCCTTATCATCATCGTCTTTTGCATTGGTAGTAAGCTCTTTGGACAAGTTCTCTTTAGTTTCCTCGTTGTTTTCTTCGCCCATTTTTTCTTTATTTTAGCCACACAATATGAAAAATGGGACCTTTAAATCAACGTATATTTATAGATATATGAACAGCTGGTTAAAAAAGATGTATAAAAACTTGTGGTGAAGGTAATCGAAGCAAGTTTGGTACATGTCCCCTCTTTCCACCTTCCCGTCAACATCAAGTTACCTAAAAATCGTTGTAATAATGAAGTGACCTTATCACTAAGGTTATTCTAACTTGTATTTAACAATGAAGCATAAGCCTAACATGTAAGCTCAAGTAGGATTTGATTCTTCTGTTATCAACTAGTAATTGATGGAGTAATCAATTGAGCTAATAAAATATAAATGCAGGTTATAACTTTTTTTGGTCTAACCATATGTGGAATTGAGTTTGACACCATAATAATATCCATAAGGAAAAACAAATTGAAGTAAAAGAATGTGTAAGTACAACAGTTTCGTGAGGTGGTCTATTTCTTTCAACTGTGTCCTTCAGCCCGTAACCGAACATCCCTTTAATGTTGTTAAAACTTGTTGAATTTAAAGGAACAAGGCTTCAGACATGGTTCACGGCCAACCACCTTGGATGTCACGGCCGTGAACCCAACGAGCTTGGACGAAGGAAGATTCTGCCCGGTGTCACGGCCATCTACTTCAGATGTCACGGCCGTGAACACAAAGGGCCCAAGCGAGCGGAGGTTCTGCCCGGTGTCACGGCCATCTACCTCATACGTCACGGCCGTGAACATAAAGGGCCCAAGCGAGCGGAGGTTCTGCCCGGTGTCACGGCCATCTACCTCATACGTCACGGCCGTGAACATAAAGGGCCCAAGCGAGCGGAGGTTCTGCCCGGTGTCACGGCCATCTACCTCATACGTCACGGCCGTGAACATAAAAGGCCCAAGTGAGCGGAGGTTCTGCCCGGAGTCACGGCCGTGACTATATACGTCCCAAGCCGTGAGCGCGCAAGTCAACAGATTAAATCGAAGTTGAAAGCTGATGGTTATTTGCGCGCGAAGTCTTAGTTGCCTTCCTCATATATATAAGGGCTGTAGGCTCATTGTGTTTCTTAAGAAATTCTGCAAAATCTCATCCTTCGTTTTTAGGGTTTATCGAGGTGACGCGAAATAGCAAGTGAGGTTCTTGTAGTCTCAATTCTTTATTTCTTCGTCATTAATAAGATCGCCCAGTTCTCTGCCGTGGAGTAGGATTTGAATAATCCGAACCACGTTACATCGATTGTCAATTTCTTCAAATTTCATATGGTATCAGAGCCATTTCTTTTGAAGCTGCGTAATTGCTTCCAATTCGTGATATCTTGCGATCTTTAAGTCAAAATTACTGCACAGCAATGTCGTCTGAGGGCAATTCCCAGAATCAAGATCAGGTGATGAATTATTCTGCGAATTCTGTCAATCCTGGCAATCAGAATGATCCCTATTTCCTTGGTAACAACGACACTTCGGGGCAACTTTTGGTACATGAGAAGCTCAGTGGTGACAACTACATGACGTGGAGCCGTGCGATGATGATAGCACTTATTGGGCGAAATAAAGAGGGATTCGTTACAGGCGAATTGCTTCCACCCGCTGTGACAGACAAGGAGAAATCCAATGCTTGGAGGAGGAACAACAATATTATCATTTCTTGGATTCTGAACTCCGTTTCGAAGGAGATATCGGCCAGTATTCTATATAATTCAACGGCCAGAGAAATTTGGATCGACTTACAGGAAAGATACGGGCAGACAAACAAGCCCAGGATCTTTCAGCTGAAGAAGGATCTTATGAACTTAGCACAGGGCTCGAGCAATATAGCAACTTATTTTACCAACCTGAAGACTCTTTGGGACGAGCTCTCCAGCTATAGGCCGCCGCACCAATGTACTTGTGGGGGTATTAATGCACTGAAGGGTCATATGGATGAAGAGTATGTACTTACATTCTTGATGGGGTTAAATGAGACTTATTCCCAGGTTCGAGGCCAAATCCTCTTGATGGATCCACTTCCTGCAATTAATAAAGTGTTCTCCCTACTTGTCCAAGAAGAAAGGCAGAGGTCAATGGCACATGGAGCTAGCGTAATAGAGGATCAAGTCAACAGCATGGCCATGCTGTCTGCCAAGACTGATTTTCAACAGACTGCCAAGAAGGGGGGCTTCTTTCCCAGAAAAGAGTTAGCAAAACCAGTCTGCGCTCATTGTAACAAGAAAGGGCACTCTGTGGACACATGCTACCAACTGCACGGGTTTCCTCCAGGGTACAGACAGCCCAACAGGTTCAAGAGTGCGAGAATCAACCAAGTCTCAAGCTGTGACAATGCTGCCAAACCAGAACACCATACCATACAGGGCAGCCAGGGTGGTACCAGCGGAGGAGATGCAATGGTGCAACTGCAGCTAACGCCCTTTCAGCTGCAAGGTTTGAGGGCTCTGTTAAGTCAGCAGGTAAACGGCACTCCGCAGAATAGCACAGAATCTACTCAGCAAGGTGAAAAAGGCACCACAGGTCTGTGCTTGTCCTTTAATTTACCTGTGGTTAACTCTGATTATTGGCTGGTAGACTCAGGTGCTACCATGCATGTTTGCGGTGGTAAGAACATGTTACAAGACCTGCATGATATAGTGGAATCTAGGGTAAAACTGCCAGACAGTAGGATAATCAGTGTCAATAAAGCTGGAAATTTCAGATTGAATAGGTTTATTACCTTGACTAATGTTCTTTATGTGCCACAGTTTACCTTTAATCTGATATCTGTGAGCTCTCTAGCTAACTCTAGTGCATGTAGTTTTTGTTTTCAAGCTGATAAGTTTCAGATACAGGGTCCTTCTATGCGAGTGATTGGCAAGGGTGATCAAATAGCAGGGCTCTATATCATGCGAGCAGATTCACCTTTCACTGTTTCTGATAATTCTTCACAGTTTCAGTTCTTGAATAATATGACAGGAGACCTTTGGCACAAGAGATTAGGTCATCCTAGCGATAAAGTTTTAGACATACTTAGAAGTACCTTGAAGCATGATGGTAGCTTGTATGATTCATATTGTAAAATTTGTCCACTCTCCAAACAGAAAAGAAATAAGTTCCCTAATGAAGAGAAGCATGTATGTGCACCTTTTGACCTTATACATTGTGATACATGAGGTCCATTCCATATACCTTCGTATCTAGGCTATCAATACTTCTTAACCATAGTTGATGATTACTCGAGGTTTACGTGGATCTTTTTGATTAAACATAAGTCAGAGGTTAGGTCAGCCATGGTTTACTTCCTTGCCTTAGTAGAAACACAGTTTAGTAGTAGAGTTAAAACCATAAGAACGGACAACGCAAAAGAGTTTGACATGGCAGAGTTGTTTCAAGAAAAAGGTATCATTCATCATAGGTCATGTGTCCAAACACCACAGCAAAATTCTGTGGTTGAAAGAAAACATCAGCATCTACTAAATGTAGCTAGGTCCTTGTACTTCCAATCTGGAGTTCCCATCGAGTTCTGGTCAGAGTGTGCATTGTCTGCAACCTTTTTAATTAATAGAACGCCTTCACTCAAGTTAGCCGGTAAGAGCCCTTATGAGTTATTGTACAAAAAACCTGTAGATTATACTAGGTTGCGGGTTTTTGGTTGCTTGGTTTTTTGTTCCACACTCCCTGCAGGCAGAAGGAAATTCGATGCAAGGGCTCGTGCATGTGTCTTTCTTGGTTATCCAAGTGGAGTTAAAGGTTACAAGGTCATGGACCTAGCGACCAAGGAGGTCTTCATCTCAAGAGACGTCAAATTTCAGGAGAATGTTTTCCCACTGAAGGCAGGCGGTTCAACAGAACAGAATGACCCTTTTCCTTCTCATGTATTGCCTAGACCATACATGGAAGAATCAGAGGGCGAGGGCACAACACAACCACCATGCCAGACTTCATATGGTGCTCCAATGGAACGATCTGATGATGTTCAGGTAGCAGAGGATCATAGTCAAGAAGGCCCTCAGATTGAGCAGGCTGTTGGGGGGCAAAGTCAGGGAAGTCCTCAGGTAGAACGAAGCTATCCTAGAGCAAGAAGGGAGCTGAGAAAGCCCACTTACTTAAAGGACTACTACTGTAATGCTCAACCAGAGATGAGGATTCTTTACCCCATATCAGATCATCTATCTTACCAAAGGTTTTCACCACGATATCAGTCATACATCAACAACATCTCTCAGACAGAAGAGCCCAAAACATATGCACAAGCAATAAAGTCAGAAAAATGGATTTCTGCTATGGGTGAGGAACTGACAGCTTTAGAAGAAAATGATACTTGGTCAATTGTTGCTTTGCCAGAAGGTAAGAAGGCAATTGGAAACAGGTGGGTCTATAAGTTGAAGCTGAACTCAGATGGTAACATTGAGAAATACAAGGCAAGATTGGTTGCAAGGGGGTATGACCAAAAGGCTGGAATTGATTACATAGAGACCTTTGCTCCGGTGGCCAAGGCCAATACCATTAAACTAGTCATCTCCTTGGCTGCCAAGCTCAAATGGGACTTGATCCAAATGGACGTTAATAATGCATTCTTAAATGGGGACTTATTAGAAGAAGTTTACATGGAACTTCCACAGGGTTTGACCCTCAATGCTGACAGATTAGGCATCCACAGACCAGTGTGCAGATTGCACAAGTCCTTGTATGGCCTAAAGCAATCCTCTAGACAATGGAATAAGAAGTTCACGGACGCAGTCAAGACTTTTGGCTTCAAACAGACTCAAAACGATCATACATTGTTCATCAAAGGTGAAGGAGATAAGTTGGTGATACTCTTGGTATATGTTGATGATATAATCATGGCTGGACCCTCCACAGACCAGATTCAGAAAGCAAAGGATTTTTTGTGCAACTGCTTTAAGGTGAAAGACCTTGGGGAATTAAAATTTTTCCTAGGAGTAGAAGTAGCAAGGAATGATAATGGAATTTATATCTGTCAAAGGCAGTACACATTGCAGCTTCTGCAGGATGCTGGTTACTTGAATTCAAAGCCCCTGACGACCCCAATGAATCCAGGGGACAAGCTGGCAGCAACAGATGGGGAGCTATTTGAAGATCCATATCAGTACAGAAGACTAGTTGGGAAATTGTTGTACTTAACCTTCACTAGACCGGACATTATGTTTGCAGTTCATAAGCTTAGTCAATATATTGCGGCTCCCAGGACAAGCCACTTGAAGGCAGTACATCATTTACTAAGATACTTAAAGGGATCTCCCGGGCAAGGCATCCTCTTCGACACGGATCAGGACTTGGGCTTAAAAGCATTTTCCGATGGGGACTGGGCGGCCTATCAGGACACAAGGAAATCGGTTACTGGATTCTGCACTTTCTTGATCCATGATCACCTGGAAGGCGAAGAAACAACCAACGGTGTCAAGGTCCTCAACGGAGGCGGAGTACAGGGCCCTTGGTGCAGTCCTGGCAGAAGTTTTGTGGCTCAGACACCTGCTTGAGGAGCTAGGAATAGCTGTCTGTCAGAAGCCAGTGATCTATTGTGACAACCTGTCTGCCTTGATGCTTGCCTCCAATCCAAAATTTCATGAGAAATCTAAGCATATAGAGATAGATGCGCATTTTATCCGACATCATGTCGATATAGGGGAAGTCAAGCTGTTACCGGTAAGGTCAGAATTCCAGCTAGCCGACGTGTTTACCAAGCCGCTTACAGTTCCATCACTCCAGCGACTGTTAGCCAAGATGTCAGTAACGAATCTATTCCTTCCATCTTACGGGGGGGTGTTGAATTTAAAGGAACAAGGCTTCAGACATGGTTCACGGCCAACCACCTTGGATGTCACGGCCGTGAACCCAACGAGCTTGGACGAAGGAAGATTCTGCCCGGTGTCACGGCCATCTACTTCAGATGTCACGGCCGTGAACACAAAGGGCCCAAGCGAGCGGAGGTTCTGCCCGGTGTCACGGCCATCTACCTCATACGTCACGGCCGTGAACATAAAGGGCCCAAGCGAGCGGAGGTTCTGCCCGGTGTCACGGCCATCTACCTCATACGTCACGGCCGTGAACATAAAGGGCCCAAGTGAGCGGAGGTTCTGCCCGGAGTCACGGCCGTGACTATATACGTCCCAAGCCGTGAGCGCGCAAGTCAACAGATTAAATCGAAGTTGAAAGCTGATGGTTATTTGCGCGCGAAGTCTTAGTTGCCTTCCTCATATATATAAGGGCTGTAGGTAGGGCTGTTAAAAGTCGACCCAACCCGCCAACCCGACACGAACCGCACCCGAAAATAGCAGGTTCGGGTTAGCATTTTTGACCTGTTTACGTAAATGGGTAAACCCGAACCCAACCCAATTATTAAGTGGGTTAGGTTAAGGTTCGGATTTTCAACCCGAAATCAACCCGGAATCAACCCGAAATCAACCCATTTAACCCGAATAATATATATTATTAAGATATTATTAATATAAATAAAATAAAAGGATTAACCCTAATTCTCTATCCACTCTCACGCTCACACATGATGTTTTTATAAAAAACCTGCATTAGTTCTCATTTCTTTGTTTAATTTGGATTTATAATTCTGTCAATTTTGTTTTTTTCTTCTTTTTTCTTTTTTAATTTTAAACGGGTTGGCGGGTTGGCAGGTTGGGTTAGTGTTAAAGCAGGTTGGGTTTGGGTTTGATTTTTCAACCTGTTTAAGTAAACAGGTCAGGTCAGGGTTGAAGTTCTCAACCCGTTTATTAAAGATCGCCCAGCTGTAGGCTCATTGTGTTTCTTAAGAAATTCTGCAAAATCTCATCCTTCGTTTTTAGGGTTTATCGAGGTGACGCGAAATAGCAAGTGAGGTTCTTGTAGTCTCAATTCTGTATTTCTTCGTCATTAATAAGATCGCCCAGTTCTCTGCCGTGGAGTAGGATTTGAATAATCCGAACCACGTTACATCGATTGTCAATTTCTTCAAATTTCATAAAACTCGCAAGTTTACATTCGTCGTTCATTTTCGAGTATATAACTTACAAAACAGCGTATGTTAGGCAGCATTATTTCCCATCGAACTGAAAAAACTTGTCCAAATGTCTACAATGTTCTGCAATGCAATGCAAAGTCAATATTACGTGTCTTCACATGGAGATGACTCAGATATGGGACATGAATTTCCCAAAATAATCAGTTGAAGAAAGTTAGGTTCTTATTCACCACTCTCCCATATACTATCTTCGTCATCGAGAATTATTTCAGTTTGAAATGTGTTTACGTTTTGCTTGTTTAGGAAATGAAATTTTGAAAAAGTGAAAAAATGTGATGAAATGACACCTTAAAATAGACTGTATTGCCGACCATTATCTCCTAATGTTATTACATACAAGTAGAGAACGAATGTTAATGAACAAGATAGACGTGGCCCATTTAATCGAACTGATACGTGTCCAAAGTCTTTGAGGGTGTTTGGAAACACTTTAGAGACAAAAGTACTTTTAAAAATGGACTTTTTAGAAAGTGACTTTTCAAAAAGTTTTTTTGAGATTTTGTTTTGTTTGGTAAATTCACATTTGAAAAGCCCATTTTAAATCATGTGTGAATGTGTTCACAAAAGTCAGATTTTTGCACTTCTCCGTAATGGACTTTTGAATAAGTTGACTTAACAAAAAGTGCATTTGGAATTAATCACCAAACATTAGAAAAATCTGTAAATGGACTTTTGAATCCAAAAGTCCATTTGAAATGGATTACCAAACAAGCCCTTTATCTCTAAGTAATTGTTTAATTCTATGTAATGTAAAAATTTAAAACCCAGTTAGATATTGTCCTATCTACAACAATAGGTTTAAGATTAAAGAAGGCCAAGGTTTCTTTTTCAAACCAAGCTACATTACCATATAGGAAATGAAATGTAAATGTTGGCCAGCCATGCATGCATGTTTTTACCAAAACTATTGTTAGATCGGTTTTGTGTTTAGAGGGGGTGAATAAATACTTTTAAAACTCTTAAAATTATTTGAGTTGCAATAATACATGTTCTTAAAACTATTTAAGCAGCAAGAGACTAAGCGAGTTTGGGTTTTAAACAAAGCGGGAAGTACTCGACTTAATCATCTTAAATCGATTTTATGAAAACTACTCAAAAACACTTCAAAACAATGCAAATTGAAAACCGATTTTGGTTGAAGCATTTTATCAACGCTTAAAATGCTTCCACAATGCATATACTAGATGTATGAATGTATTGCAATGGACGTCGATTTGTTTATGGAAGTTCGGAGTCTCAATACTCCTACACTCTCCTTCTTCCCTGCAAAGGCTCTCATTAGAAGATTCGATTTGCATACTACGATGTATAACAACCTTCCACAGCTAGACTTACCCAATATAACTTCAACCTATATTCCGCTAACTAAACTTCCTAGCACTCAACCTCACTGGAGGCCTTTAGAGTCCACCGTCTTCGGCCACTATTCAAGTCGACCGAAACGTCTCTCTACCTTTAGCTTTTTAAAGTCCACCTATAGAGTTATTTCGCTCTACGATTTGCAGGCCACGACCCTACGAAAGGCACTTCTTTAACGTCTATGTGCAAAAACTACAAACACATATGTTTACGTCTTTGTGCTAAGACTCTCACTCAACTATTCTACATTAGCTCATCTCTCTTTTGTGCGAGTGAGGTGTTCGGGTTTGAACTTTGTAGCTATCTATCTTTTGTAACCCACACACTTGGAAGACATCTCTTGATTTTGTGCTCTTTGTTGTTGTTCTTCTCTCTTGGATTTATCTTTGAATATGCTTGTTGTCTATGATTGCTCTAGGATCCTTGCGTTCTCTTCCCTTCTATAGGATATTTATTGCCTTCTAACCTTGATGTAGCCGTTGGACATATAAAAAGAGCCGTTGGAAGCTTTTTGTCTTGGCTTGGTCAATGCTGTCAGCTTCAACTGCTTGTACCTGCGCAGTAAGGGGATTATGCCTCAGTACAGTAGTTGACCAGTCAATCCAGTCTTTGACCGGACCATTCCAGTCTTGTCTTAGACTGGACCAGTCCAGTACAGTCCCGGACCAATCCGGTCCAGACCAGACCGATCTGTCCAGTCAAGACCGAGATTGAACAATCCAATCAAGACCGATACCTGTCAGTCCTGTCAAGACCGAGACTGAGAGTCCGATAGTTGACCAGCATTGAGTGGCAATTGACCGATCCGGTTTTTTGCCACTAGCTCGTTAATATCCATTTTCGAACCGAATCATATACGTACTTAATTAAATATGTTAGTACACAATAACAAGTTTTGTGTTCATAAAAACTAGATTGCAAGACATTATAATCCAACAATCTCCCCCCTTTTTGATTAACACAATACCTTAAAAATGAGAGCACATTTACTAACATATTACTAGGATGGCCGGTATCGGTATTGACTGACAGTTGACCGATCCGATTTTCGCCACGAGCTCATATTTGATATCGATCCGCTTTTCGAAACGAACTCAGATACACACTTAATTTAGTAAAAAATAAGTTTTGTGTTTGTCAACACTAGATTGCTAGATATTATAATCCAACAATTGTCAAATAGGACATTTAGAACTATCGAATTCATCATGTTATCTCTGACCGGAGTCCTCACTGGTAATATTGGTCTTGTAGTAGTATTATTACATTTTATTTTGGGATTCTAGACTAATGTAGATCAAAGAGATATTTTAGTACAAACGTCCATCCCATATTTTGAAATAATTAGGAGTTCAGGATTAAAATACGTGGTTGATCATCCGAGCTAACAAGTGGTTGGACATGAAAATACAATACATAAAGTTAATTTGTATAATTTCCTTCAGATAGTGATAGAGGAATCATTTGATTCAATCCAAAACTTTTTCTTACGTTATTTTACTCCCCGTTTAAAAAAATAAAATGTTGAGCTATTCTCAATGCTTATAACATACGTATTTTGAATAATTCAATTGGTTTATGCACTATATCAAGGATTTGCCATTTCATGTAGAATTGAAAAGAACTTTCTGGTGTTATTAAAATGAATAATGAATTCAATTCATCATACAGATTACACTATGTATATATAGACAAACTCTTATCACTAGTAATAATAACTGACTAACGAATTAAAAATAAAATATTAATTATCATTTATCTCTAGTAATATATGTCAAAAGCAGCGATATATGATTTGTTATGAAATTTAATTTTGCAACAAGTGCATACTGTTACAACTGCAGGTGAAATGAATTAATTATGAATACACTAGAAATCACCATCGTCATTTGTTGTAGCCAAGTTGACAAATGACAAGTAATAGCATTGCCGTCTAACGTTTGTGGATTGTTTTTCCTTTTGATTTAAATGCGTAATGATAGTATTGACATGTATATGATCCCATTTGAATAATAGATCAACAGTTCTAATCGTATGAATACTATTATTAAACCGTCTCTCATCATAGTAAATTGTTACTCTACTATATGTTATTGAAAACTAGGGGTGTTCGTAGTTCGGTATACCGATCGAACAAACGAAAATACCGAAAATTCGGTACAAAACCGAACCGAACCGAATTTTTCAGTTCGGTATTCGGTACATAGGTTTAAAAATTTCGGTATTTCGGTTCGGTATAGAATTTTTGGTTCGGTAATTTTGGTATACCGAATTACCAAAATTTTTTAATTATAATATTTTATTATATTAATATTGAAAATATAAATATAATTATATTAAATTATATATATATATTGATTTAAATATTACAGAAATTATTTTTTTACTTTTTTAACGGAAATTTGGTTATTTCGGTAAAAACCGAATTTAGCGAAAAAAATTCGGTAAAACCCGAATTCCGAACCGAGAAATTCGGTTCGGTATTCGGTATACCGAAATTTCGGTTCGTTTCGATGTAACCGTACGAACACCCCTATTGAACACCACTTCTTTTTTTATTTTGGTGAATTTATGAATAAAGCAACTAGTTGGGCTATTCCGCTATTACAAATCATCGTATTTCGCTTAAAAATAATTCGAAATCAACGCAACTAAATAGAGAACTCTAAGGCTGTTTCAGTGGTAGTAAAAACTAAAAATATCACGCTTACATTTAAATTGGAGAAATCAAGGTGAAATCAGGCCAATTCACTATGTTATATTTTTATATGTTAATAAAATAATCTGATAGGCATAATCATTTTCAGGATGACAATTAAGAATTATGATGCTAATAATAGTCCTACTATTTTTATTTTTTTTAAAAAAAGAGGGTTTATATTACGCAAATGACACGAATAGTCCATTTCGAGAAACAATGTGCCAACAAATTGCAGTACATGACACGAATAGGAGAGAAAAAAAATATTCAGTGGAGACTTCTATTCAATTCCCCCCATTTTTACTGTCAATAATGATGCTCCCTCATTATGCAAAACCACGACCTTCAATTTCAATTCAATATTTCATCAAATGCAACAAAAATAAATTAAAAGTTAATAATTCATTCAGCTGATGAGTTTTAATATTTTACGCGAAATACTAATCTCTGGACAATACAAGCAATGTTCAGAAATAATGACATTCGATATTAGGCACAGTTAAATAACCTTAACTTAAACTCATGCCAGGATAATCTTACTATACCATGACTGTTGTCTTTTGACTTCCGCGGTTGAGTTTATCTAAATATATAATTTTTCTTTAACCTCCATCATTTTGTTCATTAAAGGTGAGAATCACACTTTATTTCTTTTATAATCGCACTAATTATTGCATCATTTGGTGGAGGCTCCAATATATTTGTGTATCATTCACCATCTATATATATAGCAACCCTGGCTATGCTATACTTAATAATCTCACATCAATCTCGGGCAACCTAAGTAAGTACTTCTCTATAGCCACAATGTCTTCATTGTAAATATTCTGGCGTTTATTTACATATATTGACTAATACCTGGTTTGTGATATTTATTTTATTAGGTCTAAAATTCTTGAAGATGATGGTGAAGAAGGCGAAGGTGCTTGTGCTTGTCGTTATGTTGTTACTGGTGATTAACTGTAATAACTGTATGGCCACCTCTAGAGGAACAATGAAACCATCGAAGATTATTAATGGCGGCGGTAATAATAATGAAGATAATAATGGTGATGGAATGAGTGATTTGAATGATAATCACCATTATTATTCCATTCCAGACTTTAACAGGAATGGTGGTAGTGTAACCCCAGGGAAAAACTGACGATCAACAAATATATTATTAATATGTATGTGCGTGTGTTCTGCGTGTGTGTGTGTGCTTATGTATTTTGTAAAGTATTATAATGCGTGTTTGTGTACTTATTTTTCATCTTTCTTGTATTTGCATTCCCAATCAATATATATTCATATAATGGTTCTAAATTGATGGCCTAACGAATTGAATTAGTCCCAAACCACTCACTGTAGGTCATTTGATGGCTAATAAAAGTTGGAAAATGACAGCAAAAAAAAAAAAAAAAAAGAATTCTCTCCTCAAAAGCAAGTGGATCAGTGAACAACAACTAAACCAACGGCTGTTCCCTATGATCTGACATCTGACCCAATTTGGTCTTCTTATTCATTGTCTGAAAAAATCTGTTTCATTTTTCCAATAGCTATGAGGAGAACAGTAGTTTAAAGATATAATTCTACCGAGCTTTATATAACCTATATGAAATATGTGCCCAGTATTAGTCGTAGTATACATGAACAATCAACAAAAATAGAAAGAATTTGACATAGACAACTAATGAATCTATGGTAGCACACAATAATCTTAAAAAAAATCAAGAATCCACCCTCAAGTTCATGAACCTTAATAAATAGGTTAAATGCACCTAGTTTATTTTTCCAGCAATTATAGGCTCAAATTGGGAGACCCCATCAGCAAATTGCAACTGCATATTGCAGATTCACCGTCTATATATACATACATAAAACGTCAACGAAAAGTATTCCATCATCTCGCCTATCAACTATAAAGAAGGGTCTATTTTATTCAAAAAGAAAAAGAAAAAAGAAAAGGGGCACGTTCAAGATATGGCGAGAATGAATAAGGCGATTTTGTTTGCTGTAATGGTTTTATTTATTACGTTGAACTTTTATTGCACGGCCACGGCGAGGGAATTTCCAGCTTTAGCACCGAAAATGGCAAAAACCCTAGCAGAAGACATTGGTGCTCCCAAGCAAGACAACGGTGATGTAATAATCGGTTTGAACGATAATCATCATTCGTATTCGATCCCAGACTTCAACAGAAAAGGTCGCGGAGGGAGAGGCTGATGATCAATCTTGAGATATTTATACGCATTTATGTGTGTGTATGTGTGCGTGTTTATTTAGTTTGAAATTTTGGAGCTCCTCACTCATTAGAAGAAGCAAAAACAGTTAAGGATTGATAAAATATCTCAACATACCAACCAATATTTTTTTGCCCTAATAACATTTCCCTTTTCGAGGTATAAAACTGCCTAAGACTTAAAGAGTTGTAACTCTTCGTTTGAAAGGGTTTAAGAAAGTAGCTATGAACCTGAGTGTAAAGACGCATCACTAAGGCGTACGCGGGCGTTTATGAACCAGTTCGAAACCCGAATGTTGATGGTAAGAACGCTTTATCAAAATAGAGTTCAGTCGATAACTAAGTTGCGTTTGGTATCCAGAATCCTTGTGTGGAGAGCAAGACTAAAAACTAGGTTAGCGCCTCGGACAACGATAATGAATATGTGCTTCGACGGTTGTACCCTCACACCTGTTCCTTTCTTTTCCTAAGCGAATTTTGCATTCCAAAGTACGCAGATTTCGATTAGGAAAGAAAAGGAAATGTGCGAAGGAGCAACGGTGGAAGCGCATGAGTGTCATTGTTCGATGCGCTAAACTTAGTTTTTTACACACGAATTCCACATATGTACGAAACACAACCTGGTTTCTAGTAAGCAAAATTGAGCAGCGAGTATATATGTGTTTATCAGAATCAGTAGGGTACCTAAAGCTCGAAAATAAAACAAGATTAAAACAAACATCGAATAAGGATATAAATCTTACATGATAATATTAATGCAAGCGGCAAATTATATCTTACGGATGAAGAATGGTCGAAAAGGCAAGCCCTAATAACGGAATCGCTGTTTTGATTACCGTACCAATGACTTTCTACACAGAGTAAGATTCACGCCTAGAGATACTAAACCCAAGATTTCAAGGCTGCTACTGCTACTAATATTAATATCCTTTCAATAATCTGCTTTCAAGCTTTGAAGAAGACCCATTACCCATTTTTCATCAAGAAGCACATGGACAAAAAGCACTAAGTTAACCGATGAAAAACCTAAAAAGAAATTGGATTTTATATGATCGTGAGAGTGCATGGTTGTCTTCTTCATTAACAAAAAAAAGGACCAAAATGTCAAGAAAATGGCTTTGAGACTTCTACGTAACTTTCATCAATCTGCATAGATAAATACACGCACACACACAAACACTATATACCTTAGGTTTTCAAGAAAACCAGTTCGGTGAAGAAATATTCCTGCAAATATTACATGTTCTTCTGTTCGAATCAATTGTAAAATATTAAATTGTTGGTAGTTGCAATCACGAGAACAAATAGTGTTACTTGGCATCTTAATAAGGGGATATCTTATGGGGTTTGGTATCGCCTAGTGCTTAGGGATTAATTGACAAATTTTTAATTCACAAAATTTGTTAGACTGTAATTTCATGCAGAATTTATACTTAAGGTTGGATGGGCATCGACTGTAATTTTTTATGTTAAAAACGTAGCCCGGCCATCGGTTGAAATCCTCTGTCTCATAATCCATGTCCCAGTTCCTGTCCCACTCTCCTAAAATTGATTTTTATGATTATCGAAAAATATATGATATGGATATCAAATCGATCCTCATAAAACAAGGAATAAATTGGATATGTTTATATATTTTTATCATATAAATCTCATGAAATAACGACGATTTTATGATTTGGTGGACTATAGGATTAAAAGAATTAATAAATAAGAAATTTGTGAACCGTCGGATCTAAATTTTAACGGATCTGATTATTTTGGGACATAGAGTGGGACATATTTTGTGGGACAGATGATTTCATGCTGTCCGGCCATACGTACGTACCAAGACTAGTTTTTTGGATAAAACAATCAAATGCATACTAAATATCTCAACCACAAAAATGAATATGACGTACATCCAAGGTTTTGAAAACCGGACCGGACCGGCCGGTTCAGGCCGGAAACCAGTGAACCGGCCGAAAATCCGGTTCGATTCCGGCCCGGTTTAAGTTTATTTAAAAAAAAAAGAAAAAATAGAGATATCTCTATAACTAATGGAAATGAAGAAATTTATATATCTGTCACGTTGTCCAGTGGTAAGGTCTTGGACTTTTATGCAAATGGGCCGAGTTCGAATCCCATTAGCCTCATTTTTGTTTTAAATAATTACTAATGGATCAAATTTTCCACATTATTCAATTTGGACCTCAACTTTTATAAATTTAATTTCTGTAGCCCTTAGTATAATTAATTTCAACTACCAATACAATTTATTTTATTTAATTTTGACCAACAATTTTATAAAATCCTAATATAGTTTTAAAATTACTAAATAAACATCTACATAATCTATATTATTTGATTGATTCAATCACAAATATATATTAGATATATTTAAAGATACCGGTTTGACTCCGGTTTTATACCGGTTAAACCACTAAACCTTAAACCACTAAAATTTCCGGTCCGGTTCAAAAACCCGGTTTCAGAACCATGCGTACATCTCACTATCTGCACATGGAAATTAATGTGATAACGATACGTTGGGTTACTGATATGTCACCGTTCCGTAATAAAAGGTGGAATTTTAGTATACACTGTAAGACATTTATGAGAATGGAAAAGTTAGGAATACGATCAATTAAATTCTCAAACATGGAAGAAATTCAATTATTCGAAAGACGTTTTATGTAATTCTTTTTTATATAAGGACGGATTTCATTACGTAAATGACACGAATAGTCCATTTGGAGAAACAATGTGCCAACTTGCAGTAAATGACACGAATAGGGTTTTACTGTCAATAATGATGCTCCCTCGTTATGCAAAAACATAACCTCAATTTCAATTCAGTAATTAATCGTAGGCAACAAAATCAAATAATAATAATAATATTTATAATAATATAATAATATTAGTTTAATATTACGTGAAATACCTATCTCAAGAAATAATGATCTTCGATATTAGGAACAGTTAAACCTTATGCGCCAGGATCTTACTATATCATGACTGTTGTCTTTTGACTTTTGAAGTTGAGTTATCTAAATATATACATTTTTCTTAAAGTTCCATCATTTGTTCATTAAAGGTGAGAATCACACTTTATTTATTATCGTCCACTAATTATTGCCTCATTTGGTGGAGGCTCCAATATATTTGTGTATCATTCACCATCTATATATAGCAACCCTAGCTATATGCTATACTTACTAATAATCATCTCACATCAATCTCGGTTAACCTAAGTAACTACTTCTCTATAGCCACAATGTCTTCTTTCTAAATATTCTGGCGTGATTTACATAATAATGGTAATGAATGATAATCACCATTATTATTCCATTCCAGACATTAACAGGAATGGTGGTACTGTAACTCCAGGGAAAAACTGACGATCAACATATATATTTATTATCTTATATAAATTATGCAAATGCTATCTCTCATCAAATGCTGCCATGTGTCCCACAATAATTAATTATAATAAATATAATACAAACATAATAAAAACATGACAAACTATCTACTATCACATTACCCACTATAAATAGTTATTTATTAAAATAAAATAATTATAGATAGTTAATATCGTGCACTGCATGGGTAATAAACTAGTATTTCTTATAGTATTATACAAATGTAGGTGTCCTCATTTACTGCCACATGTCTCATAATAACTAACTAATTAAAAAAATTAAATTTAATAAAAACTGAAAATTACCCACTATCAGACGTCATTCCACAATTACTTACCCACTATAATAGTTATATTCACATAAAATAATTATATATTCTATTAATTAAGGGTGAGGGGTAGGATAACCGTAATTGGTCACCAATCATATTTTTTCTACATCGATAGAAAATAAAAAGACTTATTAAGCTACGTACCTTTCATAACATCATAATAACTACCAAATTCTATTTTTAATATATTACTTATTAAAACTATTTAATAATAATTAATTTTTTTATTGCACACGCATAGGGTATGCCAAAAATACTAAGTATATAGTTGACACCGTGCCAGGATAATAAACTAGTGTATATATATGTGTGTAAATAGTATTAAGCGTCTTTGTGTACTTAGAGCTGTATTTGAAGTTCATGCATTTTGTTTAATACAACTCTTTAGTAATTACAATAATAAATTTGAAGGATTAAATTTTTAATTACATAAAGGATAAAATTGTAATTGCTTGATAAAATTGACACACCAAAAGCAGCTACTCTAATGCCGCGAGCTCTAATAAAATAGAAAGATATATACTAGTCTTTTGTCCGTACATTGTATGGGTCATAATTATCTATAATTATTTTAAGTCGATTATACAACTTAATTAACCAATTTTTAATTAACTAATTAAAGAATTGATTTTTGATAAAACATGGTTGATTAGTTTTTATAGAAAGTGGGGTGTGGGGTGGTTTTATTAACATCTTAAGAAATAATTAATTAAAAAAATTTAATAGACATCAACACCACAAGAACACTAATAAAGTTAAAAGAACTGATGTAAGCTAACTGATAAAATTAATATGTTTACAGCTGGATATTAATTAGGGGTCTATTTAGTAAAAAAGGATTGTGAATAGAATTTCCCATTTAAATATAAGGGTTTTAATCTTTCTAGCTAGTCCCGATATATATATGCAGCAAAGTAGACGCATAATATTTCTAATTTGATGGCCAAACGAATTGAATTAGTCCAACAATTCAGACACTGTTGTAGGTCATTTAGTGGCTAATAAAAGTTGGAAAATGACAGCAAAATGTATTTATTATCTCCTCAAAAGCAAGTGGGATCGACGAACAACTAAACCGACGGCTGTTCCCTATGATCTGACATCTTGAGCAAATTGGTCTTCTAATTACTTCATTGTCTGAAAACAGCAAATAGTTTTTCATTTTTTCTAAATAATATGAGGAGAACAATAGTTTTAATAATTCCACCGAGCGTTATGCTACATGAAATATCATATGTGCCCAGTACAGTATTAGCAGGATACATGAACAATGAACAAAATTAGAAAGAAATTGATATAGACCAACCCTGGCCTAGGGTTTTAAAATACTTCTTCTGCGTACGAAAAATGACAAGTTAACGAATCCATGGGAGTGAGCACACAAGAATCTTCCAAAAAAAAAAGAAAATATCAATACCCCAACTCCAAGTTCATGAACCTTAATAAATAGGTTAAGTGCACCTAGATTATTTTTCCAGCAATTATTGCCTCAAATGGGGAGACCCCATCAGAAATTGCAACTGCATATTGCAAATCTATATATACAATTGATAAACCTTGTATAAAATGGAACATTGTGAACGAATTTTTCCTAAAGTTGAACCAACATTGTGAAGTCCAAATTTATCCAACAAAGAAAGCCCAGCCGTGATAGTTAGTCAACGAATGTAGGGAGCTATTTGGTCGACGCTTGAAGTCGTACAAGTTTTTAATGGAGGCGAAAAGCCGACCCAATTTGTATTGATTGCACGCGTGAATGTAATTAAAGCTTTGTTGTTGAAAGCAATTCTTTTCCACTTCGAACAAAATTCAATTCAAACATCGATCGAAATAAATATCAAAACAAAACTCTAAATATGAAAACAAAACTCTATCAGATCAGCTACTATCATAATAGTCACGTTCACTCTACCAAGTAATATCATGCGGCTAATGGATTCATTAATATATTCCTTTACTTAGGAACAAAAATGTCAACCAAATTTTTAAATTCGTTCAATAACTAGTTAATAGCAAATCTCTTGAACATACCTAGGAAGTAAGGATAAAGCCACCCTACCTTGGACCCATCGACACCGTAATTTCGGTGGGTACTTTGACCCGACCCGCCCACGCCTTCGAATCTAAGTAAACCTTAGAAACCTTACCCGAGACCCATTTCATATCGGGTCTTTTTTCCGGGTCATCCTCCACGCACTGCAAGGCGACGCGCGTGAGCCTCTCCGCCACCTCCACCGGGAAAGAATCGTTCAACCTCCGATCAACCCACCACCTCAGCCCTCCGTCGACATCCACCGCCTCCCTCGCCGCCTCCACCGCCGTCAGTCCCCTGCGCCTCACGGCATCAGCAGCCTCCTCGCCGCTCAGCAGCTCCAAAATCACAACCCAAAAGCGTAGACGTCGCTCTTCTGCGACGGAACGCCGCTGGACTTAAACTCCGGCGACATGTACCCCAACACCCCCTCGAACTGTCCGCCGGCGTCCCTCTCCGTGTCTCCGCAGAGCTCCGCCGCGCCGAAGTGGCAGATCTTGGCGTTGAAGTGGGGCTCGGTGACTATTATCCCACTGCTCGTCAGATACTTGTGGACCATATCGACGCTCAGGCCGGCGGTGTTGTGTATGTAATCGAGGCCGTGGGCCACGTCGGTGGCGATCTGCACGCGCGACAGCCACGTGGACAGCACGGTGAAGCCCGGGTTGTGCTTGCTCCGAAGGCAGGTCCGAAGATCCGACCCGCGAACGTATTCGTAGACGAGGTAGGCGTGGTGGCTGCTCGAGGATACGGCGACGCCCAAGAGCTTGACGATGCTCGTGAAGTGGCTTCTGCTAATCACCGAAAGCTTTTGCCTGACGTCGGCGGCGGAGAACTTTGGGCGGATCTTTCGCTGGAAGACGACGACGTCGCGGCCGTGGAGAACGCACCGCCAGGAGTTGGTGGAGTAACGCTTCATGAGGAAGTTGTTGGTGGCGGTTCGTACGTCGGAGAAGTCGTAGATGGAGGTGGTGGTGTCGTGGAGGGTTTCTCGGAGGTTGGAGGAGACGGAGGAGGCAGCGTCGGCGGCGGTGGTGGTGGTGGATGTGCTTAGGAAGTAGGAGGCGGCGGCGGAGGAGCTACTGGGACTCGCCGGAAAAGGGGTTTTTTCCGGCGGAGCGGGAAAGGGAGGACCTCGACGGCGGCGTTCGCCGAGAGGAGGTGGTTGAGATGGGCTTCTTCGGCTGAGATGCTTTCGTCGACATCTTGGTTTTACACATGAGAAGGAAGATTGAGATACGGAGAATGGGGTGTGTTAATAAATGGCCAAATTGTAAAATAAAAAAAAAATAGTTATACCGTTGACCGACGACTATGTGTGCTTGGCTTGGGTATGGGGAAATTAAAGGTAGGAGAAAGGAGACGGACGAAATAATTGTTTATGTTAAAATTAATGTATAAATTGTGGTAATTTTGCAGTTGTGTGCCAAGAGTTAGGTGAGTGGGGCCAAGTGATAGAGACAGGAGTCTCAAAAGAAATATATTTCTTAAGCAGAATATTATCTTCTTTTAGATGTTCGAATCGAACAAAACAATCTCCGTGTAAAAACAAGAAGGGAGACAACTAAAGCTATCACTTTTGGTTTCTCTAACACGTGGTCACGGTTCCTTTTAGTTTATAGGTTTACATTAAATGTAGATGCAGTTTCATTATAAATGTTGAGAGCGTTTTTCAATATATCTCAGTTGTTCATAGTTCTAATTTTGCTGTTTCATGTTGGGGAATATCGTTTTAATTAGATATGATTTCATATGTTATAAATCTCATCATCAAAGTTGCAATAGATTGACTTTTAGTCACAGCCCGCGTATGAAAAGATGAGGGAAACCTATTTACACTTTGTCAATCTTCTATATATATATATATATATATATATATATATATATATAGAGAGAGAGAGAGAGAGAGAGAGCAGTCATATGGTGCTCACCATATGAGCACTAATATGTGGCATTTACACATCATCACTTACTACAATTAACTTAAATTAATAAAATAATAATAGACTTAATTACTAATTACAATTAGGGTTAATTTGCAATACACGTCTGTTTTGATCGCCCAAATTCAAAACTCATACACCTCACCAACCACCGTCCTCCTTGCCGCCGTCCTCCGGCGTCGTCTGCCGGCGTCGTCCGCCGGAGCCTTCTGTCGCAGTCCCAGGAATTCTTGTCGGCGCCCAGGAGATTTTCTTCGTTTGATATGAGGATGGCCCTGATGACCGCCGGAGATCGCCGCCTTCCGCCGTCTCCGCCCTGAGAGTTTGATTGCACGACACTTCGTCCGTCGCCATTGTTGCTGCCTCTGTGACACTCGCCGGCGCATAATAAGGGACATTTTTGAGACATCCATTGCACAACCTAGATTTTGAGACTAGCTTTTCCTTTGATTGTTTCAATCTCTTTCCACATCCTTTTGGTCTAATTCCAGCAGGATCCAAAATAATAGCGTCTCCAGGGGCAATCTTTCTCTTACTCGTATCTGTGCTCAAACCTCTATTGCTATTGATTTCCTTAATTTTACGGTGGATCGAATCCAACTGTTCCTCAAAAAACTTTGTCCCCTCGTTGGTCAAAGATGACTCATCAACTATTAATGATGCTTTGAAGGATAATCTCGAATGCCGTGTCATCAGAAACTGTTCTTGGTCATTACTAATATTCTCTTCACCCGTAGAAAGTTTTACTCCAGCCTTCGCATCTTGAGTCCACCGTTTTAGTATATACTTCTCAGGCAGTTGGAACACATGCGTGAAGCGAAAATAAGCTAACATATGTCTACATGGAATGCCCTCAAAATCGAACTTCAAACAACCATACGATATGTGATCCTTCTGTTTGTCATGTGAGACCACCCTCGGTTTCGAAGAAGAACTCTGAATATGCAAAATATTATACCTCGCTAACTCAATCTCAGAAGATGATTGTTCTGCATAGTAGTTGTGGCTTTCGCTTAATTCGCGCTCAAACTCCTTCCACTTTGTTCTCGTGTAAACCTTCGCCATTTGATATTCCATTGGCAACTGCGCCTTAATATCTGGATGCTCATTAACATCAACATGATCAGCCAATAATTCTTTGTGTCGCTGGTTTCTCAGAGCCCTGTTGAAACGGGTGATAAAATCCATCAATGAATTTTTTTTCGAGACGTATTTCTTGAGAAATGAATGAGCACTTTCAGATCTTTGGCTACTCGGCATACCAGCTGAAAACACATGATTAAAATATGCAGGAACCCACTTCGCTCGCAATTCATACATCATCGACAACCACTCATTATCTTTCAGATTGCTTAACATGATAACATCTGCCCAAGATCCTTCAAACTCATCGGGTGTCGTAGAATCGACAATGACTTTCTTGATAGTTCGATAGTGGTCACGAAAAGTCACTGGTCCCAGTTTATCAGGGAACTTGTTGAGTATATGCCACAGACAATATCGATGTACTGTTTCAGGGAAGACATGAGCAATGGCTTTAGACATAGCCGGATCTTGATCAGTAATGATAATGTTTGGTGCCCCTTTCCCCGTAGATTTTGCGAAGCTGTTGAACAACCAAGTGAAAGACTCAATTTTCTCATCGCTAAGAAAGCCACAGCCAAAAATAGTAGTTTGGTGATGATGATTAACGCCTACAAAAGGGGCAAAAATCATCCCATACTTGTTGGTATTGTAGGTCGTATCGAACACAACTACATCACCAAATACATCATATGCCATCCTAGATATAGGATGTGACGCCCGGGGCCGAAGAGGGCGGGGAGTGATCGCCGGTGCCAGGTGCACGGACAATGAGCGGCTCCTGGCAGGTTTCTAGGCGAAGGGATACATGAACAAACCGATCCAACACCAGAATGAGAGGGGATCCTGAGACTGACAATGTATGGGCGTGTCAGGCTAAGAATCGTATAAATGGATTGATAGTACTACTCATATCACCAAGGTCGACCTACCTTTTCGGGAGTCCATCTATAGAAACTCCAAAGTTAAGCGTGCTTGACTTGGGGCAATCTAGGGATGGGTGACCCCCTGGGAAGTTTGCCCAGGGTGCGTGTGAGCGAGGACGAAGCACGCTGAAAGGTTAAATGGTGGTACAGTGGGGCCAGACTATCAGTCGGAGTGTGGTGGGCCCAACCCCACTGGTCCCGGTAGGGACCGATGCTACAGTGACACCCGGTATGGGACGGGTCGTTACAGGTGGTATCAGAGCACAACCTCTCGCAGTACGGTGCTGGTTCGGGGACGAACCAGGCGGAAGCTGGTGGGCATGTGACGCCCGGGGCCGAAGAGGGCGGGGAGTGATCGCCGGTGCCAGGTGCACGGACAATGAGCGGCTCCTGGCAGGCTTCTAGGCGAAGGGATACATGAACAAACCGATCCAACACCAGAATGAGAGGGGATCCTGAGACTGACAATGTATGGGCGTGTCAGGCTAAGAATCGTATAAATGGATTGATAGTACTACTCATATCACCAAGGTCGACCTACCTTTTCGGGAGTCCATCTATAGAAACTCCAAAGTTAAGCGTGCTTGACTTGGGGAAATCTAGGGATGGGTGACCCCCTGGGAAGTTTCTCAGGGTGCGTGTGAGCGAGTGCACGAAGTACGCTAAAAGGTTAAATGGTGGTACAGTGGGGTCAGATTATCAGTCGGAGTGTGGTGGGCCCAACCCCACTTGTCCTGGTAGGGACCGATGCTATAGTGACACCCGGTATGGGACGGGTCGTTACATAGGATCAGCCCAAAAACATCTGATCAATCTTTTTTCTGAGTCTGTCTCATATTCAAAGGAAAATGCTGAATTTTTTTCTTTCTCGGATTGAAAAAACTCAACTAATGTTTCTGCATCGATGCCCTTCTCTGAATCCTTTATGCCTTGCTCAAAGTTTCTAATATCTGTTTCTGTACACCCAATTTGAGCAGGTCCTCCATACTCTATCTCCAACAAACGCATTTGTTGACAAGTTGGCACATTTGCTTCTGCAAATTGTTGAGTCAATGCTTTCTTCGCAGCTGAAATATTGCGATGTGAACGTAACAAATGTACCTTTGAAGGACTCGAAAGAGGATGATTGTGACTCTCTGTTATAGAATTTAACAACCCAAGAAGCGCCAGTTTGTGCCTTAACAATTGAAACTCTTGCCATACAACCAGTTCTAACTAAACCACGAGATCTTTGCTTTTTTGTTTCATCACTACTGCCCTGTGACACTCGGTTTCTATCTTTATGGCCTTCTTTTGAGCAAACGAACTGTTTCCATATAATCTTATCTGTCGTCGTATTCTTTTTGCTTTTACTCATTCTCGCACTGAATCCAACTTCCCTTGCATATTGGTTGTAAAACGAAAACGCATCATCTATTGAGGTAAATGTCATCCCAGGTGTTGGCTTTTTTGCATCTGCAATTTGGCATATGTGTAGATGATCATCACCCCTCGATTCTTCCATCTACTGTAAAATCAATACCAACCGTGAAAATATTAGAAAATAAATATTCATAGAAACTAATGAGGAACACGAGTATAGACATGCTAGAAATAATAGACAAGTCTCCATTGCTATTAGTCAAAAAAATCAACCGTACGAAGCTCGCACCAACAAATTCATATCAGTATTGAAAATGAAAATTTGGATTAACAAGTTCAAGGCTGGGTAATAACATATAACATACTAGAAAAAAGATCGTTGATGAATTGGAAGGTCGACCTTGAGTTTCAATGATCAAATTTGACAAAGAAAGATATTGTCCTCATATCAAACGAAGAAAATCTCCTGGGCGCCGACAAGAATTCCTGGGACTGCGACAGAAGGCTCCGGCGGACGACGCCGACAGACGACGCCGGAGGACGGCGGCAAGGAGGACGGTGGTTGGTGAGGTGTATGAGTTTTGAATCTGGGCGATCAAAACAGACGTGTATTGCAAATTAACCCTAATTGTAATTAGTAATTAAGTCTATTATTATTTTATTAATTTAAGTTAATTGTAGTAAGTGATGATGTGTAAATGCCACATATTAGTGCTCATATAAGGTGCTCACCTAGGTGAGCACCATATCACTGCTCATATATATATATATATATGTACAGAGGAATGATATGGTGCTCACCTTATGTGAGCACCTTATATGGGCACCTGCTGATTTGGCACCGATCGTGCCAAATCAGCAGGTCGCTTCAACATCAAATGTGATGTGGCATTAACCAACACATTTTAGGTCTCATAAATCAACACATATGATGTCGAGGTGTCATATTCACGTGGTATATATCAAGAACACACAATAAGTGCCACAAAAGACGTGAATATGACACCTCAGCATCATATGTGTTGATCTATGAGACCTAAAATGTGTTGGTTAATGCCACATCACATTTGATGTTGAAGCGACCTGCTGATTTGGCACGAATCGGTGCCAAATCAGCAGGTGCCCATATAAGGTGCTCACATAAGGCGAGCATCATATCATTCCTCTATATATACATATATATATATATATATATAAATTTAGAGAGAGAGATAGAGGGAGAAGATTTATATGATTTATTTTCCTTGTTAATGTCGTCATGCAAGGATATGACGCCATTGATGACGACTGGGATTTATTTGAAGATTTTGATGATACTAACGGTGCGCACTCGCGGAAAAGATAATTAAATTGCGGCATTTTGTTCAATCATAGTCATAACTCTTGCAACTTCTATTATTATTTATATTTCAAAATGCACTCTCGTCAGTGGCCTAGCTATTCTAGAGGCAACTCAAAACTAATTTTATCAAGATGTGTATTTACGGAAGAATATGAATATTATCTAGATCTGATTTTGGGACAATTTAATATTATATACGAAAGAGATGTAATAAAGTATTTTTAGAGTATAACACGAAACCAATTAAAATTAACCTTGGGCTAACAACCAGGCAAAGCAGATTTAATCACACTAACAAAACTCACTACGTACATGAAGATCGACATTCAATAAAGATAATAAATATTGATTTTGAATATAACCAAAAGCATTTTACATAATTTAAAGTCTTAGAATTGGATCGTTGACCATTTGATTGCAGTGGTCACAAGTTAACATTGCTTATATCACTTGTCAGCTTGAAGATATGATAACGGCCCATTAAGGCTGACGGCCCTTTAAGGCTGAAGGCCCATTAAGGCTGAGCCCATTAAGGCTGAAGACCCATTTATATACACGGGCTGGACCTTGACGGAATTGAATTGGCGCCATCAATACCTACTAATTTAATAGACACCATTTTAGTAACAAAATCCCATATGCTTTTCGTAACTGCGAACAATATCCTTTAGTACTCTTTACACATTCAAATGCTCTGATCTAATATTAATACTCCCTCCGTTCATAAAATAGTCATTTTAGAATTTATTTTTGTTTTTAAATACAAGTCGTTTAACAATTTTTAAGATAAAGAATATTGATTATTTCCAATTTTATCCATTATCTTAAATAGAAATTGTTAAATTAAATAAGATAACATACTTAATTAAGGGTATTGTAAATTTTTTTCTTATACAACATGTATTTAGGAACGGATGGAGTATATAATATTAAATTGTTTAACTTATTAAGCTAAACCCTAATTGTAACTAATCTAGTAGAGAAGAAACGTATACCCCCACTTGGGAACACCACAAAAAACATTGAAACTACCGACTGCACATTGTAGTCGGTAAACACCAAAAGCTAGTTGGCACGAATTTATCGACTAGATTATCGACTACAATTTCCAGTGAGTAAAATCGCATGTCGGTAAAAAAATCCCAAAGTCGGAAAGTTGTCGTTAATACTGACTACGTGCCGAGTACAGAGGTACCTGTTCACAACACCGACTGCATCTCTGGAGTCGGTATGCCGACTACGACCAACTACGACGTGTAGGTACCTACTGGACCAACTCCTTTTGTAGTCGATAAGTCCCACTACTTTTGTAGTCGGTAATTTCAATTTACAGATTCTTTTAGGATATTTATTTTAATTTAATTTTTATAAATTAATATAAAATAAATTTAAGAAGACAAATAATATAAAAATAACGCATTCCTTAAATTTTTACAGATTCTTTTGGATATTTATTTTAATTTAATTTTGTTAAATTAATATAAAATAAATTTTAAAAAGACAAGTAATATAAAATAATGTCTGCATAAAAACGAGGTGTCTAAGCAACAAAAGCAAGTTCGAGAAATAACGTAAATAAAACCTAAGACAAACCGTGACCGCTATCCCCGTCTGGAAAATCATCGTGGCGAGGAACATTTAAGTTTTGCGACGCTGCAGCACCACACATCTGTGTCTCGTCCACGATATCTCGGTAGCCCGCATTATCTGATCCACACGACTCACCTTCATACCGCTGCAATAACTGCTCGAATCACTGCAACGTGGCAAGATTGGTCTGCGTAGCCTGCAACTGCTTGTGCGGCTGCATCGTCTGTGATGGTGAATACCTACTCGAACTCGACATTGATGGCTGTGAAGGTGTCTTGAAAAATATCTCTGACGCATTACGCATACAATGTACGTTTTGAAACCTCGTCTAACCTCCATAAATCTCGTCAAATGCTTGAGAATCTGAAAGCGGGTGGATTACGGTATTGAGAGCGCCTTCAAAGTAAGTAGTCCTGTGAATCATTGATAAAAAAATTATAAAACATACATTTTAACTTAAAAAATCGGCCGCATCACCTCTAAATTAATTATCATCCCAACAATGTAGAATTATACATCCCATAAACAACATTCAACACCAACTCAATTGTTCTTCGCAGCGTGTCAACAAATAGAATTCAAACAAATTAAGTAGTAGTGTATAGTTATGACATAATATTATAAAAACTTCCAATTTTCTTCAACAGTTGCGAGGGCGGGGCGGCAGTGCGAGGGGAGGTGCGGATGAGAAAGGGGTTTTGATTTTTTGTCTTTCAGATATGACCTAATGTGAATTTGGGATTATTTTTACCGACTACAAAATCATAGTCAGTAAATCCAGCCAACTTTAGCGACTATAATTTGTAGTTGCTATAAGTAGTCGGTAAATGATTACCGACTAAGAATCTCGTACTACCGACTATTTTGTAGTCGCCACGACTTGTAGTCGGTAGTTTCCGACTACCTAATGTAGTCGGTAAACGTAGTCGCTATCTTCGCTATTTTTTGTAGCGAAACTTGAGAATTCATAGTGGACTCTGTTACGGAACATTCTCTACAATTCAAGACATTCCATGAAAGAAAGCTCTCATATGACGACGAAAAACGTTGCTCTTTTATATATCTAATTATTTTGAACAACTAGATGAATAAATATGTATGTTTTTGTATATGCTATAAAATTAAATAGATGAGCAACATACAGCACCAAAGAGGACTTATTAACCTAATAATTATAGCATGTTAACAAGCAAGCTGCAAACTTGAGCAAGAAAGATTTAAGGGAAATAAACAAAACTCAGCAAATTTTATAATCACCTTTATGTTCTTTGCTCACTTCCTCATCTCTTTCTATCTCTTATGTTTTCCAGAACTTGGTGTGTTAGATCTCGGACATGAAAGCCAGCTATTACGATTAAAAGGAATCTAGTTCGAACTTCCATAACTTAATTATATAATATATATTCATTCTGTAATTCGGAAAGAACCACATATAATCAGTACACACACAGACAAAAAGGGAGTACAATGAAACTGGAAAAAAAATATTGGAGATTAAACAGGAAAAGCTTACCCTTATGGCAAATCTTCACGCATTTTCTGAAGAGTATTCTTGATTTCCGAGATAGAACTGATGAATTATATACATATATATATATATATATATTTATTTATTTATGGGAAAAGATTGGTCTCACAGGAAGCAGAATAATCACAGATCTTCTAACACTTATACCCCAATTAAAAAAGGAAATTATATATGAATTTTTTAGACTAACGTAATATAATACCTTGTCCTTAGGGCAGCAGATCCACCACTATATGTCTCCATAGTCGGCTATTTCCGATGCAGCATCATCAAGATTCTCAACAAATTAAAGCATAAATATATAGAGAGAGTACATATATATGCATCTATTTATATTACCATTACATTAATGCCTGTTGTTTGTGAATCTTGGTGATGCCACAGCAGAAAATAACGACTCTATCAGTTCTTCTGTGCATAGATCCATGCATAAAATGAACATACTAACCAAAGTGAAACCCTATTTGGTAATTCTTAAACTCCCTATCTATTTTCCAAAAAAATCACGGCAGAAAATTAAATTGAGTTTTATGGTACATGTATTTGCAATTGAAACATAGCAAGGCCACCCTTGATTTGAACCTATTTATATTTGGTTAAATGGGTATAAGATTCTACCATCAATAAAACCTTATCTCTGGATAATGGATCGGCCAAAAATAAAAATAAAAACATGCACCAAAAAGAGGGCAAATTAAAAGGTAATGAAAAGACGATTTCACATATATTCTGATCTTGACTGGTATAATATAACTATAGCATCTTTGAATGAGGAAAGAAAAATATTAATAACCATCACTTCAAGAAAAAGATTTATAACCATCTATTGAATAGGATCCAGACGGCGTTAGCATCCAAAGGTGTAACTATATTATATATATAAAAAAGTAATTAACACGATTAACCGGCCATGGCTGATCAGATCTGATCGTCTTAATTAGTTGAGTACGAGAAAGAAATAGAGGGTTTTCTTGGTTGTGGTTAGGGCACTCACGCTATATGTAAGGAAGGTTTTCTTGGACATATATATATAAAATCAGGTCACTAAGTATACATATTTTCGTTTTTTGGTCATTATGTTTGGTTATTGCAAAAGTAGGTCACTAACTTGTCATGTGAAAACAATTTTGGGTCATGTTTTCAGTTTTAGGTCACTAAGAATATATTTTTTCGATTTTGGGTCACTAAGTTTACATTTTTTCGATTTTAGGTCACTCATTTGGTACTAACGTTATACACATAGTGACCCAAAATTGAAAAAATGTAAACTTAGTGACCCAAAATCAAAAAAATATATCTTAGTGACCTAGAATTGAAAACATGACCCAAAATTATTTTCACATGAAAAGTTAGTGACCTACTTTTGCAATTATCAAACATAGTGACCCAAAAACGAAAACTTGTATACTTAGTGACCTAATTTTATAATTTTGCCTTATATATATATAGGAATTTTATGGTGTTCAAACTTATGTGAGCACCTTGCGTGGGCACCTGTTGATGTGACAATCGATTCATGCCATGTCAACATTCCACATCGACATCCGGTGTTATGTCGTCTTAACTGACACTTTCTATGTGCTATTGATCGACATCTCGGATTATGATGTGGCATTGACGCCTTACATAAAACATGTCAGTATGTTACGTGTCAATGAAATGTAGTCATCATGCCACATCATCATCGGGGATGTCGATCAATGACACCTCTAACTCAAATATAGAATTCCGTTAATTTTTTATGATGATTAAATATTAAACCATGTTTGAATTATATTAATGATTAAACACAAATAATGCGTACAGAACAAATATAGTCAAAGATAAATTATTATGTATTACATTAAGATAAAGATATGTGGACAGATATGACTAGTGCCGAATATAATCGTCAATACTGCATTAGAATAAAATAATTTCTGTATGCAAAGAAGAGGTGGTCAAAGGGTGGGTCTTGATATGATATCTTCTGCCTTAGAATGATTAAATCTAGTAATCATTTGATTAACAAAAATTAATTCCCACCTAAATGCGGTTCCCATCACTTCCTACGTTGGGATAATATATAGTTTTGATGGAATATTCGCAACGTTAAGATAGTAGGTATAATTAGTGCATTAGATATCCAAGTTTCAATTTATTCATCTATTCTTTTATTGCTACTATGTTCCATTTCTGTTTGGGTATTTCTTTTTGCTTGCTTTTGTAAGCAAAGGTTTGTTTTGTTGCCAAAATTAATTCAGTACTTTAAATCTGACAGTCACAAGTATTAAATCGCTTTAGTACTTATTTAGTTACTAGTATTTTACTATTTCGATTGTTGCAACTATTAAATGAGAGAGTTATCTTTTGTTGTCTTCTTCCATTGCATGAGTTATCGTATCTGTCCTCGACTATTTAAGATATCATTATTAAACTATATTATATTGGATCTTTAAGATATTATTATTATTTCGGATCAATATCGCTTTATGATTTGCTTTAAGAACATATGACCTGATTCCATTTGCTGGTCGTTGAGTTATGGTATTAAAATAAAATTGTCTTGGGAAAACTAAATGAAACATATATTAATTTTTATTTACTAAGGATTATAGCTCTTATGATGCATGCAATACTAGAAAGGTGAAGTAGCATGACCACCCATGAGCATGCTTAATGTTTGTCTCGACGTAATACATATTTCGAATTTTTCATATCATAAATTCATGTAAGAGTCCAAAAAGCATTAATTAAATACGTTGTATCTTGAAAACGATTGTTGTAAACCTTAAGCGCCGTGAGCGACAGAACATTTTAAAGTATAATTATGTTTAATATTACTTTTAATTTTTAGATTTGTTATCTTTAGTGCTTAAGATGAAATATAATATGTAAGTATTTAAAAAGAAAATTAATGTGTAGGGGCATAACTACAATAAATAAAAAAACTAGAAGTGATATGAAAATTATTTGAGTATTAAATTACAAATAAAGGGACAAAAATGGAAATAATTGGACAGACCATGTATCAATTTATAGTCACTCTACACCAATTATATAGGAGTATAGATTATATATAATATTTACCGATAAATATCTATACTATTTTATTAAGTCTCAAGGCTTGAGATAAACTGCCAAATTGTGAGTCTGTCAATTAAATTAATTAAAAATAATAATATTAAAACTAAACGTAAACCACCCACTAAATTTTTATTGTATTTACCCCTCTATTTTTAGTATACATTATAAATATACATTATATATATATATATATCTGCATTTGAGTATGGGAGGATACATAGTAATATATATAAGCTTGGTTACATATGTAAAATTTACCCAACAATAACACCATCGAAACTAATTTATTTTACGTTCTTTAGAACCCTCAAAGGTAACACGTATCATGTTAAATCACGGGTATTACATAACTTTCGAAATATTACTCAAGTCATAGACAAGAATACAAGATTCACATGGTAATGCCGGCGACCTTTGCCCTAAGGGAAGACAACATATATATATTTATATGATGGGCAATAAATAACATGCCATTCATTATTGATTAATTATTTCTTTAACAACTACCAAACATGTCATGTCCATCTATTAACCCTATTATAATATTAATTATTGAATTTAACGGAATAATCGGCGCACTTTTTGGCCCTAAGTTTTATTGTGATTGCTAGTGGTGTAGGCTCTATCTGTCGATTTGTTAAAAAAAAAAAAACTAGATATGAGATTCGTTAAGAAGAACGAGGGAAAAAAAAAACAAGAAAACAAAAACCCGAAAGAAAATTTTGTTAATAGAAATATTTTTAATTATGATTATGATTAGGCCTTATATCAGTATTGGGCTCTATGATATGGGTTTGAATCGAGGGCCGAATATCGAATGTTTTGATTCAATGTTAACCGTGCTTACATTCAAACACAACCGTTTCCCAACTGCTTTTCCAATGTAGCTATAAAACGCTATTTTATTATTTCACAACGTTTATTCAAGTGACTCCTCGTATCATCTCAGCAACTTTATATAAAACGAAACCGCGACTTTTATTTGAAAATAGCAACTTTTTGATCTGTGGCGCAAAATGCTACCTTTCTCTTATGGATAACTGAGTATTTTTAGCATACACTATGTGTATGCAACATAATAAATTAATTATTAATTATGCCAAAAATAGAATGAGATGTTATTAAGAGTTTTAGGCTATGTCTATGTAGTTTCATAAGTTTCTTTTTATTTTTTTTTTCGGAGGAAAGTTTCTTTTTATTTTTAAATAGTAACTAATGTAGAAGAAATTTGAGGCAATTGAGAGCATTTTACAGTTTTTATCCGCTCTACGCTCTTTATAAAAGAATATAGATATGAGAAATAGTTCTTATTATTGAGAATACAATGGGATATGATATTGAATAATATTGACATTCTCAATACATATTGCATTAAAAACAAAGGAAACTATTCGTTCAGAAACTTTTTTAACCAATACATTCTATTGTTAGAACAAATATATACATTTTAATCTACCACACAACCAAACGCCTTCATAAGTCAAAATCATCAAATCAGACATCTTATTTTGGATGTTTTGGCTTAAAATTACAACGTATAGAACTAAGAGTTCAAATATGCATCGTGTCAATTTCTCAGAAAATAAAAGCATTTATAACAGGTAAATATTACTGGCACGTTATCCTCAATAGTATACGCTTCAAAATATTTTTTTCTATACATACACGCATGCATATCCAATTTGAGTTATACTTCAATTTATTTAATCAACGACATGGTTCGAAAATAGCCATCATTGACTATGTATAACGTGGGCCTGCAATGCCATGAAGCATAGACGAACTGCCCCAGAAAAGAAATACATATCTATGCAAAGTTATTCATATATGTTATGCCATGGACCCTTTTTAAATTATTTAATCAATCAATTAACTTTTTTTTTTAAGTTTACAGCTCAATGTAGGATCATATATGCCTCACGCAATAAGTGTAACGTGCGATAAGTTAATGAAGCATATGGAACAAAACCCAGAAATGTCGTATAGATATCTGCGAAGAAGAAACACTTTCATGTGCTGCTAGGGTTACTATTATTAATTAATGAGCTCTTACTTTTCACGTACATAATATTATTACATGTCTAAAAGTTACATATATAACATTAGCAAGACTATATCTTCATTTTTCATCATTACAAGCATACATTGGCCAAAAGAACTCTAATGTTGGGCATTAGTTCCATCTTATTTTTGTTTGCTAGACATTTTTGTGTAGGGTTTACTTCGATATTTCAATAAAAGAAAAAAAATTCTAATATTAGAATAAAAGTGCACTTTTGTATTTTAATAGGTCCAAATATAATGTATATACATATTAGATCACGGTATAAGTACCCTTCATTTCAGTTCAATTCTGAAATACGCATATTTTCCAATTCCCTTATGAGCAGAACAAACTACCAATCAATAGTGTTTTTTGGGAGAGCCCAATCAATAGATTAAATAAAAAAGAAAATAATTTTGGTTAGAACGAATATGTCATTTTATGCCACGCAAGGCATGTTACGTATACCTTCGTACTCCACGATGTTCTCAACATTTAATTATTATTGCAAGAATTTAATGTTATATTTTCTAAAGAGACGTAACTCATCAACTGATACGACTCAGCCTTATTACCATATGTGAGATCATAGATTGACAAGTCAACAGCAATAATAATAACAAAAAGGGTAGATAGAATGAAATATACTGCTAAATTTGAATACGTCCAAAAACCAAAAGCTGTGTATGTAGTAAAGGGTAAAGTTTAACTAGAATATATTGTTTGTAGTCAAAACAAACGCAGATATTGTAATATACTATCAAGCTTGCGTTGGTTAGATGCATCAGTCATTGATCTGCTATAATGTTAGTTAAACAGAGAGCGATATTCTCAACAATTTCATGCGACTAGCCGCAATTGAAAAAGCAATCAATTATATATCAACCAGAATATCATTTATAAATCTTCTCGTCACATTCTAATTCGGACATAAACTAACTTTTTGTTAGTTTGATAGTTTTACACTTATTTAAAAAAATTCGAGAGATTAAGTTCCATTGAGATTGTTTTTGAAGTAAAATCCTCGTCGACATATATCATCTACGAATAATAAGAATAATAATAATAAAAGCAACTATTATAGGTGACAATAATAATATCTCTGATCGAGCGAGCTCTAACTAATTTTTAGGGTAGACGACGACGTAGCAACAACAACTATCTACCATTAATATATATCAGATGCACAGAAATTATAGCATAAGGTACACAGTAACTGCTATTGCATCTATCTATTTATGCAAAAGAAAAATTAAGGGGGGGCCTGTCTTGAAATGTCTCTTCAACAGCTACGTTTCATGGATACATCAAAATTCCCTCACATGCTTTGGTCTCCCTCCCTCTCCCCCTTAGCTAATAATTTCACCCCATTTAATCAACTTTTTTTTTCAAATATTTATATATATATATACACACGTTACAACCACAACAAGTTGTGTCCTAAATATTATCCATAATATCATGTCGAAGAAAAAGACCAATGGCACGACGAAACTCAGGGAGTTAGTAGCTTATATGCTACAGAAAAAAGGTCCACTTTTAGCCAAAAAGTCGTCCTTGGAAGAATATTTCGAAGAAGAAGAAGTTAACGTCGTCCCTAAAGATGTTAAGGTTGGGCACTTTGCTGTAATAGCTGTCGACTTAAAAGAGTTTAAGAGGTTCGTAGTTCCTTTGAGGTACTTGAGCCATGGGTCCTTTTTGAGGTTGCTCGAGCTAGCCGAGGAAGAGTATGGGTTCGGCCATGAAGGGCTTTTGACCCTTCCTTGTAGTCCGAGGGACTTTGAGAGGTTGTTCGAGGACGAACAATAATGGGCCCACGA
This sequence comes from Craterostigma plantagineum, assembly GCA_027422505.1. Taxonomy (NCBI): domain Eukaryota; kingdom Viridiplantae; phylum Streptophyta; class Magnoliopsida; order Lamiales; family Linderniaceae; genus Craterostigma; species Craterostigma plantagineum. Next base: position 29,820,766 of record JAPQWV010000001.1, read on the forward strand.
AATAATATGTATGGTGATATAATTTATCATGAGTGACTTGTTGTGATTATTGTTGTTGCAAGGAAATATTGCATGTAATGTACGTACTTGTGAACAAGGTGATTGTTACGAAACTAAAATGTCGATGGTGTTATGTATTTACTATATGTACTATATGGGCCCACAAAATAAAAAAACTAACCAATATCGTAGATTTATCTTAATTACTATTTTTGTAGTAGGTTTTTTAATTCTGTTCAAGACTGTGTATCATGTTTTCTGTCGGTTTTTCTTTTTGTTTGGTTGTATCTGTTGGGAATGGTGGTGGGCCCCGCGGTGGTCAGTGGGCCCCGCAGTGGAACTGGTCCCGGTTTGGCTCGGTACGACGATCGGGAGAAGTGGGACCCACGGGGTAAATTTGGTGGGACCCGCACAGTAACTACCACGGTAAAAATAAAATTTACCGTAAGGTAAGAAAGAACACCAGAACTTTAACGTGGAAAACCCTCTGTTAACAAAGAGGGAAAAACCACGGCCGAGTCGGCAAAATCTTCACTATAGTAAAAATTACAACCCTCGAATTTTTACTATCTCACTTTTACCACTCGTGTTTACCTCACACCTCTCTGTGGATGTGGAACCCTTATCAGTTTCTACCCGAACTGATAACCTCACAATTCACTCGAACTACTTCTCTCTCTATATAGTAAAACTCGAATGAGCTTGTGATGATAATAACTGAAGAATCCTCAGCCTATTTATAGATGTCTTCAGCTCTTCTGGACCACTCGAAATGGGTGGCCAGGAATCAGCCGCGTCGCCCTTCAATATCAGCCGTTCATTAAAATAATAAAATAATATTTTATTATTTTTTTTCTTTCAACCTTGGTGTGCGGTCCTCCTTGGATGGCTGGACCAACAATTCTCCCCCTCCAGCCTCATTCATTTTTGCGGGGAAGATTTCCTACCGCCTCAGCGATAGCCCATGCCGGCTTGCCCGGCGCAGAACTCAGTCTTCTCCTTGGGAATAACCTTCGTCAGAATGTCCGCAACATTCTTGTCTGTGTGGATTTTCTGCAGCTTGAACGCTTTCTCCTCAATAGCCAGTCTGAGCCAATGATAACGAACGTCGATGTGTTTCGTCCTCGAGTGGTACATAGTATTCTTGCTCAAGTCCAAAGCACTTTGACTATCGCAAAATATTATGTACTCCTCCTGTTGAATTCCCAACTCCTGAAGAAATCTCTTCAACCAGAGCATTTCCTTGCCAGCTTCCGTTGCTGCAACATACTCCGCTTCAGTAGTTGATAAAGAAACACATTTCTGTAACCTCGACTGCCATGAGATAGCTCCCCCTGAGAATGTAAATATGTATCCCGACGTCGACTTTCTGCTGTCGAGATCACCGGCCATATCAGCATCCGTATAGCCTGTAAGAAAACATTTACCACTTCCAAATGTTAGGCATAATTTGGAAGTTCCTCTCAGGTACCTCATGATCCACTTCACTGCTTCCCAATGTGACTTCCCGGGATTCGATAGAAATCGACTCACAACGCCAACTGCGTGAGCGATATCTGGCCTCGTACACACCATGGCGTACATCAAACTTCCGACCGCCGATGAATATGGAACATCTGGGACATCTTCTCCGTCTTCGGCTGTTGATGAATCGGATTTCTTTCGCAATTGAAAGTGCGCGGCAAGTGGCGTGCTAACTGGCTTAGCATCCTTCATATTGAACCTCTCCAGAATTCGTTCAATATAGCGCTCTTGGGATAACCACAATTTCCCAGCTTTCCGATCTCGGGTAATCTCCATTCCGAGAATCCGCTTTGCCGAACCCAAATCTTTCATGTCAAACGTCTTTGACAAATCTTTCTTTAACCTGCTAATCATCTCTGCATCTTGTCCGACAATTAGCATATCATCAACATACAGGAGAAGAACGATAAATTTACCGTTAGAGTATCTCTGGACGTAAACACATGGATCTGCATCTGTTCTCTTGAACCCCTGATGTACCATGAAAGAATCAAATTTCTTGTACCACTGCCGTGGAGCTTGTTTCAGACCGTACAAGCTTTTCTTCAGCCTGCAGACCATGTCCTCTTTACCTCTAACCTCGAACCCTTCGGGTTGCTCCATATATATCTCCTCATCAAGATCACCATGCAAGAATGCGGTCTTCACGTCGAGTTGCTCCAAGTGAAGATCCATAGTAGCAGCTAGTCCCAATATGACTCTGATTGAACTCATCTTCACGACCGGTGAAAATATCTCGTCAAAGTCGATCCCCTTCCTCTGAGTGAAACCTTTGACTACTAATCGAGCCTTGTACCTGACCAGCTTGCCATCATCCTTCTTCAATTTGTACACCCATTTGTTCTTGAGTGTTTTCTTTCCTTTCGGCAATCGAACTAACTCGTACGTATCATTCTTCTTCAGAGAATCCATCTCCTCTTGCATGGCCTTTATCCAACAATCTTTGTCCCTACAAGATTGTACTTCCTGGAAGCTCTCTGGCTCCCCCTCGTCAGTAATCAAAATATAATCAGAACTCGGATACCTCGTAGATGGTTGACGTTCCCTAGTTGACCTTCTTAGCTGAGGTTCAACTGCTTCTTGCACATCTGAAGGCTCCCCCTGCTCAGTACCTTCAGTGTGTTCATCTACGACAGGTTCATCATCATCATCATCAATGGCTGGCTCTTCTGGTTCAGGTTCTGATTGTTGCATTCCTTCCTCCGTGGCACCATCATATGGAATGCTAACTGGTGTATCGTCGTCTACACCGCCACCTGTGGATTTCGTCACATCCACATCTGAGTCGCCCATGATCTCGTGCTCATGGAATACTACATCGCGACTTCGAACTGTCTTCTTCTTCTTTGGATCCCAAAGTCTGTAGCCGAACTCCTCGTCTCCGTACCCAACAAAGATGCAAGGATTCGATTTATCATCGAGCTTCGATCTTTGTTCCTTCGGCACATGCATGAACGCCTTGCAGCCAAACACTCTCAAATGCGAATATGAGATGTCTCTACCGGTCCACACCTTCTCTGGAATGTCGAAATCCAACGCCGATGAAGGTAGTCGGTTGATAAGATAGACTGCAGTGTTGACAGCTTCCCCCCAAAATGACTTAGATAGATTAGCCATCTTGAGCATCGCTCGGACTCTCTCCATAATTGTCCGATTCATTCTCTCAGCGACACCATTTTGCTGAGGAGTACCAGGAACTGTCTTCTCATGCCTAATGCCATGCTTCGTGGAATAATCTCTGAACTCCCGAGAGATGTATTCACCACCATTATCTGTGCGTAGACACTTCAGCGGCATTCCAGTTTCTCTTTCCACCATCGCGTGGAACTTCTTGAAATAGTAGAACACCTGGTCCTTCGTCCGCAACAGATATACCCAGGTCTTGCGAGACGCATCATCAATGAAGGTCAGAAAATATTTACTGCCTCCCAGAGATTCGACTTCCATGGGTCCGCATACGTCAGAGTGTACCAACTCCAACTTCTTCATTCGCCTGGTTAAGTTCTTCGCGAATGAAACTCTATGTTGCTTCCCAAATAAACAATAATCGCAGGGGTTTAGCGCTTTCTCCTTGGCTACTGGTATGAGGGACTTTCTAGCCAAGACATTCAACCCCTTCTCTCCTACGTGTGCCAGCCGTCTGTGCCACAAATTTGGAGAAGCATCATCTTCAACTGCATTTAGTTGGTTAGCACATATCGTTCCGTGCATCTTGTACAGCGAGCAGCAGAGCTTTCCTCTCGCTACCACCAACGATCCCTTGGTGAGTTTCCAGTTGCCATTCGCCATCTCATTATAGTATCCTTCGTTGTCCAGCACCTTCACAGAAATCAGGTTGAGACGCAGGTCTGGAATGTGTCGCACATCTTTCAGCCGTAATGTGCACCCTACGCTCGTCTGGATACAAATATCACCGATCCCCACTATTTTAGAAATACTTTGGTTACCCATCTTGGTAGTGCCAAAGTTTCCCGCCTTATATGTGGAGAAGTATTCACGCCTTGGAACACAATGGTAGGATGCACCAGAGTCTACTACCCATTCGGTGCTTGCATCCGCAACATGACAGCAGTCTGCTTCATTCACCAGAGTAACCTCTCCACCATCGTTAGAGGCGATTGCAGACGTATTCTTGTCATCGTCTTGTTTCTGTTTTCCGTTGAGAAGCCTACAGTTTCTCTTTAAGTGGCCAATTTTTCCACAATGGTAGCACTTCCTCATCTCCCTGGACTTGGATCTATCTTTTGACTTGTCGTATCCTTTTGGTCCTCTACTCTTGCTCCGACCCCTATTCTCCGTAACAAGGGCCTGATTTCCCGTACTGGTACTGGCAGCATCCTTTCGTCGCAGCTCTTCATTGTAGAGTCTGTTTTTCACCATCTCCATCGTGACTTTACCACTTGGTGCGGAGTTAGTGAGCGATACCACCAACGTATCCCATCTATCAGGTAGAGATCCCAATAGTAGACATGCTTGTAGCTCATCATCAAGGACTAGACCGGCACTTGTGAGTTGAGTTACCAGCCCTTCAAAGTCATTCAGATGTTCAGCAACTGATCGTCCCTCGTTCAGCTTCACATTCATGAGTTTTCGCATCATGAATACTTTGCTCAGCGCATTCGTCACCTCGTACATACCCTCCAATTTCGTCCAGAGTTTGTAGGGGTCTGTCTCATTTCGGACGTGGTTGTAGAGGCTAATGTCCACCCATTGGCGGATCACAGCTAGCGTCTTTCGTTGCAACTTCTTCCATTGGTCAACCTTCCCGTCTTCGGGCATCTTGCCTTCATTTTCGATTGGTTCATGGAGGTCTTTGCAATAAAGATAGTCCTCCATCCTTGATTTCCATATGGAGTAATTCGTTACTGTCAGCTTGATCATTCCTCCGTCGTTCTCCATGTGGCCGTCAAAATCTACCAGCAACCTACTAGTATCTTTTCTGATGTGGAAGATCAGTCAAAACTGCAACCACAGAGCATACTCAGAATACTATCAGGCTCTGATACCACTTGTTGGGAATGGTGGTGGGCCCCGCGGTGGTCAGTGGGCCCCACAGCGGAACTGGTCCCGGTTTGGCTCGGTACGACGATCGGGAGAAGTGGGACCCACGGGGTAAATTTGGTGGGACCCGCACAGTAACTACCACGGTAAAAATAAAATTTACCGTAAGGTAAGAAAGAACACCAGAACTTTAACGTGGAAAACCCTCTGTTAACAAAGAGGGAAAAACCACGGCCGAGTCGGCAAAATCTTCACTATAGTAAAAATTACAACCCTCGAATTTTTACTATCTCACTTTTACCACTCGTGTTTACCTCACACCTCTCTGTGGATGTGGAACCCTTATCAGTTTCTACCCGAACTGATAACCTCACAATTCACTCGAACTACTTCTCTCTCTATATAGTAAAACTCGAATGAGCTTGTGATGATAATAACTGAAGAATCCTCAGCCTATTTATAGATGTCTTCAGCTCTTCTGGACCACTCGAAATGGGTGGCCAGGAATCAGCCGCGTCGCCCTTCAATATCAGCCGTTCATTAAAATAATAAAATAATATTTTATTATTTTTTTTTCTTTCAACCTTGGTGTGCGGTCCTCCTTGGATGGCTGGACCAACAGTATCATGCTCTGAGTGAGCCTACGTTTCTCTTCGGTTGATGTTATCGGAGAGACCTCTTGGGCTATTTAGCATGTGTACTTTTGTTAATGAAATTAAGGCCGTCGTTTCGAAAAAAAAAAGTTGAAATTGAATCAATTCAATTAGAAATATTTTTTAGTGCAAACTTGGGAGCCCAATTCAAGGAAAGCCCAAAACATTCTGTTGTCCAAAATTATCAGAATTCCCAATTCCATAACCTAATCATGCGACACGATGGTGGCACGACAATTTTGGGAAATCTGCAATTAGATTGTCATGAAATCAATGACCAGCTCGGGGCTTTCCACTTATAGGCGACATCAATTTAATTGATGTTTTTTTTCCTACCTTCTTATTATTCTTTTTACGGTTTGAAGGACAGAGTAGTGCTCAATTTCTGGCCTGCCATTGGTTTTTCCAGGTAAGGGAATCAATTCAATTGCTGATATCTATGTTTTCGAAGATCTGTATGGTTTCAAGTCAGCATTTTCCCCCAATTGTTTCCTGAAAAAGCTCGATTGCTCTCTGTGCACAATCATTCGCTGTTTAGTTTGTCTTCTATTTGGTATTTTCTTCAATGGGTTTCTTTTCTTTTAGGTTCGCAGCTTAATAGTTTGAATGCTGACATAAAGCTTCTGTTTTTCGTTCTTCTCTAGTTTGAAATCTTGAAAATATGGCTCCACTAAAGAGATACGTGCTAAAGCTATTCGTCTCCTTGAAGTACATCACAGCGAACGTACTAGACAGAAACAATGATCGAATCGTAGCCACAGCTTCTACAGTCGAACACGCCATGACAAACACGCTCGAATGCGGGCGTTCTTGCAATGCAAAGGCAGCGTCGATCGTGAGCGATGGCCATGAGGCTGAGAGTGGAGGGCCTCGAAAACGGTCAAGGAAAAGGAATCCACGTCGACGTCAGCAAAGAAATCGAAAAGAAGGGTTTCAAGAATCAAACTAAGGTATGGGCTGTCGTCAACGCCCTCAAGAATAATAGGGTTAAGCTAGTTCTTGAAGACGATGATCAAGATCATTATGGTCGTTGATTGCGTGCTTCTCGCTTGTACATATGATCTTAACTAGGGAAGAAATCAAAGAGATAGTCCGTTCTTCTTTATTAAACCATCTCCTTTCTTTATTCCTGCGAAATCAAGAATCGAACTAATTTAAGGTATGGGCAGTTGTCAGTGTTCTGAAGAATAATTGGGTTCAACTAGTTCTTGAAGATGATCAAGACCACCATGGTGTTGATTGAGTGCTTAGCCATTGTTTATATGCTATTATGAAATAGCACGTGCTGATGAACCAACTTTCGAACAGTTCTCAGGGGAAGAAATCAAAGGAATAATCTTTATTTTCGCGATATCATCAAGAATCGACCTTCATTTATCTAGCTATATATATACTGCATTCAATTTTCAGGGTCTATTGCTCCACAAAGAACTAAAGGGAGGGTCGCAAAACGTCCCATTCACAAACTGATCGGCAACAGCCTTATACATTGCATCAGTCAAATGAACGCCGTCCCAATTCACATACTGCGAGGGATTTGCGCAAGAAGTCGACTGAGGAGCACCGCAAACGTTGAGCAGATTGAAGTTGTAAGGCGGACCCCCAAATCCACAGCAAGCTTCGAAGAGCTCGGTAAATCCGTGCTTTTCCTTGTTCGTAATCACAGCTTCGTATGCGCCGTAGTAGTCTGCGTAGATTATGGTCGATTTAGGGTATGTTTTTCTGAGGGAATCTACGAGCGATCGAAGGGCTTGATTGTGAGCTTGCGCTATGCCATTGGGAATCGATGCGCAGCCCATTTGATCTCTGCCTGACAATGATGAGGTAATCATCGACATTGTTAGGCAGCCTAACGGTGGTAGCCCTTGGACTACAACGTATTTCGCACCCTTTTTCAGCATTGCCTGTCAGAATAAAGAGTCGATAAAATCGTCATTGAAAAAAAGTGTAAGAAGTAGAGAAAAATAACTCTTGTTTTCACTGTTATGAACTTTGGGCTGGGGTTAGGGTTTCATTGATGATCAAAAACTGCCTTAGAGTATATATATATATGTATATATATGTATTCACTGTCAAGAGGGTTAGGGTTGCATTGATATATATATATATATATATATTATATATATTTATATACATTCACTGTCAAGAATATAAGGTTAGAGTTTCATTGATGATCAAATCATGCCTACCATTCGATATGTTCACTGTCAAAACTTAGCGTTAGGGTTTCTTTGATGTCAAATCATGCCTATCAAACACATACACACACACACACACACACACACACATATATATATATATTCACTATCATGAACACAGGGTTAGAGTTTCATTGATGATCAAATCATGCCTACCATGCGATATATATTTACTGTCAAGAACTTAGGATTAGGGTTTCCTTGATGATCAAATCATGCCTTGCCTACTTACCACTTATAGGTATATAATTTAATTACCTGTAGAAATCCATTGACACTGTCAAGGGCAAGCTTCTGTATAGTTTGCCAAGGAACTAACGAGCCCGAACTATAAGCATAGTCATTAGCGCCAATCTCACCAACCCATACCAGAGAGTCCTCGAAAGCAGCCTCGCACTCTTTCCTCGTACTGCTCAGATCCTTACAACCTTTGTTCTTCTCGATAAAATCGTCGAACCATTCCATTTCGGTGCCCAACGACTGAGGCGTGATGGCCAACAACATCATGTTCCTCACGAAGAATTCATGGGGTATTGCTGTTGACCCCGCCACGGCGAAGTTGACTCCGGCGGACTTTCCGGCGGCCTGGTCGAGGTACGGCGGCAGAAAGGGAAGTGAAAGGGAATCGGCGACGAAGTCTATCACAAGGCGGCCGTCGGAGTAACGGTTGGTGGGGCGGTGGAAGAAGGTATTGCCGTAGGGAGGTTTTGAGGCGTATATGAACGAGCTAGGGACGTTGTTTGCCTTTGTGTTGCCTGTGTCCGTGAAGGAATCTCCGAAGGCGAAGATGGTTTTGAATGGCCGGCCGTGAGCGGCGGAGATGGTGGAGGATAGGAGGAAGAGGGTGGTGAGGAATGTGTAGTAGTGGATGGTCGTCATTACTGTTCTTTTTTTTTTGAGTGAGTAGTAGGACGAGGGTTGTTTAGAGATGGAGATATATATGTGGAAGTATATTTTTTTAGGGAAGGAAATTTTCTTTCGAAAATAGATGTCCTCTCCTAATATCAACCTTATCCGACTGTAGAAGAGAAAAGGAAACCATTATCAATGACTTGTATAGAATAGATTTGTGACAATAAAATCGAAGATACTTATTTGCGTGTTTGGATTAATGATGATTTTGAGGGATTAGGTAATTAAAAGTCGTGAATTGAAATAAGGTTTTCCTAAATCTCAGATTCCACGCCGTAGTTCAAGAGCAAGAAAGCGATAAATCAATGTATTTTAGATCACAATTCTCTCAATTGAAATAACTAACACTAACTATATGAGTAATTATATATATATGTATATTATATACAAAATAAAGTGATGATAGTATGATCCAATGTAAAACTAGTCCATATGTTATCATGAAGATGAAATTGGGTTTTAGTTTCCTTACCTCCAAATCTTGAAAAGGATCGAAGTATCTTAGGTTGACTGTTATAGAGTGATCAGAAGCTTTATATAATATACATTCAAGCAATATAACCGTAAGATAAATCTCTTTGACCAATGTAATTATAGCATTTATTACTATTAAACTTGACAGCATTAGATAACGTTTAAATTTACGCATTTATATGGATGCAAGTGTTGTTTATGAAGGTGAGCATTAACCCTTAGCATTAACTAAAAATGTAAACTTAGAGACATAAAAAGGGGGGTAATTTACGCATTTGAACTCGCTTAAACTGATTTCATAATTGATCAAAGAAGCCCAAAATATTAGCCAATCCATATCTAAAGAAAAGTCCCATGCTTAATCAAAGAGCTTTTTCTATTTTCAGTGGAATAAATACTGATGGAAATTTGATCAAGAAAGTTAACTAAGCTGTGTGTCTCAAGATAATAATACGAAAAAAAATATATATTTATTGCGGGAAGATTCACAAGTTTAGCAACCTTATTAACCAAAGGTAGCTTCAACTTATTTTCTCACTCAAGATACGTCAACTAAAATGATGATATTGATGTTTTCTTCTCATCTTATTACCAGCTGTCGTTTGAATAAGGAAAAAAGAGAAAAACGTGTTATAGAGTATTATAAAGGGGTATTATAAAGGGTCCTTAAATTTTCGACCGTTTTGTCAAACAACTATGATAACTAAATTAAAGCGTGTAATCTAATATTAGAATAGAAATGTAGGTGCACTCAAATACTGCCACCTGTCAAATGTAATTAAATATAATAAATAACTAAATATAAAAAATGAACGGGTATCTATAGAAAAATACCCAATTGGAAATTTTTTTTACACATAACTACCCATGTCAGAAAATTTTATAGATAGGTACCCAATTTAATTTTACCAGTTTCTTTAGTCATATCGTACCTTCCTGTGTGTATATTGCGTACTATAACACGTTTATATAGGGTACCTAAATATAGGATACGTCGTACCTACGGGCATGTCTATGTGTTAAATAGGACGTACCTAAATATAACATACGTCGTACCATTTTCTGTTATATAGGGTACCCAAATGTGTTGAGATAGGGTACCCAAATGTGTTGTTTGGTGTACTTTCGGGGATCGGGTACCTATGTGTAAAAACTTTATTCTGTTAGGTACCTACATATAAAAAAATCCTGACTGGGTACTAAATTACAAGTTTTTTTTCAAATAGGTACTTATGTGTAAAAATCCCAAAAATGAAAAACATAACCCACTATCTCATGTTCATGTACAATAACTACCATCTCAAATACAATTTAATATTTTTATTCACATAATCATATATATTTAATACCGTGCATTGCACGGTAAAAAACTAGTATAGCAAATAGCAAAGTAGGGTGGGTTTATAGCAGTTGTGAAGTACTGCCGTTTTTTGACCATTAACTATTTACTTTTATTTTCTGCGTGGATAAAACATGTAGGATTGATTCCGTAAGCAAACGAAAATTCGATAATAAGAGGTCAGTACAAGTACTTTATTCGGTCGACGTAAATATTCAAACCTTTATCAAAGCCGGGAGTATACAGTTTAATAAAGATAAATAAACACTTTTTATTATCTATGTAAATATAGATGGAATATTTTATTGAATTTGCTATAGATAGAATTGCTGTACTCTATTAATATGCTTAAGAACTGAGGTAGCCTATAAATGTTTAAAACTTAATTGCAAGTTGGAAAACCGTTCATCTCGATCTGACAAAAATTATAAGAAAAAACTTCTTTATTTATATAGCTTATGAATTGAATTGAAAGCATCTGTTTAAAGTCGAGACATATATGTCAATAGGATGTACATTCTCTTGCCATGTGGAAATAAAAAGCTCCACGTCTCAAAATAAAGGTTAGGGACATACGTAACGGACAAAAAATACGTAAACAAAGTCAAATAAAAACCGTTCGAAGTTGTACTAAATAATAAAACTCCATGTTCATCATGAGTGATTATAATGGTTATTTCTCCTACACTAGTACAATATTAAATCCTCCCACAAGATAGAATCGAGATGAGATCATTCAATTACATTACAGTACTTCATCCCCTATAAATATACCTTAGATGATTGCAGAATCATTATAATTTATATCAGTCAATCAACAGAAGCGCACAGACAAACACACAAATCTCTCATATCACTTACAAAATGTTGCTTGGTAAGAACTTACTTATCACCCCTCCACTTCACTTGATGGCTTCTCAAAAGTCTCAGAATAATTCTACTGTAATAAACCAAGCTGCTTCTAAGATCAAGTGTTCTCTACGAAAAAGTTTCGAACCAATTATTACCAAAGTTTCTTCCTTCGGTAATAATGAAAAAATCGATGGAAAATGTGGGACGAAGTTGTCTGTATTTTCTGATGGCCATTACTCTTCACCTGCTCTCAGCCCTATTGAATACGATTTATTACCTCAAGAAATGAACCCTTATAACCTCAATCACAATGGCGATAAAGGCGTTGGAATTCTTGAATATTTCCATGGAAAAAATATATTCATTACTGGGGCGACTGGTCTTGTTGGCAAAGGTATATGCTGACGTACTTTTGAGATAACTATGTGGTGCAAAAAAATGCCTAATTTTAAGTTCTTGAAGAAGCACTTTTAAGATTCTTTACTGATCGTGAATTGCAGCCTTCGTTGAGAAGTTGTTGAGATCGACTTCAATAGGCAGAATATATATGATAATGAGGGCTGAGGATAAAGAGGCTGCAGATGATCGATTAACCAAAGAAGTAAGTATTTGAGTCAGCCCAAAACCATTCTTTTTTTTTCTTTCTACTTTAAATGTTACATATTCAGCTTTGCATGCGCTTACTCAAAGTAACTAAAATAATCCTATAAGTTCCACGAAATTCAGTCCATGTCCAAAACATATCACAAATAGTCAATTTTCTTTATAAATATTTTGCAATTTATGATAAACAGCCCTTTCAAGTTTCACGCCATACAAAACTTAAGTTATATAGAGGTAAAATTAGATTTACTCTAACTCTTAACCATTTATTGACATGAATATTCTTTCATGTTTCAGATTATAGATTCGGATTTGTTCACTTGTCTGCGAGAAATACACGAAAACGATTACGAAGAATTTATAAGGGATAAGTTGATACCTATCCCAGGAAATATCTGTGAGCCAAATCTAGGAATGGACGTGAAATATTCTCAAGAAATTATGAAGGATGTCGACATCATAGTCGATTGCGCAGCAAACACAAACTTGAACGACAGGTTAATTTTATTGATGTTTTGCTTCAGTAAATCTGATTGGAAGAAAACTATTGATGCATAACTTTTATATATAAATGATTTATCTCAATATCAGGTATGACTCGCTAATCGATCTGAACGTAAATTCTACTCAAAGGATGATAAGATTCGCCAAGAAATGCGTAAACCTCAAGCTATTTGTCCATGTGTCGACTGGTAATAATAATCGAGTTATCTTCCATAAGTGAAATTTTGCTGCTGCGATGCATGGAATGTACTAATCATAATATTTATGGCAGCATACGTTTGTGGGGAAAAAGATGGGCTCATATCTGAGAAACCCTTAAATATGGGCCAACAACGATTGGATTTAGCAGATGAGATAAGTGTGGCTATGAAATCATTCAGAGATTCATCGTCATCAGACTATGACAATATCTCTAATCGTATGAAGCAACTCGGCCAAGAGAGGTAAGATTTTTAATAATCGTCATAGCTACATAAATTACAAATCTATTACGACTAACGGGTTTTTTGTTCGATTATTGCAGGGCTGAATTATTTGGATATCACAACGCATATCAATTGACAAAAGCACTAAGTGAAATGGCCGTTGACGAAATGAGGGGAGACATGCCTGTGCTCATAATTAGGCCTAGTATTATCGAAAGTACTTATAGGGATCCAATTCCAGGATGGATACAAGGAAATAGGTTCGAATAATTTTTTCCTTGCAATATAAATTATCTATTAATTGTTATCTATTAAGGGTTTACATCTTGACGACACAAATTTAATTGAATTATCAAATTTAGTGGTTAGATTGCAACCTTATAAGTTGGGTGTCTCAACTGCCACGTAGGACTTGTTCTAAAATTATTCGACATGCGCAATCACATGACGAAGTGCCAAAAAAATTAGGTTTCCTAACTCATTATGGCCTTAAATTACTTCAATTTCGAATGTTTCGTGTGTCGTTAAATCGCAACCCATTACCCTTAACACAATATTTGATCTTTATTTAATTCATTTGCATTACATATATGATGGCAGGTGCGCTGATCCATTGATCGCTGCTTATGGAAAGGGACAACTTCCAGCCTTCTTAGCAGATCCTCAACAAAAATTGGATTTTGTAAATATTACTGAGTAAATTTATTCAATACTCAGATTATTTATAGGTCTCATTCCTAACAGTCTTTTTTTTTTGTTTCGAATTGATTTTAGATTCCTTTGGACTACGTCGTAAATTCTACTATTGCGAGCATCGCAAAGCACGGCATGGAATATGAATTGCGGAAAATAAACGTTTATCATGTGGGCTCTGGCGTCACAAACCCTATAAAAGTTGAGGAGTTCTTCGATATTCTTCACGAATATTTTAACACGTTGAAACCCTTGAAGGGCAAAGAAACCCCAGGAAAAATAAAACTTTTCGACAACTTTGGCGATTTTTCTCAATACACTCGCCATGAAATACGTCGAAGGAATGGGTCGAAGGACGGCGTTGAAATGGATGAGTTATCGTCGGAGAAAATCGATAAGCAGATTAGGGCGAAGATTGCGTATGCCGAGCAAATGTGCAAGATGTATGAGTTCGTCGGATTCATGAAAGGAAGGTAATGTAATATATATGTACATACTATGGTTCACGAATTTCTTTTTTTTTTTAATTTAGTCTTAGTTAACTTTCAATAATAAATAATTGCAGATTCGACACGGGCAACACGGAGAAGTTATTACAAGAGATGTCCGAAGAGGAGAAGTTACACTTTGAAATTGATACGACGAAAATAGATTGGAGAAATTATTTCATGGAGATTCATATTCCTGGTTTGGAGAGACATCTGTTCATCAACCGCACCATGGCCTGAATATACACTGGTTGAAACGTCTGTCCCAACAAGTGTGTCTCAATTCCTGTCCCACTTTGTTAAATCGATTTTATGATTATCGTAAAATATAAGATATGGATATCAGATTGATTATCATAAAAAGGAATAAATTGGATGTGTTTATTTATTTTTATAATATAAATCACATGAAATAATATGATATTATGATTTGGTGAAATATGAAATTAAAACAATTAATAAATAAAAGACAAAATTTGTGGACCTCTAGATCAAAAATCCAACGGATAAGATTGAAGGGGGACATGAATTGGGACACGCTTGTTGGGACAGACGATTTCAACCGGAACACATATATATGTATAAGGCGATGGTATTATTATTGTTATGTAAGCTTTTCCCACTGTAATACAAAAAGAATATATCATTATTCTTTGTTTTTTCCCACTGTAATGAATATATTACGTAAACTGCATTAAATATTTTTACCGCCTTCCCAACTATATATATTGCATCCTCTTTAAATTACAAAATCTAAAATCCCAATGGACTCGATTGTTGGGCCAGTCAAAAAAAAAAATGTAAGCAATAACACTGCTACTTACTTACAAATTAAAAACTCATATGGGCTCGTTTGATATCTATGTTTATGGATTACATGGGTATAAGTTATTTGTGTATGCTATACAATGATTTTGTTGATATTGTATTTTAACATGTTTGATACGTGTGTATTAGTTATTTATGTAATGATATAAATTGAGTTTGATAGATATCTTTGATGTGTGTATGGATTATTGATACACACCTCATAACCACCTTAAAGGTGGGTACACATCAAGGCTTATAACTAAAATTCTTGTAATAGGCGTGTATAGCCATACAAGGCGTGTATGGCTATACACAGATAACAAACACGAGATAACTTATTCATACACACCTCATAGCTATCTATTACCCAACCATACCCACTTATCAAACGACCCATAATCGTATATCATTTCGTTATTATCATAAAATAAATGGAAAGGAATAAATCGTCTGTTAAAACCGGTATATACAGTGTATTCTTCTATTGCTAGTTTTTTTCACTCTATCCAGTATCCATGTAACATAAATCCCTGAGAATAGAAAAAAAAACTTGAATCTAGAGGAAAATGAATTTTAATGATTAAATGGGCTTGTTTCACAGTCCACTGGGCCTTACGGGCCCATTTATTTGCGGACTAAGAATACAAAATAAAAGTCACCACGCCATGTTTAAGATCCCTTGACTTATCTCTTGAAATTTGAACACTTTTTATATGGGGAGAAAATATCTGGAACGTTGCAGTAAAAAAATATTTTTTTCTCAAAAATTTAAGGTAAAGTAATATTTATAAGCTCGAGAACGTGAACCTGCAGACACTATAATCAGTTTCCTTTTCGTTTCTTTTTGAAAACTTGATGCATAACAATGATGGCCTTAAGTCTAACGACCCCTTTAATTTAATGAGTGGACAATGTCATTAGACTAAAGGTTGCTCCTTTTAATTTTTGTTCTTACTTTTATTTGTGATTATGACTTTTAACTACGCGCAAGGAGGATAATATGATTATTGCAATTCGCATATGTTGAAGGGATTATTTTTCTTAAAAGAACATGTTAGTGGAGATTGTTTCAATCTTAAATTAATTAAGAAAACTGCAATGGGTCAGATAGAATTATATTTTTTCCTCATGTAGGACTTTTTTATGTCACCGAGTTTGTCAAAGTCATACTTTTTTCACCATACAAGGAAAAAAAATTGCTACTTAATATGAATATTGAAATTAGTTTACAAAAACATTTGACTCGAACGATACCAACAAAGACGTGATTTAAATAAACGTATTGTCAAAATATTTTCTGTCGGCCTTCTTTTCGTTACATATGATATCAACCTCTCCTAGATAATTATTGATAAGGATGTTACTCTCTTATTGAAAATCTTGAATAAGTTATACGATAATTCCTCGAGCACATGTTTATACTTCTTACCGTAACGTAAACATTAATAAATAAAGTTTTAAATTATAACAATGTGGTTGGTACCTATACTATAACTACTACAACTACAAATAACTTGAGACAAACTTATGATTTTTGTTCTCCGATGACAAGTATTAAATTCAAATTCAGCCGCGGCTGGAAGGTACAATAGATGATACTAGAGAGTATATTCAAAATATAGTTTGTCATATTATAAATTGTAATTCACAAAACATATGTTAACCTAACGTACTATTAAAAAATACAAGAAAAAAGTAAAGCATATTGGCGGGAGTAGAAGCGATCAACTCAGAAAAAGACAAATAAAGAAAAGGAATCCAATCCTCATTCCCCACCAAATATCGTCACTGGTATTATAAAAAATTTAATTTTATAAATTGTGGTGAAGCCTATTGTATTATATACCCTCCCCAAATCATTTTATACATTTTACTAAATCGGGCGTCCCACATCGTTTGTATATTTTCTTATTTAGCAAAAAAACTATCACAAACAATCAATATGATAATATTATTAAAAGACGTGTCAAAATATACATTTTTTTACCTTTTAATTGTACTATATTATTAAAATATTCAATTTCTTAATTTTTGTCTTAACTCCAAAAAGTCCATAAACATTCGGTACAGATGGAGTGCTATTTATAAAGCAAACCCTAGCAGCCTAAGAAGTTCCTTTAAACAGTTTATATATAGCTTATATGTAAGAATAAGTACTAATGGAGTATAAAGTTTCCCTTTCTAGCTAGTTGACATGTTAATATATAAAAGAATAACAATCGGTAACATTGCAATAATAACAATAAGGATCATATTAGAAATTCATTAATTTATTTATACTTGAGTAATGTTGGAGCCATAGCTTACGAATTGAGAAACCCATTTTGCTTAACGAGTTTGGGATAGCAATTTGTTGATAATGATTTATCAATTCGATCAACTTGATGTGTGATTATTGCCACCCGATGCGATGATTGCCTTTGCTTTAGTTTAGCTTTATATGTTACGAATAATAACTCGTTGCTTTGTAATTGATCACATATACACTTAACATAGTTTCATCGAGAGACTGGCGCTGTTCTCCCTCTCAGACATTAATAAATATATATGGTTTAATTAATAGTACATCCATTTGCTATATATATGGTTTAATATGTCAGGACAGAATCAAATCCCATTATAAGAGTCAAAGACAAAGAAGTAAATTAAGGGAGTTACTATTTACCGCCCCTTTTTACTAGTCACCGCCCCCTAAAGGGCTGGAAAAAGACATTTTTGCCCTTATGATATTTAAATCAATTTAAAAGAAAAAACTAACTAAATATATAATTCCGGTACGAAATACTGAAAACTAAACACACAAATAAATTTGAACGATCGATCGATACAAAAAAAAAATTTTGATTTAACATTTTAGGACCGATCGATCGATATTTTCGGACCGATCGATCGATATTGTGGTAAAAATCATTCGTACGTAGATGAATTAGCGAACACGGATCGAAACAGTTTGAAAAAGTCCCGACCAAAACGAAATTTCGGTCGCCACAAGGCACAACCGAACAGTAATTTCGGTCGCCACAAGGCACGACCGAAACAGCATTTCGGTCGTGCCTTGTAGCGACCGAAATTATGTTTTGGTCGTGCCTTGTGGCGACCGAAATTTCGTTTTGGTCGTGCCAGTTCCGACCGAAATTTTGGTTCGGTCGGAGCTGGCAGAACCAAAACAAAATTTCGGTCGGTGCTGGCACGACCAAAACGAAATTTCGGTCGGAGCTGACACGACCAAAACGAAATTTCGGTCGCCACAAGGCACGACCAAAACATAATTTCGGTCGCCACATGTCACAACCGAAATTATGTTTTGGTCGTGCCTTGTGGCGACCGAAATTTCGTTTTGGTCGTGGCAGCACCGACCGAAATTTTGTTTTGGTTGTGCCAGCTCCGGTCGAACCAAAATTTCGGTCGGAACTGGCACGACCAAAATGAAATTTCGGTCGCCACAAGGAACGACCAAAACATAATTTGGTCGCCACAAGGCACGACCGAGATTCTGTTTCGGTCGTGCCTTGTGGCGACCGAAATTATTGTTCGGTTGTGCCTTGTGGCGACCGAAATTGTGTTTCGGTCGGGACTTTTTCAAACTATTTCGATCCGTGTTCGCTAATTCATCTACGTACGAATGATTTTTACGACAATATCGATCGATCGGTCCGAAAATATCAATCCCGATCGGTCCTAAAATGTTAAATCAAATTTATTTTTTTCGTATCGATCGTTCGAATTTATTTGTGTATGTGGTTTTCAATATTTCGTAACGAAATTATATATTTAGTTAGTTTTTTATTTTTAAATTAATTTAAATATCATAAGGGCAAAAACGTCTTTTTATAGCCCTTTAGGGGGCGGTGACTAGGAAAAAGGGGGCGGTGAATAGCAATTCAGTAAATTAAATGCCCCTCAAAACTTAAATGTTGGCAAGTAGATCGATGCATGAGCTAAGCTACATTTGACAATCACCATACAAGATTATATTAATTTATATATATAATATAAAGTAAATATTATTTGTTCTATTCACTCAAGTGACTACTCTCTCTCACGATAGTCTTTTAGGTTTTGGACATGACTTAGGTTCACTGTAATGTAGGCCCTACTCCTTGCCTTTGCACTTCGCTGCTAAAATGAAAATCATTAAAAATGGATGGAAAAAAAATGAGTAATTGGAACGTATGGTACTTGAACTATATTTCAATCTCACAATTGTCTTCAAACTTTTAAATATGTCAGTTTTTGTTCCTGAACTTTGCAAAACTGTCATTTTTTGTTCGTTTCACCTAAAGAAAGATGTAAGAGCACCAAAATTTTTCTTACATATTTTTTAGCTTCAATTTTTTTTTTCACAAGGCCTACATGATTACAGTGTAACTGTGTTGAAATATTTTTAAATAAAAAAGTTAGAAAATTTCATGAAGACCGGATATGAATTTTATATCAATTTTACACATATCATGTATATATATATAAATCTAAATGTTGGTACAACTTTGACTTGGTTCCTAAACTTTGCAAAATCGTTCCCCTTTGTTGCTCTTACATCTTTCTTTAGGACAAATGAACAAAAATTACATGTTTTGCAAAGTTCAGAAATTAAAACGACACATTTAAAAATTTGAGACATGTGGTATAGTTAAAGCATCATTTTCATCTACGCAAAACAAATTCAATAATTCCAACTACTTTTTGTGCCCATAAAAAGGAGAGCACAAAACCACTTCTTCTCAATCCTCATTTAAGAAAGAAAACAAACCTTCTACTCTCCCTCCCAAAAACCCCCCACTTAGCAACTAAAGGAAAAAGGTCCTATGGACAGTGTTCAAAGATCCCATCTTTTCAACTACGGCTACAATAACATCTTCTCCCCAGATAAGGTAATAAATTCAATACAGAAAGAAAAAAAAAGTGCACTGCACTATAATATAATAACAGTTTCTAACGCGGCTGAAAAACAGGCTATGGAGGAACTAAGTGAATCTGTTCTAAGAGCCACTGAGGTCGAAGAAACAATGCTCAAAGCGCTCGAAGAGATCACTCTAAGGGACAAGAAAATAGACCAACTCGAAGAAATGCTCGCAATCGCCATTAATGAAAGAGACAAAGCTCGACAAGAATGCCAAAAGCTCGACAGAGAAAAGATGCTACTTCAGCAACAGTTGTTATTACAGCAGCAGTCTTCAAAGTCTGGGATTTCAAGCAACGTCGACAACATGAGCAACCACCTGTCGCCGTCGGGCTGCGACGAGAGCATTGTATCATCGCCGGCGCCGGAGATTTCGGACTACTATCCACTGGTGATCGCCAAGGCGCTGCCCGAAAGGGGACAGTTTCTGAAAGCTGTAATAAAAGCTGGTCCTTTGCTTCAGACTCTGATGCTCGCCGGTCCTCTGCCGAAGTGGCGCCACCCTCCGCCGCGAATCGACGCGCGTCAGATCCCTCCGCCGCCGCCGCCGTCTTCAGCTGATTACTGCTCGCAAGCCCTTGAGATTGTTAGTAATAATGCCGTTGTTTCAGACAACTGTGGGATGACGAATCGTAGGAAGAGATTGGGCGAGGAGGGTTTTGATTCGTTAAGAACTCAGTTGAAGCATCGGAGAGTTTTACTCCAATGACTCCTTTTTCTTCGATTATTGATTATTACTATTAGTGTTAGGGGTTAATTATTAATGCCCTTATCATTTAGGTATTCGGCTTGGTATTTGTCAAAAATAGGGAGGTGTCAAGTTTAAAGTTTTGTATTTTGTACTGTACATACTGAGGTGAGAGTTCTTGAAATTATGCTTCTTCAATATTTAAAATTTGGTTGTGGGTCATTTTCGTTAGGTCTTTACTATTTGGTCGTCATTATCAACCATTTTTTTCTTCCACATTTTTCTTTGTCAAAGAGATGGCTTTTGCATTTTACTTATGTTCATGTTCTCTTTTCGCATAACGATTTTCCATCCCTTTTGGTTTATGCAATTTTCGATGACAATCGATATAATATTCCAAATAATAGCTACTATGAGTAAATAGAATTTGTAATTGCAACTATTTGTCAACATATTATACGATGTGAAATGAAACGATGTTATGGAATTGAAATGAAATAAATATCGACAAATATAATATAAGGTGTGGCGGGCCTTGGTGGGAGCCCACGAATCAGAATCAAGATCTAATGTTTGACACAACGATTGTTATACAAATGATGCGTCTTGTAAAATCATTTCTTTTCTCATAGATTTAACTTTGCGAGGGATTTTCTGGTAAAATCAATCGTGTAGTTTTTATATTATTATCGTTTAAATAATTTTATTTATATTTTATTTATTTTATTAAAATAGAGAACTTGAACTCGAGGAGTAGCTCGGCGTTTGCAGCCCAATAAAGCCCACTAACAATAAATGGGCCGACCCAATATATCAATCAATATTATACTCAGCCCAACCACAGTTACCGAATTTTTTACTTAATGACCTATACAGTCCATGCATTTCATCCTCATATGTTATGTATCTTCATTTTGTTATAAAATATTATAATAATTACGTATTTTATTAATTACGATTATAGTAGTATTAGAGAGATAACTAGAGAGATAATAACTTCTTTATTAATACTTTTTCTTACAATTTACACAACCCCAAATCACATATTTATACTACTACAAATTCACTATTACACCTAAAATTTACAACATTTATTATAATTATACACATCATCTATCAATTAATACACATCTAATTTTTACAACATTCAATACAATACCTCCAAATATCAATAATTCAATAACAATACAAAAACATCCACATCTTAATATTATTTCTTAATATTCATAATACTCCCCCTTGGATGTTTTTCAAAGAATATGCCTCGTTAAAACCTTATTAGGAAAAACCCAGTGGGATAAAAACCTAATGAAGGAAAAAGAGTACATCATTCTTTAGATACGCTTTTTAGTTGTTGCCTCATTAAAAACCTTACTAGGAAAACCCAGTGGGAAAAACCATAGTGAAGGAAAAAAGAGTGCAACGCGTATTTACTCCCCCTGATGAGAATATCCTTTAAGATCTCTAAGTTTTCGGACTCCAATTGAATATACCAAATTTTCAAAAATTCTTGGAGGAAGTGCCTTAGTAAATAGGTCAGCAAGATTTTCACTTGATCGAACTTGTTGTACATCAATATCACCATTTTTCTGAAGTTCATGCGTAAAGAAAATTTTTGGTGATATGTGTTTTGTTCTATCACCTTTGATGTAACCTTCCTTCAATTGAGCTATACATGCTGTATTATCTTCAAATAATGTTGTAGAAAGTAATTTCTCAATAGATAGTCCACAAGTGTCTTGAATGTGTTGAATAATAGATCTTAACCAAACACATTCTCGACTAGCCTCGTGAATCGCTAATATTTCAGCATGATTTGAAGAAGTAGCAATTAAGGTTTGTTTAACCGATCGCCATGAAATAGCTGTACCTCCATGTGTAAATAAGTAACCTGTTTGCGATCGTCCATTATGCGGATCAGATAGAAATCCCGCATCTGCATATCCAACTAAACTTGATTGTGAATCATTCGAATAAAATAATCCGGCATCCGTAGTTCCTTGAAGATAACGGAATATTTGTTTGATCCCATTCCAATGTCGTCTAGTTGGTGAAGAACTATATCTTGCCAATAAATTTACTGCAAATGCTATATCTGGTCTAGTATGACTTGTAAGATACATTAATGCTCCAATAGCACTAAGATATGGAACTTCAGCACCAAGTATTTCTTCATTATCATCGCATGGTCTGAACGGATCTTTATTCACATCAAGAGATCGTACTATCATTGGGGTAGTTAATGGATGTGCTTTGTCTATATAAAATCTTTTCAAGATCTTCTTTGTATACGTCTCTTGATGGACAAATATGCCATTGCTTAAATATTCAATTTGTAGTCCGAGACAAAATTTCGTTCTTCCGAGATCTTTCATTTCGAATTCTCGTTTCAAACATGTAATAGCTTTAGTTAACTCTTGATGAGTTCCAATAATATTTAAATCATCAACATAAACAGCAATGATGACAAATTCATTTCCACTTCTTCTCATGAAGATACAAGGGCATGTTTGATCATTTTTATACCCCTCTTTTAGTAAATAATCACTTAAACAATTATACCACATGCGCCCTGATTGTTTTAATCCGTAGAGCGATTTATTCAGCTTTATTGAGTACTCATTTCGAGATCCTGAATTTTCAGGCAAACGAAATCC
The DNA here is from genome assembly GCA_027422505.1 of Craterostigma plantagineum. NCBI lineage: Eukaryota > Viridiplantae > Streptophyta > Magnoliopsida > Lamiales > Linderniaceae > Craterostigma > Craterostigma plantagineum. Next base: position 29,843,987 of record JAPQWV010000001.1, read on the forward strand.
CTCAGGGAGTTTCATGTATATGTCACTATCGAGTGATCCATATAAGTACGCAGTGACAACATCCATAAGATGCATATCGAGCCTTTCACGTACTGTCAGACTAATTAGATAACGAAAAGTTGTTGCATCCACCACAGGAGAATAAGTCTCTTCGTAATCAATGCCGGGTCTTTGTGAAAAACCTTGTGCAACAAGCCGTGCTTTGTATCTCACAATTTCACCGTTTTCATTTTTCTTTCTAATGAAAACCCATTTATATCCAACCGGCTTTACATTTTCTGGTATACGAACCACGGGTCCAAATACTTTTCGTTTCTCAAGTGATTTTAATTCTGCCTCGATTGCATCTTTCCATTTTGGCCAGTCACTTCTTTGTCGACATTCATTTATAGATTTGGGTTCATGATCCTCATTTTCATTAATCTCATGTAGCGCTACATTAAATGAGAAAACATCGTCAACGTTGACTTCATCTCGGTTCCATCTTATTCCATTATGGGCAAAATTTATTGAGATCTCTTCATTTTCAATATTTTCACAACTTTCAGGTACCTGATCAGATTCATTTATGCCCATAGAATCTCTTAGAGTTGACGTGTCCTCGATTTGACCATCTATTTTATTTGCTCCTTTTCTTTTACGAGGATTCTTGTCTTTGGATCCCGAGGGCCTACCACGTTTTAACTGTGGTTTCGGCTCAATTTTATTATTAGAAATATCAATAGAAGTATCAATTCTGACAGGAGCATTAACAGCTGGTATATGCGATTTAGTCACCTTTTTCTGGTCAGTAAAACTGTCTGGCAATTGATTTGCTAAATTTTGTAAATGAATTATCTTTTGAACTTCAAGTTCACATTCTTTTGTACGAGGATCAAAATGAGCCAATGATAATTCATTCCAACTAATATCTTTAATCAGCTGTTTATTTTCTTTATCTCCCCCTAATGTTGGAAATTTTGATTCATCAAAATGACAGTCGGCAAATCGAGCCGTAAATAAATCTCCTGTCAATGGTTCTAAATATTTTAGTATTGACTTAGATTCAAATCCAACATATATTCCCAATCGTCTTTGAGGTCCCATTTTAGTGCGTTGTGGTGGAGCAATTGGGACATATACTGCACATCCAAAAATTCTCAGATGGGAAATATCTGGTTCCTGACCGAAAACCATTTGTAATGGGGAAACATTATGATAACTTGTGGGTCGAATGCGAATAAGTGATGCTGCATGCAAAATAGCATATCCCCAACATGATAAGGGAAGCTTCGACTTCATTAATAATGGTCTTGCTATTATTGTAATCTTTTTATTAATGATTCCGTAAGTCCATTTTGAGTATGCACATGTGCTACGGGATGTTCAACATCAATCCCAATAGACATACAATATTCATTAAATGCTTTAGAGGTGAATTCACCAGCATTGTCAAGACGTATTTTCTTAATTGGATAATCAGGAAAGTGTGCCCGTAGTCGAATTAACTGAGCAAGCAGTCTAGCAAACGCAACATTGCGTGTTGATAATAATGATACATGTGACCATTTAGTTGATGCATCAATTAAAACCATGAAGTATCTAAATGGACCACATGATGGATGAATTGGTCCACAAATGTCGCCTTGAATACGTTCTAAAAACGTAATAGATTCATTCTTCAATTTTACCGGTGATGGTCTAGCGATTAACTTTCCTTTCGAGCAAGCATCACATGATAACTCATTGGATTGAATAATCTTCTTATTTTTTAAAGTATGTCCGCATGAGTTCTCAATTATTCTTCGCATCATAGTTGAACCGGGATGGCCTAACCGGTCATGCCACACCACAAATAAATCATTGTTTATAAAATTCGACTCAATCGTATTAATATACGCATAGTATAACCCGGAAGATAATGCGGACAATTTTTCCATAACTCATTTTTTATTTAAAATCACATTTGTGATTTGAAGGTATTCATTATCACCTTCTTTTGAAGTCTCAATATGATATCCGTTTTTATGGATGTCTTTAAAACTCAATAAGTTTCTATGAGACTTCGAAGAATATAATGCATTTTCAATATGCAATTTTGTTCCTCCGGATAATAAGATATTTGCTCTTCCAGAGCCTTCAATCAATTTTGTAATACCCGAAATAGTATTAACATTTGCTTCTTGAGTAATCAATCGGATGAAATATTTCTTATCCGTGAGTATTGTGTGAGTTGTTGCGCTGTCCACAAGACATATATCTCCATGTGTGTTCATCCCTCAAGAAAATAATAAAACACATTATTTATTAATTATAAAATTCATGATAATACAGCACACATGCGTACATAATATTCAGGATAATACATAAACAGCACACGTTCATAAAATATCAATACGATACACAATATTAGGTCTTTTATTCATTATGATCGACGAGAAAATCTTCAAGATTCATGTGGGGAATATCGTCGAGGTTGAGATTAGAACCTCCCTCATCTTGGACAAAGTTTGTCTCAACTTTCTTCCCCTTTTCAAGCGATTTTTGATATAGCTCAACAAGATGTTTTGCCACACGACAAGTACGAGCATAATGACCTTTCATACCACAACGAGAACATGGTTCATCGAATCGCCTTTTTGATTGTTCGCCGATTTCCTCTTTGTTTTCATTTTTCCTTTTCTGATGAAAATTATCATAATTACCATAATGCTGTCGGCTACGGCCACGACCTCGGCCACGACCACGACCACCTCCACGACCTCGATTATTATACCTGCCACGACCGCGAAAGCTATTGCCTCGTTCACTTTGATAAGTCTTCATATTGACTTCCGGAATGGGAGCAGAGCCCGTTGGTCGTGACTGATGGTTCTTCAATAATAACTCATTATTTTGTTCAGCAACGAGGAGACAAGAAATTAATTCTGAATATTTCTTAAAACCCTTTTCACGATATTGTTGTTGTAACAACAAATTCATTGCATGGAATGTGGTGAACGTTTTCTCCATCATACTTGCTTCTGTAACTTCCTGTCCACACAATCTTAATTGAGAAGTAATTCTGAACATAGCAGAATTATAATCACTTACAGATTTATAATCTTGGAACCGTAAGTTTGTCCATTCATATTGGACATTTGGTAGGATCACAGTCCTCTGATGGTCGTACCTTTCTTTTAGATTTGTCCACAAAACAAGTGGATCTTTCACAGTGAGATATTCCACCTTTAGACTTTCATGAAGGTGGTGACGGAGAAATATCATGGCCTTGGCCTTGTCTTGGCTCGATGCCGTAATACCAGCTTGTATAGTATTTCCAAGACCTTTCGATTCAAGGTGGATATCGGCATCCAAAATCCATGACAAATAGTTTTTGCCCGTGATATCCAGAGCAACAATATCAAGCTTTTGAAGATTCGACATTTTACTATCACAGAATAAACAATTGGTTAAGAAAAATAGTTCGAAGCGTAAATAAAATTAACCTTATTGTGATAAAGTAAAAAGTCAAAAAAAAATAAAATGGCATAATATTAAAAGTCAACGGCCCAGCTAGGATTCGAAATCTGGTGCTCACGCCACAAGTTTGTGGGGTTACCGCGAGAGCTAGCGGGCTTTTTGTGTTGTAAGATATGAAATAAAATGTTTATATTATACCGTGGCGTGATGACGTCGGCGAAATTCAAATGGTCGGAACACGTGCTCGAGTGATGAAGTCGGCGAACCTCGGTTGGTTAGAGCCTCGTGCTGATAACGTGTTATAAAATATTATAATGATTACGTATTTTATTAATTACGATTATAGTAGTATTAGAGAGATAACTAGAGAGATAATAACTTCTTTATTAATACTTTTTCTTACAATTTACACAACCCCAAATCACATATTTATACTACTACAAATTCACTATTACACCTAAAATTTACAACATTTATTATAATTATACACATCATCTATCAATTAATACACATCTAATTTTTACAACATTCAATACAATACCTCCAAATATCAATAATTCAATAACAATACAAAAACATCCACATCTTAATATTATTTCTTAATATTCATAATACATTTCAATATGTAGTTAAATATTAAAATTCTTGAATTTATCTAAGTCGCAATTACAGAAGTGCCCACGATAGTAACTCTATTGGTGTAGCAAAGAGAAGATAGATCGACAATAGACACTAGGGGTGAGCAAAAATATCCGAAAACCGGATTCCGATCCGATATTCGGTTTTCAAAATCCGAAAAACCGGATAACCGGTTTAAAAAACCGGATCGGATATCCGATCCGCATTTCTTTTATGTGAACCGGATCGGATCCGGATAGGGCCATTAGTAAAATTCGGATATCCGGTATCCGAATTTAATTTTTGTAAAATATAAATTAAGTATGTATAGCCCAACAAAAATAAAATAGAAATGAGCCCAAGGCCCAAATAACTTTAAGTATTTAGTATAACGTGATAAAGAAAGACTACTTTTCATTTGTGAACTCTAATTAGAAGAAACAATTAGAAGAAACATTCAGAGAGCAAAAAGAAAAGCAAATCAAAGAGCAGACGACCGGGAGCAGACTATTTCGAGTTTCGACTCCATTAATGTAAGTAGCATCTTCATTGACTTCAATTTGTTCCTCAGCTCGTATAATGTGTAGAAAAAGTTTGTATTCTCCTTACAACGAGTTATTTACAGCGAATTAGGGCTGGAATTTGGGATTTTCATATTGAAGTTACAATTTCGAATAAGGCTGAACCTCGAATGATACTATAAAACTACGACTGGGAATATGTTAATATTGCATATTAGGACTGTTTTACGTATATTGGTTACTAATTTTTTTTATATCTACAGAAGAAGCATGTCTGATGATAGCGTGGCTGACAATACTAATGAAAGAGTTGTCGACATGGCGCAATTGATGGATGAATTCGACCAGCGAAACAAGCGAAATGAAAATACCGAAAAGAAGAAAAGTACTAATGAGAGCTCCTCAACTCGTAAGAAAGGAAAACCACCGGTTCATCCGAATCCTCAAGTAAGTGATGAAAATTCTTCTCTCGGTAAAAGAAAAAACCGTTCTGATGTTTGGGATCACTTTGATAAAACTGATGATTCGGAAAAGGCTAGGTGTAAGTATTGTGGAAAGATGATTGGTAGTAGTTCAAGAAATGGGACTACATGCTTAAAAAATCACATCCGGGCATGTTCAAAAGCACCGGTCAATGTTGATCTGAAACAAAAAAAATTGGATCTTCATTTGAAATCTGTTGTGAATAGCGATGGTACCTCAGAAATTGTCGGCATTCCTAGCTTGTGGCAGTTTGATCAAGAATCTTGTAGGAGAGCGCTATCTAGAATGCTAGTATTGGATGAGATACCCTTTCGGTTTGTGGAGCGGGAAGGCTTTCGCATTTTCTGTAAATCTCTGAATCCTCAGTTTGCCATACCTTCACGATTTACGGTAGAAACTAGATGGAACTCCACTTATTTGATGCTTGAATCTGCTTGAAATTTAGGAAGGCTTTTGATAATCTTTTGATGAAAGATAGTACTCTTCGGAATCAAATGGCTAAAGAGAAGGTTGGTGGTGAACCTTCACAAGGTGATTGGAATAAAGTGTCCTCTTTCTTGCCTTTTCTGAAAATATTTTATGATGCTACTTTGAAGCTTTCAGGCTCTCATTACGTCACTTCCAACCGTTACATGGATGATATCTTTGGTGTTGGTATTGTCATTTCGGCACAGTGTAATAGTTCGGATAGAAATATTAGAAGCATGGCATATTCGATGAAGGAGAAGTATATGAAGTATTGGGGTAACATTGAGACGATTAATATATTATTGTTCGTGTCTTCAATCCTTGATCCAAGAAATAAGTTGAAATATGTTGAGTGGATGGTGAAAGGCTCCTATGGTAAACAAGATGCTGAAATTCTTGTTCCGAAAATTATTTGCGTTTTTCGGGAGTTGTTTAAGGAATACTCTAAATGGAAAGAGGTTGATGCATCCGAATCTGCTTCCAAAGGCTCTTCTTCTAGCTCATTGTCTAGTACTATGCCCTGCGATCCTTTGCAAGTTGATTTGGGAATTGATTTTGCAAATTTTATGAGTTCCCAGTTTGAAATAGATATGGGTTGTACCAATAATGCAGACAAGTCCGAGTTAGATAAATATTTGGAACATGCATTGGAACCTAGGGAAGCACATTTCAATATCTTGCAATGGTGGAAGAGTAATCAGAAAAGGTATCCTACTCTTGCGATGATAGCCCGAGATTTACTTGCAATACCAGTGTCGACCGTTGCATCGGAGTGTGCATTTAGCACAGGGGGCCGAGTTCTTGATTCTTTCCGGACTTCTCTAACTCCAAGGATGGTTGAGGCTCTCATTTGTGCTCAAGATTGGCTACGTACTTCACGCACTCCTCTTTTCGTAGAGGAAAACATACTTCAAATTGAGGAATTGGAAGAAGGTTTTAATTGTTTGTATAATATTTTAAGCGAATTTATTTTCAAGTTTTACATGATTTTTTGTATTGACTTTTAATATATCATTTTTTAAATTGTAGGGATGGAAGACTTGGTCAAGGAGCAACCAACAATCATCATCGATGAGACACTAGATGCCTTCGATGCTTTGGGTTTGAACTTAGATGACATTTGATGCACTGGACATGATTATTCTCTACCTATTTTGATTTGAGTTCTCACTGTAAGAGTGACATGTATTGCTGAAATTTTTTTTGAGGAAGATGACTTGACTTCGGTAATGCTAATACAATTTGTTTGTCGCTTGTATAGTTTCTTTCTGTTGCATGGAATGAAACAGGTAAATGTGTTCAAAATCGGATTCGGATATCCGGTTTCGGATATCCGAATAATTCGGATATCCGAAACCGGATATCCGAATTGAATCGGAGCGGATGCGGTTTATAGTTTGAGGTATCCGAAAATTCGGATATCCGGAATTCGGATATCCGAATTTCCGGATATCCGGATTTGCTCACCCCTAATAGACACCCAGACATCCCTTTCCCACTACTACACTCCAAAAGCCCACTTGAAAATCAAGATAAAGCACATACTTAACTATTCCCTACTCAATTAAAATTACTTATTGCGTCATTCAATGTTGTTTCTTTTTTCCACAATATTTTTATATATATTAGTGTTATTTGTAGTGGAAGATAAGATTTTACGGGGTTGCTTGAAAGCCAGCCGAATATTGTTGGTCCTCACTTTTAATAGTAACATCTCTCCCTCTCTTCTCTCTTCGTCTTTAATCAATTTCTTTCTTATTTCATATTCAATAACAAGATGTATATTATATATAAATATATATGTAAGTAGTGAATGTGGTTGAAACATGTGTGACGTTCAATTACTTGCTTGCTTTAGTAGTTGCCCCACTTTCGTGACTTCGAAACAGCACAACCAATCTACTTGACTTAGTTCGTCTAAAGCTACTTTCTATCTAATTATCTATTTATTTACTTTGTAAGTTGATTTACTAATATACGTAATAATACCCCATAGCTATATTCTTTTTCCCTACATCCGAAATGTATATGAGAAATGCGAGTCGAAAGATTAAGGGCATTGGGTCTTTTCTTTCAATGTAATAAAAAATTCAGAATCTCACTGAAAAACAACGGCTTTCTCAACCGTTGTATTGATAGTAACTAAATCCACTAAAACGCGAACCACATAATTTAAATTTCTATCAGTAGGACATAAATTCTGGCGAATATATTGGATAATACTACCAAAAAGATTGTTAGGATATGCGGAAATCCCCGATAATTATTTTGCCCGAAAAATGACGATAATAAATAAACGAGACGAAAATAATATTTGGACAGTGACACGAAATTTACGTGGTTCGGTCAGAATGACCTACGTCCACGGGCCGGAGGGTAGAACTTCTTTATTATGTGGAGTGATTACAAACACGTACACTGACGTGATATAAAAGCAAATATACCGACTAGGAGAAAGAAGCTAGATATATAAATGACCGGAGAAGATCTATTGATGTGGTGCTGCTCTGTGGCCTGTGGCAATTCTTCTCTTCGTCGAATGATATCTATTTATAGGGAAAGTTTCGCATGTGATCCCTCGTATGAACTGAAGAAATTAAAACTGCTTCCTTTGGCTTAAATATCGGCTAGCAGCCCACGTGAATATCAAAGCCATTTGAAACTTTCTTCCAAAACATGCTAGCCGCAATATTTCTTTGAATGGTCAACACCTATGTGCTTCTTTTTCAATTGTCGACATGTAGGAACACCGACAAGCTCACCTAACAAATCTCCACCTTGAGCTTGATTCCAAAAATCACTCTACCTTAATTAGTAGCACCTTTAGTCACTATCTCTGTCTCCCTCCGTCCATAGCCCCGACGGGCTAGTTCACCATTTTTAAAAACACCAATCAAGTCCAAGCAATGCTTGAACTTGGAAACTGGAAGAGCCTTCGTAAACAAATCTGCAGGATTATCCTTCGTGTTGATCTTCTTGATAAACACCTTCTTATCTGCAATGATATCACGAATAAAATGATACTTAACATCAATATGTTTAGTCCTTTCGTGATACATCCGATCCTTAGTCAAATGAATCGCACTTTGACTATCACAGAAAATAGTAATGACTCCCTGACTCTGAGTTAATTCGCTGAATAACCCAGTCAACCATAATGCTTCCTTGATCGCGTCAGTAATCGCCATGTATTCTGCTTCAGTAGTAGATAACGCCACTACATGCTGTAGAGTAGCTTTCCAGCTAACTGCACAACCCCCAATACAAAATACATAACCAGTAAGAGATCGTCGTTTATCGAGATCACCTGCGTAGTCTGAATCGACGAAGCCAACGAGAGTATCACTGTTTCTGCCAAACTCCAAACAAAAGTTTAGAGTACCCTTCAAGTATCTTAGAATCCACTTCACTGCTTGCCAGTGTTCTTTCCCTGGATTAGCCATATACCTGCTAGCAACACTAACTGTCTGTGAAATATCAGGACGTGTACATACCATTGCATACATAATACTGCCGACTGCACTCGAGTAAGGAACTCGTGCCATGTACGCTTCTTCCTCATCTGATGATGGTGACTGAGCAGCGCTTAGCCTAAAATGTCTAGCAAGAGGAGTGCTGACTGGTTTGGCATCGCTCATGCCAAATCTCTCCAAAACCTTTCTGAGGTAACTTTCCTGGGTCAGGTATAACTTACCAGCTCCTCTATCACGTCTAATCTCCATACCAAGAATCTTCTTAGCTGCTCCCAAATCTTTCATCTCAAATTCACCGTTCAATAAGGCCTTCAACTGGTGAATTTCTGCAAGATTCTTAGCCGCAATGAGCATGTCATCAACATATAACAATAGGTAAATGAACGAACTGTCATTTAACTTCCGGAAGTAAACACAACTATCATACTTGCTCCTGGAGAAACCATGACCCAACATGAAAGAATCAAACCGTTTATACCACTGTCTTGGAGACTGCTTTAATCCGTATAAGGATTTCTTCAGTAGACAAAATTGGTCTTCCTTGCCTTCAACTATGAAGCCTTCAGGTTGCTTCATATAAATATGTTCATCTAAATCGCCATGTAAGAACGCTGTCTTGACGTCAAGCTGTTCTAACTCCAAATCATACATGGCAACGAATGCAAGTAATACACGAATAGAGCTATGTCTAACGACAGGTGAGAATACATCATTAAAATCTACACCTTGTACCTGACTATAGCCTTTCGCGACTAATCGTGCCTTGTACCTTGCATCGTCAGAACCAGATAAACCTTCTTTCTTCTTGAAGACCCACTTACATCCGACTATTTTCTTTTTCTTTGGCGGCGGCACAAGAATCCAAGTACCATTCTTGTGCAGAGACTCCATTTCTTCATTCATCGCTACCACTCTACCAGCCACTTATCAGAATTATCATCGCTTATTGCCTCCGAATAGGTAGAAGGTTCGCCGCCTCCACCTGTTTCTTGTGCCACTGATAAAGCGTACGAAACTAAATTTACGTACCGTTGTGGTAGTCGAATCTCCCGTCTCTGTCTATCTCTGGCTATAGAATATTCCTGCTCGGTGCTTTCATCTTCAACAAGATCTGAATCAGGTTTTGGCTCATCCCCTTGACCTGTTGAACTCGTAGCAGGGTCATCTGAAGGATCTTTGTTGATCTCGAGCTCCACCTCGCTGTGTACACTATCCTTCTTTTCTTCATTAGAAGAATTAGTAGACTCTTTCGAAGGATGTAACATACAAGACTCGTCAAATGTAACATCTCTGCTAATTATGAATTTGGGTGACTTGGGATCAGGATTATATAGTCTATATCCTTTCACCCCTGAAGCGTAACCGAGAAAAATACACTTTTTAGCTCTAGGCTCTAACTTTCCCTCGTTTACGTGCATATAAGCTGGGCACCCAAATATTCTTAAGTTGGAGTAATCAGCAGGAGTACCTGACCATACTTCCTCAGGAGTCTTGAAATTGATCGGTGAACACGGTGAGCGGTTGACAATATAACATGCTGCGGCGATAGCTTCAGCCCAAAAAATCATTTGTCAACCCAGCGTTAGAGATCATACATCGAGCTCTCTCTAAAAGCGTCCGGTTCATGCGCTCGGCAACACCATTTTGTTGAGGCGTCATTCGAACAGTGTGATGTCGAGCAATACCCTCATTCTTGCAAAATTCGTTGAACTCGCTTCCACAAAATTCTAAGCCATTATCTGTCCGCAACCGCTTGATCTGTTTTCCTGTCTGCTTTTCAATCAAAGCTTTCCATTGTTTAAATGTTAGGAAAACATCACTTTTCTGCTTAAGAAAATAGACCCAAACTTTCCTCGAAAAATCATCGATGAAAGTCAACATATATCTTGCACCACCTTTGGACGGAACACGAGAAGGACCCCATACATCAGAATGAATATAGTCCAAAGTACCTTTCGTCCTATGGACTGCTGGCGAATTGAAGCTGACTCGTTTCTGCTTCCCAAAAATACAGTGTTCGCAAAAGTCCATCTTACCAATACTTTGACCGCAAAGTAGGCCCCGCTTGCTCAAAATCGTCAAGCCTTTTTCTCCCATGTGTCCAAGTCGCATATGCCATAATCTCGTGGTATCAACCTCCGGGGATGTCGAAACTGCAGCGGAACCTGTAACTGTAGTTCCCTGCAAAATATATAAATTTCCAGACCTGCAAGCTTTCATCACGACAAGGGCACCTCTGGCAATCTTCAAAACTCCACCTTCACCTGAGAACCTGCACCCTTGAGATTCAAGTGTGCCTAAAGAGACAAGATTTCTCTTCATATCTTGAACGTGTCTGACTTCTGTGAGCGTTCGGATGATTCCGTAGAACATCTTGATCCTAACTGTGCCTTTACCAACAACTTTACACGGAGCATCATTTCCCATTAAGGCATATCCACCATCAAAATTTTCATATGTGGAAAAACAATCCCGACTCCGACTTATGTGATAAGAACAACCCGAATCCAAGATCCACTCATTATCAGACCTAATAATATTTGCAGTTGCTACAAAAATAGTTCCATCGCTCTCATCAGCTGCTAAACTAGCTTCGGCGGGTTTATTAAATTGCTGATTATTTTTCTCCTTATTTTTCAATTTAAAACAATCAGCTTTAATGTGTCCCTTTTTCTTGCAAAAATTACAGACTTTATTTCTGTACCTGGATTTTGACCTTTCTTTAGATCTGCTACTTTCAGCTTCTCTACGTTCTGGTCTTCCCCGTGCAAACAGGCCTTCTGCCTGGCTACCACTTGTTTCTCCCGTAATATCCCTGTCTATCTGCTCTTTCGATTGCAACGCAGATTTGACACTAGAATACGATATCGTATCTTTTCCATATATTATAGTGTCACGAAAATGCTTTAAAGACGAGGGAAGGGAACACAACAATATTATGGCCTGATCTTCGTCCGTTACTTTAACTTCTACGTTCGCCAAATCAATAATGATAGAATCGAATTTATCGAGATGCGAAAGAATAGAAGTACCTTCTGTCATTTTCATACTGTATAGCTTCTGCTTTAAATAAAGCCGATTCTCCTTAGTCTTCTTCATGTAGATAGCTTTTAGCGCATCCCACATACCCATGGCCGTCGTCTCCGTGGCAACTTCTTGTAAAACCTCGTAAGAGAGATTTAAGATAATAGCCGATCTGGCTTTCTTGTCCAATCCATTAAATTGATCGTCCTTCATTTCGGTTGGTTTCTTCTTTGCGCCTTCAAGCGCCACCTCGCAACCGTCTTGAATAAGTATGGCCTCCATCTTGAGACTCCACATCGCAAAGTTGACATTTCTGTCAAACTTTTCGATTGACATCTTTGTTATCGTCATGGTGGCTAAAAAATAAATCGGTTGGCTCTGATACCAATTTGTTAGGATATGCGGAAATCCCCGATAATTATTTTGCCCGAAAAATGACGATAATAAATAAACGAGACGAAAATAATATTTGGACAGTGACACGAAATTTACGTGGTTCGGTCAGAATGACCTACGTCCACGGGCCGGAGGGTAGAACTTCTTTATTATGTGGAGTGATTACAAACACGTACACTGACGTGATATAAAAGCAAATATACCGACTAGGAGAAAGAAGCTAGATATATAAATGACCGGAGAAGATCTATTGATGTGGTGCTGCTCTGTGGCCTGTGGCAATTCTTCTCTTCGTCGAATGATATCTATTTATAGGGAAAGTTTCGCATGTGATCCCTCATATGAACTGAAGAAATTAAAACTGCTTCCTTTGGCTTAAATATCGGCTAGCAGCCCACGTGAATATCAAAGCCATTTGAAACTTTCTTCCAAAACATGCTAGCCGCAATATTTCTTTGAATGGTCAATCAATTGTCGACATGTAGGAACACCGACAAGCTCACCTAACAAAGATACATATGTCATAATTAGCCCAGAAAGACAACGAAAAAATAAATAAATTCGTGGCTACAAGCAAATTGAAATATATAGTTGATCGATCTCACGAGGACAGCTTCCAACTCCGCACACTCACTCATTACAACTCACTTCATTCACTTACTACAAACATATATTTAACTCCAATTATTACATTCACACACTAACAAAATAAAAAGCACTATAAATACTCCACCAATTCTCACTCAAAGCACTATTCTCATCCAGGAATAAATTCTCTCTCTAATTGACCACTCTATATATTTTATTAGAGATGATTAATAATCTCATGGAAGAGCTATCGTCCTCGACCCACCACCACCACCGCACCACCTTGATCGGAAAGCGACCTCCGCCGCCGCCCTCCTCCATCTCCGGCGGTGGTGCTGAGTCTATCCACGGCGCACAGATCGCATGGTCACCGCCACCAGCGGCTGAGGAAGAGGAGGACATGGACGTGGCTAACTGTTTGATTCTTCTGGCCGGCGGCGCCGGCGGTGACAACGGTGGTGGAAGTAAGGCCGCGCGCAAGTTTACGAAAATACCCTCGACGCCCATGGGCATGTACGCCTCCTACGAGTGCAAGACTTGCAGCAGGGTATTTCCGTCATTTCAGGCGCTGGGTGGCCACCGTGCCAGCCATAAGAAGCCTAAGCTCGCCGCCGTGGAGGAGAGAGACGGTTATATACGAGAAGAGGCATCGCCGTCGGCAATAATGAGGAAGGTTGAGAAGACGACGGCTGTTATTACATCGTCGCCGGCGGCGCCGATGGTGGTGACGAATGGCGGTGCTGCCAACAATAATAGTAATAAGGTTCATGAGTGTTCGATTTGTGGGGCGGAGTTTGCGTCGGGACAAGCCTTGGGCGGTCATATGAGGAGGCATCGGCCTTCTCCGTCGCCGTCGCCGTCGCCGCCGTCTTCCTCTGGTAATAATGAAGGGCGTTATTCCATTGCGAGGGATAATAGTAACGGCGTTTACGCGTTGGATCTGAACAAGCCTGCGCCGTTAGAAGCCGACGATATTCATCTTAAGCCGTTGACTCCGCCGCCGTTTCTTGTGGTCGTCGCCGGCGCAAAACTAGTCGACTGTCACTATTAATAATTTTTTCTTTGTTTGTTTGTTGGGATTTTATAACTTTCGTAAATATTTTTCGGGAGGTGGGTGTAACTAAAGGCTGTTTTTCCTTCCTACTTATTAATTTTTTGTATATAATGTTTATTTTTTCCCTCCGAAAAAAGATATATAATTTTTTTTGGGAACATATTTGCAATAACTATATGTATAATTATACATTATGATCTCTATAAAATTTTGCCTACTAGTAAAGATTGATTGTGTTCCATCTAATGATATATATTTGCATTAATTGTATGTACTATTTAAACTGTAAATCTCTATACAATTTTACCTATGAGTAAACATTGATTGTGTTCCATCTAATCCAAATGCAATTTGCACCTAATTTTTAACCCGGTATACATTTTCAAACCTTATCAATGAAGTACAAATTTAGGTTCACATTCTAACGATTAAATATATATATAGAGAGAGAGTGAGATATATATATATATATATATATATATAGCAACCCCATTTTCTTTTTTATTAGTATAACAACCCTATAATTGTAGTGCAATTGAGTGGTTGGGGATCAATCATCATATTATTATTAGTCATGTGGCCAAATCGCATGAGATGTCCAAATTCAAAGAAATAATGAGCAAATTACATTATTATGAGCACATGTGTAGTGTAGTGTTGGGAGGACACTGTTTTAATAATTATAATACTTATGTTTTCTTGATTAATCGCCACTTTAGCTTCTGTTTCATGTTAAATGTAATGTTACAAAACAATAAAATAAATAAATAGAATATATGTCCAAGCTGTAAAAGGCAAAACGATGAACACATAGTTGCATTGCAAAGCAGTAGACATTATGTCCGTGATTGCTTTGCGAATTGCGACTTTTACAACGGTTCATCGTATACACATATATAATAAACACATCATATAATCCATATATAAATACATTATTGATGTTACAATTAGAACCCATGTGGACTTGATTATTGATGCTGCACTTGCTAGTTGCTACCTGTAATAAATTATTACGACCCACCTAAGCCTAAATCAAATAGTCGTAACAATATTGTGGAAATTGCAGCCGTATTCAGATTAATAAATGATTAAATATAAGCTGTAGCGATATAATCGGCACACAAGTGAAATCTTTCAAAGCAATTGAATCAAACGTATTGTTCTCAAAATAAATACATGAAATAAATTGAAAGACGCTGACTATACCAATCAGTCCAAAACATCGAATGGAAATCGATGCATGCCTCCATTTTCTTCGATAAATTCCTGCATGGAGAGGAAAAAAAATACGTTTTTTTTTCGTGGGTTCATAGCTAAATGGATATGAATGAATCACTCAGAATTCTCAGTCATTTTATTTCCCAGAAAAACAACAGGTGGCTAACCGTGGTTAATTTTTCCACCCCAAATCCCACTGCTTTCCTCAGTTAGCGTAAACGTTAACCCTAACTCGAGCTGTAACGTCGGGATGAAGCTTCAGCTCGGCAATGTATTCGCCAGTTTCTCTAATTTCGGGGAGAGACACCATTCTTTTGTCAACGTCCCTGTAAGAAAAAATAATATTTACAAAGTAAGATGAGTTGTCTTAAGATCATTATATTATAACATAGTAAAATTGTTATGATGTTGTGATTTCAGTACCTTTGAAGCTGAGCCTTGATTATGTCGACGAGATCTTGAGCGGTGACTCTATTGAAGAAAAATGTGAATTAGGAGTCTAAAAAGACGTAGTTTTGAAAGTTCTTGAAGTTAAGATTCGAATTTTGACTCACGTCCCAAATATTTGTTTTCCCTTTCCGCCCTTACGCTTCACCTTGAATGCCCCTACGGTCTCGAAAATTAAGGCGAGCTGTTGTGCCTCTTCTTTCACCTGTATAAACACAGGAGATTAAAAGAGACCAACAAAAAAACTGTTTTCAATGGAATCAACCAATAAATATATATAGCAATTGTATATTCTGTAGATGTGCTTTTCCCAATCATGAGAAGAATGCAGTTACTTAACGAACTAAAGAACTTGAGAATATATCGTGTCGCTGTGTGTTCTAATAGAACTAACTACACACATCATGGAAACACACTAGAGGTTCGTAAACAAAGAGAAGTCGATAAATTTCTGGCAAACTAAAAGATGAATGTAAAGTGACAGATATTGAATTTGAAAAGGGTCGAAGGAAGTTAATACTCTTTTTTTCTCGGCCTCAATTCTCTCATCCTCCATCTTCATCTCCCTGAAGAAGCAGAGCAAAAAGTAAGATCAAACAATTTGCACAAAACCTCTATACATATCTTGGAAAAGAGCATGACAGATTCTTGGCATCTATTCAAATTTCTTCCTTTTTTTTCTTTCTATACTTTACTTACAAGAATTCTTCCAACATGCAAATCAAACCCTCAGAATCCTAGAAAGTGCTACTGACAATCTAGAAGGATGACAAGATTATTACAAGAACATTATTGTGAGAATTGTAACAGAGTTCGATTACTTGAGAAGCGTCGGCGTAACGATTTGCGCCATTCCCATAGGCTGAAGGTAATTCCTCAAAAACCCAGCTTTCACATCCATTAGCTGACCTTTCTTGCCTAGCTCCGCCACGTCTTCCTTCAGTATAATCTAAAAATTGCAAGAAATGCACATCAACCAATGTCGTCGATTTAACTAAAACGAATGCCAATTTCACGAAGAAACGAAAACGGAAGGAAAAAAATTACCTTCCGTATCTTCTTTGCTTTCTTCTGAGCAACGACAGTGAAAACAGAGGAAGTATCGCCGGCGGTGTCTGCGTTGACGTTCTTCGTCAAGGTGCGATTTTTAAGCCATGAAGATGAGGTCCATGAGAGACTAGTGGACGCCATTTTCGCTTGCTCTGTATGCTTTCTTTGCTTGTTTTTTTGGAGTAGATATTGCTTGGCTTCTCTACGATCAATTTCAGTGCTTCCTTGCAACCTTATCCGTGTTGTTTTGTTGTATTTGAGTTTTTTGGACAGGAAATTTGCGTGCTATGAGCCCAATTGAACCATTTGCTGGGCTGGGTTTGCAACAAAATTAGTTTTTGATGAAATGTGTTGAATCTTATTATCATGAAATTTATATACTCAACAAAAAAAATTAAAACTGGGGTAACTATTTTTTTTGTTTTTTAATCGTGGCACTTTTAGAACACTCAACTCAGAGTGATTCAATTCAAGAATTCAAAGTTAACGCAATTTAGGGTGCGTTTGGTCCGCGGAATTCGATGCGGAAAGAAAAGAAAATTGTGGTCATACGCATTAAATCATTGTACATTACGCTTCACGTGTCGTACCATTTCACTTTTCCTTTTCTTTTCCACGTCGAAATCCGTAAACCAAACGGAGCCTTAAAGATGCAGAAAGCTAATTATTAGCTAGGATCTATCTTTCCAAAAACTTGGAGATAAATCCTACCGCTACATGTGGGCTTCAATTAGTTGTTAATATTAAGCAATTTCAAAACGCCCAAGTTATTAATTTTCAATTTAAAGATGGTAACTTTCAAAATTAAATCGCAAAATTAGATTTGCAAGGCAGTGTCCTTGAATTCATTTTGAAAATTAATGTCCAAGGGTGTCACTTCCTAATTTACAGGACGAAAATAAATACTCCCTCTGTTCTTAAATTGATGTCGTTCTACATATTGGTTTTTGTTCTTAAAAGGATGACGTTTTAGCTTTTCAAAAACAAAAAGATTGTGTATATTTCCATATTTATCCCTCATATTAATTAACAACACAAAGTTCTATACATGGCAAATAACTAATGAGAGATATAAGAGACATTTTAACAATTTTCTTAATATATGTGCAAATGTCTTAAACGACATCTATTTTAGAACAGAGGGAACCTAGTTCTAGTGGAACATGAATCAATCATTATATATCAGAAACATAAGAAACTAAAACACAAAGGCTAAATCAAGGGGCATCAATAAATATGGCAAAGATTTAAACTTAGCATCTGATAGATAGCAAAGGAGATGTTGAAGTGAAGTTTCAGACATCAGTTTTTTAAAGAGGATTCTTAACACCACACTTCAAATTAATAAAGCAGCAGCAGCCTATATATGATATGATACTATAACGTATTCATTCCCATGGAAAACGAGAGATTCGATTCATTCACCAGTAGTAGTAGTCACTTGGGAAGGAGGTTCTGCTGAGCTTGATTTTCTTGCTGCTGTTGGTAGTTGAGTGGCCTCCTAAAGAGCATAATGTGAGGCTCGGGACGGTGTATAGCATAGTGAACCCACCCACGGCTTTGCTGAACCCCAATAGCACGCCACTCGTTCTATCAAGAAACGGAAACTTACTTCAGAAACATACAGTACAGACTAACCATAAACAAGAAATCAATCCCAAGTAAGAGTTTCTGCAGACGTGTTCTAGATATGTAAACTAAGAGATTAATAAATTATCAGATAGTCGTAATCCGATCGAACCTATAAAGAACGAATATAGCGCTTGCTGCCCGATCGATATTCAGTGTTTCCTTAGACACCTAGTAAAGCCATTCACCTTCTACGGTGTCTAGAAAAACAGACTGGCGATAATAGCAGAATCCATAATCCAATACGAGTGAAAAAGAGATGCTATTTCTAGGAATCACTCAGCAATGAAATTGCCTAGGATGATAGGAATCCAACCACAAATGGGATCAGTTTCTCAATCGGACAAATGTCACGTAAATCGACAATCTTGTACCTTAGCCACATACTAGATTGGCGCGTAAACTAACAGAATCCAAGATTCGAATCAAATTGTCAGAAAAAAAAAAGAGCTCTGCAGATGCATTTCTAGGGCTAAAACGAAAGTGCCTAACTTGATAGAAACATGATATTCTAATCGTAAACAGATTAAAAAGAACGTCAATCAGCAGATAAATGGCAGAAACCCTAATACGCCCAACACCAGGCGACCCTAGCATTACTAAAAAAATACCAAAAGGGGGAAACTCAGCCAAACCCTAACACATTTGCACAAAATTAAATCTCACCTCCGAAAGAAGACGATTCTTAGGCAACAGTTTAGCCACTTCTGGAGGAAGAACGACGTGCCTGAGAAGCACACGGATGATGAGCACACGCAACAAAAAATCAACTGAACCAAAAAAAAAAAAAAAAGAATCGACAAAAACAAAAACTCACCTATACTCGTAGGTATCGTCGAAGTATTTATCCGAGTACTGAATCGCACCCATATTTCACAATTCGCAGAAAAGGAGCTTGAAGTGGAAAATTATGCTGCAAAATTGAATGAATTATACTTGTCAGACGGAAATGATAGAGAGATCTATCTATCAATGCGTGCATAGCAAAGCCAATTCCTTGAGGATTGCACCTTACGTTAGGGTATTAGATCAGAGAGGAGCAAATCGGCACTAACCTTAGGTTCTCTCTCTTAGCCTCGCTCGCATATCATATGTCAATGTTATATGCCTTAAGTTTTATATTATTTCCTTCTTTCGTTTCTTTTATTCGATATTTGATGACGTAATTAATCAATACACATTTAGGGGAACATATGTTTGAAATTCAAATTTTCGATGACATTCCCGCTTTAACAATATTGAACTAATTAATTATGCATAAAACGTATCGTCCATTTCTTGTGCTCGTCATTGTATTTTATAGTCGTTGAACTTTTAAATATGAGGCGTGACGACTATATATTATCTTTGTTATTTTATTAATGGTGCGGACTTGACATAAATCGTCAATTAGTCTGTCAAATTAAGTTTTATAAAAAACTTAAATACAAATTAAAAAAAAAAAACTTATCTTTAATTACTAATTTTAGTTCTTCCACCTTTAATTTATAATAAATTAATATAATTTTAATTATAATTTCTATTAGATAATTAATAAAATAAAGTTAATATGATAAATTTATAAGTTAATGCACAAGCAATTGAGTGTGCAAAAAGAAATAGTATGAATGAACTCAAAAAGATAAAAAATATATTGACACTTAGGTCTTAGATTAGAGCATCTCTAATCCATACCCAAACTAAAAAATTATACTAAAGGTTCTCCAACCATACATCAAACGCAAACTCAAATTCGTTTTCATGTTTTTTCTCCAGTTTTAAACGCATATGCGTTTGCAAATGAGATATCCCAAAAGATGCGTTTGATGTTTTAAAAATTACAATTTATACCCTTTTATTTTAATCCTTAAAGTACCAATTTAAAAAATAAAAAAGATAAAATATAAAAGGACTCCTTTTATGAACAATTATTTTTTTTAAGTTTATAAAATTAAAAAATAGTTTATTATTAATTTTGTGAAATTATTTTTTATTCAATCGAATTTAAAATAGTGCAAGGTTATAAATTTCATGGGTAATATTAAAAATTGGTGTTTTCAATTTGAGAATTGATTTGTCGATTGAAGATGAACTACCACATTTGAGTTTAAGAATGAGTTTGATTTGAGTATGCGTTTTTTCGGTTGGAAGTGGTCTTAGATCCAAGGGATAATGACTTCAAATTTATATTAAAAGATAATAAAAAAGTCAAGTTCAAAATACATAGGAAGGCCCAAGCCCAAACCATATTATTTAGTTATGATCTAATATTTGAAATGTGTTGTTTTATAATATATGACGACTTCTACGAGAGATTTCCATCCATTTTAATAACTATCAACCGACGAGAAATCGACAAACGAAGTGCCAAGGAGGAAAAAAAACAATAAAACCAAGCAAAATCTCAATGGATAAGACATGTTAGATTCAATGGTCGAAGTTGCTACTAATGTTTCCACTCAACTATTTGGTTCCTTAGCTTTGAAGAATTAAACCCTTCAAAACTTTCGGCCATTTGCGTTCGGCTTGCAAAACAAACCCTTGCTATCTAGACAACTAAGTACTGTTTTGCATAATCTATGCGTGTGCATATGATACGCTCTTAATTTTTAGATTTACTATTTATGTATCGAGAAATATAATTTATAACTATATAAAAGAAAAATAATGTTTAGGGAGCGTAAGAGTAATAAATAAAAAATATAAAAGTAACATGAAACTTCTTAAAGAATTTAAATAAAAAAATAGATGGAATTAATTGCAAACAAATATGATAGACCAAATGTGCCAGTTTGTAGCTACCTCTCACCATCTATACTATTAAATAATTGGTTTGGGGTGGACATAAGCTGCTAACTTATTTGCAATTTAGTCCCTCATTTGTAATTTAATTAGTAATGAAGTATTTTCATATCACACCTAATTTTTTATGTACTGTACTTATGCCCGACAACTAAGTTTCTTTTTATATATTTAAAAATTATATTTCATCTTAAACACTAAAAATTATATTCAAATTTAAAATAATTTCAATAAAATTATTTTTAAGCACACAATCGGGTGTACAAAAATGTACTAGTTTATATAATAGTATAGACGTTATAGGCACGTGAGTTATACGACACAATATATATAATAATGTAGTATAATAAAACACTCTCTTTAATCTCATTAAACCAAGTGCTTTTATGTTTTTCTACAATACATGCAGTTGAACATCCTCAATCGTTTTACTTCACATTTACGACGCGTGCTTTCTTTTGCAAGTCATATTATTTGTAGAAATACTGTTAATAATATACACGTCAGCAATGATAAATGAGCTGGCCTTGTGATTTTTAATGAATATTTAATTCTTCTACGTACCCCACTATTTTTATGGACAAGAAGATTCAAGAAAAATATGGAATGCTGTCGCCTTCGCATAGTATAGATATATATCTGATTATTAGTGACAAAATATAGCTGACTTGAACAAGTAACTAAGAAAGTTATAGGCTTGACGTATATGCTTACGTGGAGATTTAATGAATACAAGATTTCAAATTGTATGCGACGGATGAATCAAGTTCAGCTTGCTTTTTCTTTTTAAGAAAATCATATGCGATGGAACGATGTTGCCCTTAGGCCTTAGAGCTCCTTAAATTTCTTTAATTACAAATTGATTATAACATAATGCAACCAAAATGGTGGCCCACATATATTAGAAATCCATAATCTAACTCGCAAAGGACATCTCGGATGAGACGCTAAATATCGAGGATGAACATTGTTGCGCTATCTAAAGCGGGCACTGTTCACTCGTTATCTCACTTTGTATTTTTCCTTCCCAATTTCTTTTGTTTTTCAATTTTCCGTAAGTTTTGGAAATTTTTGTTGAATGAAATTTTGTTTGAATCGATTTTTTTGTCGTGAAGAAGACGCTGAACAGTACATGAGAGACAAGAGATGATTTTTTTTTTCCCAAAACGATAGTTAAATCTACTACTATTCTAAAAGAGGGAATGCGGCCTGTTTATAACGTAGGTAACCGGTCATTTCTTTAGTTTTGTGGGTAAGATTTGAAACTTATATTTCTGAGTTTCAGGTCATAGTTGATGTCAGAGAGTTATTGCACGTAACACGGTGGAATAATTGAATTGTGTTATGGTGCGGCAGTTAGGTTTCCCTAAGTATAATTATTACTTTTGAGAAAACTTTTTGAAGCACGTCAGTACCTTTTATATAATATATTACAATTAAGTATATCATTGACTATGCCTACAAATAATCTTAATATCAGGTTACAGGTGCCACGCTTAATATTTTATTATGTTTGACGTGTTCCACAAGCAAGTAAATGCCAACGCATATAACTTCAGTGTCTCTCACTAAATAGTGTCTCTTAAATCGAAATCCCCCAACTTCCAATGTCACTAATAATTCTAGGTAGCCGAGCTCCCTTCCGAAGCTTCACTCTATTTATGCAACGACACTACAGTGTTTTGCTCAATCAAACTCGGAACTCTTTTAATCTGTTCTCCTACGGTATGCATTTGGGAAATTAGTAGCTGTTTGTTGGTAATGGTTCTCTATGTGGGTGTATGTGTGAATGAGCTGCTATTTAATGGTTACTTTACCAGGAATTTCTCAATGTCCCGTTTTATTTGTAAAATAATTTTGACCGAGCCTTTCTTCCGTGTGCAATTGAGCCTTTTAGGGATATAACTGATTGAGTTCAACTTCTCTCTTTATGCATGTCACACTGACACTCAACCTTCTGGAATTCGCGATGCTACTGTGCAGATTAACTCAAAAGGTGAATAAAGAAGGTTCTGCGTTCAAGGGATCTGGATGGGTGGGAAGGTTTTATTTTAATATTTCTTTACAAGTATTACATGATGCTTATCTTCTTTAATGAAGCTTCTCGTTTACCCTTTTATCAATCAGCCATAGTCCTTTTAATTCTCAAGAGCCGGCATTACTTTAACTTATACAAACATTATGTATATATTGTCTGTTGTGGTTTCCTCGGTCTTATTCAATCGTAAATAGTATCAATACAATATGTAATTAATTGTCGTCTCTTGTGCAGCATGCAACTAGCCAGCCTCATCAAAAGTTCCAACGTAATGTTTCTTCTTACGTAATCGTCTACTCTTTGTAACGGCCGTTTTCTTGCATCAAGTAGGAAAATCATCAGACGCAAGTGGGTCTACTTACCTTACCGTTACGTGAAAGGTCTTATCTTCAAGGTTTTCTCTTTAAACCAACGTCCCTCCGTTTCTCGTCAGAGACTTCTCTTTCTCTTTATTTCCATTTTCAAAAGGTTTGCCTGCAGGTTTCTTTTGTATCCATCTGAGCTTTGGCTTGTAGCATTGTAGTAGCTAGGGACGAGTTCATAGCATTGATCTTGAATATTCCGAGAAAAAGGTTGGTCACATATAATCCTCTTTTTTGTTAATACTTGATTTACTACAAATTCTGTTTATAGATTACGTATATTATTTCCAAGCTAAATAATCTATATATTGGATAATTATATGTAACAATTGGTCTATATTAATCACGTCTATACTGATCTCTGACATTATATTTTTAAGCAAAAAATATAGGTACAACTATAAGGTCCAAGCGTGCTATAGTTGGTAGATATGGCTCAAACTCTCGTGTCTTTATTCAATCGATTAGCCATCTTTCCTTCACGCTTTATCTTTGAACTGATGTTATGTGCAAATAATGGTGCACCTCTATGTTGATGAATGTTCCTCATGTTGCACTGCAGCCAAAATATTGCTCAAGTATAACGACTTTACAATGTGCTTCTTTTGCAATAGACTATTATACTTATGGTGATGGGACAACCACGTTTTACGAGATGATAATAGATGTTGGGAGAATGTCATTAGGCACATATATACATGTATAATATATAATACTACAATTACTGGTCAAAGATTATGTATGTTTATTTAGGTAATAAAATCTATGTCGCTCCCTATATATTTTCAATTTAGCTTCGTCTCTTACACTCCATTTTCTAAAGCAAAAAACGCCAAAATACTCTTCCATATTTTTCGTTACATCTTCCAACTCACTGTGCTCCTGGTGTCCGGGCTATGATTTTATCAATGCCGCGCAACGCGCGGCTTCACGTTCCTAGTATTAACAAAAAGCTAAATAGCGCAAAAGATCCCCTGGATACGATCGAAGTAATGAAATCTCGACAAAGAGAGAAACCGTCAAACAAGAAACTAAAAGATAAAAAAACCTGAAAGAAAACAAGATTTAAAGCCTAACAAGAAAATTAAATAACCTATTAAAAAATGAGTATAAAACTCCACGACTATGGCTAAAAATTAAAGAACCTATTACAAAACGAGTATAAAACTCCACGACTATGGCTAATGACCCAAAATAATAACACTTCACCTTTTTCTCATCTTCAGCTTCGAAGTCTTCGTCAGGAAAACATTCCAAAAAAGGGAACGGAACTTCACAACGGGAGTAGGAACTCCTACGAGAGGAGACAAAAGCTTCCAAATTGAAAGATACAGACTAGCAAGCCAAAAACGAAAAAGAAAACCATGAAAGAGGAAAAACAGCTGTAAGAAGAAGTAAACAAAAAACGAGAAGAGTGGCTCCCCCAACCTCCATCAATAGAGGAAGGGGAAGAAAAGCAGTGGTGCTTTGTGTTGTGCGGCAGTGAGAATAGGGTTTGGAGAGAGTTAGGTTAGGGCGAGAGAAAGTCGATGTATAAGGGCTCAAAGAAGAGAGGATAGAGATGTCAACGGGGCGGGCGGGACGGGCGATTAGATCCACATCCCCGTCCCCGCGAACCAAACAGGGAAAAAATCGTCCTCATCCCCGTCCCCGCCCCCGAGGTGATCCCTGTCCCGTGATTTTCTTTAAAAAAATTATTTTTCATTATAACATAAAGGGAATATATTATTGAAAATATAATTTAAATATTATAATAATAAAAAAGGGGTACAAATTATTATTTTAAACTATAATAGTATAAATTATGTATTTATAAAAAATGGTATTTAAATATTAATTATAGGTATAAAATATTTTATTTAAATAATATTAATGACGGGGAACGGGGCGGGGATGGGACAAAAATCCCCATCCCCACCTCTCGGGATTAAAATTTGGGGATTCCCCGCCCCATTGACAAGCCTAAGAAAGGATATGAACGTTGTTTATTGTGATTGTCTGATTGTGCTAAAACACAATAATTAAATAATAGTTCTTTACATTGAATAGAAGATTATTAATGAAAAATATAATAAAATATTTTTTTATAATAGTTAACTAATAATCTTGAAAATTATTAAAAGAAGTAGAAAATGGATGTAACGATTAGTAATTTTATTTGACAATAAAACAAATTCATGGCAATATTTAGATAATTTAATTATTATATATTTACTCAAATATATTAAAATCTAAATTATAATATCTACTTTGATAATTTTATGACAGTTTTATTAACTATAAAATAAATTCGTAATAAAATTTAGATATTTAAATTATTAAAAGTATTTTTGGTGGATATTTTTAAAAAAATAACTTTATTATAAAAGTTTATATAGTGGAATATTAATTTGTTGTATGGAGTAAAATAGCACTTTAGAATTTATTTGTGTTTAGAGGGAATAAACATCGATATATTGTATATTTTTCGATCTGTGTTCGGTTTAAATTAGTTATCGAACCGAATAGTTGCGGAAGATGACTAGGTCTCAATTGTAAAAACTGACTTTGTGTCTGTAAATCGATTTGTATAGACACATAATTTGTTCTAGTTGGAAGAAACTCCTTGCGTGTATAAGAAATAAAATTAGTCATGGAAGACACAAATTTCAGTTCAACTTTAGTTTTGTTAATTCAATTACGGAAACTATGATCATTAACATATATCGACCATAAGAATTTACAATAACTTACAAAACAAGAAAAGGACCATTATTTACACCGGATAGCTAACTTTCATAAACGAGGATGCATGAATGTATAATGTAATATAGTTTTATTATGTATTTAAACAGTGAAAATTTCATAGCTGAAGTTACCATTAAAAACCTCACTTGTTCTAAGTTCTAATCCCTATTATTTTCCCATTTTTCCAAATCGAAAAATACACAAAACTATGAATAAAATAAAACCACAATATTCACGTCGGCGCCCACTAACATTAGCAGGCATTCGTCCCCCTGGCGGCGCCGCCGACCTCGTCCAGCCACGTGTTCCCAACGTCGACACGCGCCTCCTTACAACCGCCGCCAGCAAAGAGCCGAGCAGACCTGCAAAGAGGACACGTCACCTTCGTCCTAAGCCACGTGTCGATGCACGGCGGATGGAACACGTGTCCGCAGTACGGAACCACCTTCACGTCCTCCGCCTCGCCGAACTCCGTCAGGCATATCGGACAGTCTCCGGCGACTCTCATCCCGCGCTCGGCGGCCCTGCCGTACGGCAGCAGCGGCAGCGAGTTGCCGACTGAGGACGAGCCCGCTCCTTCCTCCTTCCTCGTCGGCCGCGGCGGGCGGCCGTCGTCGTCCGAGGCGGCGGAGAAGCGGCGGATGTAGACGGAGAAGAAGGCCAAGAAGAAGAGCACCGTGAGGAGGATTACTACGGTGACGGCCATTGAGGCATCGAAGTGGGGCGGTTTCGGGTCGATTTCTTCCGTGGGTCGTCGGGTCATGGGTTGCGACGATGATGAAGAGATGTACTCTTCGTTGTCTGCTGCTGATTGGAGGAGGAGCCTTCTCAGTTGTGCCATAGACTCACAGAGAGGAGAGTAATGATGCGTACGAAGAGTTTGTATATATGTCTATATATATATATTATAGATACAATGATGATTTTGTAGTATGCAATGATTGAGGCAAGTGTTTCGAGTTTTTGAGAGATAAGGACGATAAGGTAATAGCGGTAAAAAGATAACTTCAAGAATAAAAATGTAGGTGGGAGAGTGTGTTTTTTTGTTGTCTTACTTACGTCACTCATAATTAAAACTTGGGCTAAAAAATATTAAATTGCATTCATTATATGGATGTAGACTTGTACGTTTAGGTTATGTGGTGGTTTGTTTTTGATCATATGGATTATGGGGTAGTGAAAACTCGTACGTTGCGTGCTCGTAGTTCATCGAGATAATAAATATAGATAGGGAAACGGTTATATTCTTCTGTGGAATGGAGAAAAAAAAATGTTACTTCTTTTTTTTTCGGAAATCGAACTCTATTAACATAGTAGTAGAGTCGCTCGTTCCCTTTACTTCGGGCAAGATGATGATGGTGATAACGATATACATGTTGATTCATTGATAGTTGATACATACCAATAAAAAAAACATAAAAACAAAAGAAACGGGACTAAAAAGATTACAGATGACGATAATAGATAAATAAGATTAAACACGAAAAAGAAATTAAGAGTTTATGAAAATGGGATTTGTTCTATTTTGTCCAAGATTTCCAACCTTGCTTTCCTCTTCCAACCCTTCATTGTTGCCACAAGGTTGATCAGCCCAACAATTTGGGATTTGCTGTATTCCTGAGAATAAATAATACTTCATTCATTCCTTCATTCATATATTCATAATAATAATAAAAGAAAAAAATTCAAAAATTTTAGAAGTAACAAAAAATGCAGGTCCATTCTTACAGTATGGCCGCGAGACCAATGAACGAATTCCGTTTCTGGAAGATAGTAAGCCTGTTTTATGAAGTGAAAACATAATAAATAAGCATAGATTATATGTTGCTACTGTATAAAAATATATATTTATTACTCAATCTGACGAGGTAGGAAAATATGGCATTATAAGGCAGGCTTTCACCTTGATGAATGTGTCGACGATCTGCAACTTTGGTCTTACATCGACTGGGACGAAATGCTTCAAGCCATTTATTAACACCTGAAAACAGAAATCTACGTCTTAAGTAGACGATCAAAACAGAATGGAGAAACGAAGAAAAAACGAATAAAAGTGTCACCTGAAGATCGAGGGACATTAGTGCCCGCCCTTCATCTGTACACCTCTTCACCCTGGATAGGCCTTCGGTGAGAGTTTCAGCAATAGTTTCGAGTCCATATTCTAGGAGGAGGTCTTGGACCTGAGTTCATAATTAAACTAGAGATATTAGAAATGACTCTTTTGTAGTTACTACACAATCAGATCTTTTGTCATAGAAATAAAACCCTTGCGATATCACCGCTAAGAGCAAAACACCATGATATAAGGAGTTGTGAGATTTGATTGATGTTAAGAAGCAGCATTGGGTTCTCTGTGCCGAAATTTTCAGAGATTTAAGTCCATGATAGATATAATTTACGAGCTCAATAACCCATTTTTTGGGTGTTGGCAAAAATAGAACATTAATACATCTCATAGTTTTTCTCATAATCTTGATTATGCATATTTGCAAGCGATGCAGGCAACATGATATCTATACTCCCACATTACCTCTTTGCGGATACCCCCTTGAGCAAGCCTTGTTTTGAAGTGTTTGAATTCTCCCAATAGTAAATCAACATACCTATCAGACACAACATTTTGATGCATCAATAAAAACGTAAAGAAAAAAAAAACTGGGAAAGATGCATTGCCCCTTGATTCTCAATGTGAGATGAAGAGACGTATTAACATAAATCCTAATCTAGCTGTCATACTGAAATAAAAATCAATGTTTTAGATATACCGTAGCATAGAGTGCGTCCTATATAATTTTGTCAAGCAACACGCACACTGCAAGCTATTGTGCAGATCGACCATTTAGTTAAACAAAGGTACATTAACTTAAGAAGTGAATGAATTGCCAAGAAACTATAATAGGTGTACACAACGGTGCAATACACGGTGCTCAATCTTCCACATTTGTTGTAGTGGCTACCATGAAATGGCACTCACAAATTAAAGGTATATGTGCCAAAAAGCCAGGAATCAAAACGAAGTATCATATGAACCACATACAAGTTTCTAGTCACATGAGATGGTGCAAATGACGTTGCTGCTCAAATTGTTGTTTAACTTCCTGGATTATCAATCTCAATAACAATTAGGAGAATATGTTGATTACGACTGACGATCTGCTAAGGTTGGTTAGCATTTCAGGCTCTTGTTATATATTATTTTAGTATTATGGGAAGGACAGGATTGTGTGACTCTAGAGTTAATAGAAGGGAAGCTGCACAGAGAAAGGTTTCTGAGACAACTTACCCATTATGCTCCATTCCAAGCTCTTTCACCTCCCACTTAGCATTGGCAATGCGATCGACATACCTGCTCAATATATTAGTAAAATTCTGAATATATCATGGAACAGGACCAAAAGTAACATGGAAACACATCGCCTCTTACTTAGACTAGACATTCAACATTGAAGGCTTACACTTGACACTCACAGGAAAACAATTTAGTAGATTATGCCTCCAGTCGAACGGAGTCAATCAAAATAAGTGATTAGTTGACAGAAATAAACTACTGCTATCTCACCCATCCATGTGGAGAAGCAATCTAGACGTTGTTCTGTGAATATGCTGAACAAGTTCTGGGACAGCATTCACCTGGACAAAAATGGACAGTCCAACAACTTCAGAAACACAAACTACCACCACCGATGGTAATAACAAAATTATGCTTGAAGAATACAAGAAAAGCAATCAGTGTGTAACCTCTACTAGTAAGCTGGACAAGAAACCAAAGTATTCACATCTACCGATATCAACTAACATCCAGTACTCTCAATAGTTTTTGTGTTACATTACATATCATAAACTGCACTGCTCAATAATAGATCAAGTAGCTCCATTAAGTTACTGAATTAATTGGCCATGGACCTGGTGTACTGCCCCTAAGAAAAGGTGCGGAACATACCAAATGGGCATAGAAGTCTTCCAGTAGAGCTCCATTATTTTGAAGAAGCATTGATTGAAGGTGGGCTTTTGATTTATGCAATAACTGAGCCACAAGCATCATGGTATCAGCCCCAGCACATCTCTCCTGCAGCAATACGGTGACAAAGTCACTGGTGAGAAAGCCACAATGCAGCTCTCGCTTTTGGCGTATATACAAAAAATAGAAACTCTGTGACTCGGAAGTCAAATGAAAGAATACAAATTAGCATGATGATGATGGTGCAAGCAGGAGAAGTGGAAAGTAGGTTGTGAATTAAGGTCCAAATACTTCGAAGTCACATCATAATATATGAAAATAATTAGTGACCACATGTTAAGATGTTGTGCAAGCATGCCTGATGGTGAGAACACAACATACTCATACAACACTATAATTGTACACTACCCACCATTCAGCATCAACGAACCCCACGCGAAACATGATTAAGAACGTTTGAAAAGTGAAAGCTAGACAAGGAAAAACACAACTAAATTGAATAATGCAATTATACCCTATGCACTTGGAAGTACCTTAAGCCCAAAGGAGATGTTATTCAAGTGATTAGGAGGTGTTGTTGGGGTCACATCCATGTGTGTGAACGATGCATTTAAGGATGTCGGAGATGACGAAGAAATTGAAGAAGGTTGAGGTTTTATCCACTGGTCACAGTCTTGTGTAATTCTTGATAGTGCAGCCTTCAGCTTCTCTGAGTTGCATGAGCAGAACCATGTTCAGGAGAAGTTCATTCTCTAACATTATGTACCAATTTCCCATTTCTGAAGAATTAGGAAACATGTTCTTTGTGTATCATGGGTTAGATATGCTTACGATGAAGAGAGTCGTTAATTCCCTTTACGCTTGGCCGACTGTTACTATGTTGACAAAATGTCTCATATACAAAGTAGAAAAAGATTTGAAACAGCTGACAGATTCCCTGTGACAAGAAAACTCGGTATGATAGTGAAAGTGAGTGAGAGAAAAGGTTGAGGGGAACATAACAGATTATAAGGACAAAAAATTCTGCATGCAAAGACAAAAATTTTACGTACAAGGTTACCTTAAAAAACTCGACATTGACAATCTCTAGTTTCTGCATCAGTCTTGCATATTTATCCATAAATCTAATGTGCGGATAGAACAAAACTCAATGCCAATCTTGAAATAAGAGATGTTTTTATAGATGTAGAACAAAAAACCGACAGCCCACCTCAGGAGACTAAGCGAAGACGCAGTTTGTACTATGTCTTCCTTTCCACCAGAATAATGCCTTGAGTGACTTGGTTTAGATGAACGGCTAGGAAGCTGACTGTCCTCATCAATAAAATCTGCATGGAGATCTTCATTTTCGTCTTCTGATATAGAACCATTAACATGATCTTCATTACTACTAGATGAACCAGCATTAGTCTGCAACAATTTCCCATCAGCATCTCCGTGATTGGCCAAACCATTGGGTTGATAGGAATTGGAATCACCCACCAAATTGCTGTTTAACTTCGACAAAAATGGGTTTCCATTTTCCTTAAAATATGAAAATTCACTCCTTTTTGAAGCACTCCTAGCTGAATCCAATAACCTGCCATTATTCAGTGATCTGACACTAGAAGACCTATCAGACGTAGCAATAACAGCTGCTCCATCACCAACCAGCCCCGCAAAACTAATAGCCTGAATAGTTTCAGGCGGCAATATCTGCCAACTCTCCTTCTCCATAACCATTTTTAAAGCCTGCAAGGCAAATGACATCCAAGTCTATGATGGATCAACGAATTAGGACGAAAAGCTCGAAAAGGAAAATTTCCATTTCATTATGAGAAAGAAATATGAAGGTTGATAATTTAATAGGACAGTCTTATTCCTGCATAAGAGATCTTATATAAGTCATGTTTGACCCATGATTTTCTTACAATATGCAAATACACAAATCAGCAGAGATTAGCAAATCTCAAGCATTCACATTGTCGAAAACATTTATCCTTGTTTACCATATAACAACATTGCACAGTGCAAACAAGAGGTAACCGGTGAAGAACTTAAGAACGTTGCACACAACAGAAAAGGTATTCAGAAGATAGGGAGGACTACTGTTTTTTACAGCTCAGTAATTTCCCAAGACCTTTTACTAAAACAATAACAGTATGTCTTCTATAGAAAAAATGTTGCACAATATCAACAATGTTAATCCACTAGCTTATATCATGTCTAACCTCTTCCCCTCTCCCCAGTCATATTCCCATGAGCCTTGATGTACTATAAAAATCAAAGTAACATCGCTGAATTGGATCAAAGTTCAGAACAACCAAGCCTCATACTTCACCCCTACCCTACAAATTGCAGTTCAAGCTAGTACATATGATGACACATATGTTGTCAGTTGATACAAATTGAATAAATGAGACAGTTGATGCAAAACGCTGTGTGATGTATATCACTATGAAGCTTTGATACATAGCAAAAATTTACGTATGTACTTACATAAATGTTTTGACGATGAAAAGCGGCAAAATAACTTCCACAGATAGACTTGATTTTTAGACGGAATTCAGTAGCTTCTACTCCACAAAAGGCTTCTCCGGCCAGGATGAAAATGCTTAAATCTTCGTAATTTCTCAAAAATTGATGAATGCTAGTGGAAGACACCGCCGGCGAGGAAAGTAAAACTGCCACACGACTTGTTGTGAGTTGCCAAAGGTTCTTACGACCTCTTTGTAGAGCATGAGATATAAATGTCAACGCATCTTTCCGCAGTAGGGACCAAAGCGATCCACTACTAGATGCTTCACTATCATTGTCTCTTCTCATCAAGGAGGGTTCCGAATGACGGATATCAGTATGATCAGCAAGAGATGCAGCACTAGTTTCTGGTGATGTTTGAACAGGTGATAAGAGAGGTTCTCCCTTGGTTGGCAAGGGAAGTGAGTAGTCTTCTCCTGGAGAAGACACGTCTCTAGCAGGATCATCAGGAACCACCGATAAGCTGACATGGTTCCCACTCGAGTTATCGTATGTAGCCATCTGTCACAGAACATATAGAGATTTCAGAAACAAAAATCAGGCCTTATGCAACAAAATATATGAGCAAGCAATAAAAATGTTTGTGCATAAAAAGGTAAAATTTGCATATCAGCATATTGGTGGTAATCATGGGTACCTTTTAGCAAGTTTGGAATGTTAATATATAGCACTGGGTTAAGAATGGAACTCAAAACGAACTACCAGGAGAAATTTTCAATCTTGGTGCGTGACTAAATAACCACAGGATACGAACTTAGAACCGATACACTTACTGGTGGATATCTGAAATTTTCATTAAAATTGTTTGGATGGAAGGGGGGGAGATGCACAGTTATGAAAGTTTTTCTAGATCAAAATATTCTAGAACAAGCTAGCTTTTCTAGGTAACATGTTAAATCAAAACATGAATGATAAAAGATTGTAATAAGTGAAAGCAATTATTAAAGCTTTTCTTTCAACACAAAATATACGGATCTTGAGCTGTAATCATTCATCATATTAAGAAAGAAGGGAAGTAAATGAGGCATACATAGTGGCAGGATGTAGGAGGAATTGCAGAGATTAAAATACAATGCACTTTGTTGCAGCGAGAGAGCGAACAGAAAAAAATGGAGAACAGAAGAGGGACAGAGCGTACTTGATCTTCCAGTTGGAATCTTGTTATTGCAAAGTAGGAACACATTAGCTTATAGAGCACTGCTAGTGTTTCTAGTAGACATTGTCTGAACGTGGATTCAGGTACTCGGGTACACAGATCACTGTATGTGAACCTTTAGAGGGAAAGTAAGGATAGATCAACAATTGTGAATCACAGGTTCACTATATGGCGCAAAAATATTACACTCAAAGTATCTCTGCTTTACGCAAAATTTCAAGGAAAACATATCTCTTACCGAGCAGTTGGCGTAATAGAGTTCTCAGTATCCTGGAGTAAAGAAATCAATAAGATGATGTAATAATGTTGGAGAAAGATGCAAAAGAAAGGGACTTGAAGATTCAAACAAAACAAAATGAACTATTGTAAACTAGTAAGCTTCTGAATGCTTAATGTTTGAACTTGAAAAATTGCACTCTACCCATGACTACTCCCACTCCTACTACTTAATATGCATTATTACGAGTAATAGATAACACTCTTTAGTTTCCAACAGATTCCAACTAGCCTTGCAGGAAGGAAATCCATAAACGAACAACTATCAGGGGACTGAAGGGGGGCATTTGACCTTAAGTTACAATTAGCAGGGGAGTGAAGGTTAGTCATCTGAACTTCGGTAGAGTATTAACATATTCTAAATGGTGTGTCAACAGGTCAGATAATGCTATCAAACTGGTTGAGTACAACATGCTTCTGTCTTCGCTAATCTCCGTTATATTCAAACTGATGCAATTCAAAGCAGGTCTCAATGTTTTGTTAAACATATACATTCAAGATGTATATATAACATACCTCCTGCAATATTTTCCAAAGTGCTGAATGGCTTTGAGAGAGAACCTCCTGCATAAAGAAGCTTTGTATCTTTTCTGCTAGACCAGAAACATCCCCTATCAGGGCATAAGCATCAACAACCTGCATAGAGGCAAAACCAATTAGAATGAAGAGCATCAACTGATGCTAATGCAATTATGTGCAAATAGGACTAGGTCAAGCGATAAAAGGGAGCAAGAATATAAAACAAAAACTTCAGTTTTACTACTTATGATGAGCCCTTTACAGCAAATTTAAAGATAACACATCCATGATCTGCTTATCAAATAAAGCACATTCTTGCAACATAAGGTGTCAAGACCATTCACATCTGGATACAAATCCAAAATGGTACAACTGGGATTTTAGTAGATTGATACCGTACTGCATTGTCTTGCCTGTAATGACCAATTCACGTAAACGTATCATATTTTAATTTTATATATTTTAGTTCCAACAGATTGCTTTATAACTTCAAGAAATGTGCTACTATGTTAGCCTTTGCCATTTTTTAATTATAATAATGAAACAACAGGCATGTTCTTCTGTCAAGTAATCATCTGTAACTACTATATCACAATGCCAACGTTCAAAAATCACTTTGATCATCAAAATGCTATAGTAATATCATATTAAAGTTAAATTGCCAAAGGCAACCTTGTCATTGACTTATCCCATGTTCCACTGAAACAGATCATCCAGCTTCAGAGGAACTTAATGAGCCCTGGTCATTGGATGACTAAAGTTTTATATGTTCCATACTTAACTAGCTTTCAATAAGGTAGAAGACAATCTTTACGCATTTTTCAAATGAAGCTGCAAGCGTGCATATGACAATTCAGATAAAACTATATCTACCTATACCAAACGACATCGTGAACAAAAAACCAATCAATGTGAGATAAATGGTGCAAGTGGCTGACATACCAATTTGACAGTGACAAAATCCAACAAGACAGAGTAAGCATCATCTAACATGTGGAGAAATAACAGGAGCCCAAATTGCATGAGATGCATTTAAATCCTGATTTTTATTGATGGAACGTAGAATTATGTTGAATACATAGACTGTCAAGTAAAAGATGCAAGTTTGTGTAAAACAGGTTTGGCACTAACTGTGAGATAATTATCTGCTTTGAAGTCTTGGCAAACTTGTAACAGAAGTAAATC
This sequence comes from Craterostigma plantagineum, assembly GCA_027422505.1. Classification (NCBI taxonomy): domain Eukaryota; kingdom Viridiplantae; phylum Streptophyta; class Magnoliopsida; order Lamiales; family Linderniaceae; genus Craterostigma; species Craterostigma plantagineum. The sequence goes on from JAPQWV010000001.1 coordinate 29,879,916, forward strand.
CAACTTTTGTAGAGTTTTTTCCAACAAAGCCTGCATGAGATAGTTGTATCTGAATCCTTGACGGAGAAAAAATGAAATAGAAAGCTTGCACGCTCATTCTGAGGTTGCATCCACAATTTAGATTTAAGAATACAGATAGTCTTACCTCGGCACCCTGACTCATTTCCTGCGCTGCAGAAACTTTCGATAAACTGTCTAGAAGTTGCACAAACTCGGGCAATACTTGGAAAACCTGAAAATACAAATGTTATTCGTCTAAAGTATTTTGACTATGTATGAACATATTTGATGTGCATGGTGATATAAATTTCTGGTTGCAGGAACATGATATGAAGAGCGTTGAAATTGATTGAATAGTACCTCAGAGAAACTGCCTTCCTCAACGGAAGTTTGAAGAACAACTTGCAGGTTGATTGCATGCCTTAGCTCGTTCAAGATGGGGAGCATATCCTGCAAATTAGATGAATATTTCTGGTAAGAGATGATATCGATTTACAGTACAGCACATAACTTGCATTAAAGAAGATGGAATTCTTATTTCCCCTTTTCCCTTATTCTAAGGTAGGTTCCAAAGACGCAAGCATTCTTGACATATATTAATTACTTCAAATGTTAAGGAGACAGGAGAGTAAGATGAGAACAAAGGACTCAAATTTTGATGTTCATATTGACTTATATGAGTTGGTTAGGTAAATATATTAACGTGAAATGTTCTCAATATCAGATCAGATTTTCAATAGTTACTGACTTGACTCCATAGGTTCAGGAATCCAATATATTGCTAAAGCTTTCGGAAAGAAGGAAAAAGAGAATAAGTGCAGCCAAAACTATAAAAACAAAATGTTTAACGAGAAGCAACTCAATGGGGATGCCATCACCTCCTAATAGAAGCGGAAAATTACCAGAAGAACTTGTTTCTTTCGGGAATTTGCGGTGACAATGAGATCCCTAGATACCTCATTCCTTGAAGAGGTTAGGTGTCTTCTACCGTTCTGTATACCAAATAGAAAAGAGTTATCAGAATCATTACTTGGCAACGGATGTTAAACTTAGGAAAAGGCATCTCTCGAAGAAGAATTTCATCAATCGGTGCTTTCTGACAAGACATCAGGTGCAATGGTAAGAAATATCTTTCCCATCTATGGAAGGAGGTTGGGGAGGTGAATATTAGTCACTATTTTCATTAGGCACTTGCTTCAACAAATCTGGTAATAAATATTGTGCACCACCATATCCAAAAACACTTTGATCATTTCAGAGCTGAAAAGTGACTACCATTTTCTATGTTGGATGTATTGCATAGTAGATCACGACAATGTTCATTTAAAAAATCACCTGCTTACCTTGCAAATAACGTTGGCAATTTTTAAATCTCTCTCCAATTCTCGTACCAGATTCATCCCTTTGACTGAAACAAATGTTAAACCATACTTAAAAACCTTAAATGAAGAAATTAAAAGGCAGAGCATTGACACTGAAAGGTGGAGTAAAATATATTAGATCAGAAAATGAAAATGCAGAGCATCAAATTGACATTTTCCAAGCAAAGAAACAGGATTAGAAAAAGTGACCCATTAAGTTGATATACTTTTCAAATAAAAACTCAAATAAGGAAGAAGATTAAATTTGATCAGAAACAAAGCATCTCATCAATATTTGTCACATTTGAGCAAAAAGGAGAACGTATGGCAGCAATATGAGCCCACAATGAAAGAGATGCATAAGTCTGTTAAGAAGAGTCGGCAGCTATCTTTGAAGTTCAAAGTAAAATTAGCATGTCGGGAACAACAATGTGGTAACAATCTCGCTTTTTACGCCTCAATGTCCTCTATAGAACATTGCGCTCAGAAAATGTTACAAAAACAAATGTGACCATCCCTTCAACATAACTCAGTACATCTACAATGAAATTAGTTTGGCTTACGAAAAGAAATCAAAATGAAGAGTTAACAACAAAATCAATGGTCCATCTTGAAGATAATGAGTCATAGGTGAGTAACCTTATGAGATAGGATCAACATCCACTATCTAACAATACATAACACATATTTTCAGATGCCATGTGACTTTTCAATTAGGTAACGCGAGTTAAGAACATACTAAACAAATAGGAGAAGGCAAAAACAACATTTCATGCCCGCCAGACACACTATTAAACGTATAGAGCATTCAACATTGATGTAGATTAATGTATCTGGATGCATTTAGATAGAGGATGCCCACCCATTTCTTCGTGATGCTCCATGACATGGCGTGACAAGCGTTCAGAAATTCTATCAAGTTGTAATAGTCGAAGAGCGGCCTAAAGAAGAATGTAATATTAAATCAATCGAAACGCTTCAACTAATGGAAGCACAGCTTACTAGAATCACCAGTTGAAGTGCAGGCATGAATTTCGAAATAAAAGGAATTAAAAGGACAAAGGCACTTGCGTATATACACACAAGTTAGACTTAAGTGCCTGAAAATGATTACATCACATGAAGACAAAGACAATTACAGGAACTTCACCAAAACCATACACAAAAAGCATAGATATGACGTCATACATCTTCAAGACATTCATATACAATTTAAGCACAGGAATATGACGAAAAATCGTAAAAATAAAATAGGCCCTTCAGACAACCTTCAGTAGACAAAACAGGCTAGCGTGAAGAAGGGGTGGTGATAAAAAAAATGGTTGCAAACTTAGCCTAGAAGGCACCTAGGCATTGGCAGTCCACGGTATAGGAAGATTCAAACCGCCTAATTGCCTAGGCAGCTTGGTCCTATAGGGTTCTACAGCCATGATAGAAAGAGGATGTGCGAGAAAAATAAGAAAAAGTGATTCCACTGATACGCACTACACTAAGCAAACAAGGGAAGAAATAAGTGACAAGAACAACAGACAGGACACAAGCACTAGACAGATGGAGATACCTTCTCCTCGAAATATGAAGCATCATTTTCTTCGGAGGGAATTTGTTCCAAAATATGCCTCACAGGATCAAACTCCTAAAAGGAGAGCACTTTCAATCAACTTAAGTCAAGCAGAGAATATACTAAAGCAAACGCAATGGACAGCGCACCAAAAAGCAATAATGAACGAACCATAAGACACAATCATCTGAAGAGACCAATAAATCATTACAAATTATGATTAAGTTGGACTGATAGATGTATGAAGTTTGTTTAAGGAATTTAGCCCATCATAATAATCAAAGTCGTTGGATCATTAGAGTAAATAACTGTTATATATAGAAGTACCTGACAGTAAATGCTTCGTTTAATAATGCAAAATACTTCAATGTTTGATTGACAATAAAAAAAAATGCAAGAATCTGATAAAAGAAAATCCTATTACGATAAAAAATTTTGTAGGTGGAAACTACATTCTAGGTGGTCTCATACTGCCATTTGGATATTAAATAGAATGTGCCTCCATGAAATCAGAAATTTCTTCAGCGCATGCAAATCCAAGGTGAATTAAGTTATTCGACATGAAAAGAAAATTTATTTTGTGACGTCATTAAGGTTTCTAGTCTCAAAAGTCAAAACTTGAGTAAAAGTTGTACAACTGAAGATGGTAAATAACCTCCTCATAGAACTCCTCCTCGAGGTCATCAACTACATGATTTTGTGGGGTGGTCCCATATATTGAACTTAGTTCTTCAGAACTTGAAGATAGATTTTGTCTCTGGTGTGGTGGTAGTCCAGCAAGAACACGGGCTACTGCTGCCGCTGCTGCAGCTCGTGCTGGAACCTAAGTGAGAATTAGTTGCAATGCTTAAGTTAAGTTAATCCAAACCTTCGAGGTCATAAGCAATTCTACTCAATCATACACATGCATCTTCATCCATGCTTCACACCTTCATGTTTCCCCTTAAACAAACCATTTACATACAAAAATTAACATACAATAACATAAATCTACAGTGAGTAACTTCTCAAGTGTATCAATTACCGTGGAAAATATCATAACAATTATCGATGCTTAAAGAATCACATTTATTTAAATGTATTTCACAGTCTCGAGCAGCATGTATAGTAAACGAGGAATTGACACTAGAAAAAAAGTGAAGCAACGTATTCCCTCCAGGCTCCATCGCTCTAATAAATTAGCAGGAGAGCCAAAGCTTCAATCATAACCCACAACGTACCATAAATTTTACCCATAAACAACCATCACTAGCTGCAGAGTTCAACTTCACAGTCTCCAATTACAACGTAATTACTCCCACCACTCCCCACCACCAAAAATTATGTTTATGTATAAAAAAACAGGCAAGAAAGATCATCAACCTACCTCGGGACGCTCAGACGTCGATGGAATCAAACCTAACGACCTCGCTGATCGTACGGAGCTGAGAAACTTCTCTCCGACTTTAGAAAAGTCCATCCCACCTCCTTCGCGCGACAAAAGTAGCGATCCTAAGAACAAGTACCTCGAGAGCTCGAAGCCTCCCTCGCCTAAATCATTCGAAAGCAGCAGAAACGGAGAAAAGGTAAGCGGAAAAGGCAGTGCAGGCGGTGCGTTGTTTTCCGACTGCATTTCACTCCACGCGCCGCCGCAAACGCGGCATCGTCAATCGGTTCGTCTCGATCAGATCGGAGAGCGGTATGTCGGTGTGTTGAATCAGTACGACTCGTCGGCGCGGGTGGATCCGTTCCCGGCGTGGTTTTGCTGATTGGAGGAAAATTGAGGATCAAGAAAAGGAACAATTGATGATTGCTGGAGAAGAAGACTTGGAAGATTAGATCCAAGTGGAATGTATTTATGTGTTTGTTAATTACAGTTTATTTTTGTTACTATTTAATATGGATGAGGAAGAACTTAATTCAATGTCACATGTACGTATGTAATAAACTTTTATCATAGCATCTCTTTTTTTCCTCCTAACGAACAATGACTATCTCAGTAGTTAGTATATAGAAACATACATTCTAAATTAGGGAGTGGTTCATTTCGAAAGTGGCATTGTACAACTAAATTACAAATTGCTAGACACTAACTTAAAAAAAATTAAAGCAATTTAAAACATAATGCATCAAAAACTCAATTGTAACTGTGTCCTTAGACTGCGTTTGGTTTATATGATAAACCTCTTAAATGGGTTGAAAAATAAATTAACCCCCTTTTCCATGTTTGGTTCCATCGGACGAAGTCCGTGAAAAAACAGAAACCCGAAAATGTTGAACGGGCATTAGTATTATTTATCCCAAATAGATCCATAATATAATTTTATCTTGCATTTTTCAAATATCTGGGTTTGATGTCTTTTACGATTTTGCCCTTGCTATATATATACAACATAAAAAGCCCTAATTCATTTTAATATTTTCTTCATTACTCCTATGAGCCCCTCTCTTAGCAGATGACTGGACCTTTACTTCTCTCTTAGCATAGAAAAGCAACTCACCATCCCAATTAAAGTAAGTGTTGGTTTTTATCTTTGATTATTTTAGGAGCAGATAAAAAAATCTTCATATATAAACACTATTTTTTTCTTGTTTCTTCGGGTCTGTTATGGTGTACGAATGAGAGCCCTCAATTGAGGCCTACCATGAAGGATGTTTTGGCTGTGCTTTTCAAGATTTCTTGCAGTTTTGATTAGTTCTTGAGTTAATGCTGGGTCATGTATAGGGATTAGCTCTTTTTTTTTGTTATGAGATTGATTCTTACCCTGTAAATTCTTGGCAATTGTTGAGCCTATAGACGGTAATGAAAACCTCAAGCTCACTCCTTCATGTTCCTCTGCTTCTCGGTCATCTCGTTTACAACATTTATTCGTCACGCTTCGAAGGGTCGATTCTTTCTTTTCGTTTCATGAAAAAAATGTATTTGAGGTGATGAAGATGAGTTTAGGGCTTATAAAATAATTAGGGGCAAATAGGTCTTTTTAGAGTTCTATCTGGTCCATTAGTGAATTATGTTGCTCAACCAAACAAGATATTATTTTATTTATATTATGTTTGTAGAAGTGTAATATAATGCTAAAATCTGCCTTTTTTAGGACAATCGGTGCCTATTTTATTATGGGCTTGAAATTTGTTATTAATGGGTCACAGACCAAACGCAACCTTAAATTACAATCCCTAATAAAAAATCACAGTATTTTTCGTGCACCCGATCTATATATAATATTAAATTATATGTCAAATTACTTCGGTATAGTTATGATATTAATGGCTAGTTTGGTGCTCCCATAAAGCCATATAATATAGATAATATTATCTTTTAATGTTTGGTTTTGTAATTCCAGCCCGCAATTAGTCTTTCAGCCCGATAGTAGATTAGAGTCCGTAATAAATAAATTGTTTTATCAGACCAATATGTAAATATATGCAATACTATTTTATATTTAGAGTTATCTTTAATTAATTATATTATAGTTGAGAAACCTTTTTGGATTATATAGAGGGAAAATGATTTTATGGTGGTATGATGAGGATATATTAAAAAGTTAAAGGATTCAATTGTAATTAATTATGATAAAATTGACATGATAATTTGAACTGAGCGATGTATCTTTTGAATTACTTAGACAATGTCCTCTAAATCCATTAAACTTGACCCAATTTAGGGGTGCGGTGGTGCGATTTTAAGCGATTTTCAGCCAACTTCACACCGCATTGCCATATGTGGTTTTTTTAACAATTTTAATTAACAATTTTAAATTGCGGTTTTAGAAAATAAAATCATATGTGCGGTTTGGACTGTTTTGAGCGGTTGTGGTGCGATTTTGCATTTTGTAACATATATAAGTAAATTTCTTATGTTTTATCTAAAAAACCCACTATTTTTTTTTACTGAATCCAGGTAATAAAAAAAGTCTTACTATTACACTTAGTTTAAATAGGGAGTCAAATAATGCTCAGTAATCAAATCGTAAATATCGAAAAATTCTAATGTGAGGGCTATTTTGAAACTTAAATTTAAAACAATGGGCCAATTTTTTATTAAGTGCTTGAATCATATCTATTAACGTTACTTAATTGTTCACCCAATATTTGATTTTATAAATATGATTTTAAAATTAACTTATAACTAATATTTGATTAGTATAAAAATAAAATTATACTTGTACACAAGGTAACTTTTGAACAATCGCAAGAAAATATTATCAATCCTATCTTTGGAATATACATGCATAACAGTAATCATTCGATCTTGTGGATGGCCTGCCTCCTCTATGAGAAGCGTTCAAAACGAAGGCTCCGCCGATCTCAAAAAATCCTCCGCCGCCGCCCGAGAGTCGAACTCAACACTCCATCCAAAATATTGCATTGACAAAAAGGAAACATTCAAAATTCATATAGTGTGCTCGAAAGCAGAAAAAAAAAAAAGAACAAGAGCAAATAAAAATTCCCCAAATCACTTACAACAACGTACCTCATAAAAGCCAAACGAGCGTAGTTCGCCGCCGAACATCTATTATTTTACGACCTGTTTCATATCTCAACAATACAAAAAAATACATCACAACACAATGCAATAGGCCGAAGAAATCAGAGCATAGGGGCTAACGCACTACTTCATAATCAAAACCCCGAAAGCAAAAGCGCAGTCGTCAGTCACAAAGAAAAACCGAAAAACAAACCGAAAGTCGCGAAAAAAACAAACAAGTCTTCAAAAGCGTCTTCGCAGAGACGCCGAAAACGAAAAACAAAACGCACGATTTTAGTCTGTCTGCAGAAGAACATCGAAAACGCCAAAATGCAATTTTTTTACTGCCGCCGCCGTCCCTTTCAGCAGTAAAACATTACGTCTTTAACGTTCTCCTTGATCTCCGGCAAAGCTCGAAACCCCCTCGGGCCCGCCGGCGCCGCAGGCACGGCGGCGGCGCCTTCCCCGCCCCCGCTCGACTCCCCCTCGGGCCCGTCGAGCCCCTCGAGATAGACCCGAGCTCGAAACGCGGCGAGGTGAGCATAATACGCCGGCGGCACTGCCCAGCATAAAAAAAATCATAACTAAAAAATTATTGGAGACATAGAATTGCTTGAAAAAATATGTGCCGACCTATAGAAACCGAGCGAGTGCACCTGGCGTAGCTGCAAGAAGGAAAAACAAAACAAGAGAGAGCGCTTTTTATTTCGAAATCCTTACAAAAAAGCGTAAGCGAAGTTGTAATGAACGCTCACGTGTAGCACAAGTTGTTGGTGAGAGACTGCAAGCCGTCGGCCGTGAAGCCGTTCTCGTCGTACAGCACGTGATAATGCGCGGGGCGGCTCGTCCCCTATTTTTTTCGGACACAGGAAAAAATAATTCATTTTAGTCATCACTATAATTTGTAGGTAGTACAAAAATAGTATATATGATTTTTCAGAATTCTCACCTGTATGCCGCTGTGGCTACAGAGGTAAAAATCGAAATCGGTCGGGTGGCATATGTGCGTGTCCACGACCGTCCCTGCAAAAACCCGACACCCCTCGTGATAAAATTCGAATAAGCGCGACGTAAAAAAGATGGCTAAAAAAGCGCAATATATGTAAGGAAATCTTCTTACCGGGCAAAATGTTGCCCGAGCGATCGCCCTCTCTCGCTGACATGGGGAACAAACGCGTGTGGTGCCTCTTCTGCACGACGATGAACGTCACCCTCGGGAGATACCCTTGCTCGAGCGACCTGCACGCCTGAAATATTCCACGATTCGCTTATTCTTTTGTTCAAAAAACAAACACGCAGCGCAACGAAATTGACAATAAGCGTGCTTACCTTTCGTATTGCGTCCATCTCGTGGAGTAGGACCTGACCGAACTGTCCTTCGCTAACTCCATCCCTGATGACTCGTCGTGATATCGCCCATTTTTGTTAGTGAAAATCACGGGACGTAACAAACAAAAATTAAAAAAAAATGATCGAAGGCGCCGTCGTAACACGATCGTTTTCAAACCTGTAGAAGATGATTCGCCAGGGCTTCTGGTGGGTCTTTTCGTAAAACACCCTCAAGTGGTCCCTAAAAATAAAATATATCCAGGCGTAAAAAAAAGTATATAGATCGATCCATCGACGATGCAAAGTGAAAAAATATTTCGAAAAACAACCTTATCATCCCCGAATGGACTTTCCCCCTTTTCGGGTCGTCGTGGACTCGATAGAGATCTTGAATAATCTCTTCACGGTGCGCTTGGGCCGATACCAGGGCTCTGTACCTCGTTACGTGAGGCCAGTCCATGGACCCCACGACCTGCAAAAGAACAACACAACAAACTCATCATTTATCCCAAAATAAAAAGAAAGAAAGAAAGAAAGAAAGAAACGACGAGCGATTATTATTAGAGGCCCATACCGCGGCGATAGAAGGGCTCATGTCCTCGCCCGGGGAAGGATGAGTGACGTCAGCACCGATGATGAGCGTGGGCAGATCGGACACGAGGGGTATCCTATTGTTGAAAGCCAGTTCTAGGACGTTGTTCTGTCCGCCCGCCTAAGTTTTCCAAAAAAAAGCGACGAAAAACAAAAAAATTAGCGAGACAAAAAAAATAAAAGACGGCGAGGCGAGCGTTCGGGGCAAAAAACCTTGACGTTTATCTTCATTGCTACGTTTTCATAATACTGCTTGTCGAGCTTCCGCGCCTTATTTGGCTGACAGCACTGCGTCATGAGCCCAAGCTCCGTCTCACACAGCCTCTTTATCCGTCCTGAAAAGAAATATATAAAAAAATATGAAAAAAGAAAACGGTAGGTAAGACAAAACCATGGGAATTAAAAAAAAAAAAAAACAGGCGGGCGTTTACCGTATGAGCCAGAGAATTCGGGAAGGACTATGATGAGCAGCTGTAGCTTGCCTGCTGCCTTCAGAGAATCGCCGTGAATTTCCGAAATTTCCTTCTCGATATTATTTGGGTTTGCCGCGCGGAAAGGAACAGCCGGCCGCGGTGCGAAGGTCATGCCCAAAGCGCAACACATGTCTATTAATTCGCCGCAGAACCTCTCGAAAACATTCGGCGCCAGCCTCGAAAAGTTCACGCACGTCCACGCGTCGATCGCTCCTGCCTTAAACATGCGCTGCAAAAAAAAATTGCCGACGCATTAATATATGCATTTGCCCTCGCAAAATATAATACGCTTTTCCTCACCTTTCCTATCATATTCCACCTTCCCATTGCAGGCTGAACCAGAGAATCGCGCATCGACGCGTCGTACTTAAGCTGAACCCAAAAAAAGATTTCATATGGAAAACGTCGTGCGGTCAAGTACGTAGAGGCGGGCCATGAAAAAGGCGTAAAAATTTACCGTAGGCGGAGGCAAAACGCGGGCCTCTATGGTAGTGAGCTCGGGCCTGACTTGAAGCCCGAACTCAGACGCCATGGGATCAAGGTTGTAGTTATTTTGGTCCACAATCTGCGGGCGACGACGAGTTATCACACTATTAAAAAGGCCATACGTACGTACAAATAGTAAAAAAAAAGAAAGAAAACGGCGTACGTACTTCCTTAATGTTTTGGGCCCGAATTTCGGGGCGCTGGCACGTGGCTCTCAGAAGGGCGGTGACCTGTTTCTCGTTCAGCTTCTTCGTGTACCTTTGCCCAGGAATGATTTTGCACACCTGCAAAAGCGAATAAAGAAAAGAAAAAAAAACGCCCGGCGGCGAAAGGCCAGTAAGCAATCGAGCAAATACGGCGCGAATGAAATGAAGGCAAGGGAAGGAAAACCGACCTCCATGGGGAGGTATATCGGCTTAGTATCACTCCCAGATTTAAGCGCCGGGAGGAAAGGATACTGAAGAACGACGTTGTACTTGTCGCGGAAGTACTGAGCGACGGAGATCGCCGGGCCCGAGTCGTCCACCTTAAACCTAGCCAAAAAAAAAGGTCGCTTTCTTTTCATTAAAATATTTTGAAAAAAAATGGCGGGCGGGCGCTTAAGATTATTATTACATGAGCTGATGGGGCTGCTCGGGGGCTATGCCCGTTATTTTGTAGCGCCGAACAGTCCCCTGGATATCGACCTCCACCCTTATGCCCTTCAGAACTCTCCGCAGCTAAAAATCGCCCAAAAAAAATTCTCATTTACGACGGTTCTATTAAATCGTAGGGCAAGATGAAGAAAATTGTTGGCCGGGAAAAATTTTCTAACAAAAATAATACGATAATAGTACCTTAAGGCGGTCTTGGTCGGGGAGTGGGCGATTGACGTCCCTGCCGAGGTAGTCGCAGATGTAATCCGACACTAGGGAAGGCTCGTAAAAACCCCTCGCCGACATATCTACGCAAATTCGTACGTTAAATCAAAAAAAAAATTCATCTATTACGAGAAGGGACGACAAATATGGTTGATTACATACTAATGTTAAGCGACAAGCCCATCTGCGTCGGGCGTAGGCTCTGATAGAACCCCTTCCAATATTCTTGCCCGTCGCCGAGCGCGCCCGTCCCGAACTGAGGGTTGAAGAACGACCTTGCCACCGCGGTGTAGCTTATAGAGAAAACAAAAAATAAAAAGTTGCCCATCAATATATATGTTATATGGAACTACTATTCTTATATAATTATACAAATGCAATTGATTTATAATGCTGCAGCGCGTCCAATAATAAACGATTGTGAATATTTAAAACTAATATAAAATATAACTAATTCGCAGTAACTACCCATCATCACTCTTGCACGGGTAAATAATTAGTACTCAATATTATTATAGCGTAATAAATAAATAAATATACTTGTTGGACGGCGCGTGGCGAAGCACGACGTCGAGCGCCTGAATCGTGTCTTGTGGAACTTCGCGCTGCCTCCCACGCAAGAACTCGGTGAGTTGGTGGAGGTCCGCCTTGGCGGCGAACTTCACCGATACTTTGAATTCCCTCTCCCTCCTGCAATTTTCCGGACATCATTAAGCGGAACGAAACAAAAAAAAAACGAATCATTGCGTATAAAAACGGAAGAAATTTAGTAGTTGGGACAAACCTCGCACCGCCTTCTTCGCCGAGCCTAACGACGAAGTCTTTTGAAGTGAATGGCAGTGCGCCGGCCGTATAGCAGCTTTTGCGCCCATCGTAGGCTAATCTTCGCCTACCCAAGTGAGATTCATGGTAGGATCTGACGAGCTGATTGATGATATCTCGGCAAACCTTCTTCGACGTCACTTCTGGCGTAATCGTCACCTATAATATAGTTATGTATATAGCGATTATAAATAGGATTATATAGGGAAAGGAGACAACTTTATTTGTGTAATACGAGTCCGTAAAGAATTATAAATGGAACTCACGTCGTAATGGTGAAGATCTCGATCAGCAACGTTCACCAGAAAATGGTTGGCTCTCACCATGGCTTTTCTCCCAGCCCTGCCCAGCCCCGGCCTTGGTGGGGTCGGAATCGCCTTGGTTGAAACTGGCGGCGGCGCCACGTCACCCGCCGCCGCATCAGGCGGCTGAGACGACGACGAGGACGCCGGCGGCGGAGGAGGAGGAGGAGAAGCACGAGATCCCTGCCCGCCACCACTTCCTCCGGCCTCCATTTCAGCGACTGGGCGCTGCTTACCACTCTCCGACGGCTGGGGCGAAGAGGACGCCGGCGGAGGAGGAGAAGCATAAGATGCCCTCCCACCGCCGCCGCGACCGCCCATGCCGCCGCTTCCTCCGGCGGCAGCTACTTCAGCGACTGGGCGCTTACCACTGTCAGTTTGAGGCGACGAGGACGAGGGCGGAGGAGTGTAAGACCCACGTCCGCCGCCGCGACCACCCATGTCGCCTCTGCCTCGGCCGCCGCCGCCGCCTCTTCCACGGCTGCCGCCGCCTCCACGCCTACCACCACCACCACGTCCACGCGCCTCGCCTCTTGAAGACATACTTGAGGAGAAAACTGAAAAAAGGTGATAATCGAGCAGTTGTATACGTAAAGAGAGTGAGAGAAACGTTTGAGAAGATTGAGTGATTTGTGGGTACGTGCTTTTTATAGGCGGAGAGATGGAGAGAACTGACAACAGTTGTTGGGAGTATTGGTGGGGGATTATGGCATTTAATTCAACAATTATGGAGTTTGGATTTTCTTTTAAATAAAATTGAATAAATTTCTAAAACTGACTGAAAAAATATTATGTTATATACATATGTGAAAATTAGAAAAGAAAAATTTATGACTCAATTTGGATATTTTAATTAAAGTAATTTCCTATTTAGTAATATTTGACTTATTAGGTGTAACAAAAGTCAAATGCAATATTATCTTATCATTAATTAATAAACCATAGGAAGATTTTCCAAAAAGTATAATCGGAAAACTCTATCCTCGCACCATATAGGGTATGCTAATTGAAAAATGATATCGTTCATGAATATATATCCCACCTATAATAATTCTAAATTCATTGAACAATTTGTCGTCGAATTTGGAAAATAGTAATGATATCATTACCGTAACTAGTTTTAGCACACACTATGTGGGTGAAAATATAAAATTAACTATTAGTTGATGGTTTAATAAATTATGTAGTAAAAATAGAATGGAGTGGTTATTATGAGTTTTAAAGCTACGTGGTTTAAAACATTTTTTTACTAATTGATATACTAAAAATAGAACGAGATGGTTATTGTGATTTAATAAGTTTTTTATTTTTTTAAAGCAAGAAAATTGATTGGTCAATTTTGACAGAGCAATTTGCAGTTTTTATCCCTCTTAGACTCTTTATATAGGAGTATAGATAACCCATACGAAAAATAGTATATTGTTTTAAAAATATGACCACAATTTCTATCAAACTAGCACAACTACCATTGTTGGAGTTCATCACGTGATTGAGTTGTGTCGTAACTGTTTGAAAGCTCACGAGCCAGTCATATTATCGATATTTAAGTTCGGCTCGGCTCGTCTAGTAAAGTCGAGCTCGAGCCTAATATTTAATTTTCTGGCTCAATCTCTAGCGTAGAAATGAGCCGAGCTCGAATCATTTACACACATAATTGTCGAAACACGTGACTATCATGATAACGACATTTTATCCCACCAAACAGTTAGGCGACTGCACCTACGAAAAAGTATCATAAAACGTTTCTGACAACATTTAAGACCATTCAACCTCATAAAATCTAACGTGGTAATTTTAACCTTTTGTTTTTGGATTGGAGTGAGTTGTTTTGTTCATGCATTTTTCATCATTCAAAATTTTTGGTATCAAAATTATTTTAAATTTGAAAAATATTAAATTTTAGTTAATTATCGAATTTCTACATATTTTTAGTAGCACATGCAACAAAATATGTACCATTTGATACAAAAATTCTTACAAAGTTAATAATAATTGTCTCCATCAATATCGAAAAAAGTATATTGTTGTATTCTATCACGAGAGGCATATAACAAGAGATTACATTTACGACAGCCATTTAGTACACAAATACAATTGGTGGTTTTGTGATTTGTGAAAATAGAGAGTCCATTTAGTATATAGATATAAAAATTTATGAATATTTATAGTTAAATAATATATTTATGTCAGTATTTTACATAGTATAATTACAAATCCGAATCAAAATAACCTACGTATGTAAAAGCTTGTGCTTGATTTGAACTTTGAAGGACGTATGCATGTGTGTCAAGTCACAGCTATTTTACGGTTATGCCCACGACGATGCTATTCTTCGACGGTTACGCCGCACTACTGAATTAAAACGTCAACTACTCGTGAAGTTCCAATTAATTTAATTTTATTCAATGTATTATAATTAAAGGGCCAAGCATTGCCAATATCATTACACGTCTATGACGACATTACGTCATCCAAAAATATTGCAATTAAAGATATATTTTTGTTAGATTACATGTACGTGGGATGAAACTAACAATAAAGCTACTGTAGTACTTTTTTTCTTGTGTAAGTAAAAAGAGATGAAAATAACCAAGATATAATATAGTTCACGTTAAGTATTTTGTTTGATCCCCTTCCTTTTGATATTAAAAGCCTGTTTGGTTGGACTGATGAGATTGTATGGTATTAGTTTTAGTTGGATTTATACGGATGATATGGGTTTTTCGGGATGTTTGGTTGATGAGATTAAGTAATGATGTCTGACGTGTTTGATATATGAATTTAGATAGTATTAGGTTTAAATAAATACAATTACAAATCTATCATTCTTTAATTAAAAAATCCGGTTATGAGAGAGTGGGAGAGAGGGAGGAAGAAGGTAGAGAGAGAAAGGGAGGGAGGGAGAGCAAGGTTCTGAAACCCGGTTTTGGAACCGGACCGGAAATTTTAGTGGTTTAAGGTTTAGTGGTTCAACCGGTATAGAACCGGAATCAAACCGGAGTAAAACCGGTATCTTAAATATAATAAATATATATTTTATCTATGAATTAATCAAATAATATGAAAACTTACATGTTTTTATGAACTTTTTTCAAATTATAGTTATTTAAATTAAGGGATAAAATCAAATAAACGTAAATTGTGTGGGTTGTTATAAATTAATCGTATGACAAGTATTAAAATTTATGAGTTGGGGTCAAATTTAAATAAAATAAAATAGTGAACTAATAGGTTAATTATAAAATATAAAAATAGGGTGTTGGGTGGATTCGAACCCAAAACCATAAAGTAAAATATTCACAACTTAACCACTAGACCGAACTAATTTATTAGTTTTTCTATTTTGTGTAATTTATTTAAGCAAAAAATTTTTATTTATTTTTAAATTTAAAAAAAAAAAGACCGGACCGGAACCGGACCGGATTTTTGACGGTCCGGTCAGAACCGGCCGGTCCGGTCCGGTCATGACAACCATGAGGGAGAGAGAGAGAGAGAGAGGAGAGATAGAGGAGATAGAGACGTTATTATTAAAAGAAAAAGAAGTTAAATAATATTTAAAATAAATTTGGTTAATAATAAGATGAGATTAAATAAAGGGAGGGGTAGACGCTCCTTTAATTAATAACTCTATAGGGGTATTAATTAAATTCCATCTTTAAATAAACCCTATCACCAAACATTGCATTAGTTAATCCTATAATCCTAATACCCACAACATAATACATTCATCAGTCATCACCTTATGTTTGTTCCACTTCCAATAATATAAAAGCTATAAAGCTAAAGCTAGTAAATCATACTAGTACTTTAGCACACCCTATGTGTGTATAAAAATATAAAATTAATTATTAGTGGATGATTTTAATAAATTATATATTAAAAATAGAATTAGGTGGTTATTATGAGTTTTAAAGCTATGTGGTTTAATAAGTTTAATTTAATAATTGATATATTAAAAATAGAATGAGTGGCTATTATGATTTAATAGGTTTTTTTATTTTTAATAGTAATTAAGATAGAAAAAATTTGATTAGTCAATTTTGACAGACCAATTATACAGTTTTCATCCTTTACTATAGATTAAAAATAATTCAAACTTAAATCCACCCGAACCAAACCATTTTATACATTTTAGTAAATCGGGCGTCTCACATCTTTTTGTACATTTCCTTTAGCAAAAAAACTATCACAAACAATCAATATAATATTAAATATTCTTAAAAGACGTGTCAAAATATACACTTTTTTTACATTTTTTTTTTTTTTTTTTGGTAAGAAATATTTTCATTACCACAAGAACCCTTTGTGTCCAAACAACCTTATGACATATGACTTCTACACGTTAAGACAGAATCAGAATTTGTATGTAGTCCTCAGCCTTCCTTGCTATCTTCTTAAATCTCATACCTCGCACCTGCATCTTAAAATCACGCTTAATGTTGTTGTACAGAGCCAAAGCATCCATCTCCCCTGAGTTATGTATCCTCGCATTCCGTTCCTTCCACAGCCCGTATGCAGTAGCCGCCATTCCCGCCAGCTGAATTTTTGCCATCGGACTCTTTTGCCTCCCCAGTCTGATGAGTTTACATTCCCAACTTTCCAAATTGTCCGGGATTCTGACCTTCAGCCATCTACTAGCCTCCTCATTTACCAACATACTATAGGAACATTTACACATTATATGTTCTAAACTTTCAGCAATCTGCAAACAGAAGACACATCGATTGTCAGGAACCAACATGACCCACTGAACTAGCCTGTCCCTCGTGAGTAGTTTCTTGTGCATTATAAGCCACAGGATAAAAGCATGCTTCGGCCTATTCCAACGGTTCCAGACAGCCACCGCAGGTAGGAACTTGTCTCTAGACCCCTTAAGCCAAATATACCCTGAATTGACAGTATAGAGAACTTTTTTTACATTTTACTTGTACTACATTATTAAAATATTCAGTTTATTAATTCCGTGTCAACTCCCAAATGTCAATAATCATTTGGGACAGAGAGAGTATGTTTTTATTTTTTATGTTGGAAGGGCCTGCATGCCCGCCATTTTTGGCCGTCCGCCTTGCCCTGCCATAGTGGGTTTTGGTGGGCTTCGGGCCGACCAGCCCTTGGCCCATTTGATAGGTCTGAGATAAAATTGTCTCGAGCTTTGCATATATTATACAGTTGGAAAGTAAACAACAATGTGTTGGCTTTAACATGATATATGAGTTTTAAATTCTAAGTACAAATCCCTACTACCATTAAAAGAAAAATTCACGAAACGACTAGGTTTGAAAAAATTAGTAGATACTAGGTTGGCCCCCGTGCGATGCACGGGGTAGTTTGTTGCCATGCAAATTGAAGCATTAGTCAATAAAGATCGTTTTTTCTTACAGTTATGTTCATAGATCATTAAATTTGTTATTGAAAGCTTCACTGTAAGACCGCTCATTTGCTCGATTGGACTGTAGAAGGCTGTACCGATTTGTTTGAGTGTACGAATATATGTATTATGTGGCCACATATAAAGCTGTTGTCTAATTTATAAAGAGTTGACACTGTCATGATCAAATTTTAGAACAGCTGGAAAACACTATGTTCGGAAGCTAACTAAGAAGTTGAGCTTCAATGTCGACATTGTAAACAGCGGATACGCAAAGCAGTTATGATAAATGGTGTCCAAAGATACAAAAGGCATCTGTACTTATTACGTCGTCACAAAACGTTATCTTCCACTGTCCTCTTGTCCTTTACACCACGGAGGCGTATTCCTGTAGTAGTGGCAGCATCCATGTTGACGGTGGCCACGAATTTCGCCTCTACCTGAACTGTTTTAGTAATGATGCCTTTTCAAGTTAGATTCCGTTAAACTAAGGCATATTACGCTCATATTTCACCTAAAAGAATAGGGAAAGAATTGTAAACGCCAAAATTGATAAATCATGCTAGCAAATACATGCTCACACAGCCACGCTAATGCAGACCACACACATTTGGAAATTCAATTGTATGGTTGTAAAAAAATGGCATGTCAGTGAACAATAACGTAGGCTAAACTGTAGATTCATCCGAGAAGGTATGGAAGTTGAACTGTATAAATGTAAGAGAGAGTGAACTGTATAACTCTAATAGGGAGAAAGCCAGGGAGCACTAACGCAGGCTTACTGTATATGAATCTGAAAACGCCATGGAATTAAAATGTTGACTGTAAACATATCATGTTAATGAAAATGGTCGGTGCAGACACGGGTGGTAGTAGATCTATACAGCAATCCAAAAAATGAAGACTGTACCACAGAGGATACAGAGTAAAATATAACAGTCTGTCTAGTATGATTGTAAAAGAGGCATGGCAGTGGTAGATGGACTCCCTTTGTGGATATGTTCTGACAATAGAATCGGCATCCACGCTTCCTTACACAGCAGGGAAGTACACGGAGTCGACGAACTTTGGCTCTAACTCAACTGATTTAGGAATGGATTGCTTTTCAAGCTAGGCTCGTTCACTCCATGTACTTCTCTGCTTGTGCAACGAAACTGAGTCATACAGACTCCTGAGCTGAAGTGCAGACCGGTTACAGTTTATATGGAGAAGATGGGCCGAAGCAAAATGGCGTTATTCTGGAGAAGACCGTGAGAGAGGACATAATCAAACAAACAATACGCAGATCTGAACTGTATTTAATAAAGCGTGAAACAGCGTGAAATCAGAGATTCATTTACTCCCCCAATCGCTGGCTTCGATGAACCAAGAACGATTCTTCTTACCCTATTAATGAAAAAACTTTTGGTTTGATTGGACTCTTCGTTTTACGAACAGTCTAATAAGATAATTATGGCGTGAGCTAGTGGACATTATTTATTAGGCTCTTCGCATGCTTCTGAAAGCAAAGACTGTATAAAAGCATTTATGGGCTGCCACGTCAGCAAATCTGTTCACATGCCAATCAAGTGCAACGAATCTGGTCTATGTTTAGCTGTCCTTTGGTCTCCTTTGGTCTTTCGACCCAGATTTGGGGCTTAATAATATTGTGGACATTTTATTTAGTTTTGGGCCTATTGGGTTGGGAAAATTGGAGAGCAAGACCAATTCAATGCATTCGCTTTTTTTTTTATACCACGATTCAATTAATCAAAAATTAAATTGAGATGAATGCATTATATCTAACATCACATGCCATGCTCGACGAATTAAATGGGACTATTTACAGCATTTTGCCGTACATTTTGTTTGAAATCAGTGATGTGCCTTATAGTACTGCGTTTTGAGGTTCCTATCTAATTATTGTGGGTTCGTGGGTTTAAATTGTGTTTATTGTGTAATATCGAATTAGCTCCATGCTAACCTCTGTTTTAGTCTTGAACGAATAGCTTCAAACGTAGGCTGCAGTATACAGTTATACCGTCATACAATTTGAAGCGTCTGGAATGACCTCAATCTATTTGTTGTATGAGTTGTGCTCGATAGGTGTGGCCATGTTAGGTAATGTGAGCAGCGAAGCATAATGTCATCCTATTTCCCCTATTTCTATTTGAATATGTAAGGTGGTTCACGGGAATATACAATGCAACAAATATGGATAATTGCCGAGAGTTATACGGTTGGTGTTTTTGGTACTGTATTTAATACATTGGTTGTATAGGTTGGTGCTCACATTATTGTATTATTGTAGTATGAAAGCTGTAACATGGTTCAAAATGTTATATTCCGATAATGATTATGGGAGAAAACGATATATAAACCCTAATATAGAACTCCTGTCATGAAAGATTGAGTAGACCACTCTCCAAAGGCTACGACCAGTTATTGAAGAATATCGAAGCAGTCAGATATTCTCTAAATTCTTGGATCATATCGGGCAGAACATCGTAGACATCGTCCTCTGCAAACATAAGGGAAAATGCCGACCGCAGCATATATATGCCGCATTCCCCGCTAGTCCACAGTTGAGAAAATGTTATGAATTATTATTTTACCAAATGTTTATTGTACAGATTTTATACATGGAGACGTTAGAATTACCTGATGGTTTGACGGGGGAAGTCAGGATCCCTATACACATCAAAGTCGACAATGGAGTCAGTCATTCGCAGGTCTCGAAGAATATAGGGGATCGTAAGCCGTGTTTTATTAAACGCATGCTCAAAGAACCTCATATCCTTGTCAACCGAAGGGTCGCAGTCGTGCACTGTTATGTAACGTTTCCTGTAGTCCACAATGCATAGTACCCAATGGCACTCATTAATGTTAACCGGGATAACTATGAGGTCCGACTCATGCCACGGAAGAGATGGCCAGTTGTCAACAATACCCTGAACATATGGGCGTATGGATGTTAGGTCAGTATGGCCGTCACTTCGAAATTCCGTTGCAATTATCTGGTTGAACGTTGTGTTCATAAAAGCGACCCTTGACTTGGGGAACTTTGCATGGGCTTGTTTCTCGATAAACCCACGCATGCATTCGTCTATGTGCTGTTTCAGATAAGAATACATTGTAATAATTTGTTACATAGTTCGCATTAAATAACATGATGTTGTACCTCATCACTCAGCCAAGTTCCCTTTGTCATGAGACCTTGGAAGAATTGGTAGCCTCGCTCTTCTCCTAGTATGGTACTGATAGAGTCGTCCTGGGACATAGTCCCTATTGATGCGGCTACGCGGGGAAACAATTTTGAGACTTTCTTGACAGTTGTTGCGAGGGTTTTGTCTTTAGGAACCTTTTTTGACCTTGGATGTTCCTGGTCTGGTGGGGGGGTCATTTTGCTCTTAGACTTTTTTTGCAATTGAGGATGTGTAGTCTCTTTGGGAACGTTGTGGCGCTTTCTTTTTGAATGAATGGTTGTTACGTTTTCTGCCGGCCGATTGTCGCCTGGTGCTGGGCTGATTTTTCCTGCCAAAACAATTGCATTGCTATTTATATGAAGTACAGGTTAGGTAAGACTGTATAGAAAAAACTGTTGACATACCAAGCGCCTGCTCTATATGTGATAGTCTCTGTTGCATTTCGGAGTAATTCTTGTTGATCTTTGTTGTCAATTCATTTAAGACAGTAATCTGTCGATTGTGCCTTGAATGCAGGTCGTTGAACCTTTGGGCAGCAGACTCCACATATGTGTCTATCTTAAGTTCTATCTTGTCAGCAAATTGGGTCGCCGCTTGCTGAAGCTCCGCAACAATGTTGTCAAAATAATTTCTCATTTCATTCGTCATTTGTTTTCCTGTAATTGGTTTGCAGTTAATCGTTTATGAAATGGAGTTTGGGAGATCTTATATAATGTAAAAACGCACGTAGAAAACCGTAAAGTCACAACTCATTGGGAAGGAACGTTTCTCTAAAATGAGTGTGTTGCATAAGGTGTGTCGTTTCGTGTATGTAATTTATGTTTGGGGCGAGTTCAATGGTCACAATTATTATGGAGCAATCACCAAGTAATGAATGAATTTTTTAATTAGTATTTGAGTAGTGGAAAGGTTTTATTAATAAGGGTTGTTGTTTTGTGAGAATAATAGTGGGCTGATTAAAAAATCCGTAATTAGTATTACTGTATATTCTTTTTCACTGATACCTATTCTTTGGTTTGCCACACGTAATTGCATTGTCAATCGGTTTTATTGCAAAGTTTGTTCTATAAGGCAGTATATCATGGGATTGTATATATGTTTGCCAATAGATAATATTTTTGTTATTGTTTTATATAATAGTATTAATAATTTTATTACTTAAGTATGTAGCAAAGGGGTCTTTGGCTTATAGTTTCTTCTATTGTAGCTGCAATTCCTGGTTGTTCAACAGTTGTTGTTTCATTCGTTTGCATTAGAATGTTATTTATGTTCTGTATAATTTTTTTGCCACCATACAGTCACATGATTTGTTTCCAAACAACTTCCTCGCTGTAGACTAACTGTACACGTGGCTGAAGATGTGAGGGACCTAAACTGTATGACCGAAAAAGTATCATGGAAGTAAAGACTCTTACATTAACAAATTGAATAGTACGGATGTAACAATTACCTTTGTTTGCTGTCATGATTGTTGAAATGGCTGAATGTGAGTTGTTTATGTTATATGGTTATTTATGTTGGTAATAATGTCTTAATATATTGCAGTCACGTGTTCGGCTGCAGTAGTGTTGTTGTTATTAGTTGAGTCATACGGCGTAGCAGGTATACTGTTAATGTGTAATTGACTTACACAATTTCATGACTGTTGTAGTTAATGATTGTTACGCTGTATGTCTGTTGTATTGGTAGAATGTGACCTGCTATCGCAACAAAACTGTTATGTTGAATAATTTTGTAACAACTTATGCTAAACACTACTGTCATACAACAATTTACATGTCGTTAAATGTTGTTGAAAACTTCATGGAAAACCATGTTTATGACCTCGTTGTCCTCCACGTCGTCTTCTTTCATGCTCAATATTCTGATTCCCACGGGTGATGTCACTCTAGACAGTGCCACATAAAGTTGCCCATGGGTGAAAACTGGACTGGGAAGATACACACCGACCCTTTTTAGGCTCTGGCCTTGACTCTTATTTATTGTCATTGCGTAGCAGACTTTAAGCGGAAACTGTCTACGCCGTAGTTTGAAGGGCCACGCTGTGTCAGAAGGAGACATAATGATCCTTGGTATTAGAACCTTATTGCCAACTTGCGTTCCAGTTAAGATTTCTGCCTCAACAACGTTGGTTCCAAGACGCGATACAATGAGTCTTGTTCCATTGCATAGTCCGTCCCTCTGATTTAAATTCCGTAATAACATTACTGGAATTCCATGCTTAAGGTTGAGTTTGTGGTTTGGAACACCTGAAATCTCAAGCGTGTTTAAAAAGTCAACCGGATACATCGTACTTGCGCTGATTTCCACTTCGGTCTCCAGTTCCACGCTGTCCGAACTCAAGTATTCTGTCTCATGGCCTGGTACGATGGATAGCATAAAGTCATTCACTTCGTCAACCGTCTTGTTCCTGGGTGTGAGGACAGCTCTTTCCTTAATATAACGTTGATTAGTCATATTGTCTTCAAAATCAACATATACGTAGTTGCAGATGCTACGAATCGTGTCGCCGTCACAATCAATAGACATGTTTTCTGGTACCTTAATCGTCTCCACGTCTGTATCTGCAGCGACCTTTGCATTTCCATTGCCAACTTGTAAAATCCAATTTGCAAATTCTATTTCCGAATGATGTAATCTCATGTTCTGAGTGAGTTCGTGTACACGACAATGTTGCCATAAATAGGACCTATTTATGGCCGACTCCACCGTATCTTGTCTGCTACCATTTCGTATAACTGGGAGTAACTGTCTGAAATCGCCTCCCAACAGCACCGTCTTTCCACCAAAGGGCTTGTCCTCACATCCTCCAATCGTGTTGGACATCAGGTCCCTCATAGTTCTATCCAGCGCCTCAAACGCATACTTGTTTGTCATCGGCGCTTCGTCCCAAATGATTAATTTTGCTTGCGTTAAAAGTTCTGCTAACATCGTCCCTTGCTTTATGTCGCACATGGAGTTCTCTTGTAGTATAATAGGGATCTTGAACCTTGAATGCGCAGTTCTTCCACCTGGAAGCAGCAAAGCTGCAATACCTGATGATGCAACCGGTATTACAATTTGATTTTCTGACCTTAATTTTGTAATGATTGTTTTGTAGACATGGGTCTTCCCTGTTCCTCCAGGACCATAGAGAAAGAACAGGTGACCAGTGTCGTTTTGAACTGAGCTGATGACTTCGTTGAATATGATGTGTTGTTCTTCATTCAAGGTTGCAATTAGGCGCTGATGCTCAACGTCGTTCTCCTCACCATTGTAATAGCTTTCTTCCATTAGCAATCTGTTGTTTAGATCCTTTAGGATGTTCTTTGATGGCAGTGGCATTGGGGGGTAGTCTGAGAGTGTCTTTGAGTTCTGTATCATTAGTTTTTCGATTTCAGCCAGCGCATAGTTTTTGACCTCTTCGTCTGAAAGATGCATTTCTGCGAAGCCAAATAGTCTCCTTTGACGCATTGGTATGTCTTCTGATAGAGTTTTCCAGAAGCTATTCCACAAATTGAGGGGGTTGGTTACTTCGCAGAAGATCAACAATGTGACAAAGAGCTGGCGAAGCTGTATCGGAGTCGCCCATTGCGCAGCTTCATCCATTGCATGATGCCACTCTGAGTCCCCATCTAATAATCCCCTTCTATAACACGCTTCTTTGAAAGATGGGAGAACTTCACCATTGACTGTACGTATGTCTTCATACGACGTTGGCCCCTTAACGATTGTCAATAACATCTTCATGTAATATATCTCACCTGCCGTTGGATGAATGTTAACCACTCTACCAATGACAAATCCTTTCTTTCGTGGTGTCCAACTCTTCGTTGACGCGGTCCATACAAATCTTGATGGAAACTGAATATAAGTCAGGTCTTTTGCCTCCTCATTTCGCTTGTTTGTTTCCATCCATTCTGTCATTATAGTCTTGTGGATGCCGTCCCTATTCAACATATTGCTGAGATCCACAGACTCATCGTACACTAAGCTTTGTTGTCCCTCCAAATGAAGCGGCAACCTCTGCACCGCCGGCGTGTAGTGCACGTCAAAGGCAAATATTCTCCACATAGCTTCGCAGGCTGACAGATATCTACAATCAAGGTATCTTGTGATCTCATCGCATTTCTGGGGAGTTGGTTCAGCAGAATTTCGTGCTTGATTAGCCAGATTTTCAATTATCATCGTGGCCTTGTCTACACCTTTTGTGATGTACTTGAATAGATATTTAATAGCCCTACTCGTGTTGCACCATTCGACATTAATGTGCGCCTTGTATTTCTTCAGTAGCTGTATATTATGAGGGACGACGTATCTGTTGTCCATGACAATATTCTTTTTTATTACAAACTTGTCCTCACTCCTCCTTCGCTTGTACCAGATGTGTCCAGCGTCATCAATCGTCGTGCGGTTGCTGTATTGTTTCGGGAAGTGTTTCTTACATTTATTATTTTCCATGCAAGGTGAGTTGACCCCTTCAAAACCACACGGACCATGCATCATATATTGTTCAACCAAAGCATATCCTTCTTCATCAGTTTGACGGTCAGGGATTTCGGCGGAAATTATTTCATCGACCTCCGCTGGAGTTGGTTCCGCCCCAGTCCGATTCAACCAAACCAATATATGTGCATGGGGCAATCCTCGTTTCTGGAATTCAATCGTATATAAAACTGCATTGTTTTGGGAGAAAAACCGTTGTCGCCAGTGATTAATAAGCAAAGAAACGGGTGATGAAAAGACCAACGATAAAATTGCATTAAGGTGCCATGTAACCACACAGCACAGGTAAAACTGCATGACTGGAAAAATTTATGGCAATGCCGTTAACTAACATACAATGGCTTTTCAGACTGTATGACTGTGTGAAGGAATGCACAGTCGTGTGGCTGCAAGAAGTAATGGGACCGCACTATGTAACATTGTAAGATTGTAAGACTGCACAACAACTATGTCAAATTTGTGATGCGATTGGTATTAAATATAGCATACCTGCTTTGCAACTTTTGAAGAAACGTCCTCGCCTAATATCTTCTATTAACTGCTCGAGTTTTAATTTGAATAATCTGCATTGTAAGTCTGGCCTATCATTTGAAATGTCGTTTCCGTACTTCTGTAGATGCTGACCAATTTCATCCCATTTTGGGTTGGCGGTAATGGTGATGAAAAGATGAGGATTGCCATACCACCTGCATAAAGCAAGAGCGTCATGATAATTTTCTACCATATACCTCGGAGATCCCGTAAAAGACGATGGCAGGATAATTTTTTTCCCAACAGTTTTTGCATTAGTTTCTCCCCTCGAAACTGCGCCCCATATATTGTTGTAGACGTCTGCCCTCAATGTTTGTTGGTTATTTCTTACCCAACGCAACCGTTCTTGTTCGACAGCCGTGTATGCATCAACGACGTATTGATGAAATAACCGACCACCTTGAATTATTCCCCTCCCTTCCGTCAACCTCGTCTGTATCTGGTATGCGTAAAATTCACGCATTGTTACGAACTTTCTTTTTAATGACAAATGAACTCTGTCACTGTATAGAATCTGATTGTGAAATCCAATCTCGCCAAATGGGAATAACAGTGGGTATTGCATTGCCATGAATGACGGATGTAACTCGCTTATTCGCTGAAGTTGCCCCGTCTTCATTTGAACAATTACATCTCGTTGCCCATTTGTCATGGGCAAGTCGCCAACAATAAGTCCAGCTATTTCTTCAGAAGTTGGAAGATCGTACTGCCTTTCTTGGCGTGCACGACCAACCAACCTTATAGAAAATTCCGTTGCCCCTCCTGCTTCGTATCTGTCTCTTGCCATCCTAAACACTTTCGCAAGCTCATTATTTTCATCCATAATCTTTATTAGCTGCGCAACAACGCTTGCGTCCAAATTCTCAGAACTTCCGCGTGTCAGTGTATTCATGCGGTTATAAACTTCATTTGCAGTGTCATAGATGTATAACTGTGCGAATCTCGGTCTGTCGCCCTCAGCAGGTAGCAAGGAACCTATGTTATGATAGTTCTGTCCGTGAATTCGATAAACGTATGCGCCTGCCTTCTGTTTCACTGATGAGTCGACTTTTGCCCCCATAGACGTGAATGCCAGTATGGAATTATAAACCCTGATATATTGTCGGAAATTATGCTCCGAGAACTTGTTGAATAGGTATTGAGGCGCCTGACGTAGTGGAGGTAATGACACCCGACCCTGGCCACAACAAATTGAAAATTGGGAACTATTAAGTAGGCCTGTACCCTTTGTTGACTCAGCTTTCCAAACCAATGCGTTGCAAAAACGGCAATGCATGAGTTCCTCTTCTTTGTAGCGTGTCTTCCTATGGTCTGGAAAATATCCATGTGAAAGTCAGGACACATTAAACAAATGTGGAATACTTACTCGGTCCATAATTATTTTATAAATATGGGAACCTTCCGTTCGAACAGCTGGTGGTCTTTGACGTTTGCATCGCCTTGGCAATATGTTTGCAGAACGCTTGGCAATATTCACTGTACCAGTAAGATTTATGGTTACGGAATGAAATTCCCATTTATTGGATGCAATGGCACATACTTTATGCGCAAATATGTTGGCGAACCTTGCCCAATAGTTGCTGGTGCATGATCTTTGTTGTTCAAACCACGCTTTCTCTGTAAAATTTTGATGCGGATGTGCCTTGCGTGTTTCGCTTGATCGTATTGCAATATACCTGGAAAACAGCTCAGAATGATTAAATGTCTTTTCCTTGTGAATACTAAATAGATTTTGCTGTCGTAGTGGTTGAGCAGGTTTCATTACCAACTGTTGTACTTATTCTGTGAAGGCTTTTGCGGACAGCCTCGCATTGTTTGTCAAATCCCGGTATAGTTCTTTGAAGGTGA
Organism: Craterostigma plantagineum; assembly: GCA_027422505.1. NCBI lineage: Eukaryota > Viridiplantae > Streptophyta > Magnoliopsida > Lamiales > Linderniaceae > Craterostigma > Craterostigma plantagineum. Next base: position 29,907,565 of record JAPQWV010000001.1, read on the forward strand.
TATGTAAGGCCCTCACAATTGTACTGTGACGTTCTACACTCCTGCTCTTCGTAGCCTGTGCAATAATTTATCTTCTGATCAATCCTTTCTGTCAGGTCGGCAATTGTCCTAGAAAGATTGTCGGAACGTTTTTGTAAATAATTTGCCAAATCTGGGTCCATAACAACTAATTTGTACTTGGTGCCAAGGTGGAGGTGTTGGGATAGTTAAATGGTCTCTGGCGTACTGTAAACGTTCTTCCAAACACCTTGCAAAGAAAAGCGAGTCCACATATAAAGTTGGTCAATTTATGTTGCCTCGACAACAAAGGACCAGTTGAAGCGGCGCTCCTAAATTCAATGTGTATATGTAAATTTTTGTTCCTTAGTCCTGCATTAAATTGTATTGAATGGAAAATGTGGCGTATGGTATGTTATGACATGTCAATTCATGAGGACTTCATATACAGTTCTCTTGATAATATAGTCATAGAAGAAATTTCAGAATATTGTATATTAAATTATATAATGTTATACTATAATATATTATTTTTACTATATGATATTTACTATATTAGATTATATTATATTTTGTTATACTATATTGTAGTTTTATATTATGCCGTATTGTACCATATCATATTATATTGTATTACACTATATTATATTGCATTATATTACATTACAGTCTATTATACTGTATTACATTATACCATATCATATTAAATTATATTATTCCATATTTTATGATATGAAATGATATTATACGATTTGATACTACATTAGACTCGAATGAATTATATTGCATGATGTGTTATTATATTGGATTATATTATGTTATATTATATAACATTCTAGCATATTTGATAAGCCCAATAGTATGTTGCAATACTACATTTTATAATGTTATATTCGCCTATAGTATGTTATATGTATATTCAACTTAGACTGCACGCAACTTGGACTGTATGCTTTATTTGATATTATAATATCTGATTGTCTTAAGTTGTATCCTTCACAATAAGTAAACAGTTATACAAAGTCGGCAACAGTCTGCCGAGTCATCTTAGGAAATAGTGGTTATAGGATCAGGCAGACAATAAAACCTAACTATTTGTACTAATTTTAATTTGCTATTCTGAGTAGTTTTGTTAAAGGCTTTCGGAGGAGTATGACTAAAATCATTGCTAGGAATTAAGATTGTCGAGTCAGGGAATATTCTCAATGCCCAAGACGGTAAAACAACAACAGTATTATATCAGCATTTTCATACATCGGGCAGAAATATTCGTCAAAATAGTAGGACGCAGATGTCATCAATGGTCTTAAACACGTCTATTCATTATATGGAGGCCAATGCCAAAAATTAAAGTAGATAGATGCCGTCAAATACTTTCGGAATTCTTCTATCTGGCATGGCGTTATGCTGTATAAGTTGTCACCAGGAAACATCATTGCAAATGCATTCCGCAACATGTGTACACCACACTCTCCACTGCATTGGAAACCAATCTTCATGATTAGATAAATAAATAGAACCATAAAGTTTCTGAATTGATTAATTTGCATAATGTCACCTGTAACCTTGCTGCGGGATTCGGCCTTCACGCCTAAAGTCAAACCGAAAATCAGAACGGTCGATGTCTAGATCGCGTAACAACATCTTCGCGATAATGAGTGTGTTGCCCAACGCAGCACGTGTCTGTGTAAAGTGTTTATCAGCTGATCGTTCTGAATCCATCACCAAAAATACCCGTTGCCTAAGAAAGATAACGACCAAGACCCAATGACTGTCGTTCACGTTGACAGGCAGGACAATTTCGGACGCATCTTTCCAACTGCACGATGGCCAATTGGTAGCCTTTCCAAGAACGTACGGCATCAACTCCGTCAGGTCAGCCGTTTTATTCACAACCGGAAGTGACTTGATGAACTGACTGAAAACTGTATTCATGAATGCAACTGTCTTCAGAGGGGTGGCACACCTTAGTTGCATTTCGATGAATCCGCGGATACATTCATCGACATGCTACGTTACCAATTTCAGAAAGATATGGTTATTTGTAAATTCGTGGGAAATATCTCATAATTTAGCACTCGAACGTAAACTTACAACATCTCGTAGGCAAATGCTGCGAGTCTTTAGTTCATTGAAGAAATCTCGCTTCAGCTCTGTCCCACAAAGCCCTATTACGCAGTGCGTCGCGCTCATCCGTTCTATGGACTCGGCTGCTTTTGGCCACATTTTCAGTTTGTACAAAACATGCTCATCAATATTTGCCTTTCCGTATGGAATTCTGGTCGTCAGAAGAGATGGAGCAACACATTTTTCCAGTGTTTTTTGCCTTTTTGCTTGTGGAAGCTGAGTCCCTTCATCGATTGTCTTGGCGCCAGCTGACTCTATAAGTGAAATATGATAGCAGACATTTAGAAGATTGAGAATGTAAATCGTATCAGCAGGGAAAAAGTTATTTATACCGAGCTCGGCGGATTCTTTATTCCCTATTCTTTCTGTCAGCTGATGTAGCTGGTCACCAAAGGATCTGAAAACATCTTCCATTGGATTAGCATGCTCAATATCAGTCAGCCGCACGTTTACTCCATGAAAGCCTTCTTTTATTTGATTGCTCATATGGAAGACTTGGTCCGTGTGGTATTCGACTGCTATACTTAGCCTTTCCAATTGTTGCAAGATCTTCTCAGTTCCCGCCGACCCAACTTGCGACGGCTGAAAATCAAACCGGCTCGTTCCTCGTTGCGTTTCCAAACCATGTACACCACACGGCTCCTGGACATGAGAAGGCCTACCCCGCTCTTCTTCCACAGTGTTGAAAAACTGATAAAGCGCATCGATACCATCATTTCCAGCATCACTCGATGCATTCACATTGTCTTCAGGATTTGTGGTTCGGCGATGAACCTGGCTCATTTCTGGCTGCTTTTCCAGCCCATGTACAACAGACGGATACTGGACATGAGACGACTTCGCGGCCTCAATTTCCACAATGTTGAAGTACTCATGATGCGCGCCCATATCGTCGTTTGCAGCATTGACCGTTGCATTAACATCGTCGTGAAGATTAGTTGTCTGGTGGTGGCCCTCGTCAACCACGACAAATGAACTGTTGATAGTAGGCACATCATCTACGTGTGGATCCGGAGTCGACGGGATCTGTTCTACGGCATTTGATTCGATGTTGTCATTACCATCAAGCGCAACAATTGGCGTTTCATGCAGGGACTTCCGTATGGACAGGAGTTCGCTCACAGATTTTCCGCCCAGATTTGTGACATCGTCATCGTCCAACACAGGTGTCTGTGGTGAATCACTTTCGCCGATAGTCCTCAATGACGGCGAGGGGCGTTGTTGAAGACCATGGTTTGCGGGAATGACATCCAAGTTACTATAGGCAAAATAGTCTGCAGTTGCCTCTTGTGCCGTAGCAATAAAGAAGTTGTTGACAACCTCTGACTTCCTAACAGCGGCATCGATGTCTCGTAATCGCGGTGCTCGCTTCGTTGACCAAGGAGTAGTCTTCCATCGGCACATACGGGGCAGCGTGTCAACCATATCATCGAAGCGTGTTGCATATTTCTGTGCAACGCCTGGCAAACATTCGTAGGCAAGGATCTGCTTAAAAACAAAAGTGGTTAGTCTGACATTACACTGTGAATATGAAAGGTTGCGGATAATGCGTGTCGAGGCTGATAAGATTACCTGAATTGGGTGGACGAACCCACCCAAGCATAAGGTATGGTAGCTTCTTGACACTTCTGTTCCCATAATATTTTTTAACGAAGAGAGGTCCCTTTTCAGTGAAGCCATAACAGTGTTGAAAGCATACTTTCCAAAGGGATATGTGTTGAAGACGTCGAAATCTTCCACTAAGTGAAGTATCATCGGATTTATCTTCACATCTGTTCTGCATCCACGCTGATCAAATACTCCCGCGACAAACACCACACTGGCCATTTTTAATCGCTCAACATCGACAGCAGACGATGAGTTACATCCCATCTCACTGAACTTGTCAATAGCATCCTGCAGCGTAATCTTTTGTGCGCCTGGAAAGTGCCTCTGAGCAAAAGCATGATTCTTGGCGACCTCTGGCTCGGCAGAGAATCGCAGCCCAGTAATCAAACAGAATTCTGTTGGCGAGAATCGTATAGGCTTCGAGTTTATAACCATCCACAATTCGTCCCTAAGAAGTAGCGGAGTCTGCGCTTGCATCATGTACCAAATTAACTGGCTCGACAGATAGAACATATGTGCAGAAGCTATGAGATGTCCAAACGGAGATCGTGCCACGAATTCCGCAATTTCTGCTGCGTTTAGCACGTCGCGTATAAGTTTGCTAATTCCCTTATAGTCAGCACATAAGGTTAATTTGCAGGGCTGAATATCGTCTTGTGGAAGCTGGTTGTCTAATAACGTCTGTTAATTTAATAATCAAAGTGTTAGAGAAAACATATAACAGTATGTAAGAGCAGGTTGCAGAACATTTCACCACCATTAATCTGCATCAGATTACATAAAAAACCTACATAACAAATATATGATAAATATATTACGCATATACGCAGAAATATGGAACACCATGCAACAACATCTTGAGACCACTTATCTCCAACAGTTTGCATAATATTTCTACCATACATATGTAGCCCACTTATAAAAGGGGTAATTGAGCGGCACCCGACATTTCACTGTCTTATTGGAGAACACATAATTAATTTTGACTGAAGAAGCCGACATATACAGGCTAACTGACGCACAGACATTAAGCATTTTTTAAACTATAAAAACACACAAAATACCTCTGAATCAGTTGCCACCATTGCAGTTTCTCTGATCGTTTGATGTTCGCTGTAAAATACCGCACAGGCAAGTTGTTTCAGACTTCAAATGATCAACCTTCCACTACTTCTAAATAGTATTAGATGAAATACCGCGAACCTGTGGACTGTATGACCAAGATATAAATACACTGCGATGCTTCGAATTTTCAAATCAGGTTAAGCGAAGAATAGTGAAATTTCTAAGCCTTTTTTTCGCTCATAAGCACTATAAGTTTCTTATCGGATGGGTTGGGCCGTCAATTGCTTGGTAGACATAATTATTTAAGGCACACTGCGCTAAATCAAATCAATGGAAAGTTCGGACTGGGTTGGGCCAGGAATTGCAAATATTCACATAATTAGTGAGGCCCTACCTGAAAGGTTTTTACCCCCCACCCCCAACCCCAATCAATGCAGCTAAATTAATACATGTAAATTGTTTATTTTTTTAAAAAATCCCTACGATATAAAATATATAACAATTTATGGTGCATAAGTAATAATAAAAATAAGTCAAAAATCTAACATACGATGATACTATGATATATACGAATATATCTTGTCATAACGTTTCCCAAACACATTAGTCTTTGAATTTGCAATATAAGATTAATGCATGATTATCCTTACCCTTTTCCTAAACACAAAAATTGCAAAACATACTCTACAGTTTTACATTGTTTTACAGTTATACATTTAACGCACCAGACTTTTTGCAGCCTGCTAAACGACGGGGTGGACTACTGGTTATAGGGTCAGTCATACAATATTCAGCTTGTAATTAATTGCACTAAATGTTATCTGATAATGTTGAAAATTTGTAGCAACCTTACATACGCTACCATCATGTCTAAGACGGCCGAGTTATCTAAAAATGTCAAGGACAGGAACGATAAAAACACCCACAAAAGCATGTTCAGAGGCACTGACATCAACCTCAAAGACACATTGCAAATAGTACGGAAATAAGTTAAATGTTCTTCACCATGCCTATTCATTATATGGAGGCCAATGCCAATAATTAAAGTAGACAGATGCTGCCAAATATTTCCTGAACTCTTCTATCTGGCATGGTTTAATGCAAGACAGATTGTCGCCTGGGAACATCATGCCGAATGCATTCCGCAACATGTGGATGCCACATTCTCCGCTGCAACGACAATCAAGTAATATGGTTAACTGATAAAGAAGACCATGACGCATGCAAACCATTTCATTTGTATAACGTCACCTGTATCCCTGCTGCGCGATCCGCCCATCACGTGTATATTCATACTGAAAATTAGAACGTTCAATGCCTAGGTGTCGTAGCAACAATTTTGTGATACAAACTGTGTTGCCCATCGCCGCACGGGTCGCTGTGAAACTTGGATCTGCGGATATGTCTGAATCAAGAATCGCGAATGATCGTTTCCTAGGATGAATGGTGGCCAACACCCAACGATCGTTGTTGACATTCACTGGTAGCACAATCACCGACGCATTTTTCCAACTACAGGATGGCCATTGGGCAGACTTTCCAAGAACAAATGGCATCACTTTTGACAAATCAGCCTTTCCACTAACAATTGGGAGCGATTTCACCAACCGGCTGAAATTTGTGTTCATGAATGCGACTGTCTTCACAGGGTTGGCACACCTGAGCTGCATTTCAACGAACCCGCGCATACATTCGTCGACATGCTGCGTAACCAAAGTCAGGAAAAACAATGGATATTCATAAATGTCTGCCCCACATGCAGTGGGGGATATCTCATGATTTAATGCTCAAACGTCGACTTACAACAGCTCGAAGGCAGGTGCCGCGAGTCTTTAATTCAACAAAGAATTCTTTTTAAGATCTGTCCCGCAAAGGCCTGCTACGGAGTGATCGGTGGCCATGCGTTCTATGGATGCAGCTGCTTTCGGCCACATCTGCAGCTTGTACAGAACGTGCTCATCAATATTCTGTTTTCCGTATGGGATTCTGGCAGTGCTAGACGACGGCTGCGCACCCTGCCCTAATGATTTTTGCCTTTTCGCAGGTGGAATTTCATCTCCGTCGTCTGTTGCGTTTCGGCCAATTAACTCTATAAGACAAATAGGACGTGAGAAAATTAGAGGAAAGATATTGCAAATTTTACCTGGAAGAATAAGTATCTTACCAGGCTCAGTGCCTTGTATTTTCGATATCATTTCTGTCAACTGCTGCAACTGGTCACCAATAGTTCTCAACGTATTTTCCAATGGTTTAGCACCTTCAATATCAGTCAGTCTCACGTTCAAACCATCAATACCTTCTTTCACTTGGCTGCTCATACGCACGACCTGCCGAGTCTGGCGCTCGACAACAGTACTGAGATTTCCAAGTTGTCGCCAGACCTTCTTAGCACCTCTCGACCTACGATGCGACGACCGAGATTTAAGCTTGCTTTTCGCTTGCTCCCTTTCCAACTCACCCTCAACAAACGGCTCCTCAACAGGAGAAGTTCCACGAACCTCATTTTCCGTGACGTTGACGAACTCATCACGGGTATCTATACCATTATTTCCATCAACACAGAACACAGTTGCACTGTCGTCCGAATCAGTTGGCTGCCGAGGCATTTCGTCAACTACCGGCGACGCATCGTTTATATCAGCCATGACATCTACATGCGACTGAGGAGGTGATTGTGTACGTTCTTCATGATTCGATTCGATGTAGGCATTACCCTCGATAACACCATTTGGGTTCTGATGCATAGCTCTGCGACTGGTCCGGATATTGTCCACGAAACTTCGTAATGTTGGAGATGGCAAAATTCTCTCACTGCTACCTTGGCCTTGCAATTCGGTGTCTTCATCTTCCAACAGGGGAGAATTTGGCGACCTTGTTCCACTGGTGCTTCTTGATGGCGTGGAACTGTCATGCTGAAGGCATTCGTTGTGGGGACGTCCGTCGAAGCTGCTATCGGCAAAGTAGCCTGCAACAACCTCTTGAGCTGTAGGTAAGAAGACTTTATTATTCTCAACAGCCGAATTCCTAACAGTATTGGCAACGTCCTGCAACCTTGGAGCTCGCTTTGTTGGCCATGCATTTGTCTTCCATTTGCACATTCTCGGGACCGGCTCAACTATATCGGCCAAGTACGTTGCATATTTACTTGCGACACCCGGCAAGCACTCATAAGCAAGGATCTGTTTTGAAAAAACAGTGGGTAACAACACATTTTAGTATAAATATGCAAGGATACGAACCGTGTGTGTAGAGTCGTGTAAGATTACCTGAATTGGGTGCACGAAGCCACCCAAGCACATCGTCTGGTATCTTCTTGAACTGCTTGTACCCTCACTGTTTTTAAAAGAAGAGAGGTCTCTTTTCACTGACGTCAGAACGATGTCGTATGCATACTTTCCAAAAGGATAGTTGTTGAAGTCGCCGAAATTCTCTACTAAGTGAAGAATCGTTGGGTTTATCTTCACATTTGTTCGGCATGCACGCTGATCAAGAACTCCAGCGACAAAAACCACACTGGCCATTTTTAATTTTTCAACGTCAACAGCAGACGATGAGTTACAACCCATTTCCGTCAACCTATCAATCGCATCCTGCAGCGAAACCTTTTCCTCGCCTGGAAAGTGTCTTGTAATAAACGAATTATCTTCGTCCACCTCTGGCTCAGCAGAAAATCTGAGACCAGTAATCAAACAGAATTCCTGAGGCGAAAATCGTATAGGCCTCGAATTGATAATCATCCACAGTTCATCCCTATTTCGTAGCGGAGTCTGTGCTTGCATCATGTACCAGATTAGCTGACTCGACAGATAGAACCTTTCTGCACAGGCTATGAGATGGCCGAACGGAGATCGTGCAAGCATTTCTGCAAACTCTGCTGCGTTTAGGCTGTCCCGAATAAGTTTGCAAATCCCTTTATAGTCAGCACATAAGGTTAATTTGCAGGGCACTACATTCTCTTGTGGAAGCTGAGTGTCAAACCCCATCTGAAAATGAAAACCAATGCTCTTACACAAAATGTAGAACAATATCCAACAACAGTATGCACTAACATCCGATGACTGTTCATGTCCAACAGATTGCATAAGAAATATACACAGATATATACAACGAATACGTACTGGACCATAGAAAAGCCTGCAAGAACATCTCGACCAAACTGTATATTAGACCCACACAAAAAAATATGGCTCACTCGTAAAAGAGGGAGAAATGGTCATTCGCCAATGGACCATCTTAATGCAAAAGACACAGTCCGGTCACCCAGTAAAGCTCAGAATATGCAGACTAAATGTTCGATACTGAGTAATGATCGTACAAATTGTTAAAACACAGAGATTACCTCTGAGCCAGTTTTCGCCATTCCAGTTTATTTGATAAATGGAGACTGGTAGGAAAATACGGTACGGGAAAATTTTTTAGGCACCAGACAGTCGTCCTTCAACAACTTCAAATTAGTATTCAATGGAATAGGCGTCACCTCTGGACTGTATGACCACGGAATAAACCGGTTCAGTTCTGGGAAATTTGGAATCAGGTGAAACGAAGGCGAAGGAATTTTGTAATGTTTTTCCTTCGTTCATTAATAGTGGGCTTTTGTGAAGATTTGCCTGGGCCGTCGTTAACACAAGTCATAATAATTTAGGGCAGAATTCCACAAATGCATTCAATTGAAACGCTGAAATGGGCTGGCCCAACAATTAAAAAATTAACATGAATGGGTCAAATATAAGGGCAATATACGGACTATGAATTGACTTTCTTGTACACATGGGTACGGTAGAAAATGCACAAACATCAGATTAACATGGTATATTATTATAAGACATATTTAGCCTGCTCTATTAATATCATTACACAAATATGGAATTATACTATATTATAAATATTATTATATTACATGATGTTATGTTATATTATATAACATTATATTATCCGGTCTTAATACGTTATTCAGGCACTAAATTGTTCTTGCCTCCACAAAACCATTATTACACGTAGCCATGGACTAATTAAAAATGTAATGAATAGGGGCTACAGTAACTAACTTATTCAGGAATCCACAAAGCACTATCGCACGCATATATCCGGGCAGTGATATAATCTGAGCATCGACTATTGGGAAAAGGCGCCCTTATAGTATGGAGTTGGATTTCGACGTCTATGGTAGGCCAATCGTAGTACCCCAAAACTTTGGAATAAGTAAGAACTAAATATAATATTGATATTCAACGGGCTTATATCGAAGGCTCAATTTTATTAGATAAAGAAACAAATTAAGATCGAAAGACCACAGACGGCAGAATCGCATAGTTTTAAAATACTTACTAAAGATAAGATGCACTAAATGTAATCTTTTGGATACTTATTCAACATTCAAGCCAAGACACATGCTCTATAAGCAGTTCCATACAAACGGCTTAGTTGACGCCAAACTTCCGCTTCTTGAAGGTCACAGTCTCACCAACACCACCATTTCGCCCGCCGATGCTCGTCATACAGTTGTCCGCTGCTCGCTCAGGGACAACCGGAAAAGAATTTTCAGGCAGACACTTGTTTTCAAAGACAGCAACATCAACATTTTCAACAACGGTTGCTTCATAATCCCGACAAACACGACCCAATCCATCGAGCCCGTCTCCCACGATTGCCACATTATCATCGCCAACGGTGCCCTAAAAATCAGCACACAAATAACACGGGTCAACCCACAATACACAGTCTGATGGGAAAAATAAATTACCTTCGACCCATCCACCAAGACGTCGCCGGGCGTTTCCCCAGGCTGCTCCACCATACGGGATACTGCAAAACTTCGAAACATGCTGCGAAAATCGAAAGGCTTAACCCTTACGCAGAACCTAAAGGTTCTGCCAACCAACCGTGATATGCAATCGGGTATTTCAACATCCCCCACCACGACACCAGAGTCAACAGGCGCCTGGAAATTCATTGCGCTCGTAAGGATAGGGTCTAAACAATTAACATACACATAGCATACCAGGCCACCGCGTATCTCCTCAGCTGTAGTGTTTGTACACTTCCTTGCAGGCCCGTCAAATATAACGAACGTCGCAGTATCAGCGTCATCAGCGACCATACACTCTATTCGGAACCTAGAATGAAACAGGTAAAAAGGCTTTCAATTAACGTGTTCGGGGAAAATATTTGAAGGCCAACGAACCGCATGTATAATACCGTAGAATGCCAATAGCTTTCGGGTCTGAGCACCTATTACATATCAAAGACGAATCCGTTTTCTCCACCTTACTGGAACACTTCGAGCAGGAGATATAATGCCAACCATTCCTCGTCAGGATCTCAGTTACTTTAGCCACGCAAACAAAATCCTTGACCTGCAAATCAACCATCCCCAATCAGTTACCAATCATCCTTTACACGCAAATGGAAATATATGAGTCCATGCCTGTTCATCTTCCTTATGCAAGAATGCATAGATATCAGCAATACGGCACAGTTGCATGTTAGGCATTTGGGAGCCAAGGGACAGTGCGACAGGACTTTCCAATATACTCATACTGTTCGCGGCAAAAAGCGACATCAGGTAATTATATGAACTAAAAAAGGGACATAAGGTTAAATCAGGTGAGATCACCTCTTGCGGAATTGCCAAACTTCATCAACATCGCGGTCAACATACAACTTCGACGCGGATGTGGTATTTAAGTAGAGGGTTTCTGCAAGAACCATTTCAATAAAGATAGACAGCAGAATACCCGACGGAAAATAAACTAAATCACTTACGCCCAAAAAATCTGGGGTTAACGCTTGTCACAATTACAACCACTTGTTTTCCAATACGGGATCGAACAGCGTCGCAAAACTCGTCGGCCTTCTCGGCCCACACTGTCACAGTGGCGTTCAGGTAACTGCAAAATCGCGAACGATAAAAATATACCCATGAATTAGGCGGAACATATGGATTTGGGACAACTCAACACTAAATAGGCGGGGAACAAATACCCCTGCAAGAAAATCCTCAACTCTGCACGCCTTGCACTACGGCCATCGGAAACATCTGGCTCAACGACTTGGGATAATAAACCAATAACATCTGTATGGAGAAGCAAACAAAAAAGTCAGGGACAACATCGCTAGCAAATACATGCTCACACAGCCACGCTAAAGCAGACCAAACACATATGGAAATTCAATTGTATGGTTGTAAAAAAATGGCATGCCAATGAACAATAACGTAGGCTAAACTGTAGATGCATCCGTGAAGGTATGGAAGTTGAACCGTATAACTGTAAGAGAGAGTGAACTGTATAAATGTAAGAGAGAGGAAGGCAGGGAGCACTAACGCATGCTAACTGTATATGAATCTGAAAATGCCATGGAATTAAAATGGTTGACTGTAAAAATAGCATGTTAATGAAAATTGTCGGTGCAGACACGGGTGGTAGTAGATCTATACAGCAATCCAAAAAATGAAGACTGTACCACAGAGGATACAAAGTAAAATATAACAGTCTGTCTAGTACGATTGTAAAAGAGGCATGGCAGTGAATATTAACGCAGGCTATACAGCAATCCAAAAAATGAAGACTGTACGACAGACGATACAAAGTAAAATGACTGACAGTCTGTCTAGATGATTGTAAAAAAGGCTTGGCGGTGAATACTAACGCAGGCTAACTATACGTCCGCCTGAAAAGTGTAACGGAAATAACAAATGTAAATACAATCTTAAGCTCTGCAACAGCACAGAATACCCGGTAATTCCTTATTGCGGTTGGCCATCTGCATCAAAACTTCATAAGTCATGAATCTAAATTTGTCAAGGCCTATTGAGCGCGACTGGGCATCCACCTCATCCACGACAGTACGATCAGTGAATCTCACCATACAGGCAACGTCAGTCATGCGATAGCTGCTGGGAGAATCAACAACCTCGAAGTCAGATATTGAATAAACACGGCCAACCTTAAGCTTTGATGCAAATCGATCAGCCCTCTGGATATGAATAGACGCCTGCATCACAGTATCCTACACACACCAATAAAAGAAATCAACGGTAATAAAGATACAAACAACGCAGAAGACACACTGAATAATCACCTTATCATCCAACAACAGCATATCTAGGCTCATGGCCTCTCCATTTTTCTTGATGTTTCTTGCCGTCCATGAACGGAGAAGGCGCGCAACAATAGGTCTACATTTCGTTCTAGGCTTTAATTCAGCTAGAGCAGAATATTTGGTAATATCAGCCATTTCACAAAAATCACAGTTCGTTGAAGTCAACATGACAAACTGACCATGATATAGCCGGACTCAAAGACTGTTCAAATACTACACCCACAGAAACCGATGATGAAATGAGAAAATAAATGATCAATAAAGACATCCCATACGAAACATCATTCATCAATATTGAAAGACTGTTAAAATTCACGGTCTGTCAGAATGGAAATAAGGAATATTGGTCGAGCCATTAATAGGAAGATCACATGCAACGCATCTAACATCATATGACCGTACACCTGCCAGACCATTAAAAGAATGAATGTATAAAGGCAAGACTCTAACGGTCGCACATACAACCCATTAATGAACCACCATTAGTGGGAAATTAATACACTACGATTAATATCTCCGGCGAGTGAACATCGTATTATATGGTGAAATCGCCCCAAATAAAATATAGAATCATTCTCACACTGGCACGTCAGCATTTCTATACAAATAAAACTCGGAACTCACCAACATTAAATCAGAATATTAATCAGAATATCATCCGCGCACTGTGATTGGATGGGGGGGGACTCCGTTGCTGACGTGTCATGCGCAGGAGAGTTACCATCCAACTTTTATATATATAGATGATCAACAAAAAGAAATGTGTTTTTCTCGGTAAACATGAAGGAATTGCTACGTAACAAAGAACACATAATATGAAAAAGAAGAATATACCAAAAGAATAATAATATTCAGAAAAGGAAGTTATTTACTACTACGACGAAAATTTCTAGGACTAGTGCAACGTAGATTGAAAAATTATCAGTTATTCAATTTACAAAGATTGGGAGTGATCGCTTATGTCGAATCCCTTGCCTGAAGAGGATATGCAGCTGCAATCTCCGTCGCGTTACCCTTCCGCCCCGGCCGACGAGGTACCGATTTCTTGTATGTCACTTCGCCGTTCAATTGACTACAGTTTTATCGACTGTATTCCATTTTTTTTTACTTTTAAGTTTTTTGGTTTGATATTCGTTTTGGTGTACATACGATGTTTGGTTCTGTCGTCGAGGGAATTTTATTACATTAAGAATGATTACTCATGGACGCGTTGGGTAGTATGTGAATGCTCAAAGCGTGTGTGCGTGAGTTCTCTTGCACAGCAGCTGTTTGATGATAATCCTTAGTCAGATGAAGGGTCAAAGATACTGCAAAGTAGAGCTATGATTTGCTTTTTCATTAATCGATAGGTATGGGGTGTTAATTAGGGAAAAAAATTCACATCGTAGTTTTTTATTTAGGTTGTTTGTTTGATTATTCTGGATATACGTGTGTTATGTGAGATTCATGGAGTGGAAGTTATTGTTTTGCCAGAGCATATTATAACTTCGTTGAGCTACGAATTCTGCCTTAATTTTCCTGAAGTAACTACGGTAAAGTTTGAAATGTGGTTATGCAGCTGTTCGATTTATCAACTACAGTTGATCCAAGTTATGTTATATCCTTGATAAGGAGACTCCTTCCCTCTTATGGAAAAGATGGTGAAAAACCTCTGGTTGTTGAGGAGTGTAAAAGTGATGGAAGAGAAGAGAACTCTATCCATTTACCAGAATGTGAAGTTGGAGCTGAGGCTATGGAATCAATTGGTAATCGTGAGGAAGGAAATGGAGAGGAGTTGAAGAATGACAGTAAAAGCCATGTTGCATCATCTGTCGAAGAAACATGGAACGAGTGTGGATGCGTTCTATGGGATCTTGCAGCAAGTGAAGATCACGCAAAATTTATGGTATTTTCGTTTCAATTATCGCAGATTGTTGTGTTTTCTATGTCTATTGTGTTTGGCTCAACCTATGATGACCAAATCAGCTTAACATTTGATCGGCTAGAATTGGTACAGCTACTTGATGAAGTTTGGTAGTTCTAATTCTAGTTTTTCGTGTGATCACTGATCATAGAGGAAGATTTACCTTGAACTATCTACACTTTCTAATCATGGTTGACTTTCTGCGTAGGTTGAAAATTTCATCCTCGAAGTTCTTATGGCTAATCTCATGGTTTCTGAATCTTCACGTGTTACTGTAAGTCCCATTTACTTTTCAATACTACTAATCTATTTTGCTGTGTGAGTCCCATATTATCGGATTATGAACTGCTATATAATCTTCCGTTCCTCCATCTTTTACTAACTTTGTCATTTCGATCTATGGAACTGTTATAATATAAGCACTTTTGAACTGCTTTCTATTGCATCGCAGGAAATCAGTTTGGGAATAATCGGTAATCTTGCTTGTCATGATATTGCAAGGAAGAAAATAGCTTCGACGAATGGACTGGCTAGAGTCATCGTGGACCAGTTACTCCTCGATGACGTGCCTTGCCTATGCGAAGCTTTCAGGTTTCTGTTACTCCACATTCATTGTCACCATTAAAATTTGGTGAAAGCTATTCATATTACTAGACTGCTTATGCATTGCCTTTTATAGCATGTGGTGTTTGTACATAAACATGGGAACTGAAATTCATCTTCTATTTGGGAGGAAAATATTTGTGTTTTACATTTCATTCTCATTCTGAATAGCTTACTTTCTTAAATCAGGACCTTGACCTTATGCCTTGAAGGCGGTGAAGCTATTTTCTGGTCAGAAGCATTGCAAGCCGAACAAATTCTGTCTCGTATCCTTTGGGTCGCTGAGAATGCACTGAACTTACAGCTCATTGAAAAGGTTAGAAAAAGAGCTCCTTTTTTTCTTCTTGGCTTACTTCACTTGTCCAACCCTTCATGGCTACATTTCTTATTACATAATCTTGCTTTCAGAGTGTGGGCTTACTCTTAGCTATCTTAGAAAGTCAGCACGAAATTATCGCCAACCTTCTTCCTCCTCTGATGAAACTTAATCTTCCAAGCCGACTAATCAAACTTCTGGCTTATGAGATGAGCTTATTAAAAGGAGAAAGAATGACCGATAGGTACAATGTGCTCGATTTGATGCTTCGTACCCTTGAAGCTCTCTCCGCGATCGAAGACTATTCGCAAGAAGTATGCCATAGCAAAGAGCTTTTGCAGCTAGCGAAAGAATTGATACAACTTCCCGACAAATTCGAAGTATGTTACGTTCGTCAAAACCCCTTTTTTTTTTTTGCATTTCCATTTTTCACTCACTGATTTGCCCTTGGTAGGTTCCCAGCTCTTGCGTCACTGCAGCGGTGTTAATCGCTAACATCCTCAGCGATTCGACGGGTCTAGCCGTCGATTTATCTCGGGGTAAATCTGCACACTTTCGTAATAAACTCAAATAAATCCCGTATCAAATGTTTATTATTTTCTTCCCTTTAGATATGAATTTCTTGCAGGGCCTATTCGACGTGTTTGCATATGCTTCCGAAGACAGAGATGCCAAGAGCGCTATATGGAGCACGATCGCCCGAATATTGAGTATTGTAAGAGAAGGAGAAATGAGCCCCGTGAATCTTCGAACCTTAGTGTCGGCTATTGCAAGCAAATTAGATGCGATTGAAGACGAATTAATCTCCCATCCTTTGGAAGATCGAAGAAGTGCCGAGGCTTCGTATACTTACACCAACGCAGTAGATGCCCGACTTTTCGCAGTATGAGTTTGCCCTTTATTCGTCTTAATTTCCTTAATTTATTATCTCTGATTTCTATTCCTTCTTCGCTTCATAGATGAAGAGGATTTCCGATATACTGAGTTCGTGGAAATCGCTGGGCAGGGATGCAAAGAGCAGTATTTTCGAAGACGATCATTGCTTCGACGAAGAAGACGTCGGCAAACTGTTAATTCTCTGCAACAAAGCTGTGGGGCTATCTCAAATTTAGCATAAAAACATCTTCGAAAGTTCAAGGAAGCATTTATATTATGGTGATGCAAATTACTATTGTGACAGAGATTTGTAGAACAGTTTGAAGGCTTCAATGACTTCCAAGTACCACATTGATTCCCTGTCTGGAAATGCTGAAAGATCAACAAGCTTGTGAACCTATCAACCAATCAATCAAAGCATAAAATTTCGGGTAAATGCAATTATATTCGCATTATAATTGTACACAATAGGCTCGTACCTTAATCATCGGAACGTCACCTACACGAGCAGAATAGCCTCCGACGACCATTACGTACATCCCTAAGCGATCGCGAGAATGAAGATGGAAAAAAAAAAAATCAGAAATTAGCTGAATATAGAAAATTATAAGGAAATGGAATGAATCGCACCAGTTTCCCATCGGCGGCTGCGGAAATCTCCGGTCAGAGATAGCTCGACGACGCCTGTTCCGTCGTCGAGGAGTAGAGGTTCGTCGCCTGACGGCGAAGGTGAAGAGACGAGGATGCCCTGCGAGTTTTAGGTTAGGGCTTAGGGTATTTGTGGAAATTGATGCCTGGGTGTTTTTACCTGGAGCCATGCGCGTTGGAAGAGAATGCCGCCGAGAGTGTAGGCGTTCTGCGACGGCGTTTGGGCGGCGCTCTGTAGCTGCACGCATAGTAGCTTCAGTGCTGCGAGGGTGTAGTCCATTTTTCGTTGACGAATTATTTCGTGCTTCGAGTTTTTATTTTTATTTTATTTCGTGCCAGTTTATGATTGACAATTGAAATTGAGTTGGGTGGTTAAATTGCAATTTGCCCCTCGGATCGGAGTTATTGCAAAATGCCATTTTCAGTAGAAATAATTAGCAAAAATTTATTTTACGCTCTTCTTTCATAAACAGCCTAAGACTCTAAACAATTGTAATTGATCTTTCAATCAACGAATCAGAATTTCCTTTGAACAGATTTCCCAGGCCATTGCAAATGAGATGAAATGGAGACTTAGAGCTGTATGTCGAGTAAAAAGGGCCATTGATTCTGCTCTCTACCAGCGTATATGTGTTTTGCCTTAATTTCTTTAGCCTTGAGTTGGGGAAACTGATGTAAAAAGGAACTAATTTTCGACAGTGGTAAATGAATGAAAACATTCTACCAAAAAAAAAACGAATCAGAATTTCTCTAAATTATTTTTAAAAAATAAGAAAACTCATTAAATCATGTAACAGTTAATAACTACCATATTCACAGACGGATCTACATCGGGGCTCGGGGGGTCGGTTGCCCCCCGGCCGGCCAGCTTACCCCTTAGGCGTGGTGGTAGCAACTTCGAAGAGAGCTGATTTTCATGATGCGGCTGCAGAGCCCCCAAAGAAGATGAATAGGGCAAAGGTCGTGATGGGCTGGGGCTGAGGTTAGAAAATGAAACTAGTTTGTGGTCTTTTTTGTTTCTATTAATTAGTCCTATTCATTTTGGACTTCTATCTGCAGATTTTGGGCCCTCTATCCAATATTTTTTAATTCATTTTTATTTCCTGAAAATTTATTTTTATTTATTGACCCCAAAATTAGGTTTAATCAAATTTGGGCCTTAAAATGTAGTTTTAGAATTAATAATAGTCTCGATATGAAATAACCCATTAAGCATATCAATTCAATTAAATTAAAATTAGGCTTTTTTCATCATCTTCAACCTCTCAACTCCCACGATAAGAAATAACCCATAAACTACCACCGTCTTGATGCCGCAATAAAGGTCATTCCGACCGAGAAGACTCCGATTCGACCGAAAAAAACTCCGCCCCGGCCAGAAAAAACGCCGATATGGCCGTTTTAACGGCCGCGACATAGCATCCCGTCGAGAAGCTGGAACTTTGGCACGAAGGCCTCCGTTCCAGTTCCGATACCGCCGTTCCGGGCGTTATATCGGGGTTCCGACGAACCATGGTTGAGCCCCTCATGTCTACAATCCTAGATCCGTCACCGACCACATTCTAATTTTCTATATCACACCACTTAATTTAATGTTATATCAAATGGCGTGTGATAAAAATACTAGTAATACATCACTTATTAAAACCACTTAATTTTATGTTATTTGGTAGTGTATGCTAAACTAAAATATTAGTAATAACTCGACAACAATTTCAATATAGCAACTCGAGGCGTTCCCCTGTGAAATTGACAAATGTAAGGATTTGTGTAGCAACAACATAAACAATCATGCAAATAGAAACTGTGGATGTGGACACAACTACTTATTTATTTATTGGATTGGAACTCGTGACGAAGTCTGAACTCTAAATAGTATGTTGACTAGAACGTTTGTTTGCTATCTACTCCCTCAGTCAAAAAATCCAAAAATCAATCAAGCTCGTGAAGCGACACTGACTGAAGAATTGACTAGAACGTTTGTTTGATATCTACTCCCTCAGTCAAAAAACCCAAAAATCAATCAAGCTCGTGAAGCGACACTGACTGAAGAATCGACTAGAACGTTTGTTTGATATCTACTCCCTCAGTCGCATGACATTTGGAATTGCGCACTTTTTAAAAAAACCGAATATTTTAATAATATACTACTATTAAAAGATAAAAAATATATATATTTTGACAAGTCTTTTAAGAATATTTGATATTATTATATTGATTGTTTGTGACAATTCTTTTACTAAATAAGAAAATGTACAAAAGATATAAGACTCCCGATATAGTAAAATATATAAAAACTAATGGGACTGAGGGAGTATTATTGAACTGGCACAATCCCAAAATGGGGAACGACACTCCCGTATGGGGAAAAATGTCGACAAGGGACAAAAACTGACAGAAAACAAAATTCATTATCTACGACCAAAAAATAAAGAACCTATAACAGAAAAAGTTATTAAACTAAATCTACGATGCTCTTCACTTTCACTTGACCCTCGACTTCTGAGTGTTTATTTTCATCGGACTTAGGACTCTACAAGAGAGAAAAAGCTCTCAACCCATGGGTCGAGAGAAACGAGATCCCACAACGGAGAACTCAAGGCTGCGACGGCGAGACGGAGGTGGACAGCGGGTGGGCTAAAGGACGGCTGGCGAGTGCGAGGTTGAGGCGAGGCGGAGACTGTGGATGCGGCGTGGAGGCTGAGGTGGCGAAGTCCGCACGACGGCGGGCGGCGAAGCGACGCGCAACGAGACGTTGCGGTAGCGGAGGGGGAGGAGAGCTTCCAAAATGGGAGAAGACACGGACGAAAAAAAGACCTGGAAAAGCTCGAGCTCCCCCGCCGCATAGTTGGAGGATGTGTAAGAAATACTGGTCTGGCCTCCGGCAATTTATCCATCATCAGGCCCACACACATGCGACACAAGGAGAAGGGGTGCCGGTATAAGCTTGATGGGGTTCCTTCTTAAAACCAATTGGTGTTTAAGAGGAGTGGCCCATCATTTTATAAACCCATTTAATTTATTAGTTATAATTGGTGTGGGACTTTGTCCTCACACGTGACACTCAACATTCCCCTCTCAGGTGTGAGCACATTTCTTTTTAATTGGACGGGAACGCTGTTCTTTTCGAATCGGCCATATTTTTTTTATTGAGTCGGATCTACCAGCTCTGATACCATATAAGAAATACAAGGTCACCGGCAATTTATCCATCATCAGGCCCACGCACATGCGCACAAGGAGAAGGAGTGCCGGTATAAGCTTGATGGGATTCCTTCTTAAAACCAATTAGTATTTAAGTGGAGTGGCCCATCATTCTATAAACCCATTTAATTTATTAGTTATAATCGTTGTGGGACTTTGTCCACACACGTGACACTCAACGGGAGGGGGAGGGGAGGGACTCTGCGTGGTGGTGTTTTGCTGAGATAGGAGTTGGGGGGTTAGGTAGGTGAGTTGTGGTAGGTGGGCAGAGAGGGCGTATGAGTTTGTTAGTGGTTGGACAATCCATATCATTGAAAACATTATTTGAATTAATAATGCTCGCATAGGAATCTTTTTCCTTATAATAATTTTAAAAACATCAATATTAAACAATTATTTCATAATAAGGGGTAAATTGTAAAATAATTCATCGGTGGTCTCGAGAAGGCATAGAGGTATGAGTTTGTTAGTGGTCGTACAATCCATATCACTGAAAACATCATTTGAACTAGTATTTTGGCACACCAGACATGTGAATGACTATATAAATTTATATTAAAAATAATATTTTAAATTTCAGTAGGTGAAATTATAAGGTTAGAGTATATTATTTTTATGGATATAAAAATTAATTTTAGAGGATGTAATGATTAAATTTAAATTAAGGATAGAATAGTAATTTTGTGACTTGCCAATCTAATTAGGAAGGTAGAGTAATAGAATACTACCTCTGTCCACTTAATACCTCCCAAAAATTAGTGGGCACGTAGATTAAGAAATCACATTTTTTTAAGGGTTAATTAAACTTCGGGCCCTATTAGTATATTTAACTTTGGGTTCAGATCCCATTAGAATTTCATTTAGGATGAAGGACCTAGTTTTCGAAAATTTCAGTGGAAACTACCTAAAGACTGCGAAAAGACATAATTATCCCTGACATATGCGAAATTTACCACAGGATACCTAAAAGATTCGATTACAGTTGTCGAAATAATAATAACAGTTTTGGACTGAAAAAAACACTTTCATTCATTTGGATAACAAATTGTCTGTATTAAGTACAATATCGCATATATTTAGTAACAACTTTATCAATTATAATGCCAATACTAAGACAACGAACAAATCAGAGAAAAATACTTAAATGATGCGATAAGACATATTTAACCCCAACATATGCCAAATCGACGAAAAATAACTGAATGATGCGATATGAAGTTTCGAAATAATAATAACAGTTTCGCTCTGAAAAAAAAACACTTCCTTTCATTTGAATAACAAATAGTCTTTTATTGAGTACTACACGCTGTAGACAAGAATACCAATACTAATACAACGAATAAAAAATTTGCCAGTTTTACAACGAACAATTCAGAGAAAAATTACCCAAAACC
Organism: Craterostigma plantagineum; assembly: GCA_027422505.1. NCBI lineage: Eukaryota > Viridiplantae > Streptophyta > Magnoliopsida > Lamiales > Linderniaceae > Craterostigma > Craterostigma plantagineum. The sequence continues at coordinate 29,929,406 of JAPQWV010000001.1, forward strand.
TGTAATAAGACATATTTGTCCTTCACTTTTGCAAAAATTTACAAGTATATGCCATCATCTCTCCCAAACAAGCGACGTCGACCGAAACGAGATTTCACACTTAGACCCGAACAGATCTCCACAATTGTGATAATATAAGTTGAAATTATCGTTAATTTGATCATAAGTGTTGATAAGTTTCGGATATTAGTGACGTTAATTGTGAGAAAATAAATATTGCCCATATAGCATAAAATACCACGTTTCTTTTAGTAAATAACAAATCATGTCGCAGAAGTAACACATCATTCAAAAACAATACCGTTTCCTGCAATAACACATTCCTTACACTCAAGCGGTCAAAAGAAAAAATTCACGTTCCAAATCCGACCCAATCTCGACGTTACTAACAGAACAAAGTTATATCGGCTTCAATTTTTCATGGGTCATCATAATCAAAGAGAATTTTTGAAGTTCATAAAGCACGAATGCTTCAAAAACAATTCGGAAATTTCGTTTAATACGATAAAATCTCGACTTTAATACCGAATAATGTAAATTCGACACAATTCATCATGGGCCTTAGTTATCGACGATAATTATTGATGTTAATCATGGAACAACGAAGAATTTTGATGAGATTTAAGTGGTAAACATTTGCTAATTAAAATGGTTACTGTATAACACTTCATGCTTTCTGGGTAACAGTTAATGGAACAATAATACCATATGTCTTGATGTTTATAACAAATGTTTCCGCAAAATGAACATATAATGAGAAAATAATAACGACTCGTCACCAGTAAATAACACATGTAATACCTAAGTAAAGGTAAAGAGGAATAGATCGTAAAATGTTGGAAATCGCTCGAATCTCCGACGTAAATGACATAATAAGGTTATATCGATATCAATCTCCCATGTAACCAATGAAGAAAACTGAAATTTATCATGGAATAATGTGATTAATACAATTCAAAAATTTCGTTGAAAAATAGGTGAAGTCTCGACTTTAATGAACTAATAAGGTAGATTCGACTAAGTTTGATCACGAGTCGTTTTAATTTAATGATATTATTAATGTTGATAATGGAATAACGAAGAATTTTGACGGGACCTAATATTGGAACGTTTGTCAATTAAAAAGCTGGTTGGTAATACTTCATTTATTCTGAGTAACAATTCACGCATTCTGGATAACACATCATTAAGAACATTCTAGAATGTTCTGGATTGTCAGAGATCAGTACAAACTTAATATTACACATTGCCTGCAAATAATACCACATGTCTGATAAAAAATAACAATGTAAAAAAATCTTATAACACATTTGTAGCTACAAGTACCACGGAATAGCTAATCAATACCACATTACTATTTCGATTAATTTAGTTCATAAATTCATTTCGTTCGGATGTATAAGATTGACATTCATGGAAATAGATGACATGAGGAAGCTAAATCACAAAATTTCTCTAAAAGACACGTTTTGCGAATGTTGATATCAATATGTGAAAGTTGAGATAAAAATCATGTAAAAATATAGCTATTCCTTCACAACATATACTAGTTTCCCTTTTGATGATACATAACGTTATGAGTTTCATCACAAACTTATTCAAAATTCAAAACTAAACCACAAATACCATTTTATATGTCGTAAATCTGTATTTGATACATTCTCGAAGTTATTTGTTAAGGAATATTAAAAGGATGGTTCATTAACGTCACCAGTACCAGATTGCCCGCACGAAATGCTACATGTTTGCTATAAAATAACAATGCGAACCTAGAGAATAACGTGTTTACAGATAATGATACCACATAAAAGGTTTTCAGTACCACATTACTAATTCGATTAATTTCGTTCATAAATGCACATTGTTCGAGATTTACAAGATTAACATCTTGTAAATGTATGATTTGATGCATTTATCACACCAAATTCCTTTAAAAGCCACATTGTTCGATTGAGGTGGATGATAGTGAATGTTCGAGGTCAATAGTTATTCAAAACATAGACTATTATTTTGTTCATTGAACACATATGAATTTCGGCAAGAAGGCCATTGAAATATCATTTATATGTCGTAAATCCTGAAACCGTAAGGGTTACCATGAAACTTAAACCTTAATCTCCATAAACACATAACACTAAACCTTGGTGTGACAACTACAGCAATTTGTAACACATAAACAACTTTTAGTAACATATTTAACTAATGGATAACAGTTATATAGTTATTAGTAACACATTTGCACTGATTTAGCAATCCCGCTGAAAATCCCAATCGTGGCATAAATCCCGCCCATTTAACCCAATCAATCCACAAATCCCGCCCAAAATTTAGCAAATATAGTAAATCCATCCAAATCCATCCAGAACCAGTGTCCCGCCCAAAATTTATCGAAACAGTTCTGCTAAAAAGAATACCATATCAATACTTACGAAAAACAAAAGCAGATCATAATATATCACTTCAGATATTCCAAGTAACGCTACGATTTCATGTAGTAACAGTTCTATGCCTAATTACCGAAACATGTCCGCTAAAAAAACCATATCAGTACTTATGAAAAACAGTAGAAATACATCATATACTACTTCAGATATACCAAGTAACGCTTTAATTTCATGTAGTAACAGTTTAGTGCCAAAACTTAACGAAACAGGTCTGTTAAAAAAATACCACATCAATACTTACGAACAACAAAAGTAGGTCATAATATATCATTTTAGACAATCCAAGTAACGCTTCTATTTCATGTAGTAACAGTTCGATGCCGAAAATTTTATCAAAACGGGTCTGTTAAACAAAATCCCCCATCGATACTTATGAAAAACAAAATTAGGTACCAATTAATCGGCGAAGAAGTCTTATGAGTTACCCATTGTATCATGACCCACTTTATTCTTAGTACCATATTAGGATAAAAAATACCACATCTATACTTATTATAAAGAAAACGAAGTCAGAACATACCACTTTGTCGGACAAAAATATCTTTTATGAGTTACTAAGTAACTTTACTTGATACCTTTATAACGTTAAGGCGAAACGTAGTAACAATAATGCATGAAATAGTAACACGTATTCCAGATAATCAATGTCTGCCATACGACCTGCTTCACATAACGTATGTTTTAGAAGTGATGAGGTGGCGATTGTTTCAAAATTCACAGATCATATGAAACGCCCAAATTATGGGTACCTCGAATACACACAGGTTAGCTGCAATTGCTGCGAAAATCTACTTCGATTTGGCCAGATTTTTCTCGAATTTGAACCCATATAAAAATTCATTACAATTCTTACATCGTACTTCATCAATACTAGAATAAACCCTACGTGACACATCGAAATTAATTGGTTGATGGGGCAGACGATTGTGCTCGATTCATTGTGAAAAATGGATTTTGAATCCGAAGAAGTAAATATAAATCTGTTAAAAATATTTTACTATCGATAAGTAACATATTATCATTTTAAAGTAACACTTATGATTTTTACGGTAACAAGTCGTCATATTTCTGTAACATAAAACTGGCGTCGAATACCACTTCGGGGAACAGTTTATTAAAGGTATTTTAGTCAAAACATAGTTTGGGTCTTTACCTTTAAATTAAAAAAATGTCCTTAAAACTAAATAAAATTCTGACAGGCCTGATCACTGATTTTAAAAATGACTAGGGCCTAAATTGAAATTGTCCATTTTTTTTTAATATTATAGTACACTTTTAAGGACTGAAGAGAGAAATCTAATTAGTGGGCACGTAAATTAAGAAGTCTTTTTTCAATAAAAATGGTGTAATTAGTTTAATTATTGGAACCAAAAATTAGAAATTGAAAGAATTATGTGGGACGTCCGAAATAGAAAGATGAGAAGAAATAAGTGGGACGGAGGGAGGAGATAATTTTTAAAAGAGTTGTAGATGCATGTTTGTATTGGATGTCTATTTTAAGTATTAATTAAATAATAGCAAGTTTGTAGTTAAGAGTACACCTGTCTATCGCATGTTGTCCCACGACCTCTTCAATAAACAATTAGGCGTGTCACTTTCGACCTCTTTTTTTCCCTTAATTATTAAAATAAAGTAATTAATGAATTAACAGACCAATAAGAAGAAGCCACCAAACAAAATTGACAGACCATTTTCAATTGAGAATTTGAAGTTTTGTAATTAATAGGGGTGAGCAAAACCGGATATCCGGATTTCGGATATCAAAAAATGATATCCGTATCCGCTCCGATTTTAAACAGATATCCGAAAATTGGATATCCGCTTTATTCGGATATTTAAATCGGATATCGGCATCCGGTTTTTAAATTTATTTTTTTATAGTATAATTTTTCATAATTTCTTTACAAAATCATTTTTCAAAATAAAAAATATATTTTTTCATATAAAAATTACTACACGTAGTAATTAACACAATATGTGAATTCATTATTCAAAATTACATAATAAATAATAAACAATATGTGAATTCACGATTCAAAATATATTCTGTTCAAAATCTTTTTTTATTTCTTATCAAAATAAAATTTATTTTTTCATATAAAAATTTCTACACATAGTAATTCACACAATATGTGAATTCATGATTCAAAATTATGTAATAAAATAATATAAATATAAATATTTCTATAGGATTTTATTTTCCTTTTTGACCTTCATTTTTCATTTTGGGCTATTTTTTTGTAATTTTTTAAATATAAAACCGGATACCGGATATTCGGATTTTAGACAAACCACTATCCGTATCCGATCCGGTTTATTTTAAAATAAATCGGATCGGATATCCGATCCGGTTTTTAAAACCGGATATCCGGATTTTCGGGTTTTGAAAACCGGATATCGAATCGGAATCCGGGTTTTAGATATTTTTGCTCAGCCCTAATTTGTATCCTGTGCTCGCGCTTTATATAATAAAATAATAATAATGGTAAAGATTAATAATGCCTGCATAGGAATCTTTGTCCTTATAATAATTTAAAAACATGCATAGGAATCTTTGTCCTTACAATAATTTTAAAAACAATGTTAAACAATAGTATTTCATAATAAGGGGTAAATTGTAAAAAATTCGTCGGTGGTCTCCTCGTTCTGTACACTCCTCTTCTCACCTCCCCACCTTTAAATACACAGATTTCCATCGGCGTTTCTGCAACTCGCATTCACTTAGATATCATCTTCATCGCCTCACACACAGCCCACCGAATAACGATGGCTACAACCGGCGTTCGTTTGGATCTCGACGGCAATCCGATAACGCCGATAACCATATGCATGATCGGCGCCGGAGGCTTCATCGGCTCTCACCTCTGCGAGAAGTTGATGGAGGAGACGCCGCACAAGGTGTTGGCGGTCGACGTTTACAACGACAAGATCAAGCACCTGCTCGAGCCGCCGGCGAATCAGCTCTGGTCCGATCGGATTCAGTTCCACAGGCTCAACATTAAGAACGATTCGCGCCTCGAAGGACTCGTACGCATGGCGGATCTCGTAATTTTCCCTCTCTCTCTCTCTCTCTTTCTTTTTTTTACTTTATTTTTCCCGACTATCTATTTAGGACTTTACGAGATTGTGCACGAGCCGCTTTTTACTTGTCGCTGTGCTGTGCTGTGCTGTGCTAGACTATAAACCTTGCCGCCATATGCACGCCGGCCGATTACAATACTCGTCCCCTCGACACAATCTACAGCAACTTCATTGATGCTCTCCCCGTGGTGAGTTTGTTTATCCTTTTGCGTTTGTGTGATTTTTGGTTTTGTATGGTATATTGCATGCATATTTGACCTGATTTGATTTTGATCTCAAGGTGAAATACTGTTCGGAAAATGGGAAGCGTCTCATACATTTCTCGACATGCGAAGTTTATGGGAAGACTATCGGTGCATTTTTACCTAAAGACAGTCCCTTGAAGAAGGTGAGCGAGCTTCTTCTACTTTTTTGTCTTTTTCCATAGATTTGCTGCAGTTGGAGATGCTCACTAGATTGTGTCGTACATTGCTTTGGGAGACTAAACTTAAATCATGAACCACTGTTTCGCATAAGGATCCTCAATATTACCTCCTCAAGGAAGACGCATCTCCTTGCATCTTTGGCCCCATTGAGAAGCAAAGATGGTCTTACGCCTGCGCCAAGCAGTTGATCGAAAGGTTGATCTATGGTGAGCTTGCAAAATAACATAAAACACTCGTTCTTCTGACAGTTAGCTTCTATTAGCAACGAGGACTTAGTTTTGTTCTGTTTTTTCTGTTTTTTCCACAGCCGAGGGAGCTGAGAACCATCTCGAATTTTCCATCGTCAGACCCTTCAATTGGATCGGTCCGAGGATGGATTTTATCCCTGGAATCGACGGCCCAAGCGAGGCCGTTCCAAGAGTTCTTGCTTGCTTTAGCAACGTAAGCTGTGTGTATTTCACCTTAAACCTATCTGCAGTTGTCGAAATTCTAACATCCTCTTCTATGTTTAGAATCTCCTGAGGCGTGAACCGCTGAAGCTGGTCGATGGCGGCGAATCGCAGAGGACATTTGTCTACATAAAGGATGCCATTGAAGCTGTTCTCTTGATGATTGTGCGCATGCAATTCAATCTCTTGAAAATTTCAAAAACTGCATACTAGGCTTTGCTGATCAGTTTAATAATATACATATACATTGTTCAGGAAAATCCCGCGAGAGCCAATGGTCATATATTCAACGTGGGGAACCCAAACAACGAAGTTACGGTCAGGCAGCTTGGGGAAATGATGACTCAGGTAATAATACTATTCTATCATGATATGTTGTAGCTTATAACCCAACTCATAAAGATTTCGGCACATCTTAAAAAAATGAAAGCTTTTTAACATGGGATCAATGTTTTTCCTTTGGTTTCAGATTTACTCCAAGGTGAGCGGCGAGCCTCCGCTCGATACGCCCATGGTCGACGTGAGCTCTAAAGAGTTTTACGGAGAAGGGTACGACGACAGCGACAAGAGGATTCCCGACATGACCATAATCAACAAACAGCTCGGTAATTCAACAGAACTAAACCCCAATGGTTGCATAACGATAACGATTTCCCATAAATTGTTCGCTTTTTTTACCTTTCTCCTCAGAATGGAATCCGAAGACTTCTCTTTGGGACTTGCTCGAATCGACCCTTACGTACCAGCATAGGACCTACGCAGAAGCCATCAAGAAAGCTACTTCGAAAACCATGGCTAGTTAGTTGGAATGAGAACGAGAACGAGAACTTTCTCGTAATGATGTGTGTTGTACGATCTTTCTTAATAAGCTTGTATTGATCTTTCTTAGTAATGTATGTTGTATGATCTTTCTTAATAAGCTTGTCAAGAACGTGTGTGCTTATGGTATTTTAGTGAAGTATGTCACCAACAAAGCAATGATGTTCGGCAAATGTCGCACAACAAGTAATCACATGTTAGTCTCGTTTGTCGTTATATAGAGAATCAAATTTGAGAATTTTCGATGTCCTTATAATGAATTTCTATAGGGGAAAAAGGTTTTATGCGCGGTCGGCAGGAGTACGACATCGTTTGTCTTTGTCCGGAAGGTTCAATAAAACAATAAAAATTAAAAAAAAAAATAACAAAGCTTAAAAATTACTGTTACGATAAAATTACTAAAAGGCGTCTCCCTCCACTCGACGGCTTTTCTCTACTCTTCACTCTTTTAGATCGCACCTCAAACACACACAAGCACGCAGAGTCTTCTCCGTCGCGCGCACAGATTGGAATTACGTGCTCAAAAAAAGCAATCGACAGTTTAACAAGGGATTGGTTTGCATCAGTGTGAGATCCGTGAAATATTGGCTGTTGGATCTGGATTTGATTGCCTAATCTGATGGCGCTTTCGGGGATGCGAGGACTGTCGGTGTTCATCAGCGACATTCGAAATTGCCAGAACAAAGAGCAGGAACGTTTGCGTGTTGATAAGGAGCTCGGAAATATACGGACTCGCTTCAAAAATGAAAAGGCTAGTATTTGTTTTTCCTTTTATTTCTCCATTGTAGTTGTTTGGGGCTTAGCGGCTACACAGACGCGTAATTCTTGTTTAGTGTACCTTTTTTTTTCCAAAATTTAATATTGGTGATTTATCAGTTTCTGGCTGTGAAATGTAAATATATTTTTTATTTTGTGTGGCATTACAAGGTAGAAATTTGGATTTTTCACTGTTTTACCCTGGTATTACGAAAGGTTTTTTTTAATGTTGAATTTGATGTTAGGATGGACCTTTTGTTAGAGTAAGTCGGGTGACCTGGAGAAGTCGATTTTGATTAGTGCGTGATTTCTGTCCCGCGTCAGTGTTGATTGGTCATTTTTTCTCAGTCTTCGAAATCAATCAAATTATCATGTGAAAGAACAAAAAATAGGTTTGGTAAGGTTGTTTGGCCTACTGATGTATAATGTGCCTTTTTCTTGCTGCGATTCAGTCCATATTATATCCTAGTATGAATTGATATTCCAGGACAGAAAATAGTTTTTCTTGATGCATATCAATATTTGCTTAGTGCATTTAGCATCAGAAGAACTATTTTAAGCTTAGGTATAATGTGCTAAGTGGCTAGAATTTTGTCCACTTACCATGACTTATTGGCAATTGGCGCCTGATATTTAAGCTGAAGGTTTGATTGGGCTCGTTGCATCAATATCTGTATTCTGCTCGAAGACAATATGAAATGATCAATGCCAATAGCTAAAAGTAAGGGGGTTTATATTTTTCCAATTTGGTGCTTGGAAATGGGAAGTTTCCATAATGTTCATCACGTACATTGAAATGAGCATATGTACTTACGACTAGTGATGAGGTGTGAGGAACTACAGGCATGAGGTTGTCCCTTAGCCTCCCCTTGACATGAGGTGCAGAATGCACCACAGCCCACTTGGCGCAGAAGCCCTGTTTTAGGGTTGCATGGTGCATAGTTGCCAACTTCGTGCCCCTCCAATTAATGAGAAAAAGTGGATGTGTTAGTTATTCACTGTAGTAGACGTTCTTTCATTCATCAGTTAGTTGTGGTTCGCTATGCCAAGATATGGCCGAAAATTTGCTTCAACTTTTGACTGATGACAATATAGGCTATATTCATCGTCGTAAGTAACAAATGATCCAAACTGTTGCATTGTTTCCGTTCTATTTTGTCCGGAACAAACAATATTGTCAACCTGGATATATAACCAGTTAAATTTGTGATTCTTAATATTGAATGTATACATAATCCATCATGTCTGTATTGGTTACGTCACTTGACAGGGTTTGACTCCTTATGAGAAAAAGAAATATGTGTGGAAGATGCTTTATATCTATATGCTGGGTTATGATGTTGATTTTGGTCACATGGAAGCTGTTTCTTTGATATCTGCCCCAAAATACCCCGAAAAACAGGTACCATTTTTGTGCCAATGCAAGTGATGTCATCATGACTGTTATTTATCCTTGTTCCTTGTGATCATGTTTCTGTTGCTACTCGCTGCATGCAGGTTGGTTATATAGTGACATCTAGTCTTCTCAACGAGAATCATGATTTTCTGAGATTGGCAATCAATACAGTGCGCAATGATATTATTGGTCGTAATGAAACATTTCAGTGTCTTGCTCTGACATTGGTAAGATCTTGGTTGCTTGCTTGAGAATAATTTGTGTAATATTTGTCCATTCTTCCTTAAGTTGCACCTTATGCTTGCCTTCTCACATTAGCTTCTAGGGAGATTTTCTTGATTCCGTGTTGTCGTACATGTTTAGGTGGGAAATATTGGTGGTAGAGAATTTGCTGAGTCATTAGCCCCTGATGTGCAAAAGTTACTAGTAAGTGAATAGAGTTTTGATGTAGAGCTTCATCTGATAGTCCATTACTAAATGTTAATATTCCTCTAGATTTCTAGTAGTTGTAGACCACTTGTGAGGAAGAAGGCTGCCTTATGTCTCTTACGTATGTACAGAAAAAACCCCGATGTGGTGAACATTGATGGCTGGTAAGGCAATTATTTTGCATTTGTTTATATTGAATATAGTAACATATTAAGAGTCTTGTTGAATTTTAAGGGCGGACCGGATGGCCCAATTGTTAGATGAGCGAGATTTGGGTGTCTTGACTTCTACTATGAGCCTTCTGGTAGCTCTGGTTTCCAACAATCATGATGCATATTGGAGTTGCCTTCCTAAGTGCGTTAAAATATTGGAGAGGCTTAACAACAGCACCCAAGATTTTCCACTAGAATACACTTATTATGGTATTCCATCTCCCTGGCTTCAGGTTTGTATTTCTCATGAAGCTTTATTTTTTATGCAGATGATATTTGACTAAGTTCTCCATGATTCCTTTAATATGCGGCATTTATGTTTTTGTATGGGTGCTTGCATGTTTTCATGTTTCAAACTGATGTATGAAGCTTGCTAGTCTAATTCCAGTCTTGGAACGCGTTATAAGGGTTAAATATTTAAGGTATTTTTTAATGATTATGATATCTCGGTCTATGCAGGTTAAAACGATGAGGACTCTTCAATATTTTCCAACTGTTGAAGATCCAAGTGCTAGAAGATTATTGTTTGAGGTTTGAATATGTATGGGATATTGGCATGCACGTTTAATGCAGGCACATCAATATGCTAGATTGTCTGTTTCCATCGTCTATGTAAATCTGTATTGCATATTGATACCATCTGTTTTTCAGGTTCCCTTTTTTTTTTTTTTTTCTCTTATCAGGTTTTGCAAAGGATAATAATGGGAACTGATGTCGTGAAAAATGTTAACAAGAATAATGCCTCACATGCTGTTCTTTTTGAAGCTCTAGCTCTTGTATGTTTTCTCACTTCAAGATTATAAATTGGTCTTATTGCTCAGTTCCATTGGTGATCAACTATTGCATTACTGCATATGTATAGGCAGGCACACACTCGTTTTTTCAGAATATTTTCCAGCTAATTATTATTTTGAATGCCCACCTCCTATGGCAGGTCATGCATCTTGATGCTGAAAAAGAAATGATGTCTCGGTGTGTTGCAACGCTTGGTAAATTTATCGCAGTTCGTGAACCTAATATACGGTATCTTGGTCTGGTAAGTCATATGTAGATCATGTAATTCGAGTTCTTTAATTATTTATCCCAAATTTGTCTTTCAATGGCAGGACTGCACCACCAGTTTGATGTGTCATTCTACTTAGGTTACTACCCAAATCGCAGTAACAATTAATTTCTTGCAATAATGCAGGAGAACATGACTCGGATGCTGATGGTTGCAGATGTGCACGATATAATTAAAGGGCACCAAGCTCAGATCATCACTTCCCTAAAGGATCCTGATATCAGGTTTTCTTGAATAATTTCCTATTTGTTTTCTTCATGTTTATTGTTATCCATAGATTTGATTGATTGTATAAGAATTGTTTAGATAATCACAAATGGACAGAAAAAATTCTTAGAAGTCCTACACTGAGTGAATTCCAGGGATGGCCTTCATTGTGGTTTTAAATCATATTAGCTTTTTCTGGGCTTGCGTTTTTTTATTCGCATTAACTATATCACCCTAATATGCTATCCCCTGTATGTTCTTATTTGGTTCTTAATTATGAAACAGTATCAGGAGACGTGCTCTTGATTTGCTATATGGCATGTGTGATGTTTCAAATGCTAAGGACATAGTTGAAGAATTATTGCAGGTGCACTTCAACCTATAAGCTAGTCAATATGCCCTTACGATTGTGTAGCATCTTAAGTAATACCTACCTGTTATTCAGTATCTAAGCTCGGCAGACTTTGCAATGAGGGAAGAACTATCCCTTAAAGCTGCTATTCTTGCAGAGAAATTCGCCCCTGATTTGTCGTGGTATGATTTTTTCCAATATTATGCATAAACCTTACTGATCACAAACAAGTAATGCTTGAAATGTTGCGTTGGTAATTTATGACTAATTCTATACATATGGAGTTTCTGTTGTGCATCTTTTGTGGAAGTTTTCTCCACACAACATGATTAACCCTATGCAAGATGATTCCCATTTTCCATGTATTCGTGCAATTATGTATATATGGTTCTAATATTGACAGTTGATACACCAACTTCCTTTTAGCTTGCACTTATTAAAAACATAGTGATGTGCATTAGGGACCCACCCCACCATCGTTCTAGATTGGCTCTTTGAAATAGCAAGCTTGGGTACGAAAGGGATTAGATATGCTATGGGCTATAATTTGAAGTAATTTTATGGGTTATTGTGTCAATGCCCCTACTTGCTTCCAAGGTAGTAATTAGGTCACATGTCCCAGGTTTGTTAGTTGTTTCTATTTTTATCCGAAATTACTTATATTATTCTTCGACCTCTTTGCAGTGGAAAAATTAACGTCAACTGCACATTCTTCATTGACCCTTACCGTTTGATATAATATCTATGTTCAAACCTACTAACGGGCTCTGCAAGCTTTTTCCGCAATTAGTACAGTATCTTGATTGCCAAATTAAATATTTACTTGGAAGAATAACTTGCTTCTCTCAAATAGCTGTAAGTGACAATTCTATCAGTTAATTCATCCATGTTGCAGGTATGTTGATGTCATTCTTCAGTTGATTGACAAGGCAGGTGATTTTGTTAGTGATGACATATGGTTTCGTGTGGTGCAGTTTGTCACCAACAACGAAGATTTACAGGTAAATGCACACATAGGATGGGCTTCATTACTTAGTTACTGGAGTTCTCACTCATATCATACTGCATCCTTACTCACTTCCATATCCTGTCAGCCTTATGCAGCACTGAAAGCGAAAGAATATCTTGATAAGCCTGCAATTCACGAGACCATGGTGAAGGTATTGTTGAACTACTTTGTATTGTTCATATGTGATGATGGCTATGAGTTTTACTTCTTAATAAGCTTTACAGTTCATGAGACTATGGTGAACATTTGTTCGGCTGCTCTGTTTTTTTCAATGGAAGAGCAAGTAACGAAATTTCTGTGACGTATTAGGTGAGTGCTTACATACTCGGAGAATATAGTCATCTTCTTGCCAGACGACCAGGATGTAGTCCCAAGGAAATTTTCAACATGATTCATGAGAAACTCCCCACTATATCGTAAGTGCACGTATGATTGTTTTCACATTGTTCGTTTGGATTTATGTTGGTTCTATCTAACAAAAGTTGATCTGGATTAGGAATCCAACAATCCCGATCCTTCTCTCCACGTATGCTAAAATTTTGATGCATACTCAACCACCGGACCCAGAACTACAGAAGCAAATTTGGGCAATCTTCAGCAAGTATACTTATAATTCACAACTTCTATCTGTCTTGTGTATAGAAATCGTTTTCTTGCTCAATTCAGTTGTCAATATTTTTCATTACAGGTATGAAAGTTGCATAGACGCAGAAATACAGCAAAGAGCTGTTGAGTATCATGCCTTGAGTATGAGAGGTGCAGCTCTAATGGATGTGCTTTCTGAAATGCCAAAGTTTCCCGAGAGACAGGTTGAACTTGCAAACTATGGTTTTCATTCTTGCCCTTTTAAGATTGATACTGTGGAAGCAATTGTCCAGAAATTTACTGCATAGTAAGCATAGTGAAAAACCTTACCTTGGCCCACCTTTGGACGCAGTCGTCGTTAATAAGAAAAGCTGAAGATTCGGAGGCTGATACTGCTGAACAAAGTGCAGCCAAACTGCGGGCACAACAGCAGAGTTCAAATGCATTGGTTGTGACAGAACAGCGCCCTGCAAACGGGACACCACCTGCTTCTCAGCTTGGTCTTGTGAAGGTGCCTGTTCTGAGTAACGCGGTGGGTGTCTTTTGTATCTCTTCACTGCCACTGAAAATTTTGTATTTTTCCTAAACTATCTCTATTCTTATACATGAAATAGGATCAAGGCATTGCTGAACAAGGCAGCACACATGCAAATGGTACTTTAACAGTGGCGGATCCTCAACAACCTCCCAGTATACCTTCGCCTGATCTTCTTGGAGATCTTTTAGGACCACTGGCTATTGAAGGCCCGCCAGGTGCTGAACCCCAAGCTGAGCCAGCAGTTGCTTCCAGTTCAGCCGGGGTTGCTAATTTATATGCATTAGCAATAGCGCCTATTGAAGAAAATGCCAATGCTGTCCAGGTATTACTCTCTCTGATCTTAGCAATTTGAATACGTAAATCATAAGTTTCGCTCATTGATCTTTGTATTTGTTCTTCTAATTTCTAATTCCCTTTATATACTGAAGCCAATAGGAGACATTGCAGAAAGATTTGCAGTGTTGTGCTTGAAAGACAGTGGTGTGTTATATGAGGATCCTTATATACAGGTGAGAGTCCTTTATCGCAGTATATTCTTGTCTTACCTTATGTCAACTCGCTCATAATAAACACTTTTACCTTAACCCATTGTTGTTTGTGTATTGGACCAAGATTGGAATAAAAGCCGAGTGGGGAGCTCATCAAGGACGACTTGTGCTCTTCCTTGGAAACAAAAATACTGCTCCTCTCTTGTCAGTGCAAGCTTTGATACTACCTCCACTACATCTAAAGATTGAACTTTCGTTAGTACCCGAGACTATTCCACCACGAGCGCAGGTCAGATCATTAGTTATTCATTCGCAATTGATTTATTTAGTTTGTTCCTTTGTTGTTAGTTTTGATTTCCTGTGTATGGAGTTATGACCAGTTAAATTTTGTTTACTGTGCTTAGGTCCAATGCCCACTTGAACTAATCAACCTCCAACCTAGTAGAGATGTAGCTGTGCTGGACTTCTCATACAAATTTGGGACCAGTATGGTAAATTTATGATCTCCTTAGGCTTTCTATGTTTTCTCTAGTCTGCATTACTAACACTATTCCTTAACGCAGGTGAATGTAAAACTTCGAATTCCTGCTGTCTTGAACAAGTTCTTGCAGCCAATCACAGTTTCCAAGGAAGAGTTCTTTCCACAATGGAGATCTCTCTCGGGACCTCCTTTGAAATTGCAAGAAGTTGTATGTGTTTTTAAAAATTGTCCATAGGTTCATGTCCAAACATCCCACAATTTATTTTTCTGGAAAACTGACTTAAGGTTCTTTTCAGATCAGAGGTGTAAGGCCAATGCCACTTGCAAATATGGCTAATCTACTCAACAGTTTGCGGTTGATGGTGTGCGCTGGACTTGTAAGTGCTTGATCCTACAGCAGACCTTTTTCGGGAAAACCTTTTGCCATTGGATACATTGGTATTCACTTGTTCTCAATTTTCTTGGTCCAGGATCCCAACCCAAATAATTTGGTAGCAAGCACTATGTTTCACTCAGAAAGCACACAAGCCATGCTATGCTTGGTGAGTTTGTTTCTTCGACTAAGCTTTTTCTTTCTTAAAATGTATGTGCGTCGAACTGCATGAATTTTCAAATATCGCTGCATTTTTTAATGTCAACCTCTTTCTTTATAGAGCTTTAACATGCAATTGAATACGTGTTTGGTTCTTCAGATAAGAGTGGAAACAGACCCTTCTGATAGAACTCAGTTACGGCTAACTGTTGCCTCAGGAGATCCTACACTAACATTCGAGTAAGTTCAAAGTTCCCACTCCATTCATCCTAATACTTTTAAAACATGATATTTAAGCTCTCAACCGCCATTTGCAGAATGAAAGAATTCATCAAAGAACAATTGGTTTTCATCCCCGTTCCTTCTCGAGCACCAGTGCCACCTCAGCCTCAACAAATAAGTCCGCCCCGAACAGTTTCAGATCCTGGAGCTCTTTTAGCTGCTTTGCTCTAAGTTGTATATTTCAAGCACACAGAATCTTCACAACCACACTGTAATATCTCGAGCTGCCCGCCCCTATTTGTCGCCACAGTTATTTGGCCAATGATTGATGTAATGCAAAGGGCGAATCCAATCACCGTATCAGAGTTCAAGTCAAAATTCATTATGATTTTGCGAAGTTTCGATATATTCTTTTATATAAGGTAGCTATGTGTTTCTCTCCGCTTTCTCTCTTGCCTTTGCCATTTTTGGCTGGGTCCCAGCATGATTTGAGATGTGAAAATCTACTCATAAATTGAGTCTTTGTGTACTTACTGAACTCCCTTTTTTGTGAATAATTGTGTAGTAAAATGAACTTGATCTAATCCGAGAGAATGATTGCAATGTAACAAAACTAACTTCAGAAGAGAGATAGATGAGCTGTGAATCATTACTGCCAATAGTTGTATTTACACCAAAGGATCAACTTATGGCCATGTCGATCATCAAGTTACAGAGCCAAATAGCATACTGTGCCATGAAAATCATTGCGATTCCAGCGAGATTTTTAATCATTAAAGACCACCTTTCATACCGAGTTTTATGTTTTCTAACTCGATCGATAAGTTTTGCTTATGGTCCTCCATCTCCTTGACAAGAGACATCAGATTAGTCCTATAAGCTTCACACTTCTGATTGGCACGCTCCAACTCCATGGTTAGCTCGCTAATCTTCTCGTCCAACTCACTCTAAGCAATAATCGTAACCAACGAAACTTCAACAAGAGAGTTAAGTTAGCCAAATCATCTTTAGAGAATCAACGGTATACCTCAGATAGCTGTTGCATTGAGCTCCCTTGACCATCCTCACTGTGGTGGTGGGTCAAACATCTTTGACCCCTCGGAGAAACGTAAGAGGTCTTTCCCTCGTTCTTTGCTACAGTAGCTACTTTCCTCGACGCCTCTTCTAAAGCAGCTACAGCGACGTTATAACATTCAACAGTTTCTGCTCCTTCTTCGACAAATTTTAAAGCCTCGTGCCTAAGAGTGTTGTATCGAACAGTATGGGATTCCAGGTAATTGTTGAATGGATTCACGACTTGGTCCTCTAGGACGACGCTGCTCTTGGCATTTCTCGTCCATCTCTTCATGATGTAGTGAGTAGGAAGCGTAAGAACATTGGAAACTCTGAATATTGCCAGCACATGCCTGCAAAGAATGCCCGAAAATTGGAACATTTGGCAGCTACAGTTGGCTTTCATTTCGAGGACGTTGAATCCCACTAGGCAAGCCTTGTGTTCCTCCCCGTATTTCGATACTCGATAAGTGATGACTTCACCGTTACTTTCCACCTCTGTGGTCATTAACGTCAATGTGTTGATCAGCTCCTCTTGAAATCGAATGAACAGCTTTCGAGTGTAAAACTCAGAAGCCTGTTTCTCCATAGGAGAAGGAGTCCTCAGAACAGGGGAAGTGTTCACCGTTTCGAAATCTGCCTTGACTTCTTTCTCATACCGACTCTCCAATGCCTTTTCGTACAGATTAAAAAAATGATTCAAATGCGTCGATGCGTTTATGTATCCATCGAAGTAAGAATTCATAGAGTCACTTCGTTGGGTCGTAGACATCTCAGCAAAGAAAGTTTCACGGAGGTACACGGGCACCCAATGATTACGATGAGCATAAATAGACTGCAGCCACTTATGATCGCTCAAATCGTACTTATCAACTAGGGATTGCCAGCAAGATTCGAATTCCTCAATGGAATCAGACAAGTTCACGCACCTTTGCAGCGCTGCTTCGAATTGGGGGTGTTTCAGCATCACATTGGAAAATTTCTCCTGACACTGCTTATATATGTGCCACTTGCAAAAACGATGGTGGGCATTTGGAAAAACCTGCACTACAGCAGAACGAATCACACTATCGTGCTCAGTGGTTATCGAAACAGGGGAGCAGCCATACATAGCTTCAAGCCAGCTATTGAACAACCAAACGAAAGACGATTCTGATTCGTTCACAAGAAAAGCACAGCCGAACAAAACTGGCTGACCATGATTGTTCAACCCCGTGAAGGGCACAAAGGGCAATCTATACCTATTTGACCTGTAAGTCGTGTCGAACGTAATGGTATCCCCGAAAAACCTATAATCGCTCCTCGCCTTAGGGTCAGCCCAGAAAACGTTGCCCGTGCCTTGATCTCCATCTCCCTGCACAGCGTAAAAGAACGAAGGATCCTCGCTCTGTTTCTTCTTCATGTAATCCAAGATTATCTGAACATCTCCCTCATAGCTCCTCATCTTATTATTCCTCATATAGTTCCTACAATCAACTTCGGTGAAGCCAACTTTGCTAATGCCACCGTACTCTTTAACGAGTACGGACATAATCTTCCTCGGGCCCATTCCAGCCGCTTGAAGCGTGTCGATCAGCGTCTTGGCGGGGCCCGAAATTTGCCTATGGGAACGAAGGCAGTGCACTTGATCTTGAGGAACCAACTCATGATTGTGTTCCTTCAGGAAAGCAGAAACGACCCATTTCCCAGAATCTTGAACCTTAACGGACATAAAAGCCTTGCACCCAACTCTAGTAATGCTCCTCGGGCGCTTGATCTCCTTATTCCTCATACGCTTCTCGTTTGGATTTCGAAACCCTTCTTTAGCGCAGACGAACGTTCTCTGTATTATCGCCCCGTCCTTTCTAGAACGGCGAGAAGTGCTCACACGAGTGCTGAACCCTACCCTTCTGGCGTATGAGTTGTAGAATGCCTTAGCCGATTCTTCGGACTCGAATTCCATTCTGTCGCAAGGCTCGAGTTCGATTTCTACTTGGGGAATGTAAGAAAACGAGTTATTATCACCACCGCCGCCGCAACTGCCCATGGAATTGGCTTCGTTCGAAGAGCCATCGAGCATTTCGTCGTCGTCGTTAGGGGGTTCGATGTCAATATCATCATCGTCTCCATTGCCTATACCAATGTCGAATTCTAGCACAGCACTGTCCATGGTGGAAATCACAACTACACAAGCTTTTGAAGCAGGTCTAAATCAATTTGATCATACTGCTACAGTCGAGCATCAAACAGAAGACGTCAACGAACAAGAAACGTGGGTTCTTCAACAAAAAGTAAGCAACAAAAAGAACCCAAATCCTGGAAAAGAAAATCAAGCTGACGATCTGATTCGCAATAGTAATTAGAAAGAAAAACAGGGGAAAAAGTATGCTGAATTTAGCTGCCCTGAAATCCGATTATCAACTGTGACATGGGAAATCAAAAGAGGGAATTGGCAAATTGAATTACTGCGAAAGAGCGAGTACTTAGATAGATAATTATTGTACATAAGAAAATATTTGACATTGTTAGAAACGTAATGGTGGTTTGCCCGAGTGGTTAAGGGGGAAGACTTAAGATCTTCTGCACATAAGTGCGCGTGGGTTCGAACCCCACAGCCACCATTTTCTTTTTCCTTGAATCAATTTTGAAAAGTTTATTATACTTTGTATTTTTGGTTCGAACTTGGTAGGTCGAATAGCACTAAATATGTTCGTATCTCAGTTTTAAATAGAAAGGCCCTTAAAGATTTGAAGACTTCTAATTTCCCAATATATTATAAACGTCTGTGGTGGTCCTTATATTAAATTATAATAATTGAAGCATATTATGGCCATTATGAAAAACCAAAAAAAAAAAATAGTAGTTTGAATTCGAAAGCATTTAAACATAGACATACAAAAATAAACTTTTGGGGAGGGCCAAGGCTAGAAAGGGATATGAATTGGCCACAATGGCAGATTTATATTCCACAATGTCAATCTCGTATTGATAAGCGGGAAATTGACAAATATCCAAATAAACGTAAGTGACAAATTTATCATAATAAGTTATAAATAAGCCTCATTGCCGAACCTAGGTGGCCTACGTTCCCTACTCGAGTCTTTACTTCCAAGCTCGAAAAGAGTTGAAATTTCAAGGAAAGTTGTTAATTTTACAGAAAAATTATATTATTTTTCAAAATAAAAACTAAAATTCATTTGCAATCACAGTTGCAATGAGAATTCTATTTTTTTTTAATAAAAGTCGTTTTATTTACAAGAAAAATAGCTTGAACTTACCCTCATTTTTAAATAAAATAATTAGATTTAATAGAATAACGTAATTAATTAAGGTATAATATGGATTTTGATTTATATTTTAATATGTGTACAACTACTTTAAACGACTTGTATTTAGTAGCAGATGAAATATATATTGTTGTGCGACATTTCGTAATCAACGAGCTCAATTTACGCAATAGCCCAATTATTTAAATAAATCCAAGTTTCCCATAATATCCGTGAAACTTCCTTGGTTTACGGCCCATTTCCCTTATCCCAAGCTTTTCTTCCCCTCTATCTATTTATGCTTTTAATAAATCGGTTGGTATTGGTGAGATGCATTTTCCTTCAATTTATAGCAACTTATGTTTTTCATTCAAGTGGAACAAATCCTCGTCAACTCAACATATTTATATAGTCGATATTCTCATTAAACTTAATATGATGAGTAATACTAAGTTTTTTAAAATATTCAAAAATTTTATAATCATAATTTAAGACCTTGCGGGAAAATAAGAAAATTATTCGTTTTACATAATAGACTTTTCCACTTCACTCCAAAAACCGTCCATTCCTATATTAATATCGAAGAATCTCACACACACACATACACACACACACACACACTCCCCACGATGGAGCCGTGTCCCTCCGATCTCTCCGACGACCTCCAAAGCCTAAGCTTCAACTCCACCGTCACCACCGCCACCGACATCAACCGCTCCTCCTCCACCTCCTCCGCCACCTTATCCACCGCAACCGCCGCCGCCGCCGCGCACGTATCCTTCTCCGACCTCCGATTCCTCAGCCGCCTCGGCGCCGGAGACATCGGCTCGGTCTACCTCACCCAGCTTCATCCCGCCGACAAATCTTCCCAAAATACCCCTCTGTTCGCCGCCAAGGTGATGGACAAGAAGGAAATCGCCGCCAGGAATAAGGAGGGGCGAGCGAGGACAGAAAGGGAAATACTCGAAATGCTGGAGCATCCTTTCCTTCCGTCGCTCCACGCCGTCGTCGACTCGCCGAAGTGGACGTGCCTTCTGACGGAGTTCTGCCCCGGCGGAGATCTGCACGTTCTCAGGCAGCATCAGCCGTTTAGGCGTTTCAGCGAGTCCGCCGTTAGGTACGCCGTTAATCTCCGTTTAATTATTTTCTATTATGTTCTTAATTTTTATTTAATGCATGTGCTAACTGCTATGCTACTGCTGGGAAATTATCAGTACATCCTCTGACTGTGTTTGCCGTTACAGTGCATGCCTCTGATATGATGCCTATTTTGAATATTTGATGAACATTTACATAGAAAATAGATGAAAAATGAAAGGAAAAGAATATTCGGAACTTACTGTGTTGATTGATATGTGGAAAGGACGGCAAAGGAGAGTACTGATTTAGTTGCTTATAATCCCGAAAATATTGTTTTCTATTGACTTAGTATAAATAATTAAGCTTGCGAAGAGCTGTTTAATTTTTTGTTATAATATTACCACATAATAAGATAAACCTCCTCAGAGAATAAGCCTCGTTGTAGGGTGAATGACTATTTTTGAAAAAGATTTTTTTTTTCCTTTTTGACTAAGATTAAATTTAGTCGAAGTTGGTCTCATAGTCGACATAGCTGTTGAGATTTGTTTCGGAACGATATGGATGGAATTGAAATAATTATTAAATGAGTTAGCTAGTAAATGAAAATGGAGTACACGTAACATCAATTTTTCATCGCTACGAAGATTCGAAAATCGAACCTATTAATATTTTCTTGTATTGGCATTTGTATGATAGTGAGATTGAAAATTATCGATTTGTGTATTAAATGTCACCATATGGGAAAACAGGAGCCAATACAATATACACTATACGCTTGACAGCAAAATCTGGTTCACATCCATGTGTTTTGGTCTTTTCTGTGTTACTATTTGTTTTTAAAAATTATTTTTATTTGGATTTTTTTAAAATAATCATAAGAAAAATTTAATTGGAAAAACTTGAATACACTATGATGCTTTCGATAAGATAAAAGGACTTCTCAGAAAAATCACTCAGCCCTGACCTGACTTGAACTGGCCATATATTTATGATATCACGTGGTTTTCAGTTCATAATGGACTTCATCTAATTATTTAATATTTCATTAAATCTCCTAAGTCATATATACTTTTTATATTAAGTTAGTATTAGTTGACTCATAATTTCATTTGACCAAATGTTAAGTTTGACCTTGAATCAAAACACTGCTTGAGAATGCTACTTGTGTATAGTACTATCATGCCTGAACGTGTACTTACCATGTGGTCCAAAAAATGCACGTCCGTAGTGAAACAGAGTAATTAATGCTAATTAATTTATAATCGTCTATTAATGTGAATAATTTCGTGACAGCTCAAAAAGGATGGGGATTTTTTTGCATGCATATTTATTTGGATATTAAATTATAATCAACGTTGATTGGTTGGTTGGGGGGTTACGGTTGTAGATATTGCCTTTGATGGGTTGTTACTGTAGAGTATTCATTATCGGAATTAAGTCATGTTATAGCTGGCGTTAAATCATGCAATTAAATCGGAAATGTCTAGTTGTGTAATTAGTTTCTATTAAATAGTTTCGAAGGGTTCACTTTCTGTAGAAAGTTTAGTTTCCTGCAATTTTCTACTTTATCCAATAATATCTCATAGGGGTATCTTGATCGTTTAAGTAGTAGGGAATTAAATGATTTTCATGTCCTCTTTGATATCTTATCTTCTATTTATGTAACCCGACAAATCATACATGATAATAACGTATACGTGTATCATTTTCTAATAAGAAGAATCAATATATATGTAAGGGGTAATGCTTAGTGATATAAATTGTAGGTAGATTAGAAATACCAGTTAAGTTGTGTCCCTCATGTACCTAGGTGGTTGATTTAGGAGTATGGAATTTTATTATAAATTCAATTATATTTAATGTTTTTTATTCTCTTATAGATATCTACAATTGATTTGTTTTACAAATTAATTTGTTTTTTTTTTAAATCAATTGCCACATGTAGAAGGCGGCCTTATAATAGCAACAAAACCAAACAATTTTCTTGCATCGTGTTGAAACTTGATATAAACACAAGTAGGGTACACTTAAGGGTCCTCCTACACCTATATGATAACAGACATTGTTTCAAATATAAAACACACATGAAATAACAAAACATTATCATCAACATCAACCATTGTTTGCCACAAAGAGATGTCTACTCCACATTAAAATTAAGCCCTTTCTTTTGTCACACCCATCCATCCTTTCATTCATTCCAAAACCCTAATGCCAAAAAAAAAACTATAAACACGTATTCGTATTCATATACGTATTTTCAGGTTCTACGCCTCGGAAGTCGTAGTGGCCCTCGAATACCTCCACATGCTCGGGATCGTATACCGCGATCTCAAGCCCGAGAACGTCTTAGTACGATCAGACGGCCACATAATGCTCACCGACTTCGACCTCTCCTTGAAGTGCGACGACTCGTCCTCCACGCCCGCCCAGATCATCACGGGACGACCCCACCCATCGAACCCCAACAACCCGGGCCGACCCAACCCGCCCAAGTTCGCATCCGCTTCTTGCATCATACCCAACTGCATGGTCCCAGCGGTTTCCTGCTTTAGCCCCAAACGAAGGCGAAAGAAGAAGCCCGCCCGTCAGGCTGGGCCCGCATTCGTGGCCGAGCCCGTCGACGTTCGATCCATGTCGTTCGTCGGGACCCACGAGTATTTGGCGCCGGAGATTGTCTCCGGCGAGGGGCACGGGAGCGCCGTGGATTGGTGGACTCTGGGCGTTTTCATATTCGAGTTGTTTTATGGGGTGACTCCGTTTAGGGGCGCGGACCATGAGGTGACATTGGCCAACATAGTGGCTCGAGCCCTAGAGTTTCCCAAGGAGCCGATGGTTCCGCAGTCGGCTAGGGATTTGATCGGTCAGCTGCTGGCGAAGGAGCCGACGAGGAGGCTCGGTTCGACCATGGGCGCGTCGGCGATCAAGAATCATCCGTTCTTTCAAGGGGTGAATTGGGCGTTGCTGAGGTGTGCGGCCCCGCCGTACGTTCCTCCGAGGTTTGATATCGAGGATTTGTCCGATGAGAATTGCGAGGATACTCCTATTGAATGTTATTAAGGATGGTATTTATGAGTGATTTTTAGTAAGAATACCTCTTTATTTAACTTTAATTTGCCTAGTTTGATAGGGTACTATGTGTTTTTTTTAATGTTTGACATGGGTTCTTTTTATATTACGTATGTATATATTATCAAAATTTCATGTCGAATTTGGGTGTTTTAAGCTGTTACTATTCATGCGAATGTTAGGTTTGAGGACTATGTTTGTTAGTATATTGTTCCGTCGTCGATGTTTTGTTGCAATAATTTAAGGGAAGAGGAAAGAAACTACGTTTTGCATTTTGGTTAAGCAAGTGAGATTGAGGTAACTAAACTACGCTTAGAACTTAGAAGTCAATGCCATGAGATATGGACGAGATGAATGCAAACAATTGATGCTGGGAGCAGCCCACATGGATGTTTGTTGTACGGATTAAGCTGTCAAAATATTAATTTGGACACTTTCTTATGGGCTTGAAATGTCTCATCTCATAATGATGACATAGAAATTGCTGCCTAAATAACCACAAGCGAATGGGACATATATATATGCCGTGTCTCGAAGATTATTGACACACACACGACATTGTGGTTTCAATAAACAGTCTGCTAAACATGACAAATCATTGAAAGTAATATTTTTTACAACCCAAAAAGGAGAAATATATGGGGATTGAAAGTAATATGTTTTACAAACTAAAAACGAGAAATTTATGGGGATTGAAAGTAACATGTTTTACAAACCAAAAAGGGGAAATTTATGGGAATAGGTGCCCAATGGGCATTGTTCATGGGCTTAAAATAAGAGGCTTGCTTTTAAATGAGCTTCTGTATAGGGAGCTCATGAAGAAGGCCCAATTTGATTAAAGATATTTCTTAGACACTATCATCAATCATGGATGTCATTCAGGCATTATCATCCTGTTCTATCGCCCGACCAATCGACAAATAGAACATTAGAGAATATCGAAATTAATATTGACAAGCAGTCTAATTTATGTGGAATTGTGGAGCATAAGAGAAGGTACGACATCAATATATTATATCTTTTCAACGTGCTACATTAAGAACGAGTCAATATCATCTGCTTCTCCGTTTTCTGAAATGTAAAAGCAAGGGCCAAACAAGTCGAAACCTAAAATTTGGGAATTGAAAAGAGAGATCGATCCTTATCTATTCATCATCATCGTCGTCTTCATCCTCCTGCACATCAATTAAACAAGAGATAAACGCAATTAGATGAAGATATGTATTGGATAATCATAATTCGAATGGTTTCTGCTTGTATTTAACAGAAGCTACAGCTACATACCTCAGAGCCATCTTCATCGTCGTCGTGAATTTCAGACTTGGATTTATCCGATTCATCTTCAGCTTCCTCAGCTACAGAAGTCTGTAAACGGATCAATAAACTCTAATTAGATACAAGGATGACTGATTCTGCAACGATCTCTTTTGTAATTGATATTTTGATTCGAAGATTAAGGTGTGAAAGTAGAATTACCGTCTTGTTGTTATAGGCATCAAGGTTTTTCTCATACTCATCTTTCCTCTTCCCTGCCTTGGCAACGTAAGGAGCTTTCTCCTGACAGATTTAAAAGGAAATCAACTACGTAAGTTGTAGCAAGAATAAACACAAAGTGTAATCCTCCAAAGAAAAGGGATAAAATTATCTTACAGCCTCGGACATGGATTTCCATTTCTCTCCACCAGCTTTTCCGACCTATTTCCCAATCGAAAGAAGAAAAGTCGTAAGGCGGAAAACTTGAAATTTTTGGAACCGATCAGAGGAAATGAAAATCTATACTCACAGCTGCGACTGATTTGTTGTTTGGATGCTTTTCCTTGTATTGTTTCCTAAAGTCCTCCCTGAGTTTTAACGAATCAGAGAACTAAATCAGCACAGCAACCATCGGAAGTAATTTTAAATTAACCTAATTGAACAAAAAAAATGAATAATTAAAAAAAAATCGTACATGAAGACGAAGAAAGCACTAGCAGGCCTCTTAGGCTTGTTCGGATCCTTGATCGCCTTCGCCTTCTTCTGAGCCGGCGCTTTTCCCCGTCCTTTCTGCACCGATAACCTAAAATTGCAGAAACAGCAAATACAATCAATCAGCAATAAAAAAAATAGCAAACAATTCGCATCGTGAAAAATTCTCACTTAGCATCGGCTCTTTTGGTCTCAGCCTTGGATCTTCCTCCTCCTTTCATGCCTTCCGCTTAGCTGGTGATGAGAGAAACTGGACAGCTAGAGAGAGAGAACAAAAAAAAACGAAAGATAACTTTGCTTTGTGAGATGAAAGCGTGTACGCGTAGGCAGTATATGAGAAAGTGAGTGATGAGGGGTTTCCAAGGGAATACACCTTCAAAAACCAAGCCAATATTACTCGCCTACCCAATTGAAGGCCGGGTTTGGGCGGGATTTCAATTTCTATTTGCCACGTCATCGATCCGCGCTTCTCTCATCCGAGAGGTTTCATTGGCTGGATGCGCTTCATCGCTCTCTGTGTTTTCCCTGTGTTTGTTTCGGAGTGCCTCACCACCGTTAGATGACGATGAGGAGGTGACATGGCTTCATCCGAGGGTGTCGATTATTTCAGCGGTTTAAGAGTGTATGACGGATTTAGCCTTCGGCCTAATTACCGTTTTGGCCATCGATAAGTGCAACGATGCCCCTTTATTAGAAAAATCCGGATAAGTGAAAATGATGGTGATATGTTTGATGAGCTGTAAGGCTAATGTAGTAATTTAGCGATCAGATATTTATTTCTCTGCTATTTTTAGTGCCTAGTTAATGGGCCAATTCCACAGAAGTAGCCCAATGAGACCCAACAAGTTCAACTAATCGTTATCCTCCACGTGGCATATTTTGGTTACCCGCCGTTTGACTGCGTCCCTTGACTTTGGTAAACCTTTTTCATTCTTTTGTCTTTAGGCTTTAGCACAGAAGTCTCTTTCACTTCAATTCCACTACGCTAGAAAAGAAAAAAAGCGAAAAAAAAATAAAGCAGTGAAACATATTTGGAGCAATGGCGAATGAATGGCGTGGTGGAGGCGGTTCGAGGGCGTTCGCGAGGGTGATGACGGACGAGCAAATGGAAATTCTTCGTGGACAGATCGCTGCTTATGCTGCGATTTGCGAACAGCTTATTGAGATGCATAGGACCATCACTGCCAAAAACAGTCGTTTAGGTTTGTTTTCGTATGTTCGAATGGATGAATTCCTATTATTGTTTGGTGTTTTCTCTGCTTTGTAGTGTGTGTTTACGTGTTTTGGGAATTAGAGGATCGTTATATTCATCACTGGGAACTTTTTCGTTTCCCCTGTTCGTCCTGTTTCGTGAGATATGATCAATGTGTATAATCATTTAATATGATTGTTCGAAGACGAATTCCTGAAAATGTATTGATTCAGCGTGTCCTTGATGCAGAATGAACCTCTTTCTGAAAGAATTTGTGTTTTTCGAGTGGATTTTTTTCACCGCTGCATAGGCATTGAGTCATTAAGCGAAGTATAAACACGGACATGAAATCCGATCGATGAAGTGCGATGTTATTCTGTGAAATTTCCTGACAGGAAGATGGGGAAATCCTTACGCTGATTCCCGTAATACCCCCAGCAAACCAAGATGGTGTCCCTCTGCAAAGCAGCTTCAGATCTTAGAGCGCATTTTCAGCGAAGAGACTTGCAATCCTGGGAAACAAAAGGTGCCTGAAATAGCGGCCGAGTTATCACTACACGGGCAAGTCACAGAGACAAATGTCTATAACTGGTTTCAGAACAGGCGGGCTCGATCGAAGAGGAAGCAGAAACCTACCATGGTTGATGATAGCAATGCTGTGCCTGAGGTTGTTGAAAACAAAGAAGAGCTATCGAATGATGAGAATAAGACTCAAGATTTACAGCCAGCAGATTTATCTAGTATGAAGGCCGAGGAAAATGCATCCTTTCAGAAATCTATGGCAATGGTTGTAAGCGATGTGGAAGTGGATCCAAGCAGTGGGAATGGGAAATCTGAGAACGAGCTTTTTCAAGAATTTGGCGATGATTGTTTTGAGCAAATGGACTTGTATAGAAGCTTAATGCAGCAAAGTCCAGGTATGCAGTTAACTTATATTATTTGCTTCTCATGCAATGGTATTGTTTAGGATATCTGTCTGAATGTTATAAGTATCCTGCTGTCTTTAGCGTTCAAAATGTTAAAGAATGCAGATAAGATAGCTGAGGGGAAAAATGTGTTCGTTCTATATTTGCTGTAGATTCGTACGGTGTGCGCCTTTTATATTTGTTGTAGGTAGATTCCTATCATCTTCGTTGCGATGACTTAATTGTCTGAATTGGATAAACGCAGGAATGGAAGATCTGCTCGGGGATTTGGACGTCGGGGAAAGTTTTGATTCGATTTTACAGCAAGACGACTTTAACACCACTGGATGAACATAGTATCTTACACATTCTTGTACATTGATTGAACTTCTATACAGTCTTTTCGCCATTCTATAGTATACTTTTTCTCATTTTGCTGGGTAGGCAAGAACAGTAACCTTCAACGAATATGTTGAAGACATTGAAATAAACTGCGACTATTCTTAGTATTATGGTAATGAAATGAGTACAAAACGACTTACTCCGTAGTCGCTTATTGTAAAGCAGCTCTTCAATTTTCGATTAAGTTCTTCATCCAAATATGTTAAGCGAATAATTTCTACTTCTTGGATTGGAAAACCAGAGCTATTTGATGATTTTGCAAAGTCTGCAATATCATATAACCAAACAAGTGCAACAATCTTGATCCAACAATAAAAATGGAACTTGTCGGAAGAAAATATTGAAAATACTGTATTTATTTATATTTTCATTTTTCACTATTTTTTGTAAGATAATTTAATAAGAGTGCGTAGAAACAGAGAATTGGAAGAAAGATTAATGTTTATGTAGTAAATAGAGTTAACAAAGTTGGAAAAAAGAAATACTGTATTTTTTTAAATTGACTATTTTTCATGTGAGTTGAGGATGACCTTATAAATGCGTTTATATAAAGGTAATTAAAATGGGTTGAAAAGTATTACTCAGTCGGGGTCTTTACACATAAGTACCTATTTGAAAAAAAAAACTTGTAAGTTAGTACCCTGTCAGGATTTTTTTATATGTAGGTACCTAACAGAATAATTTTTTTGCACATAGGTACCCGATCCCTGAAAGTACACCATACAACACATTTGGGTATTATATTATTTATATATCAACACCTTTGGGTACCTTATATAAAAGAAAATGGTACGACGTATGCTATATTTAGGTACGCCCTATGTAACACACAGATATGCTGTAAGTACGACGTATGCTATATTTAGGTACCTTATATCAACGTGTTATGGTACGCAATATACACACATGAAGATACGACATGACTAAAGAAACTGGTAAAAATTAGATCGGATACCTATCTATAAAATTTCTGACATGGGTACTACCTATGTGTAAAAATTTTATTCAATTGCGTATTTTTCTATATATTCACCTTAGTCTAACTATGTGGGATCAAGGTTTTGAAGACCGGACCGGACCGGCCGGTTCGGACCGGAAAACCGCGAACCGGCCGAAAATCCGGTCCGATCCGGTCCGGTCTTCGTTTTTTTAAATAAAAAAAGAAAAAACGATACAAAATATATAAGTAGCTCAAAAAGAATTATATTAACAAATAGTAGGTTGGTCCAGTGGTGAAGGTGTCGAATATATGTCTACTGGGCCTGGGGTTCGATTTCGTCTACCCATTTTTCTTCTATTTTATAATTTACTTATGACCCAACTTTTATTTCTATTAAATTTTGACCCTATTTTATAATTTACTTAATACCCAACTTTTTATTTCTATTCAATATAACCCCAAATGATAGATTCAATACTTTTTAACCTATGCACAATTATTTTAAGGACCAACACAATGTACTTTATTTAATTTGCCCTTAATTTGATAAAATTATAATTTGGCAAAAATTCATAAAAATTATGTATATTTTCTATATTATTTGATTGATTCATTTATAAAATTAATATTTA
Organism: Craterostigma plantagineum; assembly: GCA_027422505.1. NCBI lineage: Eukaryota > Viridiplantae > Streptophyta > Magnoliopsida > Lamiales > Linderniaceae > Craterostigma > Craterostigma plantagineum. The sequence continues at coordinate 29,959,377 of JAPQWV010000001.1, forward strand.
TTATACGGGATAAAACCTAAAATGGTCCCCGATGTTTACCCTATGAACCAATTTAGTCCCCGATGTTATCGAAAATGAACCAAATTGGTCCCTCTGTCAATTCGTTCGTCAATTTAGACGGAGATTGCATTTGCGACGGCTTTGGCGACGGAATTTCCGTCGCTAATTGAAAATTTAAAAAAATAATAAATTAAATATTAAAAATGATGAAAAAATGCAAAAAAAAGGAAAAAATTCAAAAAATACAGTAAAAAACTAAAAAAGAGAGAATATTACCAAAAATTAAATAAAAAATAAATAATAATAAAAAAGAAAATAATAAAAGTAAAATAAAAACTAAATTTAAAATAAAAAATGATAAATTAAACATTAAAATTGAGGAAAAAATACTAAAAAAGGAATAAAAATTCAAAAAATAGAGTAAAAATTCAAAAAAGAAAAATTCAGAAAAAAGAGACAATATTACCAAAAACTAAATAAAAAATAAATAATAATAAAAATAAAAAGTAATAAAAGTAAAATAAAACTAAATTTAAAATAGAAAATGATAAATTAAACCTTAAAATGTGGAATCCAAAAAGATAAAAATTCAAAAAAAGAGTAAAAATTCAAAATAAGAGAATGTTACTAGTAAACTAAAAAATAAATAATAAAAAAATAACAAAATAATAATAAAAATAAATAATAATAAATTAACGTATTTTATTTTTTATTTTTTAAATCATAAATTAATTATTATCATCTTTTATTATTATTATTTTTTATTTTATTAGTTTTTCTGAATTTTATTCTTTTTTTGAATTTATTTTCCTTTTTTGGATTTTTTCCTCATTTTTAATGTTTAATTTATCATTTCCTCTTTTAAATTAGTTTTACTTACTTTTTATTTTCTAATTTATTATTATTTATTTTATTTAGTTTTGGTAATATTTCTTCTTTTTGAATTTGTTACTCTATTTTTTGAATTTTTATGCTTTTTTGTATTTTTTTCCTCATTTTTAATGTTTAATTTATCATTTTCTATTTTAAATTTAGTTTTTATTTTACTTTTATTATTTTTTATTTTTTATTATTATTTATTTTATTTAATTTTTGGTAATATTCTCTCTCTTTTTTTTTGAATTTTTTACTGTATTTTTTGAATTTTTTTCCTTCTTTTTTTTCCATTTTTCCTCATTTTTAATATTTAATTATTATTTTTTTAAATTTTCAGTTAGCGACGGAAATTCCGTCGCTAAAGCCGTCGCAAATGCAATGTCCGTCTAAATTGACGGACGAATTGACGGAGGGACCAATTTGGTTCATTTTCGATAACATCGGGGGACTAAATTGGTTCACGCGAAACATCGGGGACTAAATTGGTTCATAGGGTAAACATCGGGGACCATTTAGGTTTTATCCCTTTATTATACTTAAGATACCGGTTTTACTCGGTTTGATCCGGTAAACCACTAAACCTTAAAACACTAAAATTTCCGATCGGTTCCGAAACCCGGTTTCAGAACCTTGTGTGGGATATCTTGTAATTACATTTGATTGAATTAATCACTTCGAGGATGAAAAGGTTGACTTTTGAACGACTTAAGACTAGAATGACTGTAGAAGAATACGCGTGAAGGAAGACGAAGAAACGCTCGTGGTAGAATCGACGAACACCATTGGCAATCTTTGGCAGCTGATCAAAGCTTCGAATCTAGGTTGCCTTTCGGAGCTGATCACTCAATTGCCTGTCCAAGTTACTGTAACGTGTTACCATCGAGTTCATCCACAAAATCTGCTTTATTTATTAACTTAGTTGTTGGAGCACCAGAAGAAGACGTATTTATCTGGTGGTTGTTGTCTCCGATGAAACTCAGGTCGTGTCAATCGGTGATATTATGGTTGAGTGTGCTGTTTTTGTTCGGTTCCATCTCTATTTCAGCGCGAAATTCGCTCAAATTGCCTAACGCCGTCATAAAAGAGGCGTTCGGCGCCGTTCTTCAGGCACCTGCGCGTCGTTCACTGCTGTCAGATGCTGAGGGGTAAGTTTCTTCATTTTATCTCTGATAGTTGATGCTTTTGATTGGTCTAAAGGTTTTGGCTTAAGCAGTTGTTTTAGCTTTAGGACTATAGTTCATATAGACGGAGAAGTAAAATTAGGTATTTTTCATAATAGATGTGGTGGCAGTGTACTTGTTTTTCTGCAGAAGTTGTGTAGAATAATACTAATTCTTCATTTAGATGATGTCTGCTTGCCAGTTAGTTGAATATTTTCAGATGTGTTCAAGTGGACTTGTGAAAAAATTTATCAAATTTCTTGAGCTATCATTGCCTGTTACGGTTTCATGAGTTATAATTTTGTAGATAGATTTGTGGCACAGACGTTGGTTTGTGCCTGAATGTGTGATCGGGACGTCTGAATTCTGATGAAATTCAAAGCCTAAGTTTTTTGTTGCTTACTTTCAGATTTTGTACATGTTGGTGTTAGACATTTTCACAAACAATTGGATTTTCGATTCTTTTTCTCTTACGGATGTTTCCACAAACAGGCGACTTGATACTGCATTAGTGGCTGGTTTAGACGGTACTATTTACCTGCTGGAGTATGGTTCTTTCAAACCTCTGTGGTCGTTTTCATCAGGACCAGAAATATACTCATCGTTTCAAGCTCCTCCTAATGGTAAGGAGAATGCATCTGGAGTGGACATCAACTACTACATTGAATGTGGGGATGATTGGGAACTTTACGCTCACAACAATCTTGGCAAACTGGTATGCAGTAAATATCTTCATCATCAAGTGAATTGTTTAGCTTACTTTTTTAAAACCAATTGCATGTGAGAACTTGCATAAGCCCAGTTCATGAGAATTTATTGCGTATGTGTGATTGTGTATTTGGTTTTGCTTCATCTTGTCATCTCTTTGTTATATTTGGATTTAGCAATTAATTGTGTTTGTGTTTGTTAGGTAGCTATATGAAGGGTCCGTTTTTAATTCGAACTAGGCTGTCAGGTTATGTTAAACAAAGGATTGGAAATGTAAAGCATAGAGCCATATGTCTTGAACTTACAAAATTTATCCTTTTGCGCTTTTGTGAGGCTTGTTTATGTTCAGTTAAGGGAATGAAGATGGATCCATCTGTTCGAGTCGGTCTTCATTTTTATATCAAGTGCTTCCAATGCTTCACATGTTCAGATTGTATACCATGTTGCTGCTACGAATAAACTTATTTCGAAATAATAATATAAAAGTGACACTTGCTTCAGAAACTTATGAAGAGCATTGAAGAGTACATCAGTTCAACACCTCAGATAGCCGAGGATGGTGGAATCGTGCTAGGTTCCAAGAAAACTACTGCCTTCCTAGTTGATTTTACTACTGGAAGGATCATCCACAAGTACGGGGCGACTGACGTAACACATCAGACCAGTGCCAGTGATTCTTACAATGCCAGCATTGCCAAGGTGCATCAGTCGGGACTGTACATCACTCGGACTGACTACACATTGACATCATTCATGCCAAGTTCAGACAAAGTGCGGTGGAACATGACGGTTGCTGAAATTGGAGCTGCATCTCTCTGTCAAGACACTCCACAGTCTATTGGTGGCGTTCATTTAAATTCGGAGCCTTCTGAGCATACTATAACTCATAATCTTCCGCTTCCTTGTCAGTCTAGAGCTCTAATATACCGTTTCCGTAATCATAGTATGTTGGAAAACTTATCTATGATTATTGGGCTGCCGACGGCCCATGATCATCAACATGATATGATGCTTCCCGAGTCTGCTTCTGATGTTCTTCCATCACAGCCAAATGTAGAGAAAGTCCTCAACTTTCTTCCTTATCCAAGTGGCAGTAGTAAGCATTCCGCCCGCAACGATGTTGAAATCCTTCGTCCTTTCGATCGCAACGAAAATGAAGATAATCATATGCAGGATGCTGATGTGGTCTCTACATTTGAGATAAAGCTTAGCACATCTCAGCTGCTTCTTTCATTGGCCGTTGTTCTGATCTCATTTGCCTACAGTCGTAATATATTCTCTAAAATAAAAGTCAAGTTTACTGCACTGCCCACTGTTACGAGTACGACATATCTGAATTCTAGAAGGAAGAAGTCTCGTAAATCTTCAAAGAGTGGAAGCAGCAATAGGAACAATGGTAAAGAAGCAAGGGAAGTCGGCAGTTCTAATGATGAGAATGGTGACAATGCCTTTTTCCTTAATCTCAGCCGACCGATTTCTTGCAACGCTGATGGGCGTACCATAGGTAAGTTGTTTGTGTCCAGCAAAGAGATTGCCAAAGGCAGCAACGGTACGATTGTCCTTGAAGGGATATACGGAGGTCGTCCAGTCGCAGTGAAGCGCCTGGTTAGGGCGTACAATGATGTTGCTCTAAAGGAGATCCGAAATCTTATCATGTCTGATCGGCATCAACATGTTGTTAGATGGTATGGAGTAGAGCAAGATCGGGATTTTGTGTATCTTGCATTGGAGCGCTGCTCGTGCAGCTTGAATGATCTTGTTTTCATGCGCTTGAAGTCTTCAACTCTAAGCCAGAAATTGAATGAAGAAATCACATCAAAGAGTCCGAACCCTTTGGATTCCATCAAAGATTCGATGATGGATTTTGAGTTGTGGAATTCCAATGGCTATCCTTCGCCTGTGTTGTTAAAACTGATGAGGTCACATTCTGCAAAATTCAAACTCAAAAAGAAAATTGCTTACTGTGTGTTTGTGTAGTTCTTTTGTATTTTAAGTTAACCTCATATACTTTATATGTCGGGTCCATCTGCTCAAGGAGAACAGGGATGTGATAGCAGGAATTGCTCATCTTCATGAGCTGGGAATTGTTCATCGAGATCTCAAACCACAGAACGTGCTGATAGTTGGCGAGAAATCGCTTTGTGCGAAATTATCTGATATGGGCATCAGCAAACGCCTCGTTGGAGATACATCTTCCTTGGGTAATAATGCCACAGGTGACTGGGAATCTCTCTAGCGAAATTATATTAAGGCAGCAAATATTTCTTGCTACAATTGGATAGAACACTTAACAAATGCAAACGAAACATATTTCACAACCATTTCACTGTCTATTTTCTTCCATTACAATTTTAACAGGCTGTGGAAGTTCGGGATGGCAAGCGCCCGAACAACTTCTCCACGGGCGTCAAACGAGGGCAGTTGACCTATTTAGTCTCGGCTGTGTTTTATTTTTCTGCATTAGTGGTGGTAGACATCCATTCGGAAACCACCTTGAACGCGACATCAAGATCATAAAAGGCGATGTGGACCTCTTTGCTGTGGACGACATTCCAGAAGCTGTAGATCTATTGTTGAGATTGTTAGATCCAAAACCTGAAATGAGGTAATGAACACTTTGCAGTTGGTTTGACTTGACCAATGGAAATTTTGAGGAAACAAACTGTTAAATTTGAAAGTTCCAGAGGTTTCACTAGTTTGTAGGATGGGATCTTCAAATTTAACATGTTGAATCAAATCGAGGTCAATTTGTTCAATTTCAGGCCAACGGCTCTTGAAGTGCTCAACCATCCTCTGTTTTGGGGTGCCGACAAGCGTATTTCTTTCCTCCGAGACACGAGCGACAGGGTCGAGCTAGAAGACAGAGGACTGAGCTGTTCTGCTCTATTGAATGCGTTAGAAAGAACAGCCTCTGTAGCTTTGGGTGGCAAGTGGAACGAGAAAATGGAGCCTTCGTTCCTTAATAACATAGGGCGTTACAGACGATATAAGTTTGAGTGTGTTCGTGACTTGCTTCGAGTCATACGTAATAAGTTTAATCATTACAGGGAACTTCCTGCAGAAATTCAGGTACTTTGATTAATTGCCGGCGAACATGATATAACGACATTTTCAGCTTCCTTCCACAATATAGTTACTTACTCGTGGGTTGACCCGTATTTGCACCTAAACACTTGGCGTGTGTGTGTGTGTTCTTGACAGGAAATAATTGGACCAGTACCTGAAGGATTCGATAAGTATTTCTCTACTAGGTTTCCAAAACTGCTTATCGAAGTGTACAAGGTCATGTTCACACATTGCAGGGAAGAAGAATGCTTAACCAAATACTTCAGCTGCAGGGACTATACATTCACGTTGTAAAAAGTTAAGTATTGCTTCAAGCAATTATCTCTCACTGTGTAAATATTGGATTGTATGACTTATACTCGATGAAGAATCCCTTGTATATATTTGAATCCTTGTATGTAACTTTGCAATTCATACATTTGAAATGTTATCTCATTGCATGGAAACTATTTTTCAGACATATTTGGATGGTTTTCCTTCCTTTTCCCCTATCTTGAACAGGTGCTACCTTAGACAGGAGCACTTCTATTTGCAGGCATGATATCAGATTGGTGCCGCAAACTACTTCCCGTGCTTGTATGAAGTGAACGTGATCTAACCATCTCTTCCTTCGTATCAGCGAATGAGAGGAAAGAACGAACCCTAACAGATCTCGAGCTTTGGCTCAAGGGCGTAGAAGATTCGTCGTAGTGCTTGTTAAACTGGCGTACCACCATGACTACATACAGAAGCAGAGCAGCAAAGCACGCTAGCCCCGCTATCAAAAACAGGCCTTGGAAGCTCGAAAGGGGAAGCTGCTCGACCGCTAACTTTGCGCCTTGTGAGGTGCAAGGAATTCTGCTGAGTAACCACTTGTCGTGGATGCGTTTGAGGTCCCCCTTTTCTGACAGCTGTAGAATCGCCGTTGACATGTCTACTGCTAGGGGAGAATCCCTCGGAAATGCCTGAAATGAAAAGCGTCAGAATGTTGAGAGGAATATGAGAAACATGGTCAAGATAGTTCTTAAGGCTTTCGACAAGACGGATTTACTTACAAATCCCCATCCGCTTTTGGTAAATTCGCGGCCGACTATGCTGAATTGACACTGAGTCGAAAGAAACAGTTCGGCGTACGCTCGTTCGTCTACTACCACGGAGACTCCTCCATTTCCAGGGCCGGCATTTAATGCTTTAGCGTAATCCTCGGCCAGCATAAGAGGGATAAGCCTGGACTCTTTTACGCCGAGTTGCTCGACCATATAATCTCGGGCAAATGAACCTTGTTGATAACCGATTGGATCATCGCCTTTTAGTATGGTTTCGATTCCTTTGATTGGCGAGAGAGCTGACTCATCGTGAGGATTGATGTTAGGCTCGCGGTGTAACTGGCTTTGACGATTAGGATCAGAAATAGCCACAAGAAAAGCACGATACGCCCGAGGGCGCTGATTATGTTCTCTCCTGCAAAGAGATGGTAGTGAAATTCATGCAGTGGAGGGGGTATATATGTGGTCTCTTGTCACTTACTATGGGAAGAAAACAGAGTTGAAAAGCTAAACCTGCAAAGCGAAGAGTCGAAGAATCTCATAAATTTTGATGGTTTTGAGAAATCGGGGGAAGTAAGTGAGGCTCTTACCAAAGAGCAGTAACCACTTGTTTTCTAGGCGGGCCACGAAAGTCTTCGTTGATCCTATGCTCCAAAGTCCACAAAACAGCACCCGTGAGTAAGATGAAGAAACCCATTATAAACCACATTTCCCAGGTGAAGGGACGTAGAAAAGCCCAAATGCCGGAACTCAATTGCTTTATAGGAGCTACGACGACAAGGTCTGATTCGATGTAGGGCTGCGTAAAATCAGCCATTTTCGTCCTATTGGGAGTTATTGAAATGTCGCCTACAGCAGCATCATAAACCTGCACACGAGAGAAGAGTTGTGATACGAACCTACATTAAGAACTGTACAAAGAGCTTTACACCTACCCCTGAAGCTATCAGCTGAACAAGCTCAGTGTTACTTGGGTTATTACGACCATCTCCGTAGGGAACCAATTCGTAAGGAACAGTGTAAGGCAATAAGTTTACAGCTGCTAAGAAGACATCGATACAATATCCCGTGAAGGAGTTGGTTTCATGAGACTCAGAAACAAAGTCGCGGAAGCTAACACGATTTGGTACCGCAATTTTTAGTGGCCTTCCGTCTCTGGGAAAACCCATCCACGAGGTTTCTCTGTTGTTTCTCCAGGCCATATTACCGAATATAGTCGGCGGTCTGAAATGGAACTGTCTTCTGTTATGTTGTATGTTCTTTAGGAGGGAAACTGACAAGCCAGAATTTGACCAGTAGCCAATCCTCCTATATCCATTTCCGACGAAATTAATGATTTCAAAGGTGGAGTACTCTACATTTCTGTCCGAGGTGAACTTAAATGGCCCCGTCACACCTTTCATACTCACATTCAAGATTGTTTCGAGCAATGAGTGCCTCCGTCGAACACGTTCACAGAGCTCAAGGTGCCCTTCTGCAGCACTTGCGGCATAGTATCTGATGTGAAGGAAATGTTTCCACCATTTTCAAGAAACGAATCGATGGCACGAGCGAGCAACCAAACAGTGTCGTATGCGTATAGTCCATACGTACTCAACCCCATTGGTGGACCACGGTTGCTTCTTCCCTAACAACTAGCTCATCCCACCTTGAAAAGAGGTTCTTTTTCGCTTCAGACTCTTGAGTATGAACCCGCAAAGACACAACTCCTTGGATGCTCTTCATCGCATCAGACGAGGATTCGCAGTTAGTGTCCAAGAGGGTTGATAGCCAATTCGTCGCGATCCATACGTACCCTTCGTTCAGCATCCCTAGATATCGGGCGACGGCCAATTCTCATGCCAAGTTCAGGGTAGGAGTGAACGATGAAAATCCTGGGACCCGCTAGAGCTAACTGAACCAAGGCATCTCTTACATCATTGAAAGTCGATCTACGCTTCACGGGTGCTCTGTATGATATGGAGCAGTCTCGAATGGCCATTTGGTCGGACAGCTCGGCTATCCCATTCCTTCCATAATCGTCGTCGACGTAGATAGCTATCGCTTCTCTCCAGCCGTAGTACTTGATGAGATCTGATATTGCAGCCATTTGGAAAAGATCTGGGCGAAGTCCTTACAAGGTAAGGGAACTGAAGAGAAGATAAAGTGGGGTCCGTTGCAGTGAAGGATAATAAAGGGACGTGAAGTTCGTTCATCAGATAGGACAAGACTCGAGCCACGGCTGGAGATTGTGGTCCGATTATTGCAATAGTTTCAGCCTCGGCGAAACGAAGAGCTGTTACGACAAAGAAGGGAGTAGTAGAGAAATAGTAGAGATCGAATTGAGGAGAGTTTCGTAATTGAGAAATCAGAAGCAGCAGAAGTATATTATTACCTTCGATTATTCCTAGAGAAGTGCCAACTTTGCTGTCGAGTATGGTAATGTTCAGCATCGTTCCTTTGAGAACTTCATGGCTCGAGTTTACGTCGTCTACTGCAGCTTTTAGGGCAACTTTTGCAACTCTGCCTATTACAGAATCGAACGTAAGTATCGAACCTATTTGGACAACATGGGGCCTTTCTGATGTTCGAACCCCACAAGAACGGTGATCGCCCAAGAAAAGCGATAGCCAAAAGATCCAAAGAATTTTCATGGCGAGCTGTATGATGAAGAATCAAAGTATCAGCTGTGTTGATATTTAGAACAGTGGCTATCCTAAGAAGATAAAATTGCCCGGAGTGAACTGTAAATTAGGACCGCTGAATTCAGTTAAGTTCTCATGAACACTGTAACCAAAGACACACATAATACGTGAAATTGCTCGGCCATGATAGCTGCTACCTTCACTCATGGATGAGATAATCGTCTTATGTTTGTCCACAAAATTTCAACAACGTAGGAACACAAATGTGAAGTATCGTATCAGCCATAAATGTCACCCTCCAAGGATTGATGTTTTGGCCGTGAGCAAAGCAACTTTAGAGACATGTGAAGAAGCATAAGCGATCAATGGCGTGGGCCCACATACGCCACATACATACATACCTTCATCTAGAAGATGCTTCAGTAGGTTTCGATGTTTGCGTTTATCTGAAAATTACTTTCGATATTGCTGAATATTGTTCTTAATAAATTTTTATATATAAGAATGTATAAAAATAATCGCTAGGTCTCCAGAATTGATCAACAAATTACAGGTGCGGAAACAATCAAATGGTTTAATTTAGAATCAACCAAGTCAATCAATGAAAGTGAAGCTACGCAAATGTTTGTTTGAATTTCTTAAACAACAAATTTCCAACTTCCCCAAACACAATACACACACATTCGCCTCAGTCTCTCTTACCCTCTTGAGCTCCGATCTCCTGAAGGTAATGCTCTGCGTCTAAAGCTGCCATGCATCCTGAAAATCGCCGTAAATGCGTACAAAAAAAAAACGATTTTTACAGCTGATTTTGAATTAAGAAGTAACAATTTACACTGCCAAACAATTAGTCTGGCGAAAAAAGGATACAAAACCAGGCCGCATACACAAATAAATTTCGAATGATCGTATTTTCCGCCGTTTATTCCATTTGTGAATACTAAAGCTTCTTTCTTGGCTTGTTCCAAGGTTTTCCCCATAAACAGATTCTTGCCTTGTTATACGATTCCCATCTACAGAAACAATTGGCTAAACACAGTGTGTCTAGAGATTCCTAGCTCTACATAGACGTAAGCAAATCAATCGATACAATTCCTCCCCTCGATTTCGATCAGCCAAACCCTCAATAAAAATTCGAATCTTATCACAGATCGAACATAGTAAAGAAGCAAATTAACGAACAATACGTAGTAATCGATCTAACACTAACCAGTCCCGGCGGCTGTAACAGCCTGCCTGTACTTCTTGTCCTGAACATCGCCAGCAGCGAAAACACCTTTCACACTCGTCAGCGTAGTCCCAGGCTTTGTCACGACATAGCCGTCTCCATCCAACTGCAATTGCCCGTCCAAGAACTTAGTCGCTGGCTCGTGGCCAATAGCAAAGAACAAGCCCGAAACCTCAAGATCCCTAATCTCTCCGCTCTGCACATTCTTCACCTTTAGGCCGCCCAAAGTTCTCTCCCCATATGCCTCGCTCACCGAAGAATTCCACAGTACCTCGATTTTGGGATTCGATAGGGCCCGATTTTGCATTATCTTGGATGCCCTGAATTCGTCCCTGCGATGGATTATGTACACTTTGGAACCGTATTTAGTCAAGAACGTCGCCTCTTCCATTGCTGAGTCACCACCGCCAATCACTGCCAAGGGTTTGTTCCTAAAAATTGGGGCAGCGCCGTCGCAGACTGCACAGGCTGAAATTCCACGGTTCCAAAACGTGTCCGAGCCTGGAAAATTGAGCTTCCTCGCAACAGCGCCAGTCGCGACTATTACGGCGTCGGCGAGGACGGTTTTGGAATCGGCAAACAGCTTGAAGGGAGAAGAGGAGAAATCGACCTTCTCGACGGTTTCCGTGAAGATCTGCGTGCCGAAGCGCAGCGATTGCTGTCGGAACAGGTCGGTGAGGCCGAGGCCGGAGATTCCGTCGGGAAATCCGGGGAAGTTCTCAACCTCGGAGGTGGTGGTGAGCTGTCCGCCAGGCGCGATTTCGTTGGCCATGAAGCCTTCGAAGAGGACGGGTTTCAGCTCAGCACGTGCGGCGTAAATTGCGGCGGTGTGGGCGGCGGGGCCGCTTCCGACGATGCAGAGGCGCGTCTTGATGATGGAAGAGTCGTTTTCCATTGCGGAGGAGACCTTCGCGACGGCGTCGGCGGCGGAGGTGGAGGCGGCGGTGGTTGAGAGTGATAGCGTAGTGGTGAGGGCGATTAAATCGCGGGCTCTTTTGAAGAGTTTAGAGAAACAATCGCGATAGGGCATTTGGTTGGGTTTGTCGAAGGGTTTTTTGTACTATTATAATTTAAATTAAATATAGCGCCGTTTTATAAATATATTTGTCATTTGGTTATATAAGATATGTTCTTTCTTTTGTTTGTTATTCCTTTCTTGTCTAAATGGATTCATCTTTATTTTGTTTCCTTCTTGTAATACGAAGTAGTATTGATTCTAGTTTCTAGACTTGAAACGATAGGCGCATACCTGAATAATCAGTGTAGGTAAAAAGCATGCAAATAATACGCACAGGTAAGATGAATTAGTTCAAATGAAAGCCGATTGATGTTGAGATTCAACTCATACGGAACTTTGTCAAAGTGTGAGAGCCACAATTCGATATTCAGATTCTGATTCTAACCCAATATTGGAATTTAAGAATTATAGTGACATTGCTCATTGGATGAGAATGCTAATTGACTGAAATAAAATAAGATTTACAATAGAGGAACCCCATTGAAAATATTTAAAAGCATTGCATTGTTCGGTGCTAAATCTTTCATAAAGATTTATATTAATGCAACACATTTAGTTTCTTCTGTCCACATGGATGAACGAAGCAAACTTTAGCCTATAAATAACAGCTAGGGAGCGAAGGAAGAAAACAATCACAACGGAATAGATCTTAGTCAGTCCACTCATTTAGTCATTTTTATTCTCGTAGTCGTTTTAGGTTGTTTTTCTACACTCATAGGTACGAGGTGTATATCGTATCTCACATAATAAAGACGTTATACCCGACACATGGACGTAGGTCATTTTGACCTAACCATGTAGATTATCAGGGATCAAAAATCATAAGAGATTCAATTTCAGCATTGGACAGTAGAATGAACTTGAAATTCCGTTATATTATCATGTAAGATTCAATGAATAAGATGATAAGCGGAGGTCTTAGTCAAGTAAAGGAGATCATGCGCTCTCATTTGTTAAATTTCATCTAAATTAGTGATTACGTTAAATGGAGGACCAAAACGACCCGAAATCGGTAACATTGAGGACTAAAAATTGCACCTCGAACATAGAGACCAGAAACGCGCATGCCTCAAAATTGGGGCCCAAACTTAACGTAAGCAATATTGCCAAGCTAACTAATAATAGGAGGGAAGTTTTGGCACCTCTCTTTGGGCCAAAATAGCACATTTAATTGGGCCGAGTTATGATTCCAAAATATATTGGGCCCGAAAAGATGAGTGTGAGAATTGAAACATATTCATGATTATGCTCGAATTTAAAAAAGGTATATACTTAAAAGCGTTGGAAATTCATGACGATGAATGAGATGGTCCATTTCATTTGAAGCCACACACGAAATCTAATTATTTCCACCTCCCTCACTTATCCGCTCAATGTAATGTAAGAAGATAATAAAGGAAAAAAACGGCATAAAAATAAAAGAGAATATATAAAAGAAGATGATAGCAGTGACCATGGCCGTGATAAGCTCCACCACCACCACCAAAACACCGCCGTCCGCCGCCCTCCTCCGCCTCATCTCGTCGCCTCAAAGAACTCACACAGTCACATTCCTCACCAAATCCAGGAAACTTTCGCTAGCCAAATCCGTCGCCGAGGACAAACAAGACCAGCCGCCCACTGCTCCGGCCGACGCCGACCCATATCTTCTCGACCAATCGGCGGAGGAGGAGCCGAAAATCGACCCGAGAAGATTGGAGGAGAAGTTCGCCGTGGTGAACACCGGCGTCTTCGAGTGCAGGTCTTGTGGGTACAAGTACGACGAAGCCGCCGGCGACCCTTCTTACCCTGTCCCGCCGGGACTCCCCTTCGACAAGCTCCCCGAAGATTGGCGGTGTCCGACGTGCGGCGCGTCGCAGAACTTCTTCGAGAGCAAGCGCGTGGAAATCGCCGGGTTCGCCGAGAATCAGCAGTTTGGGCTCGGCGGGAATGCGCTGACCTCAGGCCAGAAGCTGGGGCTTATCTATGGGGGTTTGTTCTTGGGATTCTTGTTCTTCTTGTCTGGTTATTTTCTGCAATGATGATGATGATGATGATTTTGATGTGGGCTGTGAAAAAGTTTTCATTTTTTTTCTTGGGTGATGAGTGTTTGATGTAAATTAGTAGCACTTTGGCTGGCTGATTGATGTTCTCTTGATTCCAATTTTCAGACTTTGAGATACGAAACCAACCTTAATATTTCGTGTCTTCTCTTTGAGATTCTTAGGTAATTGAGTTCAAAGCAATTCCTTTCTTTTTGTACGAAATTTGTTGTCGTTTTGAAGCTCTGAGATACTTATTTGGGAGCATTCTTGCCTGTTACATTTTGCTTATTACATGATAGCTATGAACTGAATTATCTCATAAATCGAAGCATTCGTTTTCCTTCATTATGGTGTTTCTTCTCCTTAACATACCTTAGGATGCTTTTAATATTGGAATTGAACATCTCAATTCTCAAACTTCAATGAATCCACAAATGTAATTGAAATGTTAAAAACTGGGCCTTTCCATAATCAATGGACTCCAAAAAATATCTGTCCTAACACGAGATTAAATATGAGCCATCAGCTTGTATAGAATTTGGAAAAGAAAAAGAGAAAAAGAAAAGAAAATCTAAATGAGAGAACAAACAAACAATCATCTTTCTTCGAGTTTCCTAAGCTCCACTTTGCGCCTGAAACCGAAGACGCAAGATTGCAATGGCTACTACGTTAACATCTTCTGTTCTTCTTTCTCATTCACCGACATGTAATAATCAAAAGCTGTCGCCTTTCCCCGTTATTCTACCATCCCATAAAAGTACTTACCCTTATCCATCGAAGCAGAGGTTGAACACTCACAGTCTTAGTAGGCTGCTAAGAGTGATGGCTACCTCTGAAGACGATGCTAAAGGTGAAGACCCTTCGGTTCCTTCTTGGGCGAAGCCTGGTTCAGATGAGCTGCCGCCATGGGCCCGCGACGAAGCTCAGAAAGATTCTTCTACTTCCACGTTTGAGGTTCCTTACTACGTCTACCTCCTTGCTTCAGCTATTACAGCAATTGCAGCGGTAAAAGTTGATGATTTTTCCGCCATTTCATTTGATGCCCTTTTGCCTTTTCAGTTCTATCACAAGTTAAAAATCGGGTACCATTTCTCGTTAAAGTTCTTTGCTTGTTGATTTATGTAATGAGAGAATTTGCTTGAAATCTGCAACTCTGCAATGTGGGTTCTTGGCAATTCCTTACCTTTTACGGTTGAGTTGACTGAATTTTTTTTTCTATTTTTCCCCCTTTTTTTTTCTTATGGCAGATTGGTTCGATATTTGAGTATTCTAACCGTAGCCCAGTTTTCGGAGTCTTGAATTCGGACAGCGTATTTTACGCCCCAGTGCTCGGCTTCTTCGCAATAACGGGCATTCCATCTGCTGTATGTTCTTGTCTCTCATGTTAATAGATTCCCAGTTAAAATAGAAAAAAAAGATTCAAATCTTTATCAACAATGAGGATGAAGTAGTTTCAAAAAGGGCTGTGTTGAGCAGTCACTCTTCATAGGAATGATGTTCGAAAAAATGCTTAAACTATTGGCCCTGTTAAAACTAAGTTGTTGTCCCTCCATTGAAATCCAGGCATTTCTTTGGTTCAAATCCGTTCAAATCGCCAACAAAGAGGCCGAGGAACAAGATCGCAGAGACGGGTATTTTTAGCTTCTGTTTAGCCCTTTTAAATCCCAGGATTATCTTCCCTTCCATTCCTTGTTCTAAAATTGTACAAGGCCAATATGTATATTCATGTTTTTAAACTAGTATAATGCTTGCCGATATTTTGTACAAGTAGTTATTCGGGTCGCTTTCGAATAAGGTAAAACATTATTCGGCAGCTTCGCATAGAATCGAAAAATATTCAAATTCTTGTGATGAACCAAACTAAGCATTATTTCTTAGGAATCCCATTCTATGTCGTCTCCTTCTTCCAACATTATATTATCAATGCTCACACTCAATACATAGCAAAACTAGCAAAAGGAGTGTGCCCTCCACATGGCTTCTTCGTCTTCTCCACCTTCTGCCAAGCCGAGCGAAGATGCAATAAAACTGCCCATAACAGAAGAAGACTGCAACAAAAACGGAGACGAAAAAAGGGTAATAATCTTACAAAGAGCCCAATGGCTTAGGGCGGCCATTCTCGGCGCAAACGACGGTCTTCTCTCGACTACTTCTCTCATGCTAGGCGTCGGCGCAGCCCAAGAAGATCAGCGACTAATGATCGTTTCGGGCCTTGCGGGGGCCCTCGCGGGGGCCCTCAGCATGGCCCTCGGGGAATTCGTATCAGTCGCCACTCAAAGGGACATCGAAAAGACGATCATCTTAAAAGATGAGTTCGAGGGGTCGTCGTTGCCTAGTCCTTACAAGGCGGGCCTAGCTTCGGGCCTTTCGTTCTTGTGTGGCTCGATAGTTCCTTTGGGGACGGCGATGGTTTTTCGAAGTTATGAGGTTAGGGTTTTTGCGGTGGTGGCCATGGCTACGCTGGCCATGGCTGGGTTCGGTGGGTTGGGTGCTCGGCTGGGCGGTTCGAGGGCGGTGGCTGCATCGGCGGCTAGGGTGGTGGTGGGCGGGTGGATTGCTATGGGGGTTACTTACGGTTTGCTCAAGACCTTACATTATCTTGATGAAGATGATGCTCAATAATCTCAGCAATGAATTAAAATTCTGTGTTACGGTTGGATTTCTTTTTTTTTTTCTTTTTTAATGAAAGGGAAACGAAGCACAACTACATGGGGGAAAACGATGTAATGGATTTTTTTTTCCGGGATATACACACTGCTATACAAAAATCAAAGGTACCGATGAAGCCTTCTTCGTCGCAAGAAAATGCCAGAGGACAAAACAAATTTTCAAACGACGGATACTTCAGAAGATCAGTCGATCGACATGTAATATTGATACCAATTTAACGCCCGTCGTCGTTCCTAACGATAAACAAACTCGGGAAAACAAATTTCAGAAAATTCTCACATGGAGTGGCGATTGTCGGACTTATCCTTTGGTGTTGGAGTC
This sequence comes from Craterostigma plantagineum, assembly GCA_027422505.1. Taxonomy (NCBI): domain Eukaryota; kingdom Viridiplantae; phylum Streptophyta; class Magnoliopsida; order Lamiales; family Linderniaceae; genus Craterostigma; species Craterostigma plantagineum. The sequence goes on from JAPQWV010000001.1 coordinate 29,976,097, forward strand.
CTCTCTTCTTTAATCTCTTCGAGTTCTTCATTGTCCCCCTTTTGCCCAGCCCTTTCTTTCCAATAGGCTACTAACTTCTTTAACCGAGCAACTTCTTTCGACGAAACGTTCTTACTAGGGTCGTTTACAACCGATCGAACCCTTGAAGCATATCTGTAGTACAATGCAAGGACCAAAAGAGTCATCACTAATGTAAAAATATTGCTGCTATGATAATTTCAAGCATAAATGGAGAAAGTACTTGTTCTTACGTTAAAGAGTTGTAGCTCTCCTCCAAATTTGATTCTGCTGGAGAAAGATTAACGAACATCAAAGTCTTGGCATTGCCGCCGAGCGAATCACTCATCAACATGGTAAGCTTATGATTTCGGTAAGGAATGTGTTGATTGCCAGTGGACAAAGCGCTGATAACGTCTCCTATGGCGGAAAGCGATTTGTTGATGCTTTGTGCCTCCTTTAGTTGATTGCCCGAAGAGCCTGACTTCTTTATTCTTTCAGATCCAGCGAGATCCACAAAACTCAGCTGCATAAAATTGTAAATGCACAACTCCATGAAATTAGTTTTCCATTAAAAACCAGTGTTTTAATGTTGTCATGTTATTACGGTGCAATTGAGTTAATAATACCTTTTCCCCTAGCAATAGCTTGAGTTTGAAGATTCGTACTCTCTATAATTACAGAGAGTATTAAATGCGATCTTGAGCTTTGCTCGTTCATAAGCGTCCCAATTGTGTGACGCTGCTCGACTCCCCTTTGTATTATGCTCTGTAGTTCGTTGAATGATGAAATTGACACGACAACGGCATTTTCTACGACCACCATTCCCTGTGAAGGCAATCAGACAAGCATGAGTTAGAAGACTGATAAAATTAGAAACACAAAGATATAATGTTTAATGCAGTTTCTTCATCCAAGCAAACATTCAAGAATTACCTTTGTGTCTTTTTTAATGTCCAACTTTAGACGTTTTCCTTGCTTTGGCAGCAGAAGGTCTATCAATGTGTCTTGATATAGTTCAACCATGTAAGCCTGCATATTTTCATGATTGACGAATTAATATTTACCAATCACTAGTACAATGCTCGGACAAAAATAAAACTGGTTAGATGATGGATTCACAAGAGATAGTATAGTTGTTAAGATATGAAATGGATCTAATGCCCCTTAAATAATTACCTTTAAGGCAAATGAGAATTTCTTCTCATCCCTTTTCATAATTCTGAAAAGTTCGGATATAGCACGGGGAGTGAGACCGGGATTGTCCTCAGATCCATAAATTGTGAATGTTTTACCCGAGCCAGTTTGACCATAGGCAAAAATGCAGACATTGTATCCATCTAAAGCAGATTGAACCAAGTACTGCATTGCAAAAAAAAAAAGTATGAACTTAAGAAGGCAAACGGTCGGTTTATCACATAACAAAAGATATGACAAATGTAATTAAGCATGCCTTAGTATCCTCAAAAACATCATCTTGTGTAGAATGGCAATCAAAAACATGATCGTATATATGTTGTTTCAGCCCATCTTTCCAAGCATGCTCCACTGTGAATTCGTCAGTGTTTACCACCACATTTCTTTCATTTTCAGATATTTCCTTCTTGCTGAGAGGCCTCAATCTACAGTATACTCGAATTTTTCCCTTCATATCTGTGAATATAAACTCGCCATAACCATGCCATCGTACAAAGAATAGACCACAACAATCATCCTATAGGTTATTCGCTAATGAAAAGACTGCAAACCATTAAAAATGTATAATACTTAATATTCACTTGCTACTATCTAAATCCTCCAGTTTTTTTTTTCTCGAGTTATCAATATATTTCAACTCTAGTCTCCCAAGAGCGTTAAAACGACAATTACTTTATTAAACTTCATCTTCAGCTAAAGTCATGTTGCGAAACTAGAAAAAAACCGGAATACAAAGAAAGGGAAAGCAAGGTCAAATCTACCTTCTATAGTATTGAAATAGCGTTTACGCATCACTTGCTCTTCCTTGTAAAGTGCCTCCATTTCTGCAATTTGAGCTCCTTGCATCTTCAATATTGCAGCAGTTTGCTCATTCTTTCTATCAATGTCCTGAAAACCCACTATTAATTAATGATCATGCATGTGTCGCATTTTCTTTTGTAGAAAGTACTGCAGATGCATATACAACATATTTGATGTGTGAAGAACTAATGACAAAACACCAGAATAAGTGAAAACTGTGTAGGACATAAAATATGACCTCTTTCATTTCTCTCAGTTCTTCTAATTCATTGAGATTATTTTGCAGAGAAGACAACTCGTAGTCTTTGGTTGCAATTGTTGATTGAGCAAGAGTCAAATTTTTTGTAACCTCTTTCAATTTCTTTTCAAGGTCAGAAACACGGCGTATCATGGTCTTCTGTTCTTGTTCAAATTTTCCCTCAATAATAGCTATCTGCATTTGTTGAGTGCGAATTATCACATGTTACAACAATTATCCAGAAAAAATCAAGAAAATTTAGGTGCCATTACCTCTTCAGAAGATGTCCTCGTCAGTCGAGCAAGTTTTTCCTCAAGGAATGCTTTCTCATTAAGAAGCATCTTGTTAGATTCTTCCGCAGCACGCAGTTCAAAGCTGCATGATTTTAGTTCATCTTGTATCTTAACGAGGACCTGATGATAGTTACTGAAGAATGTTGGTCAAAATATTACAAGAATAGTAAAGATAATTTTTCGAAAGAACGGATCATTAGCTTAAGACCTCCAAAATTTTCTAGGCGTGAAACATATATTTTCAGGGCTGTATGTACGTACCTGGTTATTTGATTCAACAAACTCCTTCCGAGTGTTATTTTCTGATCCTTGATTTGTAAGTCTAGCTAACCTCGCCTCAAATTTTTGTTTCTCCACCAGGGCACCCTTAGAAAATTTATAATGACAGGGATGAAATACAAGGTATGACAGAATTCAAGTTTAATTAGATTTATTACCTGAAGAGCTGATTCTTTTTCATTGCATAAAGCCCTCAGTTTCTCACATTCATCAACAACGTTCGTTAAATACTGCTTCTCCGACCTTGAAGCTTCTTTTAAACTCTCCAATTCTTCCCTCATTATGTGGAGCTGCTTTTCTTTTTCACGTATATCTTCTTGAAACTTGTTGACTTTGTTTTCAGACGCCTCGAGCGACTTAGACAGTTCAAAAGCATGCTTCTCATTGCTGTCTGTTATAGGAGGCCTACTATCGGACGGAAGCCCATTGATCGAACCATTAGCTGCAGCGCGTGCTTTCGAGTAGCGCCTGAGCATCACATCGTTGATATGTGTTTGAAGGGCAACGCATATTTCCTCTCCCTAAATTAATTAACAAAGTCAGCAATAAATGACCGAGATTTAGCATCGCAAAGGAGTAGTTCAAAACCTAACCTGTTTTGTTTCAAACTGAAATATGTGCAAGACACCAGCTACTCTCATCTTAAAGAATACAGCAGTATTACTGCTCCCAAATTGCATTATATCTCTGAGCTCTGCTGAATGTAAATACTCCTTTGGAACAGGGCGGAAGAAATGAACCTATTGGAAAAGGCAAATGATACAATTCTATTTTAAGAGATTGATTATTCATGTAATGACATAATAAAAACGGAAGTAACTCCTACCCCACGCTTATTAATGCCTATAATAATCTTCCCAGGAAGTAGCCCAATTGGATCGTCGATCTTACGTACGGCAAAGAAAACTGAGTTTCCATAAGGGAGTGTTCTTAGGATCCGTAGAAATTGATGTCGAGCATCGTCTTTTGTCAAATTCTCCTATCAAACACAAATGTTATTTAGTACTATATTCCGTTTTCAAACAGAACTGTGCAATTGACGTTATTAAGGCCTTCAGATAAATTAGGAAAAAATATGAAGAGATATATTTCTGAAGCAAGCAACATATTTAACTAATTTTTTTCCAGATAAGAATTGAAGGAAATCACACTATTTCTACAGCATTAACAGAAATGTAGACCAGATAAAAGAAATTTAGATAGCAGCATTCTCACCAGTGAACGATAACGAGAAAGAATATCCATTTCCCATTCTCTCTTGCCTCGTGTAATTGCACTTTGCCTTGGGAGAAATCGCTCGAGAAGGGATGCCCAATCACTAGATATAAGAATTGAAAATGTTAATAAAACTATTTAATGTGAGTTGCAAATTTCTATATTGCAAATATAATATGGACAAATCGTTTCAAAGATTTATTAGGAGAATCATATAGGCGAGAAACTGACGTGCAAGTTTCAGGAGAAGCGACATATCCTATTTCCACAAGAATTTGTAAAGCAGATAATTGCGCAGCGTCATCCTTTCCAACTGGATAATTGCCCAAAACATAATCATGTTGCAGCTGTAAGCAGCAAGAAAAAGAAACAAATGAGGAAAATGAGAAATATATATTATACATAGTGTGAAGAAATTCGAGTGCGATCACTGAGAATGGCATTAGAGACTACAGATTATTAACAATAAAACAATGATAAACAAAAAGGCATACTTGAACATAAGATAACTGCACAAACATGGCGTCTGCAATAGCTTCATCAGATTCCCTAAACAACTTCTTTTTGAATGTAAGTTTACAATGCATGATCTCTCCTTTAACACGTTCCTTTGACGCCTTGAAGTCCGCAAGTAGATCTCCAATATATTTGTTATCATCCAAACCAACATACTCCTCTACAAGACATATGATTTCATGAAACACTTGATTCTAAAAAGAGAAATAATAATAATAACAAAAATAATAATAGGAAGAAAAAGGAAAGCATCCAGTTCCGCAAATATATCTGGGAATAAAGAGACAGTTCAAACAACTACGATTATAAATGAGTACCATTTCCAGACTCGGCTGATTTGGAAACGCCTGCAGCCTTACGACATTCAAACAAACTGAAGCTTGAATACGTTGACAATTTGATTATTCCAGCAAGCTCCTGAAATGACAAAATCAGTGAAGTCGGACGGAAAGGAAACTGTCAAGAACATCAGAGAATGATATATTTTCCTAGTATGGTCAACAAGCATCTTTTTTAATCTAAGAGTTAATGAAAAGAAGTCAGCTTTTAAAATGGAATTTATAAGAACCAAATAACAAAGGCGGTATATCATATTAACAAACTGTGAGCAGATCGGACAGAGACTACGAAATAACAGAAATTACCTCCACAGCATCAGCTACAGTTGTGGCCATATCATATGTGATCTCTTCGAAGGTTTCGTCCAAGAAGAATACTATGGTTGTGAGCTTTTTACCAGTCAGAAGAGCATCGATCTCCTCGAATCCTGGTATCGTATGCCTCGGCCCCGCTTTTGTAGAGCGCTTCAACGCATTCAGCGTGCTCATTGCAAGGTGTTGGACTTCTAAATCATTATTACCATCGTGTGCCACGGTATGTATGTACTCTGACAGATATCCCCCAATTTCCTTGCTAGGTGGCATGCACGATGCACACAAATACATCAGCTCCCAAGCTCTTATCAAAGAGTACCTAAATTAATTTGGCGAAAAGGTGAACCATGCATCATCAAGAATTTACAATTCGCATCATTTATCACTTCGGAAGTAAAATATTAGGAAAAGAAAGGCAAAGCTTCAAACTTAATCCTTTTACAATACTTACCTTTCGGGATTATTTCTCGTCTGCTTCGATATTTGCATAAATAGTTCGTCTCGAAGTTCAGAACGTTTTAAAGCGTGCTTGTAGAGTTTTCCAATAAGCTCGATGCGTTCATCTAAACTAACTGGAGTAACCCGGTCAGAGGAATCGACTCCCATGTACTTCAGAATAACTTGAAACAGTTTAACTGCTCTGCCAACAAGATCACCGTTTATTTTCAGCAGCGAAATTGGAATAGGATCCTGTCGAAATTTACCATTCAATTCAGCGAGCGATTACATAAATTATAGCAAAAAATGCAAGCAACTGCAATAACCAACCTTCTGGAAACACAACATATCTTCGAAGGTGAACTTCTCCCTAATCGGCATTCCCACTGTCTTCTTCGAGAAAAAACTACGTTTACCAGTTGAATTTATCTGCTTCTGCATAGCTTTCAGAAAACCCTCCACCTAAAAGAGGCACACAGATTTTCAAAAAAATAACACCAGAATAATCAATAGTCGAATTTTTATTGAAATCTCCATTCATCGAAGAATTCTCATCCTCACAGAAAAATCTGAATCTTTACCTGGAATTTTTCAATTATCGGTATAGCACCAGCAAGTTCAGGTGGCATAACTGCTGATAGCGTATTTGGCGTACTACAAATAAAGATATACGATACGCATTACAACTCCAACTGATGGGCCAGCGTTGAGGAAATGAAAAAGGGAACATAAGGGCAGCCCAGATGCAAAGATGACAATCGAACTTACGGAGGGGCAAAGTAGGAACCATCTGAATCGTAATCATCTCCATTTGAGGCACCGAAAGAGCTGTACGAAGGTGCTTCAAATCCATTACTAGAGCCGAATGAAGACCTACTCGATCTCAGATTTTGCGCCATATCAGAACTCATTTCCACCGCCAAGCAACCCAAACCCCGAAACACTCGATTGACAGCAGAAACCGGCAATTTTTCGACAATCACATTCTGTCACAGAGTTCATGGGAGTTGAGCTACCAAATGCAGTCATTTCTTCTCCAAAAAGGGTATTAATTAAAACAGAATCTCAATAATAACTGGTACCTAAAAGGAGCAGAAATCTCCAATTGAAAAATCGCCCAGCAACAGAAGGCGATCCAGCGCGAATCTAGAAAAGAGATGGATAAACTAAAAACGTAAATCACTTAGCAGTTTAGCTCCAGAATCAGAGTCCAGCCTATGATTACTACATACATTGAATGCAAGGAAAAGAGGTGATAAGCTCAACGCAGATCAGCACACAAGGATAACTATGAATGCTGCGTAAACAATTAAATGCAGGAAATCGCAGAACAATCATGATACCACGAAGAATCGATGAATGCCCAAAGAAGAAATGAATGCGACTTACTCAGCTACGAGAGAGAGAGAGAGAGAGAGAGAAGGGAGACAGGGATGGTGCAGTCACGAGACCTTTTTTGAAAAAAATAAAATGAAATCTTAAGAAGTTGAGAGCTCAGTTTTAGCAGCAAATGGCATACAATAAATACGACAATACACTATTAATTGTCTAATATAATTAGTTTGTTACTTTTCTTTTTATTTTCGTACAGTCACGAAAAAAGAGGTATTTGTTTTATAGAGCTCGTCTGTTTCCAGTAATATGAATCGAGATCGTTGCGACTTAGTCAAGAATTTGCATGTTTATTACTTATTTTTTTTCTCATTTCGTATTAATAATCAAAACAAGCACTAGGGTATTGCTCAAATCTGCGTTGAAATAGGTCCAATATTGCAATAAGTTACAACTAATATTCTCATAATAGTATCTCATCATTTAAGACGATAGATGGAATTCTTAAGACGATAGGTAGAATTCTATATTGCTGCAGTATCAAAAATTTATCTTTAGTTTCTATAAATTCCCGCAAAAAAAAAAGTAGAATTAAGTCCGCACCCATCATCTTGTTTCTGAGTTGAGCACCACCACTATTTGCCCACCACCAAAAGTCAAGTTCTGATATCACAAAATATGAGAAAATAAACTTTTTCGTAAAGTACATCTTGAGCTAATTGTACAGCCAATAAACAATAGAGGCATTTATTTAGATTCACATGTATGATCCACCATGTTATTAAAGCAAGCCCTCTTTATGCAATCCTCTTTCACTCTGGCAAAAATGTCAATAGAGACCCTTTTATTTCATATTCTTAAAACTTTTTATTTCCAAATAAGTTCTAAATCATCTTGTGAAACCACGAATTAAAGTTATTAGCAATTCTCATCTTTATATTAATTGGAACCAAAGAATACTATATTTAATAAATTATTTTATACAGTGAAATTGCAGGCTTGTGGGCTGGCGGCTCAAAACGAGTGTTGAAGAGGATTTAATATCTCACCACGTGGAATGATTGTGCAAAGTTAAACAAAAATCACAAGAATTGTTGCTTGACCACTTCATAGGCAAAATACATAGATACCATATAGAACACAGCTCATATTTCTTTTTTCTAATATTTTGTCACTAGAATCCAACCTTAACATAAGTTTGTTTTTCGATCATTCGAGAGATGCTCCAGTATGTCCATTTCAGTGGATTACTGGCTTCAAAGGGTGAGCTCTGAGATTTGAAAAGTCGAGGCTTGCGTCTAGTTCTTCGTCTAATTCTCCAACAACGCTTCTACAGAGGACAGAAAAAGAACGTCGATTTCAGATCCATGAAGTATAAAAGACATAAAAAAAAAAGATATCAATAAACGGTCAAAGAGCTCATACATGTTATCGCCTCGAATGATGTAAAGACCTAACACAAGCTGCTGTACACCTTCCTACACAACAGAAGAAACAAAACCAATCGATGATTGAAGGGCTTTTGCTTGCCTTAATAACGTGAAATGAGTTCCTCGCATAGATGATCGTAATTCTATTAGCTTGTCATAAGATCTTAAGAGCTTCAGATAGTTGAAAATTAGCTGAAAAAGTGAAGCTAGAGACTAAAGACGACTCGATTGAAAAAACAAATTGGAACTGCCATATGACCTTGGTAGAGTACACCCTTTCATGAGACTCGTCAAGAATGATGTTGGTAGCCTGGTCGTATCCTTTGAGAACCCCCTGCACAAAACATTGACATGAGATGCTAAAGACGAATGCGAATTACAAACTAAATGAAAAGACCGACTAATACGCTAGACGAAAAGGTGAAGCTCACCACAATGTTGCGTCCATCATTTGTAATGATTGAGATTGTTTCTGATAACAACAACAAAAAAAGGAAAGCAGTTAAGCGAGGTATAACCCTGTAAGGAGACACTGCAGTTCCCATATGAGAAAGACACTCGATAGCATCAGATGACACACTGAACTAAAAAGGTCAGTAGTTGTTAACGATACTAAGAAGTAAGAACAATCAAGTAGCTTTTATATAGCTTCCGTGAGAAGTATAATTGTTGTTGGCTATGATCTCATCATATTAGTGAACTAGCAGTAAACGGACACGAATCAACTCAACTTGTTCAGGTCTATCCGAGGACTATGAAAGTATACCGGACACAAATAATAGGATGAAGAATGCTTGCTTACGATCCACAAGAGACTCTAGCCCAATCCCAGTTGACATCCTCTTTCAAACAAACGGTTGCTTCCGCACAAGCCGATACCTATAAATTAATGTTCCAAAGCAGCAGTTAGCTCTAAAGAAACACTAACGCCAACGCATTCTCAACATTAGCATGTTCACGATCGGAGGGTTAGTATGATGAATAATCAAGGAAATAACAGTCCAGGGAGTGAAAAGAGGACTTGCTAACACGATTTGCACTAGAAGAAAACAACGAAACTTACAGAGAAGAATCAACAAATTTATGAGAGTAATTAGCAGACGTACCTCAAAAGAACGACGATACGAAGCCTTGCGCTCGATTCGTTTGGTCAATTTCTCAGCTAAAGAGCACGTAGGGTTTTTTACAGGGGAAATTCAAAATCGCCTTTCAGCAGTAGACTTCCTCGATTGCTCCGTAGTTTATGGGCTTTGATGGGCCAATTCTTCATTGGGCTTTAATTGGCCGTTCGACATGCTCTTAGTCCAAATTGGCCCAATACGTTTTGCTCCGACGAAGTGGACACGTTATTTACCACATGATAGTATGATACACTAGAAATCCCGGGAAAACCACCGTCGAACGCCTGTGAAAACTCGCCGGAGTTACTAAACCATGACGTGGAATTTCTGCAGTTGCTCGTCGTTAACCGCCACAGTCACCACGCTATCTGCGCCGGCAGTTTCCACCTCTTCGTCACTGACTCTCAGCAGAGCTCCGACGATCAATCGTAGAGAACACAAACTCCTCAGAAACCATAAGTCGCTCGACGTCGTCTCATCGAGATTCATAGCTCGGAGCAAGGGAACTGAATCGGACCTCTCTGAGGTCGATTGCATAGGCACCGGCACCGACGCCGAATGCTTCATCGCCGAAGAATCCTCGAAAATTCCGAAACGGTCGAGCAACGACCAGGATGAATATTCGACGCCCAATTTCGCCGAATTGGCGGAGGCAGTATTCGAATGGGGACTTCTGATATCTCCCTTCTTCTTCTGGGGCACGGCGATGGTGGCGATGAAGGAGGTTTTGCCCAAGGCGGGTCCTTTCTTCGTGTCCGCGTTTAGGTTGGTGCCCGCCGGTTTGTTGGTGGTCTGCTATGCGGCGGCGAAGGGGAGGAGCTTTCCAAAGGGCTTCGATGCTTGGGTTTCGATATTGGCGTTTGCTGTCGTTGATGCCGCGTGTTTTCAGGGTTTTCTTGCTGAAGGATTGGAGAGGACGACGGCTGGTTTGGGCAGCGTATGTTGTCTGACTTTCTGGTGATATTGATTGCTGTTGTTCGTTCCTCATGGTTTTGTTGGCTACCGCTGACTATTGCAGGTGATTATCGACTCTCAGCCACTGACCGTGGCTATTTTGGCATCCTTGTTTTTCGGAGAGTCCATAGGTTACGTTGGAGCTGCTGGGCTTGCACTCGGTGTCGTGGGACTTTTACTTCTTGAGGTAAGAAGTACTATTAAATGCAGCACTGTCTACTTTTGGATCAAGAATTTGCCTTTAAGATGGATTAATATTGGGATTCTTCTCTAAACATTGAGGTTTACTGTAATGAGCCCATCAGAGTTCAGGACCAACCCATCGCCGGGCATTTTCAGGAAACGTATTCGTATCTCTAAAGTTGAATTCAAAGAATCGTAACTGCAGGTACCTTCTCTATCGTTGGACGCCAGCAACTTCTTTCTGTGGGGAAGTGGCGAGTGGTGGATGCTTCTTGCAGCCCAAAGCATGGCCGTAGGCACTGTAATGGTACGATGGGTTTCCAAATATTCGGACCCTATTATGGCTACTGGGTTGGTAAGATCCATCCACGACTCTTCGATAACCTCCATCTACGTACCGTGTAAATAATACGCTAAAAAGAAATCTTTCATTACAGCACATGATCATCGGCGGTCTCCCCCTCGCGGCCATCTCTGTCCTAAATCATGATCCCGCCCTTGCAAACTTCAGCGAGCTCTCTGCGAATGACGTTTTGGCTCTTCTGTACACGTCTGTCTTTGGGAGTGCCGTTAGTTACGGTGTCTACTTTTACAATGCCACTAGGGGTAAGCTTTTGCTTTGCGTAGAAGAGTTAGATATTCAGTGGTCTTACGAGAAAAAAGGTTGCTGTTATTTCTTCTAGGTAGCTTGACAAAGCTCAGCTCGCTGACATTCCTCACTCCAATGTTTGCATCGGTTTTTGGGTACGAATTCGCCCGCCGTACATTTTCTGAGTCGGCTAAACTGAGTAATCTGAAAGCTTAACTCATTTCCAACTGCAGCTATGCCTATCTTGGGGAAACTTTCACTCCATTGCAGCTAGTTGGAGCACTCGTGACTGTTGTTGCCATATACATGGTTAACTACAGAAGCGAAACGGATTGAGGTTTATTGGAATCCTCTTATTGCTTTTTAATGTCCTTAAATGGAACGATAGTTGGGCATATGAAGGAGCTTCAATACTCAGTTGAATGGAATCAGTAAGCAGACTTAGTTGTATTGCACGCTAGTTGGAGTGTAAGTGTTACCATTGCAGAAAGTTTCCACATCATGTAGGTTAGAGGGGTGGCACTGTAAAGAGATCTGTCTAACTGCAAATATGTTGTGATAGTTGTTACCTTTGTAAGGGCTTTTCATATTTTCCATTGCATATGATGCCCATTTTTTACAAGTATAGATTATTCATTGACTCACGCACGCTTGGAATTGGCAAAGAGAAGAAAGACTCAGACGATTTATGCAGAAACGAAGTCATTCTTCTAACCAACAAGGAAAGAAAAGTAAACATCTTAACAACAGAGAAAGAGGATTCATCAGTTTGAACCCATGATTAACACAAGCAAGTTTGACAGAAACCCGAAATTTCTAACCATGCCAAACCTTCACTTGGAACCCCTCGACCCAATTCTTCCCCTGCCAATTCCGCTGCGCTGATTCTCCGCGGCCAGCGAATCCCTCTTCCTCGCAGCAGCCAATCTTTTCCCGCCCTCGTCAACAACATTCTTGCCCGATTCTAACACGGCGCTCCTCTCAAACCCCAAAGGACTAATCGACCTCGAACTCATCATCCAATTATCCGTCGACTCCACAGAATTTGGTTCCCAGCCAGACGAAGAAGAAGCGAGCCAATGCTGTTGGCTCCCCACATAGCTGTTGCTTCCAGAAGATTCCATCTCCTCCAAATCCTCCCCGCCGCCGCCCCTCTTCATCGTCACGTACTTCTGAAAACTTGGCTCCATAAGATCGTCCTTGCCCACCAACACCTCAGATTCGACAAATGACTCCCTAACATCAGTTATGTTCATCACTACCTTAGATGTCGGCTTGTCAGCATTCTTATTTGTGCTGCTCATTTGCAGCTCCGCGATGGGATTCCTCCTACTAAGATCGTCTGGGATAATATTAGAGTTTGTGCTCGAATTTAGATCTGCAACTGCTTCTAGTATGGAACATGCTTTTGTGACGCAGGCGGGGAGCGAGAAATTGGGCGGGGCGTTGTTCTTCTGGTGGAAGTTTTGTATGTCCTCGAGGAGTAAGGCTGTGTAGGACGAGTTTGGAATGTTCGTCGTGGGGTCCATTGGGGCGTCTAAATCCCGAGAGAGGCGCTTGGATCGGCTTCTACTGACCATGTTGGGCTCGGGAATAATGCTGGTGATTTTGTGTTCTTGGATTGGTTTCTGAAATAGATATGGGGAGAAGCATATATTGAGCTTTCGAAGAACTGCTTTAATGGCGGTGAAGAAAGGTTGGTAAGAAAGGACGTACCTGAGATGGGATGATGTTCGTGTCGATGTCTGCGAGGGGATTCCTTCGACAGGGAGACTGCTCGGCTTTCCTCGAGTTGCTCCGACTGAGGGTCGTGGTGGTGGTCAGATTCTTGTCGCCGGAAACCCTAACCCTCGCCGGCGACGGCGACCGAGCTCGTGGGGAGGCGGTGCTCCTTGGGTCGATGTTGCCGCCAACGTTGCGTTTCACTTGATTCCTCTTCACGCCGCCTGAAGTGGTGTTTCCCTCTCCTACGCCTGTGTTAGTGTTGCTCTTGTCAGTGGCAGGAACTGAAACCATTTTACCAGGCATGTTACCTCCGGCGACTCCGCCGCCGGAGCCGTTGGAGTTAGCCGGCGCCGGCGACTCGGATCTGCGACCCGGAGATCGGCTGACCCGCCTTGCACTGCCGGTGGAGCTGTTGCCCCTCTCACGGCTCTTGCCCGACCTCTGTTGGTGATTTCCCGACGAGCCGGCGCAGTCTCTTTCCCGGCTAGGCGTTCTCCGGCGGCTGTGGCTTCGGCTTCTCTCTCTTCTTCTGTTTTCTCTCTCCGTACCCACTCCATCGTCGTCCTTATCGTTACCGTTGGTGGGATTCTCAGAGTCGAAGTCGTAGCTCCGCTTTGAACCCGCGTACTTCCTCGAACCGCCGTCGTCGGCGTGGGCTTTTCCGGCGGACGAGCTGCGGCTGAGTCGGCCGCACTGGATCAGAATCGCGTCCAGCTCTTCTTTGGTGCAGCTCGAAGTCCTCACGGCGGCCGACGGCGTCGTCCCTAAACCGTCGAAATTAGGGTTTTCAGAACCGCCGTTTGAAGAAGGGGCTTTCGCGATTTCGACGTCTTTTTCTAGGGCTTTCACGGAATCGAATCTTTCCTCCTCCGATCTGCTCAGAGATCTCTCATGGCTAGCGCGGTGCTTGATGATGAAGACTTCTTTCTTGACGGCGTTCGATTCTCCGGCGAACTTGGTTGCGCCTGAAACCGATTCCGATTTGGGCTTTTGGGGCTGATTTTCAGTGAGCGGCGGAGGTGGTAAAGCGGCGGCGGCAGTCGTCTTCTTGCTCAAACAAGTACCCATTTGCAGAGAAATCAGGGCAAAAATGAAGAACTCTAATTTCAAGATCTGAGTATCAAAACAGATAATCGCTGGGGGAAAAAAAGAAAAGGTTTTTATTACATACAGTCTTCTTACTTCAATTCAATGGAATGGAAACTATTTGCTTTATGAGGAAGAGAGAGAGAAAGAGACATCATTAGATTTCAAATTTTGGAAACTAAAGCGGGCTAATGAATAGAGCCGTTAATACTTTGTAAGTGCCCTTTTGTTCACTTCACTCATCACTGTCGGAAATTGTTTGTGTGGGTTAAAAAATAAAATAAATTAAATTGATGACAGTACTCAGTACGTCACCTACTACTGTTCTGTAATTAAAAAAAAAAAAAGAAGCATGTCTCATAAAAGAGGAATCTTGATTCCAATGTTTTATTTGAATTACGAGACTCGTTTCTAACTATGAACCTGTGCAAGGGAAAGTGAAAAGATTCAAAGTTTATTATTACCAGCCAGATTTGTAAGTTAAGAGGAGGGTGAATTTCTGTTCCTTTCTATTTTTCAGGTCGGAAATCATTTGCGTTCCCTATTATACAATACATTACAAACCTGATTTTGAATATTTACCAGTCTTTATAAACCTATATTCCACGACACAGTTTCTAGTTAAGACATAATAACGAACACAAGTTATCAAGTTTCATAAAAAATTCAACTAATTCAATTTGTCGAGGCCTGTCTATGACTAAATTTATCGAGTTTCTACTATTACATTCATAGTTTTTTCAGATGTACATTAAGATCTGATTCCTTCCCATGAGCTATTACAACACACAATTCAAACCACACATTACAGTTATACGGCAGGCGAAACGCTCGACGAAGGAGCAACCAAAGACTTGGCATAAGCAATGGGGAGGGCCAAAATCTTCTTAGGTTTGCTGACGTAAGCCCTCCTCGTGAAATTATTGTAGTCGTTCGCCTCAATTTCGTCCAATATCTGTCTGTACAAAAGCAGCGAAGCCCAAACCTGCAAATACAACGTAAGAAACAAATTCGTGCAGCATTTTTTTTTCAGATTCCATTCTCAATCGGTAAGAACTAAGAAGATGGTTTTACCGGCCATCTGCTCGCCGAGCTCAGCTCAGTTACGCCTCTCTCAGCATCGTCGAAGAACTTGCGAGCCCTCTTAATCTGTTTTCTCATGAAATTCCTCCATTTATCCGTTACTTTGCAAGCGAATATATCATCCTCGGATAAGCCAGCTTGTGCTAGTTCGTCTTGGGGTAGGTAAATCCTTCCCCTTCTTGCACTAACAATGGATAGACAGCTTTCAGTTGATGAATATTCGTGTCTTAACTTCTTTTTTTTCGTGTGTGTGTGCTTACTCTTCGCCGACGTCCCTCAGGATATTAGTGAGCTGATTTGCGAGCCCTAAGGCCAAAGCAGCGTTGTATACGCTCTCAGTGCTAGCTTGAGAGTCGTGCGCTATTCCCATAATTGGTACGCTCATCAGCCCCACCGTGCCCGCGACGTAGTAGCAGTACAAATATAGCTCGTCGAAGTTTTTGTATCGAGATTTTCGCAAGTCCATCCTCATTCCCTCGATCATGTCCCTAAAGGGCTGCATTTGGAAAAAAGAAAAAAAAAACACCTTTTTTTAGCTGAACTTTTATTGCATTGCATACGAGGTTATTTTTTTGTTTTGAGAAATTGCACTTGGTACCCATTTGTATAAGGCTTATCCAGTTGGTGTCCGAAGTTATTAAGGGTCTGGTATCCAAAGTATTTTTCTTTTTCAATTGATACCCCCGTGTTTAAGGCTTTTCCAATTGGTACTCAAAGTACTTTCAAAGAAGGTCTCCCTAACGTATGAGGTCATGACTTGAAAAAGCCATAAATGTGATTTTTAGTTGTAGGAACCGTTTTTAATCATTTCTATAATTTTATACCTAAAAATCTTGTTTTTGGTCATTTAAAATCACGACTCGTTACCGATACACACGTTGAAAACACTTTGGGCACCAATTGGAAAAGCCTTTAAACACATGGGTACCAACTGGAATTGAGAAATACTTTGGATACCTGATGGAAAAGTCGTAAATACAAACTAAAAAAGCCTTAAAAAAAATAGGTATCAAGTGGAATTTCACTTTTTTTTGAAGGATTCTTGCCTGAATGTCGACGGGGAACTTGGCAACAGTGTCAGACAAAGCAGCATCGAGCATATCGAAGGGACGTCCTTTGAAAATGTCTTCGAGCCTCGTTTCCCATCGGTCCAATGCTGTAGGTGTTATGTGAGACGCATTAGGACCGTCGACAAGCTCGTCCGTTCTCCTACACCAAACTGTTTCATGGGACGATGGCAAAAAACTCGTAAGCTGCCCTTTTTCGTACGCCGAAATTAGAAAGAAAATTCAGGCAAGAAAGAAAGGCTCACCGTAGATAGCCCATATGGCTCTGCGCCTCTCGGGAGTCATCAGCAAGGTACCTATTTAATATAGCAGATTTTTTAGTCCAAGGAAAAAATCTTCTTTTCTGGGATTTCGAGATTACGTTACGACATACCGAGGTAGAAAGTCTTGGCGTACTCTGCGCACACTTCTCCACAGCGATCGTAAGCCTCGTTTAGCACTGTGAGCGATCCCGGGAGGATTATCTCGGGCTTGACTTCTTCCATGCTGTCTTTCGACTTCAGTTGTCTGTTGACCAAAGCTGCTTGCTTTAGGACGACGTCGTACACCTTTTGCTCGGAGGATGTAAGGGTGATTTCCACCGACGTGCTGGCGACCATGCTCGAGGTGGGCGAGAATCTGCCTCCATTGATGGCTGACTTCGAAGCTCTGAAGCTGAGATTTCCCCTGTTTTTAGGGTTCTTGGTGAGGCTGCTTATGGACATGGGATTTGCTGACAGGGATTTGAAGGGTTGTTGTTGTAAGGGCCCCGCAACGCCATTGCAGAGCTCTGAGCTCGGAGAAATTACCCACAGCAAAGTGACAGACATGATGAAAATCTGTCACTAATTTGTGGTTAGCTGAAGAATGAGATTTTAACTGATCCTTTTCCTATGAGCAGAACAGAGCAGCTCACTGAAGTTGTAATAATTTTCTTGTTTGTTCCCTTTTTTCGTGCAGGAAAGAAAGCGCTTAGAGAATCGACTGCGAATTCTCGGGCCGGGCTGGCGGGCTTTTGAATAGCTGGTGAAAGAAGCTTTATATGGTCTCTGCAAAAGGACCAAAGAAAACCATTACGGCAAAGTGCAAAAACAGAGCAAAGAATAAAGAAAAGCATAGGCTATGGCTTGTGCGCAGTTAAATAAAGAATTCAATCATTAAAACGAGGAAAAAGGACCGAACCCAATTGAAAGAAGGCACTTAACATTTAACCACTAAGCAAGAAATTTAATGAAAATGCTTCTCAGTAGAACTGATATTGGATGGGCTATGCGCACTTTCTAGAGTTAGTCAAACCTAACAATCACCGTTGTCTCACTCTTTCATGGCGTACAAACACGTTTTTCCATTACAAGACAGAGAGACTATTTATATTTGCTTTTTTAAGGTAAAGCTCAAGTATAATTGATAGAGGAGAAAGTGGTCGAAGCATCGACTTTGGAACTACAAACTACAGCAAAAAGAATAGAAAACACACCATTAAACAGAGGAGGGAAGAAAAAGGCATAAACAGAAGTTGCTATACAAGTGATTTGACGGAGAACTAATGTCGATGAAACAAAAGGGAAAAAAAGACAACCTTGGATTGAAGGGCCTTCGATTTACAACAGCAGCAAACTGAAACAAGCACCAAAATGAACAGTTGACAATCAGATACTTCACCACACAAACAGCAGAGTTCTTGGCTCTGTTTATCTTTGAGAAGATTACGCTTTAACCAATGTAAGAAGTATGGTGAGCCTCTTTCTCAAACAAAGGATGCGGCTATAACTAAAAGCACATGTATGTAAATTTCTTTGGCCGTGAGCTTATTGCAAGAGGATTAGTGTCTTTTTGCTCGTAGTGACCTGTTTGGATTTGGTCATCTTTATTTTGTCTATGACGGAAGTATTTGAAGGACGTGGGACTGAACGGACCAAACAGGGAATAATTGGGGAAAATATGTATTAAAAATAATTAATAGTCAGGGAAAAAGAGGGAATTGCATATTCTGAATTAGTGTACGTGTATGTGTATTGACCAACTAACTAACAATTTGTTTATTATATGACCTGATTTTAGCGTGCGTGGTGCGCTGACCATCTGAGTTAAAATTTGACGCGTTGGTTTGCATTATTTAGTTTTGTGTTGTTTTTTTTATTACAAAAGCAAAGAGCAGTGAGTCACCAATTGTGGAATGATAACCTTATCAATAGATTTGTTGTGGTAACGTGTCATTCTTTGATTGGTTATGCGAAAAGTGTACATAGATTACGAAACAGCACTAAGAATTCTTCGACGTTTGTCTTCATTTGTAGCCGTTGGATACAAGTCTTCCACTTTTCGTAAGCGTCCTAATAGTTCAATCTTATGTATGTATATAATGGTATTCTTTTTTCTACTTGATTAAAAATTTTAGCTATTTCCTTATCGTTAGAGATGGAGAAGTAGCCGGCTATATTCATTAATAGAAATCTCGATGAGCAACACTTTGAAAAATAGTATTTTTATTTTTCACATCATATTATGTTGTAATCAATAATCATATCAAATTTTAGCTATTTCTTTATCGTTAGAGACGGCGAAGTAGCCGATTCATTAATAGGAATTATAGACGAGCAAAACTTTGAAAAATGGTATTTTATTCTCAGATCATATTATGTTTTGAAAAATAGTATTTTTATTTTCTCATCATATTATGTTGTAATCATATCAAATTTTAGATGACTTAGCAAATAAGATTTTTAAGATGAGAATTTGATATGAAAATAGTATATCCAATACAACTCTAAACACGTCTTTTTTCACCCTATCCATCATCCTCAATCGAAATAAGATCACAATTTGTATTATTTTTTATTCTTTCATCAGTTAACTAACTATTCTGTCCACCAGCAAATTACGTTGACTTCGCAATATAATGGAGAAAATGTTACTTTAATACCGTGGAAATGGAAACTAAGAAAGAATGATTTTATTTATTCAGTCCACTTTCGGTAAAGACTAACAACCACTTTTCTATTATCGGAAAAAAAAAATTAATCATTTAGAATATACAAGATTTTGGGACTTTCGGTAAATTTATTAACCACTTGTCTAATACTTATTAGAAATGTTAAATAAAACGTTTGGAAAATGGGCTTCAACGAACATGCCAAATCGGCCTAATTGTAATTATAGCAGCCCAAAAGATAATGTTGCCCAATATTAATTTCATCGAATGCATATCCTTCATCTTTCTACAGTTGAAAAAATAGAAAATAAAGCTTTAGGAAGCAAAGCAAACACAGTCTAATTTGAAGTATGGATCAGAATTATGGCTTGGAATTCCTCCAAAGAAGGAAGAAATTGAAGGTAGCATTAGAATAATCAACTTCGATCATCTGGGGAAATAATCATCAAATCCATCAGCTAACAACGCGTCATATTTTACCATCATACAAAAATATGATCTTAAAAAAATTGCACAAGATAAAATCGTTGAATAATAATCTTCGAAGAGAGATGGATCAGAATATCTGGCTTGGATTTTTCCCCACATGAAGCGGAGAAAAAAACGAATGAGCGCTTAATGATTTCAGCGTCGAATCATCTGGGGAAATATTCATCACTTCCATCTCAAAAGAAAAAAGAAAATTAAGAAAAAAAATTATCCAAAAAAGAATTGGCGATGTAATTGCAAACGCCGAATCGATTGCAAATCGTTGCTCGACAGCAGATTAAATTGAAAAGAAATGAAGAATTTAGCGCCGCGTCATACGCTTCAATGGTTGTAGAAGAACAAAAGGTTACTTGTATAAATAGAAGGGAATGAAAAGGTAGGGTTTATGGAACCCTAAATTTTCTTAAGGCCCAATAAGCTTTTCTATCGATTCCGGGGGGTTTGTAGGAAAATCGTAGGAGTGGCGATCCATCTCTTAATCTTGATATATTTATTATTACTATTTTTATTATTTTGAATAATAAATATATCAAGTCAAATATTCTAAGACATCAGCTTAATAAACAGTCAAATGCCTAATGGGCAAATATTCCCAACTTGGCTTGAGTATGAACATTTTATAATCGATAAAGAAGAGTAACATTTTCTCAAGAAAAGAATGATTCCTACCCAACCCAATGTCCTAATCCCACGTAATAAACAAAAAACATGTCCAAATGAAACAAGGATTATCATCTTCGAATCTCCTTCCTTCCTTTCTTTCTTTCCTAGGATTAAGCTTTTACATAGTTCCAAAACATCACAACACCTTCTCCACACGCATGGGACAAACAAACAGATGAAAAAAAAATGTCACCTTTTCTGAATTTTTATAAATTGCCTAAGAAAATGGTAATTCAAAATAAATATCTTTCATAACGTCGATGGCAGAAGCTTCAAGCGCGCCGGCGTTGAAGAGATTGGAGACGATAGCTGAAAGCATGCCCGAGGCGTTAAGGCAGAGCCGATACCATATGAAGAAGTGCTTTGCAAAGTACGTCGAGAAAGGAAAGCGAATGATGAAAATCCGCCATTTGATGGAAGAGATGGAGCAAGCCATAGAAGACGACGCCGAACGGGCCCATGTACTCGAAGGCTTGCTCGGGTATATATTGTGCACTACTCAGGTGCGTAATTTACATTCAGGCGTAACTACTTTTTTTCGTCCCGTAAGTGAGTGATAATAATTTCAAGGACAACCAACTTAAGTGGTGGCAATTTAGGGACATTATTTTAAAAAATTGATGCAATGTTTCGATGACATAATGTGTCAGAAACCTAATAATTTGCAATCGCGTAAGTTGGGAGTTCAGAACTGCCAACAAAATTTATCTCTATATAAGTAACTGTGACGCTGTGTAGAATTTATCTCCAAACTATTTGGCACATGTCCAGATCGCGTGCCAAAGTCACAGGAAAAAAATAGGTTTTTGTACTGTGTTCTTAAATTGCTTCAATTTTGCAAGCTTTTGACATGAAATTGCAAGTCCATAGTTAATGTCCTTTTTTTTTTGCGGTATTTGAACGTATAAATCTTCGTTTGTCGTCGCAGGAAGCAGCAGTTGTACCTCCTTTTGTGGCGTTCGCGATAAGGCCCTCCCCGGGATTCTGGGAGCATGTTAAAGTCAACGCCCACGACTTGTCCGTCGAGGGAATTACGACAACGGAGTATTTAAAATTCAAAGAGACGACGGTGGACGAAGCGTGGTAATATACTCAAAGTCACGAACTTAAAATCGGCGATATAGATGGCGGCGCTTTTTCTAATTTTCTTGAAATTTTTTACTTTTTCGCAGGGCGAACGACGAAAACGCACTGGAGATAGACTTCGGAGCGATGGACTTATCTTCGCCTCACCTTACGTTGTCGTCTTCAATCGGAAACGGCATAAGTTACATCTCTAAGTTCCTTACGTCGAGGTTAAACGCCGGCCCCGAGGGCGCACTTGCACTCGTCGACTATTTGTTATCACTGAACCACCAAGGGGAAGTACGTCAATATTATACCAATTTAATATCCACGTTATTCGTTTTATTGATTGCGCTTTTTATTTGTAGAATCTCATGATAAACGAGACGCTAAACACCGTGTCGAAGCTTCAAGCAGCGTTGATAATAGCCGAAGCTGCGCTATCTTCGCTGCCTAAAGACACGCCGTACCAAAGCTTTCAGACAAGGTGATGACGACGGAGGTGATGAGAGCTTCTCTTTCTTTGTATTAGCTAAGGATCTAAGAAGATATATACATAATTTAGGTTTAAAGAATGGGGTTTTGAAAAGGGATGGGGCGATAAAGCCGAAAGAGTTCAAGAAAAAATCCGTTCGCTTTCGAAGATTCTGCAGGCGCCCGACCCTACGAACGTCAGTAGATTCTTGGGGAAACTTCCTACGATCTTCAACGTCGTGCTTTTTTCCATTCATGGATATTTCGGGCAGGCCGACGTCCTTGGCCTGCCCGACACTGGCGGGCAGGTAATAAAACGTCTGACGCCCGAATATGAAAAACGAAAAAAATACGCTTCTTGATTTTCCGAAGCTTTCATGTATTAGGTTGTCTATGTTTTGGATCAAGTCGTCGCCATGGAGGAAGAACTGCTCCTTAGGATTAAGCAGCATGGCCTCGACGTGAAGCCCCAAATTCTCGTGGTTAGTTTTCTTACACGTTTGTTGTCTGATATTGCGGAAATTTATTATGAAGCTCAGTTGCGCTTTTATGATGTAGGTGACTCGACTCATCCCCGACGCTAAGGGGACGAAGTGTGACGTCGAGTTAGAACCTATTGCGAAAACCAAGTACTCACACATATTAAGAGTTCCGTTTAGGACGGAAAATGGAATCCTCAGACAATGGGTCTCGAAATTCGACATATATCCTTACCTCGAGAATTTTACGCAGGTTCGTTCCCTTGGAACTATATTTACCCGTTAATTTCTTCTGTGGCAGAATATTGTACTAATATCAAGGTTGTAAAAATCGCTAGGCGGTACCTAGGCGCCCGAGGGGGGCCTAGCGCCTAGACCGCCTAGGCGGGGCCTAGGCGGTTTCTAGGCGGATATTAGGCGGTCTTTATTTTTCTATTATTTTTTATATATCAAATTATGCAAAACCGTATCAAAGTAAATTTATATCGAATTTAACTAGATATTCTAATAAATAATGTCACACAAACAATGCAACAAATTATTATAAAAATAATGTTTTAAAATGTTGGACGAAGTAATCCTAATTTTTTTAGTTTATATATATTTAATTTAATATTTTGACATTAATTTAGAGAATCTAATTGGACTTTTATGAAAGAAAAATAAGATTAGTAAAAATAATGTTTAGGGAGATATTGGACAAATTTATTCCATTTTTCTTTTCAGATTATGAATTTTTATAGTTCGAATTAAATTTTCCTTTATATATTTTTAATTTCAGTTATATTTTCATGTTTATCCATTGTTTGCTAATATATTATGTTTAATATTTCAGTAAATATTTATTTATTTCAATTTATATTCTTGGGCAAAGCATTGCAACAGAACTTGCGATTTTCGTCTGTCCCACATCGACCAGATTTGTGAAATACAGTTGGAAGGCTCTCTATATAAAGAGATGTCCCCCTCCATATCAGATAACGTGGGTTTCGTGACAGCCTTGCCTGTCTAGGGAATATCCACCAATATAAGTATTTTTATTTTATTATGCAAGTATTTGGCCCAACTTCTAAAATTAGTGGGCGAACTTCTCTTTTGGGCCGAATTTTGGGATTAGTCGCCCGAGTTTCGCGTTAGGCGGCCGACTTTTCGGTAATATTCGCCGATTAATCGTTTTGCCGATTAATTGGCCGAATAGGTGGTTTTCGCCTCGGTGATAGCCCGAATAGCGCCTAGGCGGCGCTTAGGCGGCCGCGTAGGCCGAGTTTTACAACAATGACTAATATATGCATATTTCTGTGCGCTTAACGTAGGATGCTTCGGACAAAATAGGTGAAGTCATGGAGGGAAAACCCGACCTAATTATTGGGAATTATACCGATGGGAATCTCGTGGCATCGCTCGTGGCGAGAAAATTCGACGCAACCCTTGTGTGTAATAAAAAAAGATTGACGGTATGTAAGGGTGTAAATGAGTCGAGCTCGAGCCGAGCTCGGCTCATTTTTCGGGCTCGAGCTCGAGCTCGACTCAGCAGCATTAGGCTCGAGCTCGAGCTCGAGCTCGATGAGCTTTACGGTTCCAAGCTCGAGCTCGAGCTCGATAGGAATATTTAGGCTCGAGCTCGGCTCGTGAGCTCGAGTGCTTCTCGAGCTCGAGCCTAAATCTATATAAAAAAACTACAAAAATCAGCTAACCCTTCTGTGTAAGCAACGCACGCCTCTGCAGATTTTCCATCCCTCAACAGTTTGTTCCCACTCGAGCTAGCACTAGATATGGCCCTCCTTTTCCTCAGCAGTGCCTTAGCTTCTACGCTGTTTCTCAACAATGGCCGAAATTTTCTCTTCTGTAATTAGGGGTTTTTTGGTGTATGGGACGCGGGGTAGTAGAAAAAGATGGACGACTGTTTGGGATTTGGTGTTTGGTAATGGTGGTGACGCAGGGTAGGGTTTTAGAATGGTTTGTTGGGCTTTAGAATTGTTTGTTGGGATATTTTACCATTGGGCCATTTAAATAAATTCGAAGTTAAATTGTTTTTTGGATTATTTTACTAATTGGGCCTTAAAATAAAGAAATACATAAATAAAAAAATAAATAAATAGAAAGCTCACGAGCCGGCTCGTGAGCTTTTGAACAACGTGGATTGAGCTCGAGCTCGAGCTCGTTAAGAAAAGCTCGAGCTCGAGCTCGTTAAGAAAAGCTCGAGCTCGAGCTCAATTTTAACGAGCTTGAGCTGAGCTTTTGTCGAGCCGGCTCATCGAGCTCGTGAGCCGGCTCGACTCATCTTACACCCCTAACGGTATGTATGTGATTAAGAATCATTCTAACGCACTCGTTTTTTCTCGTGCAGGGAACGATCGCGCACGAGCTGGAGAAGACAAAGTACGAGGATTCGGACACCAGATGGAAGGAGTTAGATGCAAGGTACAACTTCGCATGTCAGTTCACGGCCGATTTGATCGCCATGAACGCCGCAGACTTCGTCATTACGAGCACGTACCAAGAAATTGCGGGAAGGTAGGCGTTAATTAATGATTCTTGCCGCTCGTATAAAAAATCATGTGTCGGTCATATACAGTCGAAAATAAAGTAGTTAATAATTAAAACCTAATGCGCTTTCCTCAAGCTTAAGTTTTTTAGGTAGCGGCCATTAATATGCAATAGAGCACGTCGCAATAGGTCATGGGTCTGAATCCTCACGATCGCTCAAAAAGAAAATTTCAAGTCTGAAGCTGATTAAGAAAATTAGCCTAGACGTAGCGGGCGTCATCAGATTAAAATATATAATTAAAAATTGTTACAGTACCTTCAAGCTTAAACGTTTTTAAGTGAACTGATCATGCAGCATATACATAGACATCGATAAAAGTTCGTAAAATTTATTCGTTACATCGCAGCAAAGACAGGTCGGGCCAATACGAAAGCCACGCGTCATTCACGATGCCTGGGCTCTACCGAGTGGCATCGGGAATAAGCGTCTTCGACCCGAAATTCAACATCTGTTCGCCCGGCGTGGACCAATCCATCTACTTTCCCTTCACGGAGAAGCCCAAACGGTTCGCCGAGCTTCGCCCCGCCATCGACGAGCTCCTCTTCAGCAAATCCGACAACGAAGAACACATGTGAGCAAATTCTAACGCACTCCAAACGGTGCGACGCAAATCGTTAACTCAGAGGATACCTCGAAGATCGAAAGAAGCCCATAATCTTCTCCATGGCGAGGCTCGACACGGTGAAGAACCTCACGGGCCTAACCGAGTGGTACGGACAGAACAAAGCGCTTCGAGCCCTAGCGAACCTCGTAATAGTCGGAGGGTTCTTCGACCCCAAGAAGTCGAAGGACAGAGAAGAAGCTTCCGAAATACGAAAAATGCATGCGCTAATCGAGAAGTACCAACTCAAGGGGCATATGCGGTGGATCGCAGCTCAAACCGATCGAAGAAGGAACGGCGAACTTTACCGTACAATCGCGGACACGAAGGGCGTTTTCGTCCAGCCTGCGCTTTACGAAGCGTTCGGCTTAACAGTCGTTGAAGCCATGAACTGCGGTTTGCCGACTTTTGCGACCAGGAGTGGCGGGCCCGCCGAGATTATAGTCGAAGGGGTCTCGGGATTTCACGTGGACCCCAGCGACGGGGAGGGGAATGGTAAGAAGATTGCGGATTTTTTCGCGAGGTGTAAGGAAAATCCCGAGGAGTGGATTAAGGTTTCTTCGCAAGGGCTTCGGCGCGTCGACGAATGGTGAGGAATTTTATTTGCTTCTTTCTTTCAACGTACGATATTTTTTTTTATTATGGGATTTGCGCTTTTTTTCTTTTCGTTGGAAGCTATACGTGGAAGATATATGCGAACAAAGTTGTCGACATGGGGTGCGTTTACGGCTTTTGGAGGAGGTTGAATGGCGGTGAGAGGCGAGCGAAGTGGAGATATGTTAAGACGTTTTGCGATCTTCAATTCAAGAGCTTGGTATGGTTTTTTAATAAACGGCTTTATTTTTTCTTACTTTTTCGTTACGTATTTTTTGCAAGAACTTCCGGTTGCGTGCAGGCGAAGAACGTGGCGAGGAAGAAGGATGAAATTGCTACTGATGGTTTGGGGAAACAGATGAAGGAGAAGCCTAAGCAGCAGATTTCTCGGAGGCGATCGCAGTCGACGCTGCAGAGGTAAGAAAAAAGAACTTCCGTCTGAATTATTTGAGATTCGACGTCGTAGTTCACGAAACTGTGTTTTCGTAAAAAGGTTGCTCGGAAAAGGCTGAAATGCGCCGTATAGATTGAGGTACTTCTCGCTCGCTCGCTCGCATTTTATAGTTTCTTTGGAGGACTGTAAGATTATTACTTGATAAACTGCTTCGGACGAGGGTATTCTTGCCGTGCCGAAGAAATGTACCTTCGTGTTTATGCTGAGTAACATTAAAGAAATCAAGAATTGGTCTCGACCTCGAATTTTTTTTGAAAAAAAAAAACTAAAATATTAAACAAAATGAAAAATAAAAACATTCGCGAGCTTACCAGCACTCGATTGAGAGATCACCGCATTCCACACTAATCTAAAGTAAAGAGAGTCATTTAACAGAAAATACGGTTGCAAGTAAACCGATACATGCTTAGTGAAGATATATTACGCTAATCCTCGATATTTACCTTGTAGAAAAAAAAAGGGTACTGTATTTGTAGTTTGCCTTTCTTTTTTCTTTATTCATAATCAAATCAACATTCTTAATTCAAAAGGCAAGGCGTTAAGAAGTCCATTTCACTTCGCCGAAACGTTTAATTACATGGCAGCTCAGATTTAATGTCTCTTTTAAAAGACTAGGTAGTTGACTTTTCGTATTATTTTGCTGAACGTAATATATAATAGATGTCTAAATACCGGCATTATTTATTTATTCAGTTGAAAAATAGGTAGAAAGATATGGTTGTGCTTTGACTTCGTAAGCGATTGTCTTGGCCCTCTGTCTTCTGTTACATTACATTACATGCTTAGTGACTTCTGACACTAGGAAGATATGATTGTGCTTTGACTTCTGTTTTATTGATATGTTGATAGGTAATTATATTTTTTTAATGTTTACTTATAAACTAATACATTTTTTAAAAATAATTTGTCGGATACCCGAATAATCCGACTGGGTAGTAAATTACTACCCCATTAGCCGACATATAACCCAATTATCCGACCCGAACCACCCGAACCCGATCGGATTCTGGTAAACCCAAATACCCGAACCCGAACGCCCACCCAACATTTCCTAAACTAAAACATAAAGATATTTAATTCTCGAATTCCCAATTATGGTGAACTTAATCAGAAGTCAAGAATAGCTACACACGTCTATTCCTCGACCACCTCAATCTTGCCCGAAAAAAACCCAATATAAAATATGTGGCTAACTTTTTCGTATTTTACACATAATTTGAAATTAAATATTTATTTGTCACGATCAATCTAACCACGATAACATCAGCTTGCCTTTGCCTTTGCGTTTGGTATGCGGAAAAGAAAAAGGAAAAGTGAAAGTGTAGGCATCAAACCGTTGTATGTTCCTGCGTCGTACCACTGCACTTTTCTTTTTTTTTTTTCGTTTCGACATCGGATTCCGCATGCCAAACGCACTCCAAGGTTATGTTTGGTATGCTGAATGCGTGGTTGAAAGCACGTGTGAAAATCAAGTTGGCGCATCGAATAATAATACTTTCTGCTTCGATCGTTGTACCTTCGTATCTTTAACGGAATCCTCGTACCAAACGCGCCCCAACTGTTTCGATCTAACTAGCTTTAACTCTTGCTACAGGTTTTGGACCTTTTGCCCCCTCATAACAACGACTGCGCTTTTGTCGAAGGAGGCTCGAACGAATCGAATGGGCGATTCCTAAAGCTCTTCGGTAAAAAATTACTAGTTGTTGCTGATGCTCAAGCACAGACTTGCATGCCCGAGATATATGTAGGCGAGCGTAATAATAACATCAACATGTTGTCCCCTACAAGAGTTGTCGCCCGAAAAGTTTCTAACACAAACAGTTCTAGTTCTAAGTGTATTAGCGCCGATCTTCCATGGCTGGCGCTCTACAGTGGCGTTTATCTTTCGGATGTTGAGAGCTCCCTCGAATTCGAAGGGCAGGTGAAGAAGAACTTAATATCTTCGTATAAATCATTGAAGGGATTCGTACCGTTCAAAAGATGTGCAATGGATCGAGATTCTGATTTTTCGTCTACGGAGAACGCTGACGAAAGGGTTAAACAGCGTATTCGCGTCCAAGCTTAGTGCCAAGCGAGTTTCTTCATTCGGTAATAAGATATGCCCATCATATAACATAATTGAGATGCCATCTAAAACCAATTGGTAATTGAGGGCAATTGGGATTGATTTCAACAGTTTTTTAACGCGTTGAAGTATTTATGCGTATTAGCAATGGTGACCATTTTGTATGTATGTATCGTCGGATTGTACGTTTTCCAACGTGTTTCTTTTTTCGAAGTTGTAACTGATTTGTTTTACGACGGCATATTACTTTGTTTTCTGATGCTAAAAATGTTCGGACAACATATTTCAGAAACTCAGAGGCTCATTTTAGCGATACTTAGAAGATGAAAGAATGTGAAATTTTGATGATCGACCGACTAGACAACCACTGGAATATATTCTTCATCTTTCAAAAATCAAACTTAACTCACAATCTATAAGGGGTACAATGATCGTTATCGGTTTGGATGTAAATTTTTAAAAATTAGTTAATTGGTTTGGTAAGGATATATCAACAGTAATAGGCTATTTTCTAAAAATTGTTTCTTGTTCTTAAAGATCTCCAAGACAAACACCTTCAAACTTACAAGACATAGGCATCGTAGATTAGATTATCAAATGCATGGCATAATGAATTTTTAATTTATATATATTTATTTAACGGGGGACTAAAAAAAACTAATTTTGGTCAACGTCAAGGCTACAAGGGCAGTGGTTAGTTTTCAATTATATCGTGGTTAGGCATTACCTATCAATTCAATTACATAGTTGACCCACACACAGTTTACACTTTCAGTTAGATAAAAACCATATTTCAACTAATAAACAGGCCTCGGATTAGTACCAACTTGCCAACACATTATTATTAATTTATTTACCCCAAGTCATAATTTTGATGAAATATAGAATAGAAACAAAATAAAATTATCTTCGTTTCTCAGATCTAACTCAATAGCTAGCACGTCGTCTTAAACTCTTATAGAGCTTAACGTCGTCTTAGATCTGCACACTACACCACACCATTACTTCTCCTTTCCCCTTTTCCCTTATCTCTTCGTAGGATGACGACGATTAACGGCATGTTATACGGCGTCGTTTTGGTGCTGGGCTGCATCGCGGCCGTGGTGAGATCCGACGCGTCGGATCACAGGTACAAAGTCGGCGACCCTGTTCCTCTCTATGCTAACAAGGTCGGGCCATTTCACAACCCTAGGTAAGCAATCATTCGATCATTGTTGTGTAGATGTATGTGAACGACATTTTTCGTTAGAGATAGGTTGTAATTGAGCTCAAGATTAGCTGGATTCGGCAAATTTGTTGGTGTCGTCTCCGAAATGAACCTTACTGGTCGACATCCTCGTTTGGATTTCATGTAATGGCGTCGGAGGAGGTAATCGGAAACCGAAAAACGGTGAAAGTTATGGAGCCAGTCTGTGTCGGTGCTTTCTATGCTGTTTAAGCATATGGCTCGGTTGAGCTTGAGATCAGTGTGATTATGCGTTAATTTTTGCTTGGATCTGATTTCGTCGCACTTTTTTAGCCAAAGATCTTAAATTTAGGTGATCATGCGACATAATTGCTTTTCTTGTCTACTCTGTGGATATCCCCATTTGTGTTTTACTTGGTTCTTGCTGTATAGAAACGGTAAGTTAAGACCAATAACATTAAGCGCATGGGTTAGTGTGATATGTGTCTGTTGTTCCTCTTGTTTATGACATTTTATCCGTTAGAATTTCCATTCATAGTTCTTTTCTTGATGTACTAATGCTGACTTTTGCCTTTCCAGCGAAACGTATCGTTACTTTGATCTCCCATTCTGCTCTCCAGGTATTTAACTCCACCCTTTTTGTTTCTTCTATTATCAAGTTATATTCTTTTTCCAGCTAATATATTTTGCCGGCAGTTGACGTGAAAGATAAAGTTGAAGCCCTTGGTGAGGTTCTTAATGGAGATCGGTTGGTCAGTGCTCCATACAAGCTTGACTTTCTAGTTGATAAAGAGTCAGAGGTCATCTGTAAGAAGAAGCTGTCGAAGGAAGAAGTTGCTGAATTTCGAAAGGCTATTGCCAAGGATTACTATTTTCAGATGTACTATGATGATGACTTGCCCATATGGGGTTTTCTCGGAAAAGTTGACAAAGAGGGCAAATCTGATCCGAGCGAGTATAAGTATTATTTATTTAACCACCTCCACTTTGAAATATCCTATAACAAGGACCGTGTGATTGAGATCACTGCTCAGACCGACCCCACTTCTCTTGTTGACCTCACTGATGATAAGGAGGTTGACGTGGAATTCGTGTACGAAGCCAAGTGGAAGGAAACAACTATACCTTTTGAGAAGAGAATGGATAAGTATTCTCATTCATCTTCGCTTCCTCGTCACTTGGAAATTCACTGGTTCTCGATTATTAATTCATGTGTGACTGTCCTACTCCTTACTGGATTCCTTGCCACGATCCTCATGAGAGTTCTCAAGAATGATTTTGTAAAGTAAGCACCCAATCCATTTTCATTACTATAGAAAAGTCTGATGGCAGAACGATTAACTTCACTACTTTGGTTTTTTGGTTTCACTGAAGATATGCTCATGATGAGGAAACTGCTGAAGATCAGGAAGAAACTGGATGGAAATACATTCACGGGGACGTTTTTAGATTCCCTAAATACAAGTCAATCTTTGCAGCAGCTCTTGGAAGTGGGACGCAGCTATTTTTCCTGTAAATATCTCTCTGGTTGAAATTCGCATAAAGTAGGTGCACTCTTTCTGTTTCCAGCATCGAAAACTTAACAAAGACACCCCTTTTCTTAATTGACAGGGTAACATTTATTTTCATGCTCGCTCTTGTTGGTGTATTCTACCCATACAATCGTGGAGCTCTCTTTACCGCGTTGGTGGTAATATATGCCCTGACATCTGGTATCGCTGGCTATGTAGCAGCCTCTTTCTATCAGCAGCTAGAAGGGGCAAATTGGGTAAGTGAATGCAAATCAAAGCACACCTTCCTTCATTCACCTTTCATTAGCCTCATCCTTTTGCTATCCTGGCTTTTCTTGGCAGGTTCGCAACCTATTACTCACCGGTGCCTTTTTCTGTGGGCCCCTCTTTCTCACTTTTAGCTTCCTTAACACCGTGGCCATCACATACCATGCCACTGCAGCCCTACCCTTTGGCACCATCGTCGTAATTTTCCTCATATGGGCTCTCGTGACAACGCCCTTACTCGTCTTGGGAGGAATTGCTGGTAAGAATAGCAAAGCAGAGTTCCAAGCCCCAGTTCGTACCACAAAATATCCCCGAGAAATCCCACCGCTTCCTTGGTACCGTGGAACTCTGCCTCAGATGGCGATGGCTGGATTCTTGCCATTCAGCGCCATTTATATCGAACTCTACTATATATTCGCTAGCGTCTGGGGCCACAGAATCTACACAATATACAGCATCTTATTCATAGTCTTCATTATTCTCCTGATAGTCACCGCGTTCATCACCGTGGCTCTGACGTATTTCCAACTTGCTGCCGAAGACCATGAATGGTGGTGGAGGTATGTTGTATATACTACCCATGATTCTAAAACTTTGCCCCTCAATTTGTTGAATTCATGCTTTTTTTTTCGCCTTTCCGTTTCAGGTCTTTCCTATGCGGTGGATCGACGGGGTTGTTTGTTTACGGGTACTGTCTCTACTACTACTATGCAAGGTCAGATATGTCCGGGTTCATGCAAACTTCCTTCTTTTTCGGGTACATGGCCTGTGTTTGCTATGCTTTCTTCCTAATGCTTGGAGCTGTTGGATTTCGTGCTGCTCTGTTCTTCGTCCGCCATATCTATAGGTCGATTAAGTGCGAGTGAGTGATTCAGTAAAAAGAAGTTGTAATTCGGAGAATTTTTAAATACTTGGCTAGCTAAAAGGTTACTGTTACAAGAGTAAGTACTGGAAAAGTTTTGTTCTTTCGCATTATTATTGTTACTATATATCGTTGAGTCGATCTCTGTATAACAAAAGAGTTGCATAATTGCTTGTTCCGTTTACTAGTCTCTGTGGACTTGGAAGCCAGTCCTATATCCAATAATGATGATCAATCAAATTGTATAAGTACCAAAATATAAATAAAATCGACGAAGATGGTCCAACATGGTTGTAATTGTTATGTAAATATGAAAACAAGTAAAAATTCACAAACAGCTGAAGGAACACAGCACAGTATGAGTATCATTCACTTCACTAGCACTCTGTTTTCCACAGAAGAACTAGCAAATAGAACAGCCAATCGAATTTATCAGGGCCAAACGGCAAAAAGACAAGGACGAAAAGGCGCAAATCTCATGTGAAGTGACAGATTTGCCCCTCACCGAACGGCCAAACATTCACCAACCTCACCTCCACGTCGAAGTACCGAGCCTCATCACCTCTTCACTCCCACTACCTTTGTTCAAACCCTTGTCCTTCGAAGCACCGTCCTCCCTTTGACTGCCGCCCAAATCCCCATACATCTCTCTAAGCTTAGCCAAGTTACTAGACGGAGACGCCTTATCCTTAGCACCTCCCCTCGACGGACTAGAATTATAATACCCTCGATCATTCCCAGAACGCCCCTCAACACTCCTACTTCTGCTCCTACTCCTACGACTGCTCCTCTCCCTCCTATCATAACGATCCTCGTAATCCCTTCTAGAAGCTTCACGGGACCTTCTCTCATTACCATACCTCCTATCTCTATCCCTATCTCTTTCGCTGTCCCTTCTCCTCTCCCTGTCTCTCTCTCGCCCTCCTCTGTCTCTGTCTTGGTCAGAGAGATCGCGGCTTTGGCTTCTGTGGCGGCTCGGCGACCTTTCTTCTCTGTCGTGGGCATTTCGGCGGACAGGCGAAGAACCCCTGGTCGAGGAACGGTGAGGGGCCCGCTGGCCGAAGGAGACTGAGAGGGAGGCTTTGACCGAGGGCGGTCGACGGGCGGTCTCTTCTGACCCGCGGGTCGTCTCGCCGGTTACTCCGCAGTGCTTCGTGGGCAGTTTCATGCCTTCGAGGTTGGAGACTATGGTTCGCATGACGGGCACTGGGATTCGGGGGAAGAGCGTGTCGAAGTAGTACTGCGTTAAGTTGCGAAGGGAAAAAAAAAAGAATTTCAATGATTGTGTTTGGATGACGTAATGAAGGAGAGCGGTGTTTGTTTACCTGCCCGAGAAGCAAATCGCGTATGTAGACGCCCATTGTAGTCATACGGCCGTTGGAACCGGGAGAGAATTCCTGAAACAGAAAGAAAAAGGTGATGTATGATGATGATGGTATGGGATGAAATTATTTTGGAGATTGATCCAATTTTGACATGATATGCATAAACTAAATAATTTGGCTTGGGAACACGTAAAACAACAAAGGAAAAGAGATTTATAAAGAATGAAGGAAAACAAAGAAATATGTCACAGGTCGATTACACACTTTGAACAGCTTGGGAAAAAATAGAAATCAGTGTACCACACAAACGCAGTTCGCCAGCAGGAATCATGCTGATGCACCATTGAGAAATTGTAAAATCCTTTCCCCTGGGCCAATTGGGGTTAGACAAAAAAACAGAAAATTTCCATGATATTTTACGAGTCCATGGACAATTGAGTCTATCGTGAAAGGATGAGTCAGAATATTTCGTGAACAAAGAACGGTTGTGAACAATTACTGCACGCAGGCCACAAAAGGGCTTCCAAGACCAAGACGGGATAGCACAGGAAAAATAAGGAATTTCTAGAAGGAAGAAGAAAAAGAATTAAATAACCGTACATTCCCCACAAGAAAAAAAAAGTAAACCAATCTTCTTTAGGGAAAACCACAGCGACACGTATGCACTCATATCAGATAAATTCATTTTTTTGGTACATAATCGTGACAATTTCCGCTCCTCAACGTGAATGCGCATAATACAACTTCACTTTTTTGGTCAGAATCCTGACACTATACGCTTCTCAGCGCAACAAAAAAAACAATGCATTTGGTTCTCCAAAGATGAAAAATCATTGGGAAATGGGAAGAGTCACAAAAAGAACTGAGAGGGAAATTTTGCAAATACCTCATCATCTTTTAGGTAAGGTTCATACCAATTCCATAACGTCTTGGGATCCGCAACATATCGCAAGTAGAGAAACCCGATCTGCAAAATTATATTTCACCATAACGGTTACAGTTACTCGAGATCACCCCAAAAGGTAAAGATGAAATATTTCATGCTAAAACGATACTTACTGCTCTTATATATGGAGAATCTGGGTGCTTAAGCAAGCCATGCATTTGCTTGACAGTGAGCTTCATAGTGAAGAACTTGTAGAGAAGGCAGAATGCAGTTGATGGCCCCCGGCAGTTCCCAGTCATCCACGGCTCAACGTGTGTCACAGTAACGTAAATCTCGTCAATAACTTCATGATAGGTTTGAAGTTTCAGAAGGTCCCGAAAGTAATCAGAAGAAAGAATATTCATCGACAGAACCTTCTCCAACAATAGATCGATCGGTCTCCCAGAAGTCTTTAGCTCAGCCATTGTGAATTAAGAAGAGACCTACACCAGATAACATTACATGGTTATTAAGACAAGGAGACTAACCTAACACATAACCTGCAAACAGCATCATACGCCAAAAAATTATATCTATAAGAAGAACCATAACTGAACTAAGAATCAAAAGCTGATGACCAAAATTCACCAAAAAACTGCAAATGGAGATATAAGAACAAAAACCACATGTCCGCCTTCAATAAACCAAGAAGGTAATACAAAAACCTCCGTAAGTCGAATGATATAATTACATACATAACTCAGCATCAAAAACCGATAAGGAGACGACGTATACCCAGACGCACCTAAGACGCGCAAAAAACTGAATAAAAGCCAAGCCTTTTCCACCGTTTCGATCGGATTAGATCGAAACACGAACATACCAGCTACCTCCTAGTCATGTGCATACATCGATTACATCAAAACAACAAGGAACTCAAAAAAGATAGACAAAAAAGATATCGTTTTACCTCAATTTGGTTTCGCGAGCTCCAGAGCAAGCCCTAGATAGCAATTGTTTCAATTAGGAATCCCCAAGCTTACAAATAGGCCGTGCACGCGTTTGGACGAAATTCCAAATTTACCCCTTTTTGTTACTTCTCAAATAAATTAATTATTGCATTGCACCAATAAATTTATGGACAATTTTGTGTGCTAAATTAATTTATTATTCCGTCTATTTTATTAAGAGAGAAACCACGTATTAACTACTGTTAATTTCATGTTGATTTTCATTTTGCCACTAGAGAATAAAATGAAAAATTATTTATTAATTTAAACACGATTGTATTAAACATGACACCACGAAATCATCTTAATTACAATTTGTCATCAACGTCGACTACGAAATGCAGCTATCACAGACATAACAAGCAACTTAGACGAGAAATAAGGAGTTAAACCAATCTTGACTCTCAATCATTAAGTACATCATCTTTTATTTCAACTCAATCTTCCAACAATTTTTACAGTTTCCATCGGCGAAGGCTTTTCGAATTTCAACGCCCCGAAAAATGACTGATGGACGCAGTCGCATTAGTGTACGACGGCTCGTTCGAATCCGTCGCAGACTCGGACGTCTTCGATCCGTAGCTCAAAGCCGGGCGGCTCGGACCCCTTTGCCCTGCCGAGCGGTCGCTCAGAAGCATCACAAGAACTTCAGACATGGTCGGCCTTAGAGACGGAGATTGCGTGCAAATTAGAGCTATTTCCACCACTTTCTTCACATCCTCGGGTTTGAAATCTTCCCCGTCTAAAGCCTCGTCTGCCAACTTCTGCGCCATTCCCGCCTCGTACAATTTCCATGCCTGTCGGCGAGAGTATTCGTATTAATAGTTTGTGACAGGCGCAAAAAAAAGCCTTAAAGAAGGCGTTGAGCGATGCGCTTATTCGCTTATTCGTAGGTTATTAATAGTTACCTCTTCGAGAAGATATTCAGAGTCCGATTCTGCGTTCATATCGCTGCTTCTACGGCCGCTGACGATCTCTAATATTACGACGCCGAAGCTGTACGTGTCGACCTTCTCTGATAAGTGCCCGTGGATTGCGTATTCAGGCGCTGTGTAGCCTCTGCGAGGTATACAATAATCAATCGCATGGCGTAACTGCTTAATGCTGCGTTTTCTATTTCTATGCGGAATTCGTATATGCAGAAAGCGGAAAACTAAATTAGCGGTAATATCTTGCCGTTCGACCGTTGTACCTTCACAATTTTCCCTTTCTTTTCCTAATCAAAATCCTCGTATGCGGCCTAGGACGAAAATAAAATGGAAAAGCGTACGAGGAAAGGGGGCGCTTACAGTGTCCCGGCGAATTTAGTGCTAACGTGACTCTGATTCTCCGGCAAAAGCCTGGCCAATCCGAAGTCGGCGATCTTGGCTTGAAAATCGTCGTCCAATAGAATGTTGCCCGGCTTTATATCGCGGTGTATAATGCAGACGTGGTACTGTTCGTGCAGATAGGCGAGCCCCCTCGCCGCCCCAACTATTATGTCGAACCTCTGCTTCCAAGTTAGCGCTCCTCGCTTCTCGCCTTAATTTTTTTTAAAAAAAAGCGCGCACACACAAACACGAGGATCAGAATGTGAGTTCATGTTTGTTAAGCGCAACTATTTTTTGCAGTCGATCGATAGACACGAACCGTATAGAAACCTATCGAGGCTTCCGTTGGCCATGTACTCGTAGATGAGGAGAAGTTCCGACCCTTTATTACAGCATCCCAATAGGCGCACGAGGTTGCGATGATGAACGTTGCTTATAAGCCTGACTTCGCTCTCAAAGTCCGCCTTCGCTCTGTTGTTGCTTATGTCGAGCCTCTTCACCGCCACGAAGCTCCCGTTCTTTAGAGTCGCCTGTTGGCGGAGAAGAACGGTTTAGGAAGACAAAATTACAATAATAATAATGGTCGAAAGGCGCTCTAGAATTTATTACCTTGTATACGTCGCCGAAACCTCCTTCTCCTAGCTTGTTCTCTTCGCTGAAGTTGTTCGTCGAAGATTTCAAGTCCTTATAGCTGTATATATTCGGTCCTTGTAGTTCCGTCGCGCCTAAAATATTGCCTGGAAAAGGCGAGGACAAACGGCTTCACTCTCTTACATCACAGTAACAAAACTCAGAGACCAAAGAGGTATTGAGTACGATCCTCACTACCATCCATTTAAGAAAATTACACGTTTAAGGCTAAGTAATATAAAAATCATTCTACACATTAGGGGGCGTATTGGAAATATAATATATAAAAAAATGATACATCTATACAGATTTAAGCTTTTAGCTAAAGTACGCGTGGATCGATCACTAACCTCTTCGAGAAGGCTTAGGCTTCTTCGAGTAACGATAATACCGTAAGAGTAACAAAACGCCTAATAACAACAGAATAAGCCCAACGCCGCCGACTACGCCTCCGATGATCGCTTTTTTCCCGCCCGAACCCCCTTAAAAAAAAATTAACAAGTCAG
This sequence comes from Craterostigma plantagineum, assembly GCA_027422505.1. NCBI lineage: Eukaryota > Viridiplantae > Streptophyta > Magnoliopsida > Lamiales > Linderniaceae > Craterostigma > Craterostigma plantagineum. The sequence continues at coordinate 30,014,109 of JAPQWV010000001.1, forward strand.
AGCACAAAGGTAAAAGAGCGCAATTGAATCGATTCGATGGAGATTTAACTAACCTCCGCTCTTAAGAAAAGGCGTTATGTCGACCGTGTCGTTGCCCAAAAAAAATGGCGTGTCCGAATATCTCATGAAACATCCCGCGTCGACTGCCCGACCTTCGGCGTTGGGCAGGCAACCCTGTATGTTGCCGTAGGCCACGGTCAGGCAGTCCGAGCAGCCCGTTGGGGTGACCGTTTGGGCGCACTGGGCGACGGCGTAGACAATCGACGAGTTTGCGCCGTTCGATGTTTTTCTCGTCGTCGCGGCGTAATAGCCGTTGATCTTCGAGGTGGCGATTTCGAGGTCTTTGAGGAGCGTTTGGCCGACGGCGTCGAACGCGCCGTTCGCCGTCCTGTTGCTGCAGATCTGAACATTGCCGGGGAGCGTAGTCTGGTCGTAGAAGCTGTTGCTTTCGTACCTTAATCATGAGTGTATTGTTTTATTTATACGTTATGTTATCGTATATGTGAAAATAGATAACACTAATAAGTCACATACGTTCCACATCATATAACTGAGAGGTAGCTTATAAATTGACGGGCTACTTCAGATGGAAATCGATCAACTTATGTGGGTCAACTCTCTTCTTAAAATGGTCTATAAAGGCCCAATAACAAAAATTTCTCGGTAAATAATAAAAAAAGTATCGTATATGCATTAGTTATGCCAAGACCCAAGACCAAGACCCAAGACCAAGAACAATAATACACAATAGAAACCTTTTCCAATGAATTCATTGGGCAGTGATTGAATAAACGGTTCTAAATGTAATAATCCATAAACCTATGATATGACCTCGTAATATTTATTGAAAAAGGTATAACATCTGTTAATATCTGTATATCATCATCATTTTCACTCGTGCCGGCCGAGCATATTCAACGTTTTCTGAAATCTTTACATATATTATATTATATTATGTAAAGTAATTGACTTTATGTCATAACCCATCATTTACTTAACATAGCTCAGGGCCCCACTTTTAGATATTATTAATATTCTATGACATCAAAGAGACTGCTATCCTCTCATTCAGGTAATTACAAGACCAAAATTAAATAAATATAAAAAAGAATTAATTACCTCAAAAAGCATCCATCATAAATCACTCGAGCCCCATTAGCACCAGCCGAGCAGTTCCTAATCTGCCTCACCGCCGCGTCGTAGCAGCTCAAGCAGTCACCTTCCGACATATAATCCCTGCACTGAGCCATGGTGTAGACTGGGTCGGCGGACCTCGGCCGCTCGGCGGTGGCGAAGAGTTTTCCGGCGGAGAGCTGAGACCTAAGGTCGGCGAAGCTGGCGTTGAGGTTGCCGTAGAAGTCTGGGATGTTCGTGGCGTTGTATTGGCTGCAGCCCTTGTTTAGGAGGTTGATCTGAGGATCGGCGCCGGCGGAGCTCAGGCCGACGGCGAGGAGGAGGAGCCACCATAAGCACCGCCGTGGACGTGGTGGGGCGGAGGAGCTCATAGTGTTGGGTTTTTTTGTGGGTGTTTTTGTATTCTGTTGTTGAGAGAAGTGGTGATGTGATTATATGGTTGGCAGGTGATGGGCTAATAAGGTCAAAGATCAGTGAAAGTTTCTGAGGAGTGATGTTTTCTTAGGATTATTTAATGTAAGGTTAGATAAGCTTCGTTGTATTGTTATTTAGTTGTGTTTAATCTCCTTATATAGCTGTTAATTAAATACATCCTTACGGTCTCTTTCCAAATAGTATTTGTTTGACTATATGTACTAGTATTTTTCACACGCGAGGATTAGATAAGCTTCGTTGTATTGTTATTTGTATTCTTTTTTGTTGAAATTAGTTTAAATTTTGAAATTATAATTTTTAGTGTTTAAGATGAAATATAATTTTAAATATATAAAAAGAAACTTAGTTGTAGAGGCATAAGTATAGTAAATAAAAAATTAGGAGTTAGTATGAAAATACTTAATTATTAATTAAATTACAAAGAAGGGACTAAATTGCAAGTTACACACCAAATTGTGGCAGTTTATATCAACCCCAAACCAATTATATAATAGTATAGATGATTAGAAAACGGTGTAATGGGAATCTATAGAAAATATCCATTTGTATAAGAACTTGCAAGTCAGTACTCTGTCAGTATTTTTTTATATGTAGGTATATTAGAATAGATTTTTTGCACATTGGTACCTGATCCGCCGGAAGGTACATCATATAACACATGTAGGTACTATATAGAAACGTATTGTGGTATATAATACAGTGAGAAAATGGTACATCATATAACACGTTAATGTATTTTTATAGAGACGTATATGAGTACCATATAAATGCGTAACATACACATGTAAAAAGGTACGTCAAGACTGAGAAATGGTACACAAAGTCAAACGAATATAAAAACTTTCTGACAGAGTTACTGATTTAAAAATTTTGTTTTATAGAAATGCGTATTTTTATGTAGATTCACCACGGGTTACTTTATAAATTGCATTTTGGCGTCATCACAAATGTAATTATTATATTATAAATGGGCTGCTATGTTATTAATTGGACTTTTACCTAATTCACCATAGCGTAATGGTTTTGACCAAGTTAATTTTTGATTAGCCGAAAGACCGACTCAAATTGGACGACATTATTATTTAGTTTTGTAATTTTTTTATCTAATCCTAATTAATATTTACTATCCAATATTCTTTTTTTTTCGTTTTATATACTTAAAAATAGCACACAACTATGTGCAATTATTGCATATTAATAATCAATAATTGTTATTTGTGATGGTGGAGAGTTATTGACCAATTATGTGATTGAAAAATATTTTTGATGTTTTTATATCTTTTTCAAATTTATAATACCTGACTATGATTGGACACGTGTCAGCATCTTAAGTCACCTATAGTTCTATAATTATATAAGATTAAATTTTCAATTATAATTTTATCTATTAAAATTTGAAGTTATAAATAACTCAATACATGTTGAAGCATAGAATACTAGTGTCGACGCCTAGTGGTTTACCACGTATGACTTACATATACTTATACATACACTAACATATGATCCAGTCCCTTGTTTACAATTAAAAAAATGTAATCTATGGAAAATGTAAATAAATTCGAACGCAGTCTTTTCCTTTCCAACTTCTGATGAGAATATCCTACAACAAATTAAATCATTACAATAAAATATGAGATGATGGACAATAAAAAGGCTTACCAAAAGATGCGTGCCAACAAGACCAGCCGATCAAAGCAAACAAATTTCTAAAGCAACAATTCCCACTCGATTGAAATTAAAAAAAAAAAATCACAAGAAAGTCGATCGCCATTGTACGGAATTAGACCTGATCAAAGAGGTCTTGAATTCAAATACCCCCACAGAAGATGAATCCACGTTTTATTAAGGCTTAAAAACAGGAAAACGAGTTAGAAAAGAATATTCAGTAAAAAGATGAATCAATGTCTTCCCATTTTTCAAGATTTTAGAAGAAAATTGATGATCAATATCCTAATTTGTTAAGGAAAAACAAAAGGTTGTTGCAGTTAAATATTTTATATCTATTTCTCATCTTTCTCAAGGGGAGGAAATAAAAGGCAATTAACTATATATAAACATTGGATGTGACGATGACTGATACCATAAGGAGCAGCAAATGTTAAAACTGGGATTTTGTTTTCTTTGATAAAGCTCTAACTGAAAATGTCTTGGAATTTTCAAACCAAAATTCAACTTTGTTTCTTCTTCCTTCAGACATCTTGATGGCTGCCAAGAAACATCTTGGCAATCTACTCTAAGATTAAATATCACAAGAATTATGGTAAAGCATAACAGATGCCCCAACAAAACAGGAAAAAAAGGTTTAAACTTTCACTGTTTTGTACAGGAATGAAAGAACATACACTCTTGAAATGATTATTAGGAATCTAAAAACTGTTTAAAAACACGAAAAACTGCAGATTATTTTACGTACGTATTCTTGAATTGTTGGTAGCTCAGTTCGTATTTATATTTTCTCTTCATTTTTTAGAGATGTCTTTGAAACCCTAGATCTTTAAGTAATAGATCAAAGACATCTTTAGGGTTTCAAAGGTCTAGGGTCGAAAGACATCGCTAAAAAATGGAGAGAAAATATAATATGAACTGAGATACCAACAATTCAAGAAAGAACCATACAAGTACGTAAAATAATCTGCAGAAGTCTCATATCAAGAAATTGAATAGAGAACTTCTAGAACAAATTGAATCTTTCCAATAAATGGGAAAATGCACACGGAGACACATCAATGTGAAACTGAAATTATTACAGGCTTTCTCAAGAATGAGGTTTAACTTACAGGACGATCGACGACCCCAAAGAATGATTCAATCTCTTACCTTCACTGCTCATCATTATAACTCGAAGAACTCTCAGCCAACAGCTCATCCAACAAATCAGATCCCAGGTCCTCAAAAACCACCAAGTCTTCTTCGTCCTCCTTATTTTCAGCAGAAGCATCACTCATTTGTTTCGTCGAATCACTTCGTATTCGATACAACTCTTTCAGAGCCTCGAGCGGTGAAGACCAACCCTTGTTACTAAAACCCATCTTTCTAAGAGATTCCTTGACTTCTTCTATCGGAAAATTGAGTGGAACCAAAGATCCACGAACCAAAAAAGCTGCTTGATCATAGGCCAAAGCAGCTTCTTCAGCTGTGTCGAATGTTCCAAGCCAAACCCTTTTTCCTTGCCTAGTTGAATCCCTTATCTCTGCTGCAAATTTTCCCCAAGGTCGTTTCCTTACACCGATGTAATTCTTAGTAGATCTGTCGGCTTTTGCGTCAGAAGAAGAGGGTTTGTCCTTTTTTTTCCTAGCATCATTATTAGAGAGCGAAGATGAAAGGCTTTCGCTGATTTCTCCTTGGTTCAGTTCTGTCTCCATCTTTAGCCGTTGCTATCTTTAGTTTCTTTCTTTCTCTGAACAACCTGACCTGCGATCTCTTTTCGGAAGGAAATGGTTTCATTATTATAACGTGTTGTGGTGTGAAATGTGATTAGATTATTTTCCAGCCTAGCTAAGGGCCAGTGTGTATTATTGAAATATGTAGTTCCAAAGATGCACATATAGAACCGTCACTCATTATCTATCTTTTCTCTCGTTTTCTTTTCTTATCATGCGATTAGTTTTGAAGGATTCTGAGCAGCCCAAGAACCCTAAAACACGTTGATTCCGCATCATATAGCTAAATGATGAATTGATAAAAAAAGGTCTTTTTTGTGTTGGTTGTTGGATTCATTTCTTATTTCACTTACGAATTATATACGAAAACCATCCAAATAGAGAAGGGGCTAGAAGCACTATAAGTGTCTATGAGATGTGAGGTAACGTGTTCGATATAAATCAAAAAGCTACTATTCGAGTTTTAGTGCGAGAGTACAATTGTAGGGCCCTTAGGGTTTCTTTCGTCTTCTTCCGTCGGCTGTTTTATTGCTTCTTAGGTTTGTGTGATGCCTTCAGTTAACATCCTTATCATATTTGCTTGAATCTTAAACCACGCATAATTGTTGCGTGATGTGCCTTCAGTTAACTATATGTGACGGCTTGGACTTGTATAATCTATGGTTCAAAATCGAGAAGGAAAATTCAATTAATATTCCATTCCAACTCAAAGGTACCAATTTCCACAGTTTCGAAAAAACTTGGAACCTCGCCTTTGACCGGATTCAAACTATCAGTCATTAAATATTGTAATATCGAGAGTAGACCGGAAGTTATAAATTACTTCAATAGATTAATAATTTCAGTCCCCTATAAGGTTGTGTGAGTAGTAAATTGGGACATATTAGTACTCAAATTATGTTGTAAATGGACAGTATAAAAATAAAAGTCACATAAATTTACTTGGAGAACCTTTTTTTATTGGGTAAAAAACCACGGACGAGGGAGAAATTTATTAATGGGGTAAAGATAGGGTTACAACCTCTTAATTTATAAAGGAAAAAACATTCACTATCTCTCTTTATAGTCGGAGCAAATACCGATCAAACCCTCCTTTTTTTTTCATTTATCTCTCTCTCTCTCTCTCTCTCTCTCTCTCTCTCTCTCTCTCTCTCTCTCTCTCTTCCGTGCTTTTTCTTTTGCCATCACTCGTCCCTGTTTATAGGGAAACTCTTTACTAATAACAATATAATATTATTATATACTATAGATCATATTAGTCATCAGATTGTATATTATTTAAGACACCTTGCATTCAAGATGCTTCGTGCATCGTGTCCTGCCAGCAATTTCCCACTTGAAGATTTGATTGGGGTGCAATCAGATCTTCACACCATTCTTCTTAGCTCGTCATTCTATGTTACTTGTGTTCGGTAATCACAAGAGGAACGACCCCACATAAACTTTTTCACAGTAATTGTCTTGATCATGTAGTCTTCCAGATTATCCGCAGTGTGACTTTTTTGCATATCCACAGTCCCCTTTTTTCACTTGTTCACAAATAAAGTGGTATTGAACCCGGATGGATGTGTTTGGCTCTTGAATGATATGCTGGATTCCTTGCAAGATGCAACGCACTCTGTCTATCAGAATAGAGTACAATACTCTCTTGTCTGTGGCCGAGCTCTTCCAGCAACCTTCAACCATATCGCTTCTTTACTAGCTTGCGTAGCTACTATATATTCTGCTTCCGTTGTTGACGTTACAACATGACTGCAGTTTTGCAACCTAACTACAGCTCTGCCAACAAGATAAACACATATCCGGTTGTGGATTGCTTTTATCAAGTTCACCTGCATAATCTGCATCAACAAAACCATGTACATTAAAATTAGTACTTCCGCATAACGCGAGATCTGATGTTCCCTTAATGTATCAGAGAATCCTCTTACCAGCACTCTAGTACTCCCAGCCAGGATTGGACATGTATCGACTAACAACTCCCACTTGGACTAGACTCTGCGGTTCTTGTTCGCTTTCGCTCACGTTTGGACCACGTGCTCTTGATCTTGTCCTTGTCACTGTCAATACCTCTGCCTGTTGGGACATAATTATATTGTCTTCTTTGTTATTGCGCGACTTTCTTCTTCGAGAACAGCAGCTGCAACGTTATCATAGACAAGTTGTTCTGCATTTTGGTTGTTGGTTAGACTGATGACGAGATGAGCATAAGAATATGGCATACTTACGAGTAGAAGCTCAGCACGTTCGCTTGACTCTATGTTGCAGTCCAAGTCTTTTACGTTGGTCAAACAGAGTAATCATTTTGTTGATGACTCTGTTGCTGAACACTATTCATCCATCTTTAGAGCATATAATTCTTTTTCAAGAAAATTCGGCTGTGGAGTGACTTGTTACAACTTCTCAAGATGATCCCAGATTTCCTTCGCAATGGTTTCTCTTCGACACTTGATAATGTGTCATCTGCTAAAGTTAGATGAATATTGGCGATGGCCCTCTCGTCTATCTTCTTCCATTTGGCATCATTTGTAATTGTTGTTTGTCAGCCCGTGATAGCCGCCAGACAATTTTCTTTCAGTAAAATTGCATTATTCCTCATTTTCGACGGTGAGTAGTTTCTACCGTTGAATTTCTCATCATTTTTAGCTACCATTTTTCCACGTTGCTATCGTCGGAGAAATTCAACAGTCCAGTCAAATAGCACTGTTCAGATAATTTGCAGAATGGGTAGCAACCAGCTTTCTAGACAAAATTACCCTTCTAATTAAATTCCCAGATGAGATGTGGTGGGGTTACAATGGTCCTGCTTTTGGCACCGGTCACCTAGACAGAACATACTTACGTAGTCTATTGCCACGACTTGCCAAAAACTCTTCCGTAACGATAGCCCTTTTTATATCTTTTCTGATGTGGAAGATCAGACAAAGGTGAAACCACAAAACATAATCGGAATATCAATCAGGTCTGGCTCTGATACCACTTGTAGTAAAATGGACAGTATAAAAATAAAAGAGATATGAGAATTTACATGGGAAACCCCTTTTTGATTGGTGTAAAAAACCACGGACGAGGGAGAGATTTATTAATGGGGTAAAAATAAGGGTTACAAGCTCTCAATCTATAAAGGAGAAAATACTCACTATCTCTCTTTATAGTCGGAGCAAATACCAAACAACCCTCTACTTTTTTCATTTCTCTCTCTCTCTCTCTCTCTTCTCTCTCTCTCTCTCTCTCTCTCTTCTCTCTCCCTTGTTTTTTCTTTTGTGTTTTTTCTTTTGCCATCACTCGTCCCTATTATATAATATTATTATATACGATATATCATATTACTCATCAGATGTATATTGTTTATTATGACACCTTGATGCTTCGTGCATCGTATCGTGCGAGCAAACTAGTCCCTCCGGCAATTTGGGTCTTCCCCATAGTCGGCGATTAATGAAGTTCGTTCCTATATACTTGAGACGAACTTATTCAAAATGCGGGGATTACATTGGGATTATTTGGAATACCTTATGACAGCTAATAATATAAATAAAGACATGGAACTATAGAGGGCATGGCTTATCTTTTTGGTTTTGTTGGGTGGTGAGTGTGTAGGGGTGATTAATCGTATTTTCGGAGAACGCAGTGCAAGTCTATTGCGGATGATTGAGATAGTTGATAATTGAAAAAACATAAAAGACATGGAATATTTTTTTATTGGGGTCTTACATAAAAAAGAACGAATAACAGAAATTGCTCGCATGTATCTTTGTCTTCTTCCGTCGGCGGATCCCACGTCATGATATACAGTACACTGATTTCTTGGGAGCCACACATGTTGGGGGCGGCTACCAACGGATCCGATACACAACCGGCTCGGATAATTCTGACCCAGAAAGGTGAAAAGTCACTAGTCATTCAAGAAGACCTAGTTTTGAAAGCACTGCATATATTGCACTGCAGAAACCTAATACTACAATTTTAAGGGGAAATTATAATTTCAGGTCAGTAATTACACATGTTTTCGTTTTTGGGTCACTCTGTTCGATGATTGCAAAAGTAGGTCAAAAACTATGTATATCAAAACAAATTTGGGTTACCCTTTCAATTTTGGGTCACTAAGTATATATTTACGTTTTCGATTTTGGGTCACTATGTTTTTACGAATGCAAAAATGAGTTTAACATAGCGACCCAAAAACTTAAAGCATATATACTTAGTGACTCAAAATTGAAAACACATATACTTAGTGACCCGAAAATGAGAGGGTGACCCAATTATTTTCGTATATATAATTAGTGACCTAATTTTGCAATTATCAACCATAGTATTCCAAAATGAAAACATGTTTACTTAGTGACCTAAAATTATAATTTGGCCCAATTTTAAATTATCCAACATGTCGTAACTGTCATTACAGTGGCAGGTAATTAAATTCTCTTCAACGCCCAGAAGAAAAAAATGGCTGCGTTGCAGATGATCAGAGCTGAGCTGTCTCTATGATTTTCGTTAACTCTTCGGCCCCATGCCTGCGATTTAAGCAGGTTGGTGTAAAATATAAGAATTGCAATAGAAAATAGACCTTTTTCAAGGTATGGATAATTTAGGACATCAGTTGATATACCTCTTCGAGTCGATATTCTGTATCTGATTTCGACGTTCGTATCGCTGTACTTATCGTCATTATCTGATAAATGCGTACTTCTGGCGATATGTAGCCTCAGCGGTATGGCGTATCTGCTTAAGACAAAAAAAAAAACATAAAAGCGTCTGACGAAAGTGCGCTTATTACGGTGTCCAGGCGATTATAGAGTACTAACAACGGCTCTGATTCTCAGGTAAGAGCCTAGCCAATCGGAAATCAGCGATCTCGGCTTGAAATTCATCAACCAAAAAGGATAGGATATATTTCCGGGGCTTCTATATTCCTGTAGCATATATCTTTTTTTATCGCATCGTTTTCATCTTAACTAGCTATGAGTACCGTACAGAAATACCTGTCGAGGATTCCATTCTCCATATACGTACTCGTAAATAAGGATCCTTTAATACAACATTTCATTAGGCGGACGAGGTTGCTATATGATGAACGTTGCTTATATTAAGCCTATAATAGCTTCGCACTCAAAGTCCGCTTTTCGCTCTATTGTTGCTTATGTCGAGCTTTAACCCATATGATATTACCGTTCTTTAGAGTAGCCTGTTAAAAGAACGGCTGAAGTGAAAAAAAAAAAAAAAAAAACTCAAGATCGAAATGAGGGCAAAATGATCGATCACTTAGGTCGCCGTTCGGTGACCAATTCCGAGATTCTTTCAACATCGAGAAATACAAAAAATGTCGTCTGGCTGATTGATGATCACCTCTAATTGTTGTTTTTAGTTTTTTCATCTGTATCTTATACACAGTTCTCATATTCCGACTAAGTTCTGTTTGAAGCAATTTTGAACCCCTACTAGCGGATATGAAATGGACAACAGAAGCTTTTACCTAAAGCTTATGTGTAACAATTCCCCCGCGATTGAAATAAACAGTATATAAATAAATATGAAATAAAATAAAATAAAATCATAGGAGAGGTCTTGAATCCAAATGCCCCACAGAATATGAATCCACGTTTAAAACAAGGAAAACGAGTTAGAAAAGAATATGTATATATTCAGCAAAAAAATGAATCAATGTCCCGTTCCATGATTTTAGAAGAAAAGTGATGATCAATTATCCTAGTTTGTTAAGGAAAAAACAAAAGGTTGGAGTTAAATATAGTATATTTCTTCTCATCGTCTCAAGGGGAGGAAAGAAAAGGCAATTAACTATATATAACATTGGGTGTGATGATGACTATGATATCATAAGGTAGCAGCAAATGTTAATACTGGATTTTGTTTTCTTTGATAAAGCTCTAACTGAAAATGTCTTGGAATTTTCAAACTAAAATTCAACTTTGTTTCTTCTTCCTTAGACAACCTTAACTTTCTGCGTGCATGGTTGAAATTCAAATTGTGGATGCAGTCAAAAGAAATGATGGCTGCCAAGAAACATCTTGACAATCTACTCCAAGATTAAATATCACAAGAATTATGGTAAAGCATATATAAATAGATGCCTCCACAAAACAGGAAAAAAAAAGGTTTAAACTTTTCACTGTTTTGTACAAGAATGAAAGAACATACACTCTTGAATGGTTATTAGGAATCTAAAAACTGTTTTAAAAACACGAAAAACTGCAGATTATTTTACATACTTGTATGGTTCTTTCTTGAATTGTTGGTAGCTCAGTTCGTATTATATTTTCTCTCCATATTTTTAGAGATGTCTTTGAAACTCTAGAAAGTAATAGATCAAAGTTTCTTCTTCACTTTACTTCTTCATAAAAAATTTCTTCATCTATAGACTTCTCATTGAGCAAGTCTTTCTACTCTCTGGTTGTAGATATCGATTATAGACAACTTGTCTACATAGGGGTTTAGAGCAGTTCATTCGCATCAAGTAGTAAATGCCTTTCTTATCAACACTTTAGTGTGAGAAAAGTTTGGGTGGTTTTCCCCTTGCACTTAGGCACGTTCTAGCCAAATTTGTTCGACGCTTTGCTTCTCTCGTGATCGTATAGGGAGTCTTACCTAGCAAATGACGCAATGGGCTGCTTAAAGGACTAAGTGCCGCACGGGAGCTAGCAAGCCAAAGTCTAGGTCGGTGACTACACCAGAGAGTAGAAAGACTTGCTCAATGAGAAGTCTATAAATGAAGAAAGTTTTGATGGAGTAAAGTGACGAAGAAGCTTTGATCTATTACTTAAAGATCTAGGGTTTCAAAGACATCTCTAAAAAATGGAGAGAAAGTATAATACAAACTGAGCTACCAACAATTCAAGAAAGAACCATACAAGTACGTAAAATAATCTGCAGACGTCTCGTAATCAAGAAAATAGAAATTGAATCTAGATCAAATTGAGTCTTTCCAATGAATGGGAAAATGCACACGGAGACAAATCAATTTGAAACTGAAATTAGTACAGGCTTTCTCAAGAATGAGGTTTAACTTACAGGACGATCGACGCCCCCCCAAAGAATGATTCAATCTCTTACCTTCACTGCTCATCATTATAACTCGAAGAACTCTCAGCCAACAGCTCATCCAACAAATCAGATCCCAAGTCCTCAAAAACCACCAAGTCTTCTTCTTCTTCCTTATTTTCAGCAGAAGCACTTCGTATTCGATACAACTCTTTCAGAGCCTCGAGCGGTGAAGACCAACCCTTGTTACTAAAACCCATCTTTCTAAGAGATTCCTTGACTTCTTCGGTCCGAAAATTGAGTGGAACCAAAGATCCACGAACCAAAAAAGCTGCTTGATCGTAGGCCAAAGCAGCTTCTTCAGCTGTGTCGAATGTTCCAAGCCAAACCCTTTTTCCTTGCCTAGTTGAATCCCTTATCTCTGCTGCAAATTTTCCCCAAGGTCGTTTCCTTACACCTATGTAATGATTAGTAGATCTGTCGGCTTTTGCATATGACTTGTCCTCTTTTTTTCTCGCATCGTTATTAGAGTGCAACGATGAAGGGCCTTCGCTGCTTTCTCCTTGGTTGATTTCTGGCTCCATCTTTAGTCGTTGTCTGAAACAACCTGCGATCTCCTTTTGGAAAGAAATGGTTTCATTATTATTATTTCAAACTGTTTTGCGGTGTGAATTGTGATTAACTTATTCTAGTCCCAGCTAAGGGCCAATTTGTATTATTGAAATAAGGACTGTCACTCATTAATCATTATTAAACTTCCCTCTTTTTTTTTCTCCTGCGATTAGTTTTGAAGGATTCTGAGCTGCCCAAGAACCCTAAAACACGTTGATTCCTCATCATATAGCAAATGATGTATTGTTAAAAAAAAGAGGCTCTTTTTTGTGTTGGTTGTTTGGATTCCTTTTCTTCTTTCATTTGTGAACAAATTATATAAGAAAACCATCCAAATAGAGAAGGTGCTAGAAGCACTATAAGTGTATGGCATGTGAGGAAAGTGTTCGACTGTTTTAGAGATCTTGGCTTCAACTGTTGGGTGGAAAAAAAGTGCGACATTCTCACCTGTCCTCGGATTAATTCCCACAATTGTAAGAATAAATACGACATGTAATATGAACCTAGGTGACTAGATATACTGATTTTTTATTTGGGTCTTCGTATTTGATAAATAATAAGTCATTAGCTTCGTATGTCGAAACAAAATTGACTCTTTCGATTAATTTTCCGACAAATTAAGTTGAAAATGCTGCTTTGTCGATGATCTGCAGTTTTTTTTAACTTTCTTATGGTTGGAAAAGGAGTTTGAAACCCAATCTATTCTATTTCTAATATCGAACATAGATATATTTAGTGACACAATCTTATATAATTTGACAACTACGTACGTTCCGTGTAGTTATTATTGATTGCTGAAGCAATAAATTCACTCGGTTGATTAATCAAAAACCTACAGCTTTTAAGTACAAGTATTGTAGGGGCCCTTAGGGTTTCGTCTTCTTCCGTCGGCTATGTATAGTTGCTGCTTAGGTTTACCTTTTATCTCGGGAAAAAGGACACGTAATAATATATATAAAAAAACATTAGAAAAACAGATGAGATTACTTGTGTGATTATTTAATTAGATATAGATTCATGCGCGAGATATAGGGAGGAGCTTAATATTCTTATATTGATTCATGATTGAATCTAAAACCGCATAATTCGTTTGTTTGATTGATTGATGCCTTCAGTTAACTATGTGACGGCTTGGACTTGTATAATCTATGGTTCAAAATCGAGAAGGAAAATTCAATTAATATTTCAACTCATAGGTACCAATTTCCACAGTTTAGAAAAAGCTTGGAACCTCGCCTTTGACCGGACATCAAACTATCAGTCAGTGAATATTGTAATAATAATATCGAGAGAAGACCGTAGAAGTTAATTAGTTAATAGATTAACAGTCCCCTAAGGTTGGGTGAGCTGTAAACTAGGGAATATCAGTACTCGTAGTCCCTCATGTAATTGAGATGTCCCATCGACAATAAAAGACGAATTTAGTCAAAATGTAATGTGGAATACCTTATTGTATTGCCGATTAATTGAGATATACGTGGTAATTGAAAAACAAAAAAAGACATGGGAATATATTTCTTTTTTTATTGGGGTCTCAAAAAGGAACGAATTACAAGGTTCTTGAAATCGCTCGCATGATGTGTCTATCTTTGTCTTCTTCCGTCGGCGGATCCCACGTCATGATATATACTGATTTCTTGGGACCCAAGTGGGTACCAACCGGATCCGAATACCCAATCGGGTCGGATAATTCTGACGGACCCAAACAGCAGGTGAATAGTCAGTCAAGAATACCTAGTTTTTAAAAGCATTGCAAGAAAAAGCAAACCTAATACAGTTTTAAATTCTCCAACAGATCATAACTGTCATTACAAGCCCAAGTTATTAAATTCTCTTCAACGCCCAGAAAAAAAAAAATAATAATTGACTGCATTGCAGATCAGAGCCATCTCTACGATTTTCTTACATCTCCGATATGCCTGCGGATGTAAGAAGGTTGATGATATAAATATAAGAGTTGTAATAGTTAGGAGCCCTCTTTTTAACTGCTTAACACACACACACAAAAAAAAAGAAAGAAAAAAAAGCGCATGACGAAAGTGCGCCTTATGTTACAGTGTCCCCGCGAATTTAGAACTAACATGGCTCTCGCTGATTATCAGTAAGAGCTTAGCCAATCCAAAATCTGCAATTTTGAAATTCATGTCAAGAAGGATATATTCTTCGGGCCGGGCTTTGTATTGCTGCATATAATGCAGACGTGGTATTGTTCGTAAATGTCGAATTAGTCCTCCTCGCTTCTCGCCTTATTTCGACGAAAAGGGCGAAAAATCAGCGCTTGTAGCAGACATCTTTTTTTATTGCATCGTGAAACTTAACATGCTATTAGTGTTGGGGATGGGGTTTCGGTTTCCCAACAATAAGTACCGTACAAAAAAACCTTTTGAGGATTCCGTTCGCCATGCACTCGTAAGTAAGGATCCTTTATTACAGCATCTCAATAGGCGCACGAGATTGCTATGATGAATGTTGATATTAAGCCTATAATAACTTTGCACTCGAAGTCCGCTTTTCGCCCTATGTTGCTCATGTTGAGCTTCTTCACGGACATATGTTACCGTTCTTTATAGAGTCGTATGTTAGAAGAACAGCTGAAGTGAAAAAAAAAAACTCAAGATCGAAATTAGGGCACAACGGTCGAAGGCGCTTTACTATTTATTACCTTGTATACGACGCCCAAAACCGTCTTCTCCTACAGCCTGTTCTCTTCACTAAAATTGTTCGTCGAAGATTGTTTTTTCTGGAATAAAGTTCCATTTTATATAAAAAGAAAAACGAAAACAAAACAGTGGTGGTGCACACCACACAGCAATCCCTAGTAACAAACTACTGGCCTAAGCAAAACAAGGCCAACACGCCGAAACAATACAGCAAACTCATAAACTCATTAGTATATCTACCAAGCAATGAGCCATACACGCCAAATAGCCGCCAGGGAATAGTTCGGGCCCACCATCTGAAGTCGGACAGTCACGTTCCAAGACCATGTTCACGACGTGAGAAGGTGAGGATCGAATGTTATCGCACCATCGTCGAAGTTGTTGCCTTAAAAAGGTAAAAAGAAAAACGACTACGTTCTCTTTAATATCACAACTAAGGAAAGCGCCCTCTAATATTTGAAAATCGGCACGTTCCTTCCACTTAGGTCGCCAATTGATGACTAATTCTGAGATTCTTTCAACATCATGAAATAAAAAAATGTCGTCAGGCCGATTGCTTATCACCTCTAATTCTTATTTTTATTTATTAGTTTTTCATATGTATCTTATAATCGTCACATTCTGACTAAGCTCAGTTTGAAGCAATTTTGAACCCCTACACTGGCGAATTAAGAGGGTCGAATCCACGATCAATTAAAGTTTAACAACTTGACGCAACCACCGCCTTATTGGGACGAGTTATTATTACTAGTACTTTTTTTTACACTCAAAGCGTGTACTATAATACAAATCATATTAAATTTATTCTAATTTCAAATATTTCGTAGAAATTATAATTTAAATTATTATATATATATATACAAGTATATAAAAAAACTATTTAAAATAACTAAAAATAGTAATTAAAGAACCGTTACGAGATGAAGTTGTTTACAGTTTCATAACTGGTTCAATAGGTTTAACAACGCCACATACCGTTAATCATGATTTTTGCAAGTTTTTTTAATAAAGGTCCTAAGAAGAAATTTGTTCTCCTAAAAAAATAGATTAGTATAATTATGTTGTTTTAAAAGAATTTTAATCTGATTAATTGTAAGAGAAAGCGTATCATGCTCTTTTTTCAAATAATTTGTTAAAAGCGTTGAAAAATCTTTGTTTGGAATAAAATCATTTTTGGACTAAATATAACTAACCCGTTTTGAATAATTACTTTCTTGAAAATATCAAGATGTTCGGTGGTTTTCTTTATTTTTTATTAATTAATTTTTTGTCAATATAGCTAAACAATTGGTGACCAAACTGACAGTTTAGATACATGGGTTAATTTATTATACTATATTTCTTTTGTAAAAAAAATATAATTATAAACTAACAGGCCAAATTAATTAAATTTATAACAGTTTTTAAGAGGTATAGAGCCTTTATATAATACAATAGATTAAATTAAAGATAAAACTAAAAATAGTAATTAAAGACCGTGGGTGGTTTTCTTTAAGTTTTATATTAATTTTAATAAAGCTAAACAAATTGGAGACCAAATCGACAGTTTAGATACGTGAGTTAATTTATTATATTATTTATATTTTGTAAAAATATAAATTGACAGACCAAATATATTAGATTTGTAGCAATTTTTAAGAGGCAATAATCAAATATCCTTAACGGAATTGAATACGTATATACAACCTCAATTAAAATTAGTGGTAACTATGTTTCAGACCCAATTAACATAGTTTCATTAGGTTTTAGGACCCAACAACGTTTACAATAGAGGTAGTGATCTATTTGAAGTTTTGTCTTAAAGTTAAGGACCAATTTTGAGCAAAACGACGCATTTGCCCCTTCGTGTTGCGAAAATTACACATGTTTGCCATCAACTCTTCCAAACACTCGACGGATACCACTTTGTGCATTCTGGGTAACACTTGATGAAGTGGTAAACTTCACGAATTATAGGAAAGTGTTACCGAGAAATAAGGAAGTGGTACCAGAAAAGCATGAAGTGATAACACTTCATTAATTACAGGAAAGTGTTATCTACAAATAAGGAGTGTTACCAGAAAAGAATGAAGTGGTACACTTCGTAAATTACAGGAAAGTGTTATCCAGGAATAAAGAAGTGTTACCAGAAAAGCATGAAGTGGTACCAAAAACCATGAAGTGTACCGAGCAAGCATGTTAATCCCACATGCTTCAAAACTAATTTTATTCTGTTCATACCACATATTAGCTATAGAGTAACACTTCATGAATTCTGCATAACACTTCCTGGGTTAACTGCATTCTCTTACAAAAAAATTATTACAAGAAAGTGTTAGCAAAAAACAAGGAAGTGTTATCCGAAAAGCAAGAAATGTTACCCAACATGTTAATCGCGTATGTTAATAGCAGAAACAGGAAGCGTTATCCGAAAAGCATGAAGTGTTACTCGGAAAGCATGAAGTGTTGCCCAGAAAAAAGAAAGTGTTACGCGAAAGTATGATGTGTTATCAAGCAAGCATGTTAATGGCATACGCTTAAGAAACTACATTTTATTGTGTTGATACCACTTATTGGATATATACTAACACATTTGTGCGTGGTAATACTGCTTGTTATGCGATAACGATATATTGCAATTTGATAACACAACAACGGCGCTGGATATCACTTCTCATTACTCTTTTATAAGGGTATTTTCGTCAGACAACCTTTATCCTAAGTAAAATTAAAAAACGAGTCTCTAAAACTACATTTTGTCTGACAGGGACCCGAACCCTAAAAAAAGTTACCTAGGGGCCTGAACCCCAATCGCCCCTTAAAATTATCATCGATCTGTCCACCTACAGTCTTCCTCTTGGAAAATCTAACCCAGAAAATCATAGTGAATAATTGAAATGTAACATAACGGGTCATCATCATCATCAGTTGTGTGAAGGAAAAACCTAAACGTGTTAATGATATTTAGCACACATAAATATATGTCTCTGTACTCATTCGATGGACACACGACACACGCACACTTGTGTGTTTGAATGAAGTCTTCTTCATACTATTGATGGAAAGGAGGATTGACATTTACCTTTCATATATTAGTTGTATTTTTGCTGCACCCTTCAGAACGTTGATGCCTGCCACGTGTCGCCGGCCTCCGTCGATAGGAGGAGCCGCCAGAAGCTTCGCCGTTGTGGTGCGGTGGAGTTATTTTTTGTTTTGGTATGATTGCTATAATATTTCCATAATATACATTTACATTGGGCACACACGGTCACAGTCAATGAGGGACATTATGGTCATTTCGCTACGGCTGCTGCGATTTAATAATATTACATTTAAAATTAAAGAGGAGTTTATTGGTTGAACGTTCTGCCCTAATAAAAAGGTACAGAACGTGATGTCACAAGCAAGTGTCACCCATGATGTCAATTTGATATATGTTACATTTTCCAGTTTCAAATAATTAAGGAAAATTTTCATTTCATGCAAGTCAAAATTTTTACTTAAATTCAGGCATTGTTAGGAAAAAATTACTTTTAAGAACCCAATTTCTGCAGTAATATTTCATTGTTCTGTAGTACCACTTCATTGTTCTGCAGTACCATTTTATTTTTCTGCATCACAAAACGATCATCCGATATCAGTTCATATATATTTTATAACATTTTTTAAGTTTAGGTCATTAGTTCTAAATTTTAAAGAAATTGAGTCCTTTAAATAATAGTTTCTCTGATAAAGTCTGAAACCTATTTTTGATAAAGTCTGAAACCTATTTTAAAACTTTAAATGAATTGAAATATAACCAATAATTAAAGCAAGTTGTTTGCTTTGCTCGGACAAGTAGTAGGCATAAAAAGCCCTTTCCCTTGCATTATTAGAAATATTCGAGGACCTTGTCCTGAATGTAAATCGAGACCAATTTATTTTTTAATCGTGATGATGATAATGATCTTTGGACATAGCTATTTAGCTTAATAGTTTGTATTGATCAAGTGGTCAATATGTTGGTACATAACCATGAAATTTTACTGTTACACTAATAGTAAATTATTATCCAATCAAATATTATACCATCATCGTCATAATCAACATCTCCACAAGATCAAGAAAGTGTAAGTAAGTGGGATGATGATGATGATGAACAAGCAGTATATGTATATAATATATATATAATATATATATGGTTGTGGACATAGTCTACGAATAGTAGCCCATCCAGAAACTAATTAGAAACTGGTCAATTTTTGAGTTATACGAAAAGGTATTAGAGAAGAAAAACAAAAGCAAAACAATAAAGGAAAGAAAGAAAGTGGTGACTGATTTTGCTTATTTTGAAGTTCAACTTGAGTCTTTTACTGTAATATGTCCAATTTTGCTACTTGATTTCTGACAATCTTGAATTTCTCTGTTTTAGCATCACAGTTCCAACGCATGGTGTGCATCACGGCAAAGAAACAACTAGACAAATCATCAACAGTGTATGTAAGACTTGAGTAGATTCCGTAAAATTCCAACACAGGAAAAAATGTCAAGTTACTTTCTCCTGCCGTTGATAAAAAGAAAAATATAAAATAAAAGGGAATCTATACGAACTTGGGAAGCAGTACTTTCTGAAGAAGCTAATCAGCTGTTAGACATGAAAAGGAAAATCTTGTGGATCTATTTTAAGAGCATTATTATTTGTTAAAATACATAAAATAAAAGGAAATTTTTACTTACTTGGAAGGATAGGTCTAAACAGTTCCTAGACGAAACAATCTTGGAGGCTTTACTTACTTTTCAAGATCTAGGGTTTCAATTAAATCCTGAAAAAAATTATAAGAAAATGAAAAAAAAAAAAAAAAAAAAGAAAACTCTAGTGCATCTAATCATATACAGTATCGTAACTCAATCGAATCAAGAAAATTACATCACAGACTTGCTCAAAGAAACCGAATCAAGCAAATAATAATTGGAAATAACAAATAATGTAATAAAAACACATGAAATCGAATTTCAACCCACAAAGAATGTCTCAAATCTCTTGTACTCTTCACTCTTCCTTGCTACTACTCGAAGTAACCGATAGCAACTCATCCAAAAGATCAGATCCCAGGTCCTCAAAAACCACCAAATCTTCTTCCCTAACTTTCTTTTTATTACAAGAAGTACTACTACTACTGCTACTCCCCTCTTTCACGGAAGCACTCAGTACTCTATACGATTCTTTCAAAGCTACCGCCGGGGAAGAACCATCTCTGCATACGTAGCCCATCTTCCTAAGAGATTCAACGACTTTTTCGATTGGAAAGTTGAGGGAAACCGAAGATCCACGCATCGAAAAAGCAGCTTGATCATAGGCCAAAGCAGCTTCTTCAGCTGTGTCGAATGTTCCAAGCCAAACCCTCTTTCCTTGCCTAGTCGAATCCCTAATTTCAGCTGCGTATTTCCCCCAAAGCCTTCTTCTCACTCCTATGTAGCGTTTGCTCGATTCTTCTTCTTCTCCTTCTTTCTCTAATCCTCGTACTCTTCTTACATGATTATGATTGTGTGGCGAATTAGGGCTCGTACTGTTTTCTTCTTCTTTGACTACTGAGTCCATCTTCTTTGGGTTTTCTTTAATTTGCTTTCTTTGACTGAGAAAGTTCCGATGTTTTTCCTGGAGAGAGATGTAGTGAAAGATATGAGACTGGGTTTTTTTGGAATATATTAAAGGAACCAAATGAGATGCTGTGGAAATTTCTTTTGGAGTAATATATAGGTTTCAATTTCATTTAGAATATGGGTGGTAGACTTTTATTTAATTTTAGGTCTAAGATGAGGGTTACAAAGGCCATGCGATCTGAAATAATTGGTCAGGAAACATTGAATTATTCAATATTTTGAGTGTGATTTGTATTGTAGTATGTATTTGGATAAGTGCTATATGATATCTCGTCATTATTAGTATTTATTGTTATTAGTGATATTATTACTGTTGCCCTATATACAGTGGGTTATTAATTAGTGATATTATAATATATTATATGCGGTACGAACCCTAAAATGACATACAACTGTCACATAACCCTATAATAATTGGCATAGAATCAACTATTAATTTATTAAGTATGAAAATACTCAAGTAAATTTATGGCTTTTTAATTAAAATAGGGCAATTAAAGCCCATATTCGACAAAATAGGGCAAATGTGGACGAAATTAACTAAATCGGGGCGAATCGCGCTTAATGGCCGCGACGTCGCGCCCATTAACCGCGACGCGGGCTCAATCGGGTTAACGCGGGCTCAATCGGGCTTAAAGCGGGCTCAATCGGGCTTTTGGAGGGCCGTTTTTGTAATTATTCAATTGGGGCCGACTAACGGCCCAATTAACATGGCGTCGCGGCTAATGGACGCGTCGTCGCGCTTAATGCCCGCGACGACGCTTAATTGGTTCGATTTAGAAATTTTCCCTAATTTAGAACCCTAATTTTGAAATTAGGGTTTTTAGGTTATTTGATTCGATTGTTAGTACATAAGTCAATTTATGTGTTTGTTTATTGTTATTTGTTGCGATATTGACTTTGAAATGCTAATTTAGGATGGATACGTACGAATATTACGGTCCGATCGACAGATCACTTCTGATATTCCAGGATAGTCATCGTTGTAACGATGTACTATCCAACGCCGATGGTGCCTCGACACGCCTTTGACCGTTAGGGGTTTGGAGAGTGTCGTATGGGGTAAGCTTTCACGACCGGTGCGGTTGCACGGTCGTGTTCTGGAGAGGTTGGATACCATGTCCTTCTACGGCGTGTATAGTTGTGGATCTCAGAAGTTAGATCCACACTTGATCACGGCCCTCGTAGAGAGGTGAGAAGGAGGAGGAAGAGACGCATACGTTCCACTTGCCTGTGGGTGAGGCCACCGTCACTCTTGAGGACGTCGGTGTGCTGTGGGGACTCCCCGTGGATGGTCACTCGGTCAGTGGTGTTATCCTGCACAGGACGCAGGATCAGTGGCTCGAGTACTTGGAGGAGCTGACTGGTTACAGACCTGCTGTGGGGGCGTACACCGGGACGAAGGTGTCGCTGAGGAAATTTGCAGACTGGCTAGAAGCCAACGAGATCGATGATCACAGCTCAGATTATGAGGTCGATCAGCGGGCACGTGCATATGCGCTATTACTCATGGGATCGGTTTTGTTCCCCGACTCCAGCGGCAGCTCGACGTCCATGACCTTACTCCCGTTGCTCGAAGACATAGACGCCGTGCACACGTACAGTTGGGGCAGTGCCGTGCTGGCTTTCTTGGTTCATCGTCATTTTCATCATCGGCATCGGCGGGATCTGGCAATTCGTCTAGTGCCCCACCCTCGTCGTCAGCTTCGGAGTCACTGACGTCACTATCTCGGACGCCGTCATGAACGATCTCAGGTTGCGCCACCGTCGAACTAGTAGGAACCCATTGGCTACTCGAAGGTATATCTTCTTGAGGGGCAAACGAAATATTCGTCAATCCTTCAGTAACTGAAGTGATGTCAGGAAACGAATCCATCGGTGCGGGATTAGTGTATTGAACGATCTCAGTAGTCTCGACAAAGACCTCAATGTAATCGAGCTCGTTGTCGGGATCCAAGAAGTATGCGAGGTCGGCATCACTAGACACTAGTAGGAGATTATGATACAGTCGTGAGTGTTGATAGTGTTCGTTCTTCACTCGAACGATTAAAAAGAAAGCATTGTTGTCGACGGAAGTCATGTCGTACAGCATACTAAGAAATTGATCGAAATTGGTATCGCGACGAATTCGTCGATAACCAATGGGTTGAAGACTATATTGTATGGTGTTTGATTCGTGTATGATTTCACCGCCATAATAAACAACTACTTGAATTTTTCTAGACACCATATTGGATATATGTATGAAATTTATGAAATGATAACCGTTAAATTGAGCTGGTTAAATAGGCAACGTCGTCGCCAGCATTGGACGCGACGTCGCACTTAATGGACGCGACGACGCGTCTATTAGACGCGACGGTTAGTGGCCCAATAACGTGAGTGGGCTTAGTGGGTTTTCAGTGGGGGCTTAGTGGGTTTTAGTGGGTATGGGTTGACGTCGCGTCCATTAGGCGCGACGTCGCGTCCATTAAGCGCGACTATGGCCCACGCGGGCCACACGCGGGCCCGAACGGGCCCTTGCTGTGCCACGTCAGCCGTCGCGTCCAATAGGCGCGACGACGCGTTTATTACCCGCGTTTAACCCGATTTTAGTAATTTTTGTCAAATTAGCCCTATTTTGTCTATTTTGGGTTAAATTAACCCTAATATAATTAAAAAGCCTAAATTTATCCTATAAAAGTGGGACGGGTTTATTTATGGGGCTTTTTCAATTCAGCCCCCATTCAAGTTTAAAAATCGAGTTCAGCCCATGTCAGAAAAAGCAATTAGTTTTAAGGACCCGATTTTTCATACCACTTCATCGGTATGCGGTACCACTTCTTTGTTCTGCAGTACCACTTATTTGTTATGCAGTACCACATAATTGTTCTGCAGTACCACTTAATTGTTCTGCAGTACCACCACTTCATTTTTCACTTCATTTTTACCGCAGAAAAATGAAGTGGTACTGCAGAATAATTAAGTGGTACTGCAGAACAATTATGTGGTACTGCATAACAAAGAAGTGGTACTGCAGAACAAAGAAGTGGTACCACAGACCGATAAAGTGGTATGAGAAATCGGGTCCTTAAAACTAATTGCTTTTTCTGATAGGGGCTGAACTCTATTTTTAAACTTGAATGGGGCTGAATCATAATTAACTCTTTATTTATTTTATATATAATCCAGTTCGATCGTTGGACTTGTTGATCAGTGCTACAATTTATTTCCTCGAAAAATTTAATATTTCAACACAAAGAGTACGATAGTAGTAGACAATAGAGGGCAAATAATTAAATTCCCTGGCTTTTGTCTTTTTCCGTCGGCGGTGCCACGTCACCAAAAAGATAATAACATTAATAATAATAATAGAAAAAATAATGTAAGACCAAACCGCATATATTAACTTATATAATTACGTTCATCGTAAAAT
This sequence comes from Craterostigma plantagineum, assembly GCA_027422505.1. Classification (NCBI taxonomy): domain Eukaryota; kingdom Viridiplantae; phylum Streptophyta; class Magnoliopsida; order Lamiales; family Linderniaceae; genus Craterostigma; species Craterostigma plantagineum. Next base: position 30,038,360 of record JAPQWV010000001.1, read on the forward strand.
CACAGACGAAGCACACATTAACGATTTGGTCAACTCAATCATTGACCGACCCGTTTGACCCATGACCCGGTCAGCCAGTCAACGAGGTAGTTCAACTATCCAAAGTCCGAAACGTTCAAGCTCATCTGACATATACTACAAACAAGCGTAGTACTTTTTTTATTAATAATATTCCAAAAATCTAGCAGGATTATATTATCATGGATTCTTGTCTGAAAAATCAAAACTTACGTCTTACGTGGTGAAAGAAATTTACAGAAACAGAACTTTGAAAGTCTTTCGGTAGGTAATTATTACAAACATTAGCAGCCATCGTCTTTGAGAGACTTAAAAAACTAAACAACGCCCCACATAAAATCTCCTAAAAATGGAAACCTTCAAAGCAGTAAAGCTGATCCTCCTCCTCCGCCGCCGTAACCCATCACCGCCGACGGCCACTCAACAAAACCAAGGCCGCCGCCGCCGCAGTGCGCCGCCGCCGTAAGAGAAAAGCAGCAGTCGTCGCAGACGTACAGCCTAGGAACCTCGTCGGAATCTCGAATCCCATTGCACCTCGTATGCTGCCAGCCGTCGCAAACGTCGCACGACACCATCCTCTCGCCGTCGTCGTCCTTGGCACCGCACTTACACCTCACCGTCCAAGAATCCCAACCCCCTTCGTACCTCAATCCGCCGACGCCGCCGTCGAAGATCCCGACGGCCCTGAAGGTCACCTCGGCCCCCGACTCGACGTTGCCGAACAGAACCTCGCCGTCGTCGACCCATTCCAAGCCCACCAAGTCAGTCACTTTTAGGCATTTCATCGAACAGTAGGTGTCCCTCATTGCAGTCTGAATCGCAAGCTTCAGATCGCCCACCGTCGCATAGATCGGAACGGCGACGTATTCCCTGGTCTTATTAGCGTACTTCCACGGAAGCTCGTTGTCCGAATCGGCCTCAATCGAGCTCGTCGCCAGCGCACAGACGAACCTCAGCGACTGATCATACTCATCCCTGAACATCCACTCCTTGGCGAACACCTTACAGTTGAGCACCGTCTGAACCGCCGACCTCAGCCCTCCACCGCCGCCGCCGCCTCCCAGGAGCAGATTCTCGTACAGGTAAGCCATATCCTCGTATATGTCCGAACCCATCAGATTCTTGATCCCCTTCTCCTTCTCCTTCCTCTTTCCCTGCATAACAACTACTTCTTCTTCTGCATCTTCTTCTTCGTCGCCTTCCCCCCTAATCTCTTGCAAGGTGTATTCTAACAGCTTCGTCCTCCTATTAACAGAGCGAAGTACGACGTATTTCCCTACGCTGACTCCATTCATCGATTTCAACACATGGTCGATCAGCCCAGTGTCTCCTATGTGCAGGCGGGCCGCATCTCGGGCTTCTTGCCTAGTCATCCCCGAAGACGACGAAGAACTCTCCTGCGTGGCCCGCTTCCTCTTCTCCTTCAGCGCACGAACGATTACGTCGGCGACGTACTTCATCCTCTTCGCCGGCCATCGACTGTCCATGCTTACGACCACGTTGGCGAATTTCCTGCACTTTAGTACCCTTCCCTTCTTGATAAGGGCGCGTTTGGCCCTAGGATAGCAGCCCTCGACAGTGCCAAGGAGTCTCGGGCCGGGCTTCGACCTGCACTGCAGAGCCCGAGGAGGCGGGTCGTTGGGAGATTTTCGAAACCCCAATTTGGATTTGAGGAAGATCAAGAATCTGAAGAGGTCTCGGAGGGTAATTAGGGTTTCTTTGCTCAGATTTCGATAGTAGTCTATCATCTCTGCCAAACTGTTCGAGCCATTGCTAGGGTTCATGGCTTGGTCTAGCTCGAATGAGCTGATGATTTCGATGGCTCTATCGTAGTTGTAATCTTTAGCCCCAAAGCTTCCTCGGCTGAATCGGTAGCCCCATTTTCCAAACCACGAGTGACCATAGGCGACGCCGTAGAGCAATCTGAGGTCCATCGTGCGTTTCTTGGACAAGTCTTCGAGCGATATCATCCTACGAATACGAATCGTAAAGCTTCGAAAGAGAAGAGAAAAAAAGCGATATAATACGCATCGTGGTAGTCGATTTCATACCTGGCCTGAAGAGCGGAGCAGATGCGATCCCATAGATTCATAACTTCTTCGCCCCTTACGATCTTCGAGCCGCCTTCAAACCCATTAACGCAGCAAAGATGACCGAAACCGTTGCAGTGAATCAAACCGTGGAGGAGGTGAGTCTGAAGATCGAAAGCTCGTTCGTCGATAGGGTTTTCCCACTCCTCGTCCCTCGGGATTATGAAGTGGTACCTCCTCCTCGACACGAAATGGTGCCTCCACCCTTCGAATAGGAGATAAAATCAGATCTACGAATCGTTCGAAACGAAGAAAAAGGGTTTTCTCGGGATAAAGTATTATTATTATTACCAGCGCTGCGACAGTAATCGCACAAGGGCCTCTCAGAGCTTTCGACGTCTTCTTCGATGGTGAAGAGAGGAACGACTGCGTCGTTGATCTCGTGAACCAGTGAGGTGCGCCATGCTTGCGATCTTCTTCCCACCTGTGAGCATTCGTCGAAGCGCTGAGGCTCTGCGCAGAGTTGGAGGAAAGCGCGGATATTGTCACGAAAGGCGCCGTTAAGATCGATTGGATAGCCCTTCTCTGCGAAGGTGTGGAAAACGTATGATCTCTGCGAATGCATTTTTTTTCGTGTGCTTTTCTTTGTTCTCAAGAATTAGTGGAGTGAAAGTCTCAGTTGAAGAACTCCTATTCTTTTTTTGCGCTTTATCTGCTGTGTGTGATTGTTTTATCAGTTGTTTGAGATGATAACCGTTGTGAGTGATGAGGAGTTTGATTTTTAAAGCCTTTGAAGGTTCTTTAGGGTTTTAAAGCCGACATATAAGGAGTGAAATGGGGGGTAAAAGAGTAAATGAGTAGCTTACGGAGCTTGGAAGTAGAAATCTTTACCCTTTTAGATGCATTTTAGAACTAACGACGTGGAAAACCGCAGCTGCACTTTTCGTTTCTTTTGCTGTTTTGTTTTAACTTTTTCTTTTGAATAGTTTTTTACCACAATACATGATAATAATAATATTAATAACTAGTATTTTAGCACACCTGTGTCCATTACTATATAAATTTATAATAGTAATTTATATTTTTAAGTTTTAATAGGTGAAATTATAATGTTGGATTTAATTTTATATTATTTTTAAGAATTTAAAAAATAATTTTAGAGTATGTAAAGATGATAAATTTAAAATTAGGGATAGAATGGTAATTTGTGTCTGCCACACCAATCAATTTGAAGTTACTATAAGCCTATTTTCTTTAATAAATTAATAATAACAATAACTAATATCGTTGCACTGTCAAATATGTGTGCTATTAAAGGAAATTGATTTAAAATAGTAAGTAAAAGTAGTGGGTAGTTTTCTTTTAATACCCCCTCCGTCCCGTTATCTTTATCACATATATTGATGGGGCACGCAAATTAAGGTGGCATTATTATAATAATATAGTACAATGAAAAGGAACAGAGTGTATATTTTGACACGTCTTTTAAGATTATTATATTGATTGGTTGTGATAATTTTTTACCCAAAAAGGAAATGTGATAAAGTTAGTGGGACGCCCGAAATGACAAAAATGTGATAAAATTAGCGGGACGGCGGGAGTAATTACTTTTCAATAAGACTCAATTGATAGACAAATTGGACGATTTATAGCTGATGATTAATAAAAAGTACAGATAGTATAGATAATTAGATTTTCACTTGTCACTGTAGGAGTATTCGGGTTGGCGATTATGTTAAGAAAATTAACATTATTTGGTGAAGTCTCACGACATGATAATTGATACAGATATTTTCAAATATTAAGGAAGAAAGGTTACGGGCTCGTGCGCTTCACATTACGAAAGTCGTATGTATTTTAATGTTATTTATATACTATTTGACCCACAAATACGGGCGGACTTTTTAACCCATTTACAGCTCGAACCGACCCTAAAACCAACCCATTTCACAGAACTATGTGTTCACCACAAGATCCGACACACGCCAACACTTAGCTTCTCACAATCTCACCTTCACCTCGACGAAAAGAAACCCTCGCAATAGCAGTTGAGAAATGGGTCTGACCCAATTAGCCGCCCGTACGATCATCAGATCCGCCCGCCTCCATGTCCTCCGCCGCACGATCACCTCCACGCCCAACCTCCACAACTCCGAGCCAGCTGCGGAGCCTGCGCCCGAGCCTGATCTTCCCAAAAGGAATCCGATAGGTGGGGCCAGAGTTCACTTCGCGAACCCCGATGACGTCATCGAGGTCTTCGTCGATGGCTACCCCGTCAAAATCCCCAAGGGTATGACGGTGCTGCAGGCGTGTGAGATCGCGGGCGTCGATATTCCGAGGTTCTGTTATCACAGCAGGCTATCGATCGCTGGGAATTGCAGGATGTGTCTGGTTGAGGTCGAGAAATCGCCCAAGCCAGTTGCTTCGTGTGCTATGCCGGCTTTGCCTGGTATGTTTTTGGTATTTTTTTTTTCAGTGCGCGTTTTTGTTGTGAAATTTTGGGGGGTTTGATCTGTTGAATGAACGATTAGGGCGCTTTGTGGCCGGACTGTGTCTTTAACAGTGGAAATGTCGAATTTTTTTGCGTTTTTGTGATGGTGATATGGGGAATTGGCGCTGAATGTTAGGATGTAGTAGCTATTAGAGATGTCAGTGTAAACTAGTCGCTGATATTGGGACTTTTGAGTGTATTGGTGAAAGTTGGTGCGTTTTAATGTGAATTATGTTGCAGCTTTGTTTGAGTTTTGTGAATAAGAGTGTGGATATAAGCACACCCAAAAGCTGAATGCCTGAATCTATGTATGTATATAAGGATATAGCCGGTTAGGGGACGGGTATGAATATTTTCAAATCAAATAGCTTTATTCTTGAAAGAACTCTGTCCTGTTGGCCCCTTGGTATTTTTAATCCAATGTTCTTCACACAAGCTTAAAAACTTGTCAATTGGACATGTGTGCTGTTGGACAAGTTTGTGCATGTCCATATCTCGTTAAAGTCGCATTAATCATCAAATTTACAGTTCATTATCTTAAAGATTTAGTTTCTTTTGTTAGGAATGAAAATAAAGACGGACACTCCAATCGCCAAAAAGGCAAGAGAAGGGGTAATGGAATTCCTGTTGATGAACCATCCTCTTGACTGCCCAATCTGCGATCAAGGTGGAGAGTGCGATCTTCAGGACCAGTCCATGGCTTTTGGATCTGATCGTGGCCGTTTCACAGAAATGAAGAGATCAGTCGTGGACAAAAACCTCGGTCCCTTGGTTAAGACGGTGATGACCCGTTGTATTCAATGCACAAGGTGGGTTTATCTTCTTTATTCTTTATGTTCTAATATCGGGTTTTTGGCATAACAGTGGATACCATAACCAATAATATTCCCTATTCTCTGTAGCTTTGTTGACGATGAATGATGTAGATAGTTCCGTTCTCATATTATGTGCTATTGATCCATCTATCCTTTCCATACAGTGGTAACTATCCTTACAGGATGGATTATGTTTTTTTTTGCCATGCTTTTTGACAGGTGTGTTAGATTTGCATCAGAAGTAGCTGGTGTTCAGGATTTGGGCATGTTGGGTCGTGGAAGTGGTGAAGAAATCGGAACTTATGTTGAGAGGCTGATGACAAGTGAACTTTCGGGGAATGTCATCGATATTTGCCCTGTGGGAGCTCTAACGTCGAAGCCGTTCGCCTTTAAAGCCCGTAATTGGGAACTTAAGGGAACAGAGAGCATAGATGTCACAGATGCTGTTGGTTCAAACATTCGTATTGATAGCAGAGGCCCTGAAGTGATGCGCATTGTGCCGCGATTGAATGAGGTGTTTCTAATTTCCAACTGCATCTATTGGTCCCGAAAATTTGAAACTGTAAACCACTTCTTGGGCACTAATTCTCTATTACGTGCAACAATTTCAGGACATCAACGAAGAATGGATATCGGATAAAAGTCGCTTCTTTTACGACGGTCTGAAGAGGCAGAGGCTGAACGACCCTATGGTCCGAGGGCCCGATGGACGCTTTAAGACGGTCAGCTGGCGTGATGCTCTCTCAGTAGTTGCTGATGTCATCCACAAAGTGAAACCCGAGGAAATCGTCGGCGTGGCTGGTAAGCTGTCCGACGCAGAATCCATGATGGCGCTGAAGGATTTCCTGAACAGAATGGGATCAAACAACATATGGTGCGAAGGAAATGGCACAAATACAGACGCCGACCTGCGTTCAGGGTATATCATGAACACTAGCATCAGCGGATTGGAGAAAGCAGATGTTTTTCTCTTAGTTGGTACACAGGTAATGTATTCTATCTTTTCGTCTAAATACAAATAGTTTCTATGTTGACACACACGCCCACTTATATGTAGTGATTGAGATAGAATTCTAAATTCAAAATCGTGCATCTGTAAAGCCTAGCTGGCGCTTTTCCCTGGTGTAGTTATAGCTTTGCATTGGCATCTCTTCATGCTGGGTTTTTAATTTTCGAATTCAGCTCAACTCACCTATATTTCTGAAATGGGTCGAGTTTTACGTGCTCAATCCCTTGATATAGACTCAGAAGAAGAGAAAATTGTGGATATGCTATTTGTTATCGAGCGCCTTCTTTTAAATTGCATGGAAACGGATGACGATTGTTTTTTTTTTTTTGAACTCTCAGCCAAGAGTCGAAGCTGCCATGGTGAACGCCAGAATCCGTAAAACCGTTCGGGCGACCAACGCCAAGGTCGGCTACGTCGGCCCGCCGACCGACTTCAACTACGAACACGACCACCTAGGCGCAGGCCAGAAACACTAACAGAAATCGCCGAAAAACGACACCCATTTTCTCCTCCTCCTATCGAACGCCAAGAACCCATGCATCATCCTAGGCTCGGGAATATTCAACCGTAACGACAGAGAAGCCATCTTTTCCACCGTCGAGAAAATAGCCAAAAACTCCAATGCCATTCGCCCCGACTGGAACGGCCTAAACGTCCTCCTCCTCAGCGCTTCCCAGGCCGCATCCCTCGACTTGGGGCTCGTCCCCGAAGACGACAAAGCCATCGAAAAGGCGAAGTTCGTCTACTTAATGGGCGCCGACGACGAAAACCTGGAAAAAATCCGAAAGACGCATTCGTCGTGTACCAAGGCCATCACGGAGACAAAGGGGTTTACCGCGCAGACGTGATTTTTCCAGCCTCGGCGTTCACCGAGAAAGAAGGGACTTACGCAAACACAGAAGGGTGCGCTCAGACCACGGTGCCAGCTGTCCCCACGGTGGGCGACGCGAGGGACGATTGGAAGATCGTTAGGGCTTTGTCTGAGGTGGCGGGCGCTTGCCTGCCTTACGACACGGTGGGCGGTGTGAGGGCGAGGATTGAGACTGTGGCTCCTAACCTTTTGCGGGCCGACGAGAGGGAAGCTAGCGCTTTTTCGACTGCGCTTTTGAGGCCCGAGGTGAAGGCGGGAATTGATAAGGAGGCTCCGTTTGGGGTTGTCGTGGAGAATTTCTATATGACAGATGCGATCACTCGGGCGTCGAAGATTATGGCGCAGTGCACTGCGATGCTTTCGAAGAAGTGAGTTTGTGTGATTGTTGATTGTTCTTTTTATGGTGATGGGTGTGGTTTAGCGGTAATAAGCTGATGGATGATTTCAAGTTTTTATTTTGCTGGGGTTTTTTTCCCAGGTACGTTGACTCTGTATGATGATGGATGTGCATTGCTGCCATATAAACTTGTGGTCATAAATGGCTGCACTCAGATTTTTTTTTTCTTTTACCGTTGTAACTTGATATTTACTCTCTGTTAGCTGATGATTTACTCGCAGCTTCCAAATGAACAGTATTTCTTTTCTCCCTCCTCTCTCTCTCTCTCTCTCGGGAGGTATTTTACGCAGTGTCATAGTCCGAGTTTTTTAATTAATTTCAATCTGAGTGAAATATGGGAGGACATGTGTGAACATTGATCCAAGTCAAGGCAGATTAAGATACTCATTGAGTTCAAGAAATAAACAGATTGGAATGACTGAAAACATGCTTTGGTATTTGGTAAGAGATCGCACAATCGTAGGACAATATTGAGAAAGTTACTTCAATTATCAGAATTAATTAGGTGCAAACAAAGTGAGCAGTAGGGATCGACCAACAATTATGAACTGTTGTGGAAATTTCCAGGCCAGGCGAGGCCACAATTAGCTAGAGACCAAGATTTTTATGGATCCACCGATCGATTTCATATAATTTTCATATAACAATTATATAATAAATATTAAATAATAGAGCCACCGATTTTATGACAGCTTTCTGTTACTGTCTTGAAGAAACGAAACATCTAGCATCTCTCGATTATTCAGATTAAACAAGTAATTTTTGTAGGTAAGGTATTTATTTATGGGGCACATTGTGCCAAAAGCATGCATAGTTTTTGTCAAGGTTCATCTCGCATCGCATGCAGTGCATTATTCAACTCAAATCAGCTTAGTTTAGACGAAATTACTCATTTTATTTCTGAAAACTATACAACACACACAGCTTGAGTTATATGTTTTCACTCAGCTTACTTGTCAAAGCTAAATGAATGATCTACACCAAAATATTGATGCGACCAATTAATGTTGCAAAAGACACATACGCGTTTTCTGTCTTATTGCAAATTCAAAGAACGAAAATAGGTAGGCCATCCTTTATTCTAAACCACCAACCTAGTATGGGTGTATCACTGATAATATCTACATATTTATATCAGTCAACAACTATATAGTAAAACATTTAACACGACAAGAGGTCTAATTGATAGAGTACAAAATTTATATCGAGCCAAACTAAAATAAATAAACAAATAATGCGCATGAATAATATCTACAATTGTTTGCAGTGATTAATTAACATGCAGTAACTTAAAACATTAATTCACACGACTCCTTCGCATATATAATGATACAGCTTCATTTTGAAGTTTCGCTTGTTGAGATGCAATATTAGGTGGAAAGTTAAACCAAAAAACAAAAGCTTTTTTTTATGTTAATCCAAATATTATCAGCCGAAGTCATCATAATGTGCAAAATTGTTTATGAAAAAGAAAATTACAAAAGGTCATGGAAGGTCCGAAATGTAAAGCCATGTTCCCAGATTGAATTATGTGAAATAATTTAAAAGCAAACGAGTTTTTGGGAATTGTGCCATGGTGCATGTACCAGCCTGTAGATATTACTTGCCCAAAAATAATATGTTGGTCCCACTTTGCATAATCGTACTAAAACAATTTTCTTAAGGGATTTTTACACATAAATACCCATTTGAAAAAAAAATTGTAAATCAGTACCCTGTCGGCTTCTTTTTATATATAGGTACCTAACAGAAAAAATTTTTTGCAGATAGGTACCCGATCCGCAGTAGGTACGCCATACAACACATTTAGGTACCATATATCAACGTATTTTGGTACATCAATACAGGTAGAATTGGTACCCCGCTACAGCTTGCCGCAAGGTACTGTATGTAACGTATATAGGTACCATATAGATGCGTAACGCGGTACGCAATACACATATGAAAAGGTACGTTAACACCAGGAAAATGGTACCCCAATCGAACGGGTACTTAACTAAAAAATTTTCTGACGTGGGTACCTATGTGTAAAATTTTATTCAATTAGGTATTTTTCTACATATTACACTTTCTTAATAAGCAAGACAAAGTTAAAGCCGGAAAACAGTGTGATTTTGAGAGGTGCTCTTTTTATTTCTTTAATTTAGGTAGACTATCATTTCCTAATCTTACTAATGAACTACACTACACCTACATACAATACACGTTTGTTCCTAATTTTCTACTAATGGAACATGAGATGGAGGCCCTCCCCTCTCTATTAATTAGCTGTCTTAAGTCACACTTAAATCTAACAAAAAAAAAAAAGAAGCTTATGTAGATAGGTTGGAAGAAGCTTATGACTTATATAATTATTATTATTACAATACAACCACTCTGATTATTCATAGGCCATAGCTTTGACTAGAAACCGCGTCCCTTCACTTTCTCCCATTCTCTTCTTTACACAAACACACACTCGTATTATATTTATATATACGTGCAATGTAATAATGTCACTACACTACATACTCACAAATTCAAACTCACGAGGAAAATCAAATAAAAAAAGGGGGAAAAAAAAGAATGTTAAACTTCAACATCAGAAGTATGTCTTTCTTCTTCACTTTCATTTTATGTCTGAATTCTTACTTCCATGTCTCCCTCCAATTAGAAGAAACAACCACTTCTTCCTTACACCTTACACTACCTTAGCTCCCATGTCCAAGACCTTCCACGGCTCCACCTCCGCCGCCGTTCATTCGTCGTCGGAGTCCAAGGCGGCGACGCAGCCTCCTCCGCCGTTCGACTACAGCTACAAGTCGTCGTTCAAGTACTCCATGGCCCTCATCGTCTCCTTGCCCATCGGCACGCCGCCGCAGGCCCAGCAGATGGTGCTCGACACCGGCAGCCAGCTGTCGTGGATACAGTGCCACGGCGAGCCACCGACGCCGCCGCCGAGCTCCTCGTCGTTCGACCCTTCTCTCTCCTCGTCGTTCTCCGTCGTGCCCTGCGACCACCCCACGTGCAAGCCCAAGAATCCCAGACTTCACCATTCCAACCTCCTGCGACCAGCGGCGGCTCTGCCATTACTCATACTTCTACGCCGACGGAACCTTCACCGAGGGAAATCTCGTCAGGGAGAAGATATCCTTCTCCAATTCTACCAAAGCCACGCCTCCCTTGATTCTGGGGTGTGCCGCGAGCTCCGGCGAGGCGGAGGTTATCTTGGGAATGAACGCCGGCAGGCTGAGCTTCGTCTCCAGGCGAAGGTCCCCAGGTTCTCATACTGCGTGCCAGCGGCGCGTGGGTCCACGAACGCTACGGGCGCGTTTACTTGGGAGACAACCCTAGCTCGAGGGGGTTTAAGTACACGCGCCTGTTGACTTTTCCAGACGGTCAACGCATGCCTAATTTTGAACCGCTGGCGTACACGGTCAAGATGGTTGGAATCAAAATCAACGGCAGGAGATTGAACATATCCGAATCCGCTTTCTTACCCGACGCCGGCGGGTCGGGTCAGACGATGGTGGATTCCGGCACGCAGTACACTTTTCTGGTCGGCGAGGCTTACGACAAGGTGAGGGAGGAGGTCGTCGCACTGGCGGTGCGAGGATGAAGAAGGGCTACGTGTACGGCGGAGCGCTGGACATGTGCTTCGACGGTAGAGGCGCCGCGGCGGAGGTCGGGCGGCTGATAGGGAGCGTGGCGTTCGAGTTCGACGGCGACGTGGAGGTTTCGGTTTCCGCGAGGGGGTTCTTGACGACGTCGGCGGTGGGGTCCACTGCGTCGGCATCGGACGGTCGGATTCTCTCAGCATGGCGGCGAACATCGTCGGAAATTTTCACCAGAGGAATCATTGGGTGGAGTTCGATGTGGTGGGGAAGAGGGTGGGGTTTGCTGCAGCTGATTGCGCCTCCGTCAAGTAGTTTTTGTTTTTATTTTAGATTTTCATTATTTGTTATTTTTACATTATTTTATTCGGTTTAAAAAATGGTCGATTATTTGTTTACCTGTATATAGTAGTGACGTTCATTATTGAGCTGAGCCATGTTTGTCTCGACTTTCTGACGCATCCATGAAATTCTTGATTGGTTTTGTACTTATTTAATTTGAACGCACGAATGAAATGGAGATCGAGGTAAATGGAGTAGTTCAACTTTGTCGTAGTCCTCTTAGGGTACCCACAATGGGTTTATATGTGTGTCATATGTGCTTATTTGGCACTTTATATGACACACCACCATTGTGGATGTGTCATGAGCATGACACTGTGTCATATTTATGACACTGTGTTATAGGAATATTATAATATTATGGAGGAGAGAGAATGAGGGAGAAAGAAAAAGAAATTATTTATTTATTGTTGTGGGTCCGTGTTATAGTAGTGTTATTATTGTGGGAAAAGTAGAATAAAAGTGTTATAGAATAAAATATAAGGAAAATATAGTGAAAATCTAATGTGGCAGTATTATGGGTGTGTTATTGTTGTGTTAGTAGTATTGGTGATGAGGAACACGGTTTCCAACATTTTTTACTCTCCCACTAGTTAACATTTATGGTATGGTACCAAATAATTTTTAGGAAATTTGGGGTAAATAATCCATCTTATCGATTTTCTTCTAAAAAAACCTAACTTAGTTATTTATGAATAAACCCAACTACAATAGTTATCTTCTCAAATTAGACTCATATTACCTTAACCTATTCAATAGGTTAAATGTTTTTCTTTTTTTTTTTTTCACTTTTTTCTTTTTCTATTTGAATAAATTATTTTCACATTTTAAAATAACTCGAAAATTTGAAATAAATATTTCGACGAACTTTCCAAGAAATTCTTAATAAATAATTAAAAATATAAATAATTATGTATTAAAAAGTCATGTTACTTGGCTTATATTAATTAAACCTTAAAAAAATAACTCCAACATGAAAAGAATTTAAAAAATCAGAACAACGAATTTTCAGCGTAAATCTCACGAAATCCTTAATACATTAATTAATTTTTTGAAAAATTTTATAACAAAAGTTATCAAATATTTAGACCGAAAATTCCTGAAATTATAAATAAGTTAATTATCAATTATTAAATATTCAAGCAGATGAAGTTCTTAATAATATTTTCGTCGAGATATTTTTAGTTTCATTTTTTTATTTTCTAAAATTTTGATTATTTTTATTTACATTAAGTTCGAGTAGTTTTTTTCGCAGTTTTTTGAGGAATTTTTGTGGAAATATTTTGTTTTGATTTTTTATATTTCATTCATGTTGAACGTACCCTTCGGTATTGTTCAAAACTTAGAATAAAAATATAAATAAATATATCTCCAACATGAATAAACTTACAAAAAATAAAAACAAATCATTTCCACAAAAATCCCTCAAAAACTGCAAATTAATGTACTCGGACTTAATATAATAAAACATAATCAAAATTTTAGAAAATAAAAATAAATGAATTAAAAATATCTCGACGAAAATATTTATGAAGAACATCGTCTGCTTGAATATTTCAATTTTAATCGATAATTAACTTATTCATAATTTCAGGAATTTTTGGTCTAGATAATTGATACCTTTTTTTATGAAATTTTTAAAAAATTTATTAATGTACTAAGAATTTCGTGGATTTACGCTGGAAATTTTTTGTTTTGATTTATTAATTCTTTCATGTTTAAGTTATTTTTAAAGTTTAATTATCTATAGATTACACTAATTAATATAATTGAAGTAACATGACTTTTTTAATACATTATTTTTTATTTTTTTACCTTCGATTTATTATATTTTAATTTATTTATTAAGAATTTCTTGGATGTTCATCGAAATATTTATTCTAAATCGAGTATTTTAAAGTGTAAAAAATAATTTATTCAAATAGAAAAAAAAAGTAGAAAAAAAATAAACCTATTGAATAGGTTAAAGGTAATATGGGTCTAAAATGAGAAGATATCTATTATAGTAGGGTTTATTGTAAAATAACTTAAAATTGAGTTTGTTTTTAGAAGAAAAACAGTCGATTGTTTACACCAAATTTCCTAATTTTTTATAGATTTTGCACCAAATTGAACTTGCGACAATCATACATACCATCACGATGATATATAATTGAGATTCTGCTCAGTCTTGGAGCTCTCTTTTCAAGTTACGACAATAGAAGACACTTTTTGACTGATTTCCTTTGAAAAACCCCTTCTCCTCTTCTAAGGCTTGGAGATGGTTGTCTCGGCAATCATGGAAGTGGCAACGTAAGGATCCATGTTAGAAGTTGGCCTCTCTGTCCTCAAAGTACCATTTCCCTTCTTTCTCCGTGTCCCGCCCCGCACGGATCGAAGCTCCACGGTTCGCAACGCCCTGCCCATTTTTTTTTTTTATTTCGAAACGTAAATATGAGAAATCGAAGGTTCTTCCTAAAACCAGTTGGTGATAGGAGGAGAAAGTCTCTTATAAATAAAGTGGCCTGAAGAGCTTGAGTATTTAATTTGGACAAAATCCAATTTTCAGAATCTCAACACACCCCCTTTGCGCGTGGCATGACTTGCCTAATACGTGGAGATATGATTCGCTCTTAAGCAGTGCCAAAAAAAATCGTCGACGAAGAAAGAAAGGGAGAGATTCGAATGCTCTTTTTTCTTACCCATTTGAAGGTGTGGATATTAGCCGTTTCGTGCTTGTCGGTGAGTCAAAGCTCGTTGCCCTCGCTGTCGGCAATGTGCTCCTTATGCTTCAAGCCGAGCTTTTCGATGGCCTTCTTTGTGACATCGTAGCCTCCGTCTTCCCTCATCGACTTGGTGCTGAAAAAGAATCGTCGAGCTAGTAAGAGATATGTTGATATTCATCGTCCCACGTCGGGAAAACTAAGTTCACCGACTAAGTATACAAATGCTATTTTTAGTATATTACTTGATGAATAATCGTACATAACCTCATAATAACTATCAAATGCTATTTTTAGTATATTACTTAATGAGTAATTAACTTTATTTTATTGCACAACGAAGGGTACGGATATATTCGTATTCGAATTCGGTACTTTTCCGAATCGAAAAAAGTATTGTATTCATATTCGATATTCAAACATTCGAATTCAAATCTTAAAATTGCGAATCGAATCTCGAATCGAATCAAAAATATATGATTCTTTTGCAACCCTACGCTCGACTCTCAAGTCTCAAACAAAAAAATTCTCATAATACAAAATGAAAACAAAAGAAGAAAAAAAGATAGCGAGCGAACAGTACCCGTTACAGATCGCCTGGCGTTGCTCGGAGATGCCGTAAGCCTAGCTATGTAAAATTCCAAAGTCTACCATTTACCAATAAAGAAATGAACTGTAAGAATAATGCATATGCATAATATAATATCGGCATTCGGCAATAATAAGGTTGGGTTGAATTTGTTTTATGTAGATATTTTCGATAATCTATAACCCAAAATCATTTAAGCTATTCAATTTGCTATATCATACACTAATATAAATAGCATTTTTATTAAATTTATGTGAGTTGGTGTATTATGGTTGGGCTCTAACTTCACTTCAGCCCATCACTTACCAAACAAGAAACAAAGTCAAACTCTATGCTATATTTGTTCAGACAAGTTAAGTCTTGTGGCTCTTGCTTTTTTTTTACCCTATTTTAGAGGTCCAACGACTTTAACTTCCATCATGTCCTCACTCCTCAGTTTTAAAACTCGCGCAATAAAAAAAAATATTTCAATTTACAACTACGCCAACAAGATATCGTCAATTTACCGACATTTCTATTTCTAGTTGGAAATTTTATAAGTTCGGTAAGAAAAAGAAAGAGAAAAAGGGGAAATTACATCTTATATGTTTCAGTAATTGAGTTGTGAATAAAAGATAAAAAAATAATAACATAATTCTTATAGAAGAATGGTAAAGTTGAAAAAGTTACGTCTCGTATCGTAATTGGGACAGAGTTTCACGTGAAGCTATTCAATACCCTCCAAAAGGCAATCACATCATGGATGCCATGGATGGCTATATTTGAACCATATAAAACACATGCGTTTAAAGAAAATAAATAAATGAAAGGACGATAACGCTATTATTTCCAAAGATGTGTCCCAACTCCCATTGGCAATAGAAGACGACAAAGCAGGCTATAATAATAATATATAATTACGTTACTCATGTATATATAAATATAAATACATACTTCAATTGTTGTCTCTTGGCGTCTACTACCTTACCAAACTCGTGAATCTCGAGTCCCATGCTTTGTGAATAAAAGTCGTCGTATTCTGTCCGTATATTATATATATGGAAAGAAAAAGTAAACTACTAAAAGTAGCTAAAAGAAGAAAACACAAGCTAGACAACGACGACCCACGGTGGGGCCCCATTATTAAGTAGTTTCCTATACATACAAGGGTTGAAAAGAAAATGAGTATTTAGAGCTTGGATGAGATTTAAGTTAACCAGATATTTATTTTATGTATAGGATGCCGGATGGGATCCTCTGTCCCAAACCCTGTCCCAATGTGTGTACCAGATTGTAGAATATATGAAAAAATATTTTTTATAAATATCGAAAAATATAAGATATGGGTATCAATTTGATCGTAATGAAACAAAGAATTATTTAGTGTTGTTTATTTGTTTTTATCGTATAAATGACATGAAATAAGAATTATTTTATAACTTGATAGATTATGTAATTAAAAAATTTAAAAAATAATTAAACAATTTCTGAACCACAGGATTTGACAAGTGTCAACATCCGGTGATTTGGTAACACACAATGGGACATGGGTTGGGGACAGAGGATACCATCGGTGGCACGTAGTATGATTACGTTTGTCCTAAATCAACGCCCACATACACAAGCACACAAAGCTCATAGATGAAATGATTATCGGAAATTATGGTGCATGGTAATAAAAGAACTGTTCATAGACGATAACAATACACACAACCATTGATTGATTGACGATGTTATTGCATTTTGGACAAACAAGAAAAGCTAATAAGGAGTTCTTACATACAAATAAACTAATAGCTAAAAGTCTAGAAAAACTACTAACTACTGTACCTCTCTATGATGGCGTTTCTCAGAGCATTCTCAGACCTAAGGCTCGTACCAGACCCCTCAAGCATGACGACTACGTCTTGGAGCATGACGTAATTCACTGACGACATGCTTGCGTGGCGTACCTTCAATTCAAGGTCTCTAATGGCGTCCATCAACCTCGCCGAGGGATAGCCGTCGTTGTCAGACTGAACCCTTATCATTCCGTCGAGCCCTACGATCTTCACCTCCACTTCCAAGTTTAAGGACGACGAAGAGTGGTTTACGTTGACGACTGAGAGCTGTATGCAACGGCGGCGGACGCCGACGAGTTGGTCGTAGTGCTGGCGGCGGTGGCCGACGCCGCCGTGAGTTTGTTGTTGCTGTCGTTCATCCTCAGCTGGGATTCGAGGCGGTCGACTTTGGATCTGAGCTCTTCTATGTAGGAGACGGCGTCGGAGAGGAGCGACGCTTGTCCATCCTTGAGACGTTGGCACCACCGATCGGAGGGCGTAGAAGCGGTGGTTGAGCTTCTCTCTCCTCTGCCGCTCCGCCTCCACGTGGTTCGCCGTGCCGGCCTGGTTATTGTTTGTGTTGGGTTTTCTTCCTCTCTTCTTCTTGATGGGTAGTGCCTGCGCGGCGGCGGAGGCGGCGGCCGTGGTCGTATCCTTCAGATCCGTCTTCGTCGGCGACGGCGACGGCGACAGCATGTGGAAATCGGCTGGATCTGAGTCGAGTTCCGACATCATCGACTCGGCAAGGCGGCGGTGGTCTTCGTTTTCTAGTTTACTCTGTACGTGCGACGGCGCCGGCGGCGGTGGTTCGAAGAGGGTTTTTACCTGCTGGACAAGGGCCCAGCTCTCGGTGACGACGGCGTCGGAGCCGAGCTCGACGACGCCGACGCCGTTGATGGGAATACAGACCATGGTCTGCATCCCATGGATCTGAGCTTCCTTGGCCCGCCGGCAGTTGTAGAGCCTCAGCTGATTACAGCCGACGAGCCATATCAGATTCCCCGACTGAAACGCCTTGCCCACTATTGGGTCCGGCCCATTTATGGGCTAACCCATGTATATACTTATTATTATGTATAAAAAAAAAAAAATAGATACTACAACACAACACACACGATCGAACAGACGAGAGGAAGAAGAAAGAAAGAGAGAAAAGAAGAAAAAGGGAGGAGAGAAAAAGCTTCGATCCAGACGATCCGGTGCTCGGATTTGGCCAAAACTTCAGACGGAGAGTCACCTCGACGTGCTCTAACACATCTACCGGGTCGGATTGTTGATTCCTCACGTTGGGTGGTAAACCCGTTTCTATTCTCTTAATATTTTCCGAGCTTGTAGCTCGAGGAGTGTTGGTGTTCCGAGTTTGTAACTCGACGTGTTGAGCTCTCTTGTCGGCGTAGTATTTTTCGGTGTGTTTTTGGGCTGTGATTACCTCGAGACGTTCTCGAGAGGTGTTGTCCGTCGTGTACCGGTCGAACTTGGTATATAGTGGACGTTTCCTTGGATCGGGAGAGCGATCCCGTGGTTTTCCCGTTTCGGGTTTTCCACGTTAAAAAGTTCCCGTGTTTATTTTGGTTTCCGTTGTGCGTTGATTGGTTGCCACTCGTATTATCCGAACACGCCTAACAAAGTGGTATCAGAGCTTTGCGTTGTGGTGCCGTGTTCGAAGTCATGGAGGGGAATTCTAGTCGGATGGTTTATGTTGAATGGATCGAACTACCATATTGGAAAGGAAGATGGAGGATCTTTTATATGTAAAAGATTTTTATGCGCCGTGTTCGATCTGGAGAAACCGGCTGATAAAAGCGACAAGGAGTGGGAGTTGATCCATCGTCAGGTTTGCGGCTTTATTCGACAGTGGGTCGACGATAATGTTCTCAACCACATCAGTGACGAGAAACATGCAAGGACCTTATGGAGCAAGCTTGAGCAGTTATACGCTCGAAAGACGGGGAACAACAAGCTTTTCTGATAAAGCAGATGATGAGCTTGAAGTATCGAGAAGGGAGCAACATTACTGATCACTTGAATACATTCCAAGGAATTATTAATCAGCTAGCTGGAATGGGAATCAAGTTCGACGATGAAGTGCAGGGTTTGTGGCTTCTTGGTACGTTACCAGACTCGTGGGAGACATTTAGGATGTCGTTATCTAATTCGGCTCCAAATGGCATTTGTTCGATGGAATTGGTGAAAAGCGCGTGCTCAATGAAGAGATGCGAAGGAAAAGCGCAGGTTCTTCTACGCAGGCCGATGTCCTAGTCACAGATAACAGAAGTAGAGCAAGTCTGGGAAGTATGCTAGCATCGAGTGTCATTATTGTGGTAAGAAGGGGCACATTAAAGATTTTGCCGAAAGTTCCTGAGAGAGAACAAGAATGCGAAGGGTCAAGATCATCAGCGACAGATGCTGATAAAGTTGACAAGGTAACCGCATTCACGGCAGATTTCTTTGTTGTGCGCGACGACGATGCTGTTAATCTAACTAGTCATGATACTAGTTGGGTGATCGATAGCGGTGCTACGATACATGCTACACCCCGGCGGGATTTCTTTGCCACATATACCTCTGGTGATTTTGGACGAGTTATTATGGGAGACGATGGCGTTGCTAGAGCCATCGGTATCGGCGATGTGCGCTTGCAGACGGAGAACGGCAATACATTGATTTGAAGGCCGTGAAGCATGTTCCAGAGCTTCGCATGAGTTTAATGTCCACAGGGAAGCTCGACGACGAAGGTTTTCACAGCCACTTTGGAGATGGGAAATGGAAGCTCACTAAAGGCTCCTTTAATCGGGCGAAAGTGAGAAGACGTCATCTCAGCTATATGTGACGCAAGCGAAGATTGCAGATTCTACCGTGAATGCAATCGACGATGGTGGCGCGACGGAGCTTTGGCATAACAGACTTAGTCATATGAGCGAAAAGGGACTGATGATACTAGCCAAGAAGAATCTTCTATCTGGCGTGAAGAATCCTTTGTTACGAAGATGTGATCATTGCTTGGCTGGGAGCAGACCCGAGTCGCGTTCAAGAACATCACTCACTCGCCGAAATCAGGTACACTCGATCTAATTCACTCCGATGTTTGTGGTCCTATGAAAACAAGAACACTTGGTGGTGCTGTGTATTTTGTTACTTTTTAGATGATCATTCGAGGAAGATCTGGGCTTATACGCTGAAGTCCAAGGACCAGGTGCTAGATGTTTTCAAGCAATTTCACGCTTTGGTTGAAAGGCAGACCAACAAAAAGACTCAAGTGTATTCGGACGGACAACGGAGGTGAATATTGTGGTCCTTTTGATGAGTATTGTAAGAGATATGGTATTCGACATCAAAAGACGACTCCGAAGACACCTCAGTAAATGGGTTAGCTGAGAGGATGAACAGAACACTGATTGAGAGAGTGAGATGCTTGCTATCGCAGTACAGTTGCCGAATTCTTTCTGGGGTGAGGCGTTAAATACCGTCGTTCATGTTTTAAATCTCACACCTTGTGTTCGTTTGAGATTTGAGGTACCAGATAAGATTTGGTTGGGAAAGGAAGTCTCGTATGACCACTGCGTGTGTTTGGGTGCAAGGCCTTTGTTCACATCCCGAAAGACGAGCGATCGAAGCTTGATGTGAAGACAAGACCGTGTGTATTCATCGGTTATGGCCTTGATGAGTTTGGGTACAGATTTTACGACCCCGTGCAGAAGAAGCTTATCAGAAGCCGAGATGCTGTGTTCGTTGAGGATCAGTGCATACGAGACATTCAGTCAGAGAAGTCGACTAAGAAGTCCAGCGGTGATCTCTCTGATTTAGATCCACCTCCTGTACGTGTAGCATATCCCGATCAAGGGGAAGATATTCCAGAATCTAGCGGTGCCGGCAACGATGAAAATCCTATAGGCGATGTTGATGTTGAGCCAGCGGAACCTATTGATGAAGTTGTCGAGAGCCTTCGGTTGAACCTCAGTTGAGAAGATCTGCTAGGGAGCATCGTTCATCCACAAGGTATCCTTCAGATGAGTATGTGATGCTAACAGATGGGGGAGAACCTGAGGATTACCAAGACGCCATTTCTGTTGACGACAAGAATGAGTGGATGAAAGCTATGGTGGAAGAGATGCGATCGCTTCATGATAATAACACTTATGATTTGGTAGAGCTACCTCGAGGAAGAAAGCTCTCAAGAATCGATGGGTTTATCGACTGAAAAATGAAGAAAAATAGTTCTCGACCACGGTACAAAGCTCGGTTGGTCGTGAAAGGTTTCGGTCAGAAGAAAGGAATTGACTTTGATGATATATTCTCACGGTGGTGAAGATGTCCTCGATCCGAGTTGCTCTTGTTTGGCGGCGCGCTTGAACTTGGAGATTGAGCAACTTGACGTGAAGATGCATTTCTTCATGGTGACCTTGAAGAAGACATTTATATGGAGCAGCCTGAGGGATTCAAAGTCAAGGGAAAGGAGCATCTTGTTTGCAAGTTGAAGAAGAGTTTGTACGGCTTGAAACAAGCTCCACGTCAATGGTACAAGAAGTTCGACTCCTTTATGACCAGTCACGGGTACACCAGAACCTCTTCGGATCATTGTGTATTCGTCAAGAGGTACTCCGATGACGACTTTATTATTCTTCTCTTGTACGTTGACGACATGTTGATTATAGGCCATGATACTAGCAAAATTGCGGCGTTGAAGAGAGAGTTGAGCAAGTCTTTTGCGATGAAGGACTTGGGAGCGGCGAAGAAAATTCTCGGCATGAAGATTTCTCGTGATAGGAAAAATCGAAAGTTATGGTTATCTCAAGAAGACTACATTGAGAAAGTTCTCGAGAGATTTCACATGAGTAAAGCCAAGGCGGTTTGTTCTCCACTTGCAGGTCATTTCAAATTGTCATCTGAGAAATGCCCGAAAAGTGAGGAAGAAAGGCCGATATGAGCAGATTCCTTACCAGTCTGCGGTCGGTAGTTTGATGTATGCCATGGTTTGTACTCGACAGATATTGCTCATGCCGTTGGTGTCGTAGCCGTTTTTCTCTCTAATCCGGGAAAAGAGCACTGGGAAGCGGTAAAGTGGATATTGAGATATCTCAGAGGGACTTCCAAGACGTGTTTGTGTTTTGGCGGCGGAGAGCCTATGCTAGTTGGATATACCGATTCAGACATGGCAGGTGATACTGATTCCAGAAAATCTATTTCAGGTTTTTTGATGACTTTTGCAGGGGGAGCTGTGTCGTGGCAATCGAAGCTGCAGAAGTGCGTTGCGCTATCCACCACAGAAGCTGAGTACATTGCAATCACGGAGGGGGCAAGGAAGCTTTGTGGATGAAGAAGTTTCTCGAAGAACTTGGTCTACGGCAAGACAAGTACGTTGTTTACAGCGACAGTCAGAGTGCCATCCACCTCTCCAAGAACTCGTCATTCCATTCGAGATCCAAGCATATCGACGTCAGATACCATTGGGTTCGAGATGTGCTCGAGTCGAAGCAACTGTATTTGGCGAAGGTACACACGAGCGAGAACGGATCAGATATGTTGACGAAGATTTTGCCGAAGGAGAAGCTCAAGACCTGTCGGCGGAAAGCGGGTTTGCTTGAGCCCATCGTATGAGCCGGAGGGGGAGTTTATTGGGTCCGGCCCATTTATGGGCTAACCCATGTATATACTTATTATTATGTATAAAAAAAAAAAAAATAGATACTACACACACAACACACACGATCGAACAGACGAGAGGAAGAAGAAAGAAGAGAGAAAAGAAGAAAAAAGGGAGAGAGAAAAAGCTTCGATCCAGACGATCCGGTGCTCGGATTTGGCCAAAACTTCAGACGGAGAGTCACCTCGACGTGCTCTACACATCTACCGGGTCGGATTGTTGATTCCTCACGTTGGGTGGTAAACCCGTTTTCTATCTCTTAATATTTTCCGAGCTTGTAGCTCGAGGAGTGTTGGTGTTCCGAGTTTGTAACTCGACGTGTTGAGCTCTCTTGTCGGCGTAGTATTTTCGGTGTGTTTTTGGGCTGTGATTACCTCGAGACGTTCTCGAGAGGTGTTGTCCGTTGTACCGGTCGAACTTGGTTATAGTGGACGTTTCCTTGGATCGGGAGAGCGATCCCGTGGTTTTTCCCGTTTCGGGTTTTCCACGTTAAAAAGTTCCCGTGTTTATTTTGGTTTCCGTTGTTGCGTTGATTGGTTGCCACTCGTATTATCCGAACACGCCTAACACCCACCACCCCATCGCCGAGGGAGAACGACTGAGCGAGTGACGTCACGTAGAACCACTCCGCGTCGGTGATGATCTCATCCTCGTCGGCGTCTTCGTCGTCAAGGCTCATCCCTCGCATCACCACCGCCGCCTCCGACGCCGCCTTCTTTCTCTGCTCGCCGGGCTGCTTTTTGCTGGTCCCCTGAAAGTGTCCGTCGCCCCAGCTCAGAGACACTCGGCCGCCGCCGGGATCTTTCTCCTTATCTTTGGCTGCCTCCCAAAGGACGGCGTACGACCACCAATCGTGCGGCGGTTGACATTGGAGAAGCTGCTGAAGCTTCTTTTGGACGGCGGATTCCGGCGATTCTTGGTCGTGGTGGTGGGCTTGCCGAGGATGTATGTAAGAAAGCATATTGGCTTACGAAGATTATATAGAAACTGTCTTTTACAGTGAAATAGCGTTCCATTCCATTACACACAATTATATATTTATAAGCGTAGCCATATTCATCATATTACGTATACGTAATATATTAGGAATAAATAAATAATATATAGTTAAGTAGGACTTTCAAAACTTAATTAATAATTGCCATGCACATAGTAGAAGTACTGATGAAGCCGAGACCTCACAAATTCAAACAAAAGTAATCGCTACCGAAGAAAAAAATAATTAAGCACAGTTATTGTAAGCACATGCCTAATTTACAGTTGATTAGGACTTTTACGTTGTTTATGTAAGCACGGTTATTTCCACTAAACGTAAATGGTTATCATAAAGTTCGTTAAAGTAATATAATATAAATTAAGTTATTAATGTTTTTTTTCAGGTGAAAGTGGTACGATATGAAAGCTCAAGACCACCTGTGAAAAACATTATACATAAACAAAATCATTAGCAACGGTTTGTTTTCAAATAAAATGTATAAAGTAAGATCATAATGTTTTAAGCTTTAGGGTAGATGGGTCATTTAACAATTTTGATCTTTTTGTTTCCTTGTTATCAATCCATGTTAGCGAATTAATGATACCTTTGTACGGTGTCGGAGATTGGTCCCCAAATGTCATCTTTATTCTATCATATTTATTTGTTTATTTCTATATCATATACATCTATTATATTAGGAATAGTAATTGTTATATGATATCTCAGTTTCATATTAATTACACTTTTACCACAAAGTCTTCTTAATTACAACATGCCATAATATACTGAGCAAATTAAAATACACTATAAATTAAATATTCACGAAGTTATTTAAATAGTAACACATGAATCGGATGTGCTAAATTAGTAATAACGTGAAATAATACATAATAAATAAGGCAGATAAATATTAATTTCCGAAGGAATATAAATGGTCACGCACGTGCATCAATTCATTATTCTGTAAATTTGGATCCATTCATTGGCTCACTAAGGCAGGGTTGGGCTCACATGGGGGTGGTGGGGACAATGTGCTCAATTAGTGCTCCAATCAACGGTTGAGAAAAATACTTCACATTATCAATAGATTTTGGCTTCATTTCATTTATCTCCCCAAATATTTCATTATCGAAAATATAGTAAGGCTACAGTCTAATCATCGATATTCC
Organism: Craterostigma plantagineum; assembly: GCA_027422505.1. Taxonomy (NCBI): domain Eukaryota; kingdom Viridiplantae; phylum Streptophyta; class Magnoliopsida; order Lamiales; family Linderniaceae; genus Craterostigma; species Craterostigma plantagineum. Next base: position 30,062,802 of record JAPQWV010000001.1, read on the forward strand.
ATTACATATTTGACGAGGACGTACTTTAGTTGAATCCAAAGGTACCGACTACCGGCGGCTTTTGAGGCACAACGTGATTTTAAAGGAAACAGTTGCAATTTAGATCATGACTACCGACTACCTCCTCACCTCATGACTCGACATATTTTCAATCATATACGACTACTGAAAATAACAAGTAATGTTAATCGTGTAAGTATTCTTGCACTTGCAGATGCGTGTAGGGGTGTAAACGAGTCGCCGAGCCCGAACATGGCGCCCAGCTCGGCGAGCTCAATTAAGGCTTATTGGGCTCGAGCTCAGTTCAAGCTCGATCGATCCCGAAAAATTTCGGCTCAAGCTTGGCTAAGCTTAGTGTCATGCGAGGTTTTGAGCTCGAATTCGGGCTCGAGCTCGAGTTCGGCATATAAAATTAAATAAAATAATTGTTTTAATATGAAACATAAAATAGTTAAGATATTAAAAAATAAAATTGCCGGCTGGATAAAGGCTCGACGAGCTGCGAGCCCAGATATGATCGGCTCGAAGCTCGGCTTTGAGCGAGCTCGAATCAAGCTTTGACCGAGCTGCTCGCGAGCGGCTCGGCTCGTTTTCACCCCTTGATGCGTGTGCTATTCTATATAATATATAATATTAAATTATTTAATTTAAAATAGTTAATTGAAATTATAATTTAAATTTATTATGTATATATATAAATTATACAATTAAAGGTGTATGAATTGACTAAAAAATAGTGATTAACTAAACACAGTAATTAAAGATAGTTGATAATTTTTAAATCTAGATATTAATTTTTTTTAATGACAGACCAACATGATAGTCTATACTCACCCCTCACACTTAATAAAATAGAATAGATACCAAAAATCACCTCGACTCCTAGCTTTAAGTGGGCCTATCTAAGAAAAAATGAGGCCCATTTACCATACATTTCATTTGACATGTTCTTGTAAGCCCAATTATATGTGATTTTTACTTTTTAGAAGCCAACTTAACTAACAGACGTGGTTTTCGTTTGTTTCTCTGTTGCAAGTCTTCTCAACCTTTGAGGTGAGCATAGCACCACATATTTATTATTGTCATATTTATTTCCCAAAATATCCCAGACCAAAAATCAGAGACTCCATCCATGGATACCCTTTCAAGCTCCATGTCCACCACCTTCAGAATCGTCCCCGGCCTTCAATATCCAACCACAAAATCTCATGTAAGAAACCCTCATCATCACCACCGTCGTCACTTCTCATCAATCTCCTCCTCCGCCGCCGCCGAAGCAAGGCCGCCGAGAACATCTGCTACCGCCGCCGTCATATCTCCCAAGAAGCAACACCCATCGGAGGAATCAGTAACGACCCACCTCATCAACCGTCACAAAGCTGCCAGCGGCTACGCCATCGCCCTCCTAGACGCAGCTCGACGCAGCGACGCCCTCCAACTCGTAAGCGCAGACGTTCGGCGGCTCCGGCGAGCGGTGGAGGGCGGAGAAAGGGCGGAGGAGATAGCCCGGCGGGCGCTGAAGCAAGGAGGGTACCACAGGCACCTGGCGAAGCTCGTGAAGATGTTAATAGAGAAAGGTAAGGCTGAGATTTTGGGCGATGTCTTGGCCGAGTTTGGAAGGATTTACGGAGAGCTGAGAAATGGCTGGTCTGAGCCGAGCGCCGCCGCAGCCGCCGGTGATAATAATACCCAGGTGGTGCTCGTGCCGGCGGATTTGAAGTTGCAGGAAAATCAGGCCGTGGAGATTGCTCGGAGGGTGCGGCAGCTCAGCGGCGGCGGCGCGGCAAAGGTGGTGGTGAGGCAATTTGTTGACCAATCGAGATATGTAATAATGCCTTATTAGGCATTAACTGCTCATATTGTGTGATAAACAAAAAAAATGCCCGTTTACCTTTTTCTTTATGCACGTCCTCCATGCCTTCTTCTTGGTCGTTCGTGACTAATGAATGGTGGTCACTAGAAGAAGGCATAATTTATTAATTCTATTATGACTAAACACATGTTAAAAACGTTTAATAATATTTTTTAAAAAACAGTCCTCTTTTCTTTGATAAGACTGAATCATATCCATCCCAATAGTAAAACAAGTACTAGCAATTGGCATGCAAGATAGAGCAAGGTATATGAAAATTGATCTTCTTAACATTTAAGTCGATGCCCAACTTTCCTTGGATACCTAAACCAAGAATATGTATATTTCTTGCCTTCAATGTAAACCCCAAGAAAGTTCAAGTGATGACATGACAATATTAAGTTGAAGAAACTAATAAAAATTCCCAACATGCATTTGCGTCATCGGCATTTTGTATAATTCATTTACGGCCCCATTTTCGTAACATTTGTTGGGGACAAAAATATATTTGGTAAACCAACCAAATCGCTATTTTTTTTTGGTACTAATATGAAAAGTCTGTTCTTTGTGAAGGGGGGTTTTCGCCATTAAGAGCTTCAATTTCGCAGTGAGTGTGTGTATTTCGTCTCTCTAATCAGTACATTGAGGTCGGCGGCGAATGGGTTTGCTCACAAACAGAGTCGATAGGAGTGAAATCAAGCCAGGGGATCACATCTACACTTACAGAGCTGTCTTCGCCTACTCTCATCATGGTTACCCCATAAATTTCTCTCTTTTAGCCTTTGGTTTCGGCGATTTCATGAATTTTATTCTGTTTTTTCTCACGAAAGCTGCAATCTTGGTATTGTTTTTGGAGCTGCATTGTCTATATGTTTTGCGTTTGGCACATGATATTACTGAATCAGTCTGCATAAATCTCACTAGCTCCCATTTGTGATAGATCAATGATCGATTGGAACTGAGAACTCCCAATTAAGCATTTTGCTTTCATACATTTGGAACTATGGGATTTGTTTAGTCTGTGTTCGAACAATGTTTTCTAGGGCTTCGTCTGAGTTCAATCGAGCCCCTAATGCTTGCAGTTGAATGTCTGATTCGTCATAATTGAGATGTTGTGAAGTATTATTCTCTTCTCTTTAAGCCCATCACCTCATTAACGCAGGCATCTACGTAGGAGGGAACAAGGTAGTACACTTCCAAAACGTCCCTAAATCTGCCAACGAATCGCCGCCGGCGAATCCTTCAGACACAACAGAGCAGTGCCCTTCCATCCCCGACTGTGGATTCAGACAACCAAACAGCGGCGTCGTCCTCACATGCCTCGACTGCTTCCTCCGAGGTGGGGCCCTCTACCTCTTCGAATACAAAGTGAGCCCAACCCTATTCGTAGCCAAGGTGCGAGGAGGGACTTGCACCACCGCGCCCTCCGACCCACCTCGGGCGGCGGTCCACCGAGCCATGTACCTCCTCCAAAAAGGGTTCGGCAGCTACGACGTTTTTCAGAACAACTGCGAGGACTTTGCACTTTACTGCAAGACTGGGCTGTTGACCCTCGAGCGGCTCGGCGTGGGGAGGAGCGGCCAGGCCTCGTCTGTCATCGGCGCGCCGCTGGCGGCCATCCTTTCGTCTCCTCTGAAGCTGCTGATACCTAGCGCGGTGGGCATGGCTACGGTTTCTGCTGGGGTGTACTGTGTGAGTAGGTATGCTGCTGATATTGGGGTTAGGACAGATGTGGTTAAGGTTGCCGTGGAAGATTTGGCTATGAATCTTGGCTGGGGTGATGATGCCGATGAAGCGCGGCGGGTGATTTGATTGTCATAAAGGTGGGAGCTTTTCTTTGTCTTGGGACTTGGGTTAAGTATTTGTAATTACTCGGATGAATGGGGTTTGATTGTTGGTGTTGTGTTTGGCCCCAGAGAATTATTGTTTTTATTTGATCGTAATTTTTTTCCCAATTTTCCTGAAGTCTGTACAAGATGTTCTTGAAGTTTCTCAAGAGAAAACTATCTATTACCCAAAAATAACGTTTGAATCGATGTGCACTACTGTATCAAAGATCGATCCTCATTTTGTCGTGATGCGTAGTCGTCTCCTTCGAATTAATTCGGCAATAACGCCTCTGAAATCTGCTTTTATCTGCGCAGCTGCACTACTTATCTGTTCTTGTCGAAAACCCAATCTTGTCTTGGGGAACTCTGTGTCATGGCCATCCCTTCGATTTCCCCACCCCTTCTATAAATTTATCGTTGGCAAGAAAATAAAGCTTGAATCTTTTATTCATGCAAGAGCTGTAATCAGCCCAAAAATAAAGATTGAATCTTTTATTCATGTAAGAGCTGTAATCACCCAACGGTTAACACTAGTCTGCCATCTATGATGTTAGAATACGAATCTCTCGAGGTTGTTCAGCTGCTTCCAATAATTGAGGAAAAAAATACTACGACACGTCGATCATCAAGAGCTGTGTGCGTGCATTGCCAGAAACACTTTATTGAATTGAATTCAAAGTCATAGCAGCTTAAAACAACAGCAGATATCTATCACACACTTCCCCAAAAGAATTCAAAACATTCCCACGAAAAGCCCAACCGCCGCCACCACCCCTAACACCGAGGATAATCCGCCGGCGGGTGAGGCAAAGTCTCCAACGGCCCTTCACCGTTCTTCACAATAAAAACCACCGACAAACCCCACGAAAGATGTATCTCAGGTGGCAATGCATAAACCAAGCCCCGGGATTATCCGCCGTGAACCTTATCGCAGCCCACCCGCCCACGGGCACGCCTATCGTGTTCATATACGGCGGGTCGTAAAGGTTAAAAGTCGCCGTGTCGGGATTATAATTCCCGCTACCGTATCCCACGACGTAGAAGCTGAACCCGTGGAGGTGAATCGGGTGGTTCTCCGTCGAAACCGTGCCCGTGTCCTGCAGTATTAGCTGAACCCTAGTTCCGTACTCTAACACGAAAACCCTAGTTCCGTTCATCGCGTTCGTGTCGTTTGGGGCGTTGTTCGGCGCGCCGTTTACGAAGTCGTAGAATTTGAGGGGCGCTGCGGGGAAGTTATCGGTGAAGTAGCCCTCGTTCTTTCTGTAGTAGGCCTCGAGGAGGGACGTGTTCGGCCTGACGAAGCTCACGTTGTTCATCGACGCGGCGAATATCCCGCCGTTCAATCCCTGGCAATTTTGGTTGGGGTTTGGTCGGTCGCACTTCTGGACATTCACACCGATGGTTACGAACAGGTTCTTGTCCACCTTTGTTAAGAATTAGAAACCCTAATAAGTCACGTGTGTCCATGTCGGATAATTGAGAAGATATTGACCGAATTATAAGCTGATGGGTTGCTCCACCCTATCGTCAATTAGTTTTAGGAAGGAACTCCCATCAACTTATGTGGGTCATTTCTTCTCGTGGTGTAGGCTCAATAATGAAATTTCACAAACCTCCCTCGGGACAGTGGAGGAGGTGGTTAGGCCTCGGAGGCCGTCCATGACGGTCTTCACGGCTAGGTTGTCGTCGAACCGAGGGAGGGCTGCCGGCTGGGTGACGCTCGTCGTGGTGGCTCCAGAGTACTGGAAGTGGGCCACAGACGTCACGTTTTGGAAGGGAATGTTTCGGGCCGACATGTACGGGCCGCCGCCATGGAGTATCGTCCGATGGGTTGGTTCGCGGTGACGAGGACGTTGGCGGTCCCGCCCGGGCCGAGCATGACCTTGTCGGTGGAGAAGGGTTTGGTGTACTCGGCATCAGTCTCGACGATGGTTAGCTTGTGGCACGCAATGCCGAAGAAGAGCTCCGTGTTGAGGCCCGCGTTGATTAGACGCAGGAGGTACGTTTTTCCCGGGACGACATTGATTTGGTAAACGTCTGGCGAACGCGAAGAAAAGGTGGAAGTTACGGCGATTATCGAGTTTTTGAGGGAGGAGGTGTGTATTCAGATAAGTTACGTACCGTTGTTCGAGCAGTTGTAGTTGGGACCGGGATGGCCGTTGATCGTGTAGGAATCGGCTATCGGGGGCCCGCCGCCGCTTGCGATGACGGACCGCTCAAGTTGTACCATATCTCTATTCCAGTATTCCCCTGTAATAAAAATTGCCAAGGTTCGTCATCTGTAATCTCTGCGAACAGTGAGGCTGTGTTTGGTACGAGGATCTCGTTAGGGTACGCTTGGTATGCGGAATTCAATGTGGGAAAAAAATAAAATTATAATGGTACGCGACACGAAGCGTAATGTATACTGGTTCTATGCGTGTTACTATACTTTTTCTTTTCTTTTCCTCGTCGAATTCCGCATAACAAACGCACTCTTAGAAAAGAACACGTAAAGGTGTGAAGGAAGGTAAAAAATGTCGAAGCGCAACGTATCACTGTTCGATGCGATGACTTAGTTCTTCCACCATGCTTTTCAGCACATGAATTCGCATAAGAAACCCAGCCATACAGGCTAGTCCAAAAAGAAAAGAAAAACTAGACCTAGTATTATGATGTGTTCTTCGTAGGGGTAAGGAAAAGGGTAGGGGACACCGGTTTTGGGGTAAACAATGAGCGCTCCATTGACCGTCGCTCGGAGCCACGAAAAGTGCGCGTGCCAGAAGAAGGTTCCCTTCTGCTGGACCAGGGTGTACTCGTAGGTGTACGATTGACCAGGTTGGATGGGACACTGGGTTATGTACGACGGACCGTCGGCCCATGCGCTCAGCCTCTGCCTCACTCCGTGCCTATACACTTCGACGTTACGGTTTTCATAGATCAACTGTAGTAAGATGATGAACATCAATATCATATATGATATTTACCAGTGGATCGTGGCGTTGTAGGGCGAGAGGTTGGTGACTTTGATGAGCACTCGGTCGTCCTCCTGGGCGTAGACCACGGGCCCCGGGTAGAGGTCGTTGACCGCCACGATCTGGTTGGTTTTGCATAGCTTTACGACCGTCTTGGTTTGTATCTGACGTGTAAGAAAGGAAGGACGGGTTTTTATTCGATGGGAAAAAGGCAGTCGAGCTTTCGCAAATTAGAAATTGGGTGTGCATTTGGTATGCAGACTTCAATGTGGAAAAACGAAAAAGGTTGTAATTGTATGACAGACGAAGCGTGATGTACAATGATCCATACGCGCCCTAAAGAAAAAATGAGATATAGAATATAACCTTGAACTTGTAATATCTGGTCGTGCCTCCGCCGGGCCACCTAGCAATAGTTCCATGCACGCTACGGCTAGTCGAAGCGATGAGTAAATTCAGATATGCAAGAAAAAACCCTATGGTTGTCATTGAGAGAGATTGAGAGAGAGAGAGAGAGAGAGATAGAGGGGAAGAGGGAGAGAGATACTTGGTTGAAACGGCTGAAGCGAAGAGTTTACTTTATAATGGTAGGCAGTGAGATTAAGCTTCAATAAAGGACAAAGAATATGAGGGGAGATGTGACTTGAAAAACATTTAGATATGTGCAGAGTTGGTGAATAGATGACACCCGCAGAAAGGGAAGGAGGGGATTTTGCACAGAAATTTTGAGACCGTTTATTATCAGGTTTTAACAAAAAACAAAAATTATTTACTTTCTGATGCATGTGGGGAGTCATTAACAAGAATAAGCATTGAAGAATGAACACACAGCTTTTTGTAAAAGCTCTCCATATATGAACTTAGCTTCTACTTCAGATCATTCATTATGTTACATCATTGCATTTGACCATATGCTGCTCATCGTTTTGTCTCTAAAGTCGAAACATTTCGATTAAATATGACTATTGAGTTATTTATGTCCCGGTTTTTTCTTTCAGCCTAAACGTTCGATATACACAAGCAGTTGTTTTCTTGCTTTTAACTTACTGATATATTATAGTGAGAGCAGTTGATGAATGGGCTAAGAAAGTCTATGCAGACGTAGTAGAGCTTCACCAGTAAGGTACAGAATACGTATATACATTATGCATATAATATGATATTACCAAACTCTTAATTGAAAATTCTGGGAGCTTTGACCTTACGATAAGTGTTCCAACTGTTCTCCTTTTTCAGGCTTCTACTGAAGAATCTTGTGCTTTCTATAAATTCATCTGCGTTGACAAAACAGTAATTATTGTAATAGGACAGCGTAACTACTAACTGGGATTTTCTTACAGATATCAGTCAGCGTTGCTGCTTCTGTATATTGTAATGAAAGAGCGTGCTTTTAAACGGAGATATACTTAACTGCTATGGGATTAAAATACTGGGATTTGTTAAGTTTTGTTACTCTTTTTTTTTTCGTATTGACATCTTGACTTGATCATTACCTACCACTCATTGCAGTTGTGCATGCGTTGTCTACGTGAAGGGAACCTTGGTCTGATGAAGGTTGTCTTGAACAAGAAAACTAAACTGTGGTTAAGACATAATGGGTTGCTGTTTTTTATTATTTGGGCTTAGTCATTTTATCCCAATATATGGGCTTATAAGTAATGCTAAGCTATATGTACTCTTCTTAACTTCCACCTACAACTTGAAAAAATAAAACCCATCTACAGACCACTTCACGGAAGAAATAAGCTCCCAAGTGACTGACATTACTTTCTTTAATAAGCTTTGTGTATTTGTAGATAAATTATTTTGAAAAAAAATGTAATAGTAATAATTCGATTTTAGAAAGGTGAATCTACAGAAAAATATTCAGTTGTATAAAAAATTTGCAAGTCGGTACACTGTCAATTTTTTATAAGTACCCATTTGACTGTGCGTTCTATTTCCCCAGTTTGGTGTACCTTTTAATATGTTTATTACGTACCACGTCACGCGTTTATATGGTACTCATATACGTTTCTATACGGTACCTTAATGTGCTATATGATGTACCATTTTCTGTATTATGTACCACAATACGTTTCTATATGGTACCTAAATGTGTTATATGATGTAGCTTGCGGCGGGTCAGGTACCAATGTGCAAAAAAATTATTCTAATAGGTACATACATATAAAAAACACTGACAGAGTACCGACTTTGTAAGTTTTTATACAAATGGCTATTGTAGATTACCCTTTTAGAAATAAATAACCAAATTTTAGAGTGATGTTCAAGTGTTTACAACCAATATCAAATTGGTTACAGAATTAATCTGATGATTTTATTATCTATGTTATATGATGATAGTTGAGATGCATTTGTTCCATGTAAATTGTAATGGATCACTTATTCGGCGGCGGTTACTGCACGTTGCTCTACCCTCGCCTCGCTCCATAGAACATAATTCATAAACCTTTTTCTACTCCAAAATCAGAATCGGACATTTCAATCGCAGGATCAAATCAATGATGAAAGAGGCGACCGCTGCGTTCGACATCGCCGCTCACCTTCCCCTACAGCTAATCGAATCACAGACCATCCCGCCGGCGCCGAACCGAACCGGCGGCGGATCCGAACCGGTCGCGGACGTTTTGCCCAACTTTTCGGCTTTCTCATGGATCGCGTACGGAGCCTCCTCGCTCCTTGTCATCTCGCACTTGCCGAACCCTATGTCCGGCGACTCCGAGGCTAAGGTTGGACCTATTTTCCGGCAATCGGTGGAGATGTCCGTTTATGTATCCTCCGTGGCGTGGTCGCCTGCTACGCCTTCGGAAGGAGAACTCGCGGTTGCTTTGGATGAGTGTATCGTGTTGATGTCGTGTGATGATGGAGAATTAGGTTCCACCAGTAAGTTGCTGAACTTGTTTCGTGAAGCTGCCATATCATTTTTTCTCTCGTTGTCTGAGTTTATATGCGTTGAGAGGTTTTTTTGATGGAATAATCGACTATTCTGAATGTCGATTGATTCTTGTTTGTATGGTTTACGCTATGACAAAGAACTATGCTGGACTAAATGCCAAGTAGGTGCAATGGTCTCTGAAATATTTGTCGATTTGTGCCATAGCAAGGTCTGAAAAGCATATAGTTTTTCGGTAGTATAAAAAATCACGATCAACTGGATTTGAATTGATGCCTCCTCTTTGCATGCATGTGATTGACTTAGTAAATGCAAAAAGTTATCCATGGAGAAATCATGCCACCTGTAAATATATGCCATCTTTCCGCGCATCAACTAATGAGTTACACTGGGTTATGTTAAGTCGTGTTTATAGTTTAACGCGTACACATACGATCATTTAGTTTCAGTTATGTTCCGTCTTGTTAATGTCTGTAGTGCATTTGCTCATGGATTCTGTTACTGAATCAACTTTCTTTTGGGTACGTAGTATGAACTTATTTACTGAGATTCAGGTTCTTTTTCTTGGAGTCAGAGTGCAACGCTTCTGCAATCCATGAAGATAGAGGCTATTAAATGGACCGGTTCAGGAGATGGAATAATTTCAGTAGGCATGGAGGTAGTGATGTGGAGGAGGAAGGAAAAAGTCTTGGGAGATATATTGGAAGTATAAGGTGAAAATTCCCCAAAATCTGGTCTGTACGACTTGGTCGGCTGATGGGTTTTCAGCATCAGCATCAGGGAGTCAACTGCATGAGGAAAATTCATATTCTTCGAATGATCGATCCAGATCTGTATTTGTTTATAAAAGTGAAGGACCTTCTAAATATACACAAGCTGAGTTGCATCATCCGATGCCTGTGTGCATGATACAGTGGAGACCATCGACAGGTAGACCACAAAATAGACACTTCAGACACATGCATAGATCTCTGTTGTTAAGTTGCTGCCTCGATGGAGCTGTTCGATTATGGGGCGAAATAGATGATGCGAGGGTTAGAAGAATTGGAAAGGATACTAGTGAACAGAAAGTTGTAAAGCTATCATTTTGTGTTGTTGCTGTTATTGAGGTAAACCAAATTTTGGGTGGTTTTATGGGCTCCAACATCTTTGTATGTTGGGCAACGGAAGTTGAAGAAGTTGTAGTTATTGATGAAGTTTCCTACTTTTCAAGTGTAGACAATCTTTCTCATAATACTGCTGGTGTTTGCGAGTGGTTAGTTGGCTTTGGTCCTAAAAGAGCAACAACATTCTGGGCTCTGCATTGCCTTGATGATCTTTCTCCAGTGAGATTCCCGAGGGTTACATTATGGAAGAAATTGGATCTGCTCAACTTTGAGATGGATTCAAGTAAATCGCTCATTCATAAAGTTCTTATAATGAGGAATCAACTTTCTGAGCCACCAGCCATTTGCTCGTTGATTCAACTTTTGTCCAGTAATGATTTTGCATGGACACACTTACATTCTCGTGCATCAGTTAGCATGGAAGGTGAATCAGCTGATGAAATTAGTGTCGAAAATAATTTGACCCTTCGTACTAGAGGAGTAAAAGCTGATGGTCATACTGGAAAAGGTTTGCAAATAGCAATTAATCCTTTCTTCTGTGAATACACCATTTCTGCTTCGTTGGATGAAAATGGCACTCTTATTTTCTGGTCATCGTCAAAGTTTTTCAATACTCATATCGGCATGCCATTGTCCACACCGTCATGGCAATTCATCGGGAATGTTTCTCTTTCTGACTGCTCGTCAAAATTCACATGCTTGAGTTGGGCTCCGACATCATTTGGCAGTGAAGGGATTCTTCTGATGGGGCATGGAAATGATATTGATTTCATCGTAGTTAAACCATTGGAAGATAATGAAAAGGTCTTCTTTCACAAATTATATACTATACCCATCAGTATGGATCATGAAAAAGTTGTAAGCAGGCTCTACTCGCTCCCGTTGCCTTCGGATTGTAACGGGAACTTCATTTCTTCTAAGTTTCTTCTAGTAGCTCTGTGTATGGATGGGTTTCAAGCATTATCGTGGGAAATAACCATCCATTACTACGATATTGAAGAAAGTTATTGTGCTGAGCACTCACAGGCTTTTGAAGGTGAATTATCTGGCAAGAAGTACTCTGTCTCCGTTGATCCTTGTTCTTCGGTATTTCCTGTTCCATATGACGATGACAAGGTAATAAGTTTTTCTGTCATCAGCCGCGATGATATGGTTTTAAGCCAGAGGCTTAGCTCTTCCGTTGAAATATCCAACTTCTTCTATGCTTATCATCTGGTTACTGGTTGCGAAGATGGTAGTTTGAAATTGTGGAAAAGCTCACCATCTCAGTCCCCGAGCGCAAATGCAAAATGGGAACTTGTTGGTGTGCTTGATTCAGGGCAAGGTCCTATTGTGGCTGTATCTTCTTGTGCCTTCGGTCAAAAGATTGCTACATCATCTCCAGCCAATCACCAAAACTATCGTAGTACACTTTGTATATGGGAATGTATGCCCATCCACGATGCTGGTAGCTTCGTTCTTGACGAAAAACTGTGTTTTGAAGGGAAAATTATTGCTGTAAATTGGTTGACATTGGGGAATGGACAGTTCTTACTTGGTGTATGTTTAGAAGATGAATTGCGCGTGTATACTGCAAGCCACCGAGGAGGTCAGTATATTTTACGAAGCAAAAAGACTATGGAAGGAAGTGGTTGGGTGTGCATAGCTATAAGCCCTGCTCTTTCTCCCATCTCTAATTTCCATTGGACCCCAAAGGGTACACTCGTGGTTGTTCATGATGAATACTTCAGTCTTTTCAGTCATTTTTTATTAGTAGCTGAACGTGACGGGCATAACCGCACACCTTCTCCAGTTTATGCTGATTCGAGTGTTCCAGAAACTAAAAAGCAATGGACAAAAATTTTGGGAAAGCATAATTCGCTGTCTCCGGAAAAGATGAGCGTTAAGGATGAACTGAAGTCACTCACAATTACAGGTTCTCTAAATAAGCTCAAATTGATCACCCGAACAAATTATTGGAGCATGTCCGAAATTGCAAAAACAATTGGAGGACCTCTCCCTCTATTCCACCCAGAGGCGCTCTTTATTAACATTTCGTCAGGTCCAATTCGTTCTCAATGGTTATCCATATTCATCAATTTTCTGAAATTCAACTTTGTGATAGAATGCATAAATGCATATGAAGCCTAGTGAATATTAAGTCCTGTTGAGGTACTCCATGTCATTTTATAAAGCATCTAGACTCATGTATCAGGTGTATTAGGATAGTTTGTTTTATTCTATTTAGTGGACACCCAGGTCTTTTTGAATGCAACTAAGCTGCTAAAAAGTAAAAACAGAATGTATTCCTGAAGGCATACCTTCATCTATCTGAGAAGAATCTTATGCTATGAATTTGGTTTACTTCTGGTTACTTAAGACACCATCTATAACTGTCTTAATGAGAGGATGATTTATAATATATCCTTTTTATGGAATTTGTGTGGTAGCTCAATTACATTGATCTATGTAGGTAATTGTAAACGTGCCTTGGTAGCTTTGCGCCATCTCTCGAAATATCTTACTCCTTGCAGTTCTTCTGAAGTTAAACGTAATGCTGGAAGGATCAGCAATTTGTTGTTTCCACTTTCCCTCTCGAATTATCTTGATGGTCATCTGTCACCTAGTTTAAGTGATAACTTGATGCAATGGAGCACTATACAACCACATACTGGACAATCACAATTTTCTCTAGCCGGAGGTTATGATACCCATAATTCCGTTTTGGATCCATCTTCATCTCGATCTGAATTTACCGAATTTATAGAAGCCTTTGAGAGATTGCATGGAGCTTTATGCATTACTGAAGTTGAAAAAATGCAAGCTCTTGCCGTAATCGATCTTTTGCAAGAAGTTAGTAAGGTGAACTCCACTTCTGCTTATGGAAGCCTTGATGATGCTGGTCGAAGGTACTTCAGGATTTTACCATGTTTTTTCACATCCTGATTTGTGCATAGTGGTGGTACGAACTGGTAAATGATGCTTTTACCACATTGAAATGACTAGGGTTCGGTGCTAAAAGGAAGTGCCAACGTGAACTAAATTGAAATGAATTTGAATGAGTAATGCTTTAGTCTTCCTTATGAGCTTCCTTCATCTGCCTCGAAGGGCGATAATCTTATGTTAACTTAGAAATATCTTCTTGTGTAGGTTTTGGGTTGCTGTTAGGTTTCAGCAAATATATTTTGGCAGACATTTCGGCGACTTGTTGTCGGTTGAAGAGTTGGTTGTTTCTTCTGGACTCATTGGGTGGGCTTTTCATTCAGACTGTCCGGAAAATTTGTTTACTTCTTTGCTGTCATCTGAACCATCTTGGGAAGAGATGCGTAGTTTGGGTGTTGGCTTCTGGTATACAGATGTTGCACAGTTGCGGGTCAAGGTACAGGGTCAAACCATATTGTTTAGTATGCTAGGATAAGTTAATGGGATCATATATTCCGTTGCTTGTTTCAAAATGATATGATTAGTGGTCATTATAACTTAACTCTTTGTGATCAGTTCGACATTCTTTGTACTTGTGTGGTGACCTCTCAATGATTTGTAATGCATTACCTGTTATTCTCATTTATTGATATTTTATGAGGATGTGATTAGATGTGTTATATCCTTTAAGTTTGTAGTTTGAATTATAAATATCACTGCAGATGGAGCGGCTCGCTAGACAGCGGTATATGAAAAACAAAGACCCTAAGGAATGTGCTCTCCTCTACATTGCACTGAGCAGGATTCAAGTTTTGGCTGGCCTTTTCAAAATTAGCAGAGATGAAAAAGATAAACCGTTGGCAGCATTCATAAGTAGAAACTTTCAGGTAAGATATCTTCTCACAAAATCATTGTTTTTTGTGGTATGATATTAAATTGATTCTCCTTTTTATGCCTCTTTTGTAGGAAGAGAAAAACAAAGCAGCAGCTTTGAAAAATGCTTATGTGCTGATGAGCAGACATCAGCTTGAACTTGCCACAGCTTTCTTTCTGCTTGGAGGAGATTTTTCGTCAGCTGTGACGGTGTGTGCTAAAAATCTTGGAGATGAACAGCTGGCACTTGTTATTTGTCGTCTCATAGAAGGTTTTGGTGGCCCTTTAGAGCAGAATCTCATTTTGAAGGTTCTCCTTCCGTCAGCACTGTCCAAAGGTAACTTTTGGATGGCAAGTATTCTAGAGGTAAGCTGTTGCTGGATTTTCCACTATGAAAACCTATTTTCCTAATATTGAATTATTGATGTAGTATTGATCTTGTTTCTTTGGGACAGTGGGCTTTGGGAAAATATTCTCAATCTTATATGCGAATGCTTGGTCTGGGAATGGGATCTGAACATAATACGCCCATCCTTCAGTCGTCGCTGACGTCTTTTCTGGATCCAAGCATTGGCCAATTCTGCCAAATGTTGGCTGCAAAGACTAACATGAAAAACGCTGTTGGGGAGCGTGATGCTTCAGTACTGTGTCGATGGGCAGCTTTGATGAATGTTACTTCCTTGAGTAGATGTGGCTTACCTGTAGGTACCCCTATCTTTTCTTGTGACCTGTATTTGACTTTGATTAAACTGCCACCTTAGATCCAGTTTGGTAATAAATTCTGTTTGTTGACCACCTCCGGTGCGTGTGTTTCTGTCAGAAGGCCTAAGTTCTCATTTTTATTTCATCGAATATTTCATTTAGTGGGTCTATTTATTCTAAAGACGAGTAAATTTGATTATTTTGAGGGTTAGAAAGCTTCATCTCTCTATTACCTATGATTTTGTGATTCACAGCTTCTATAGTATCAGGCATAACCAATTGGTCACAATACTGACTCTTTTCTAACTCTACTTGTTTATTATGTTGATCCCTTAAATTAATTGTGTTTTAAACTGACATGCTCTTTTTTTATTCTTTCATAAGCTTGAAGCGCTGGAGTGTCTTTTATCGTCTGTTAGCTTCTTTGGCGGCCATAAGGATGAGAATCTAGTGCACATTCCATGCCAAAATCGTCTTGTGGAAATGATGAAGCCACTTGTAGATCAAAGATCCTTAAACTGGATATCAGATGATATTGAAAGTCACCTTGCATCATGCTACAATCTATATTTAGCCATGCAGTACATATCAGATCTTGTCCGAGATTATACGAGGTATGTGAACTCTGATACACTATCGTTTGGGGAGCTATTCCATGAGGAAGCTGAAGGTGAAGAATTAGTGAAACTATTGAAGCAGTTCAATGACCACTTGGTTGAAGCTGTTGCATATTTCCAGAAGTTCTCATTGCTTCCTCATCATTTAATTAGCTTGGTGAGTGTTGGTTGGGGTAGTTGTCTGGTGGGAATTGGGATCTCATTTTATTAAGATGAATCTCTTTTAACCTTTCTTTTTATTATGCAGACCATACAAGATTTGGACAGTAATGGTCTAGAGTATATTAGTCTCTTCGTAATGCAAGAGTCCGTTTCGAAACTTCGATCTGAAGCAAAGGGTAATTGGGATAATAGTTTGTTTATAACCCCTTCCAGTATTCTTTTCAAGGCGTCTGAAGAATTTTCGTGCATATATGCAAAATACGTCATCTCATCTTCCATATTTTCTAGTTCAACTTGTTTAAGACGGAATGGCCTTCCAAGTGAACGCAGGTTCTGCCATCTTGCTACTTGGAGCTCTTCAAACCAAGGGATATGGTGGGCATTTAAGTCTCTGCGAACCTTAGTGCTCTTGTATTTCAGACCCTATCAGAAGGATAGAAAGTTAGTTCTTAATATTCTCGTGTTGTTAGAACTCCATGTACTCTCGGCTTCAGCTTGGCTTCAGAAGAATTTTAAGGCTCTTATCTTGATCTTTGAACCTATTTTGGCCACGTTACGGAAAGGGGGTAATGTCACTAAAATCACATTGGAAGATTTAAACAAGCTTTTCCTTGAGGTTTTGGAGATGCTTCCTCATAACTCACCTTGTGTTGAGTGTGATGAACTTATTCAGATCAATAGACACAAGGAAGAGCAGAGTTGGAGCACCACGAAGTCTGTTAACGGCGATAATATTTTTCCAATTGTTATTGCTTCGTTGTGGGTGCATATGTCTAAAGTTCTGCAACATCAACTAAAAACATTATCTAAAGTTGAGAGTTCGGCTTCCTCCTCTCCACATACAGCAGAAGCCAATATCAATAATTTACAGCTAAAAGACAGCCTAGTCTCTAACACTTTGATTGAGATTCTTGAGCTTGCCTGTGGTTATATCTCCTTTCTTTGTTCAAACCAGTTTGCAAATCACCTGCTCCAGGAGGTAAATAAACCAAGCGAGAGCAGCGTATTCCACCTGAGGAATGTCATCTCTCAAAAGGGGAATGAAGATACCCCTTGGAAGCTTGAATGCATGCAGATGAATAACAGCAACCAGAAGCTAGACTTTGAACAATTTTGGAATATGTGTGCTGACCCAGTATCAATTCGCGGAGCCTTTTCGCGGGAATACTGTAATTGGCTTCCTTACTTTAACCAGAAGTTCTCTAGTGGGTGGTGTGATACGTATAAAAACATCACTAGAGAGTTTGAACCTGAGGAAAATTGTGATAAAGAAGATCGAGCTAGCACGCCTACATCCGCTCGTGGGTCACCTTTGGCATGCCTTTCTCCAGATGATCATCCTTTCAAGAATCCTGGCAAGAAGGATATGAACTACTCGGAGAAGGTTATGCCTTTTCACAATCCTAGAGAAGTATATAAAAGAAATGGAGAACTCTTGGAGGTACTTATCACTTATTTTAGCTGTATTATTATTTCTCATTGGTACATATCGCTGGATTTTTTCCTAACCCATACAGCCTTGAAGCAGGCTTTATGCATATGCTCCACTGATCAATTCCAAGCCGCACTTGCAAGCAACAAAAAGGTCGGATTTCTGGTGCCTCCACTTTTCCCTTTAAAATCTGGCAGCCGTTACATTTTTTGTGGCCACCTATATATGTTCCTTGATATTGCATACAAATATTTAGGGATTTTTCTGCTTTATATATTTATTATTTTTTTTTATTCCAATTTCCAAATGTTAATATCTCATGGCATTATAGGGAGTAATATATTTTAATTGGGAAGATGGAGCTCATCATAAGGATATTTCTGAATACATATGGGGTGAAGCTGACTGGCCCCGTTATGGGTATGCAAGTTCTGATTCTGTCCCAGTACCTACACCTGTTTCACCTGGCGTTGGCCTGGGGAATAAGAAGGGTACAAATCTTGGGCTAGGCGGAGCGGTGATTGGCGCTGGTCCTTTGGCAAGACCGAGGAGGGATTTAACTGGCGGTGGAGCATTTGGTATTCCTGGTTATGCTGGTGTAGGAGCATCGGGTCTCGGTTGGGAAGTACAGGAAAGTTTCGATGAGTTTATGGATCCTCCGGCGACAGTGGATAATGTCAGGACAAGGGCATTTGCATCCCATCCGTCGCGGCCTTTCTTTTTGGTTGGTTCTAGCAATACTCATGTATATCTCTGGGAGGTACAGTTTTTATGGCGCAATTAGCTTGTATACCATTCAATTATGTTGGTGTTTTTCTTAATTCAAACATGACACCGCTATGAGTTTCATTCAATTGCTATTTAGGGAGAGCTTAATATTTCGTAAAAATTTAAAGCGACTAAATTTTAAATAATGACAGTTTGGCAAGGATAGAGCTACGGCAACATATGGAGTGCTTCCAGCTGTTAATGTCCCTCCACCATATGCACTTGCCTCTGTGTCTGCTGTGCGGTTTGACAACTGTGGACAGCGATTTGTTACCGCTGCATTAGATGGAACTGTCTGCACTTGGCAACTTGAAGTAGGGGGAAGGAGTAATATTCACCCTACTGAATCCTCGGTCTGCTTTAATAATTACACTTCGTAAGTCATTGCTACCAGTTGGTCTTTGAAATTGCGAATCATCTTGAGAAGTAGCATTTCATTGTGAATCGATGAATATTTGAATTTGTATCTGTTCATCTTCTGCTAATATTTTTTTAAATGTGCTGTTGTGGCAGGGATGTCACTTATGTTACTGCTAGTGGATCCATAGTAGCTGCTGCTGGGTACAGTTCCAATAGTGTCAATGTAGTTGTATGGGACACTCTCGCCCCTCCATCAACATCTCGGGCATCAATAATGTGCCATGAAGGTCTGCTTATTGCAAAACTATGAATGATCCCATTTCTGCAAATTCTCATTTTTATTCATGACCACTACTCGGAAATCAAATGATATGAACCTTGAAAGTCAACATTTTTGTACTATTATTGTTTTCTTGCATTCGTCAAAATTTATAATAACACGGTGCGGTGATACTCTGTCCTTTTAGGTGGCGCTCGGTCCTTGTCTGTGTTTGATAATGACATAGGAAGTGGTTCGATCTCTCCCCTGATTGTAACCGGCGGAAAAAATGGAGACGTCGGGCTTCACGACTTCCGCTTCATAGCTACAGGGAAGACTAAAAAGCACAAACACTTGGACGCCGGCGAGCATTATATTGGCTCTTCATCCTCGGTCGACGCGCCGACCAAAACTGGGGAGCAGAACAGAAATGGAATGCTATGGTACATACCAAAAGCTCACTCAGGTAAAAAGAATTCATAGAGCACACATCATTACGTTCATTGCTTGCTCGTTTATATGGAATGGTGCTTTCTTAATATACGTCTTATTTTGCTTTGTTGCCTTGAAGCATGCGTTACCAAGATAGCTACAATCCCAAACACGAGTTTCTTCTTGACGGGGAGCAAGGACGGAGATGTGAAGCTTTGGGATGCAACGAGGGCGAGATTGGTATATCACTGGCCGAAACTTCATGAAAAGCATACCTTTCTGCAGCCTAGCTCCCGTGGTTTCGGTGGACTTGTTCGGGTTAGTTAATATTCGAGAGAATACGTTCGAATTTGATTCTGATATATATGTTTTTTACGGTGTGTTTCTCACTTCTATTTGGCAGGTGGCTGTTACGGACATTCAGGTTGTTTCCCATGGTTTTCTTACATGCGGTGGAGATGGCCTTGTAAAGTATGTAAGCTTTCGAGATTTCCACACGTCTTAGCTTTTTGTATCTTGGAGATTGTGTTTGTAAATCCTTTTTTTTTTCACTTATTTGGAGCGTCTAAGATACTTTTTTCCTGTAAAATTAAGTAATGGTACGATTTATGTATTCTCTTAATGCAATTATTTTTTTATTAATAACATAAATATTGTTGATTCGATATATCCCTTCATTCAGATATTATGACAGAGAAGGTGATGTGCTTAGATGCTCAACAATGTTGTCCCGTTTTTTTCTTTTTGTAATAGTGGTGTAGGAATTACAGGAAAAAGTAATTTTTTTGACATTTGGCGATGCAGCTTATTGTTTTTTTGTCCACATGAATCATATCATATTATCAAAAGGAATGACTCAGCCGCTTCTATTCATTAACTACTAATTTATTCTTCCCTTCAATCAACCACTGTGTAATTGGGACATTAGTGGTTGCTTTCATGTCATCACAATCTGATGTCGTATCGGTCTAAGTATTTATACGGCAATGCAAGAGCGAGGTGGTCCTTAGTAGTCTCTAGTCACCCTTGTTATAAGAAAATGATTTTCTATTAGATACGATATCCATTCCCCATCTTTATATTTTAAGATTGGACGTAATAATAGCTATCTATGGCACACAACCTTTTCTTTTCCTGTATATATAATAATAAGGCCCTTTGCGCCTACTACCAAAGGAAAGAGCCGCTAAGTGATGAGAAAAAGGAAACGTGGCCCTTCGTTCAATAACGTCGGCAAGGATTGAGTTGAGGGAGGATACGTTCGCATGGTTATGATGGAGAACTCAGCTCAGGGTAAACAAAATAGAAACAAAAGAAAATCGCACATTTAAGCACAACTCTTACTCACCGTCATTGATGTGATGTTGAAGTAGATTCTTATTCTTGAAAACTTCATTATTTGCTTTCGCTACCAGTTTGCTCGTCAAAGCCGAGTTCAGCCTCCTTCAGGCCGTATTTCTCTCGGGTTCCTCAAAGACTGCGGGTCGCCGTCTAAAATCGGATATAGTGAGAAATGTTACCCAAGGTGGCGTACTTCAAATGCTGAAGAGCTCGCTTTATTGGTAGCAGAACGCTCGATTGGCCAAGTCAAGAATTGCGACCTTCCATGGCCTCAGCAGCAGTGTAACTCTGTCGAGAAAGGTTTGAATATGTGAGGGCATCGAATGGAATTCGCTCTTTGTCGTCGGTTGATGATAAAAGTTCTTGCATCTACGGTGTAGGAAGAGTTGGATAAAATGACGACGACGACGAAAGCAAAGCTCAGATTCTGAACGCACTACGACACTCTCAGACTCGTGCTAGAGAGGCCGAGAAAGCAGCGAAACGTGTCTGTGAAGAGAAAGATATAGTAGTAGTCCTAACGCTCTTATTCAGACAGGCGTCTGAGATCGTTTTTCTATTAGCAGTGGCTCCATACCTTGAGGAAAAAATCCTTCAACTTGGAAACAAAAAATGTCAGTAGTCCTCATCAGTCATCCGTGTCCTTTGTCTTCCCCGTAACAGTTCCACGAAAACCTTCCCCTTATGGACTTGTGGAGTTCGTTCGAACCCTCTTTCATGAATTATGGGAATAAGCTTTTACAAACAACGTTCAATGGAAATTTTCATTCATTAAAAACATGGAAAAGATCCCTTTGTTCATTAAAAACATGGAAAAGAGGGACATCCTCCCAAAACACAGAATCATGCATGAAAATGCAGCCCACCAAAACACAAAAATGACACACCGTACAAAAAAGAGCAGCAATTACTTGTATCTCTTTCAAGCCTGACGATGATCATACGAGTTTCTTCCCTCAATAGCACGACACCAAGTACAGAAATCATTCGCCATTCGAACATCTAAATTAAACCTGAAAATTGTGAAGGAAAAGAAAGGGCCAAAAGCAAGTCAGGGTTGCATGATATGTGTGTGTTCAAATACAAAAGAACTTCGTATGTAGCCAATATTTTCGTGTAATGAATTCAGATATCATGTTACCAAACCAGATATCACGACTTAAAAAGTCTTAAACGAAAAACGGACAACTTACGTGCACTGCTTCGTCTTCAAACAACTTCAACACTGTAAGACCTGCAAAGTTGAATCAGTGCAGCCTGATTTGCTTGATCAAGCTGTTCGCCAATGATCCTTGGATATGCACCAGGGAATCGAGCAGAGAGGTTCGCCAAAGATGCAGCCAAGAACTGCTTCGGGTCATTGATTTCTGGTAATGGATCCTCCTCTTTTCTCCCTGCATTGTAGAGACGAACGAATGTTGCGTTATATCCAATACTTTCACTGAAATCGGGCACATCAGCTTCCTCCTCAACTCTTTCCTCCTCAGGCCTTGAAAGAAGCGTAACAATGCTGTCGAGCATCTTTCCCCAAAGCTCTGCATCTGATTGTGAGAGGGTCTCACATAAAAGCCTAATGGAGGCCACTGAAGTTAACTTGATCTCCAGTGGACCTGTTATCAGCTTAAGGCTAGGTATCCAAAACTCCTTTAAGATCGCACGAAAAAGATCGTGCTGGGCAGCATTGATCGAGCCTACTAGTTTTTCATGACCATGCTTCACCAAAAAGAGCGACATGAATATGATTAGAGACTTGATGAACTTTACAGTTCTTTTGACCTTCAGCCTAGTGAACAAAGCCACCCAAATATCCCGAATGTAAGGGGAGATGACATCGTAACCAAGGTTTTCAATCACGGTGTTGAGCACATAAAATCCTTGTTCATCGGTACTGGATGACTTAATTAACGTGCTGAATATTCCAAGAATGCTACGTAACCTTTCCTGCTGACTGAGTTCATGGGATGCTTTTCTAAGGAACGCCTGGAGCAAACGGACAAGAGCTGGCACATTCCCAGGTTTTTCCCATGATTGAGGCAGCAGCAATATAGGAAAAATCTCCATATAACTTCCAGGTGGACTCAAATCGACAAGCTGCGAAAGAAGCTGGAACGCATAAGGGAAGAACTCGCTCACGTCGTTGGACAATATCATCTGCAAAATAGGCAGCAGGCTATTCTCAAACGCTGCAATGACTGATGGGTCTTGTTCGCATGCCCTCTTTATGAGAAGAGCCATGCATTCGAACAAGTAATGGTTGAAGATGGGATTTTTTGGGTTCTGACAAACCCTGTTCAGAATATTCACGAGACCAGCTACGCAAGGTAAAACAACATCGCGTGAAAAAATGGCGATTCCAAGAACCCTCATAATGCACTTCATTACATACTGATTCTCCTCAGACTCTGGCTTCTGCAATGCACCGAAGAGATTGGTCATCAGATCAAGCAGAAACGGACTAATGTCTGCAGCTGTGTATCTAGCTGTTCCCATTTCGTCCTTGATCAAAAATAGTTTCTCTATGCAGCTCGCAGCATACGAGTGGACAACATTGGACTCTGCTGTTAAAAACCGAACCACATCTGGCAGCAATGCCAATGCAACAGGCTTGGATATTTGATTCCTAAACACGGTGAAGAACTTCAGTGCACCAGCTTTCAACATGGGGAACCCATCGACATCTCTACTTTGCAGCTCAGGCACAATAACAGACCCAAAGAAGCTCTCAACGTCGACAAGATCGGTGGAAACAGAGCTTCCACCAGCTTTCTTGGTGGCCAGGGATACAACGAGATAGATAGCACAGTCTTTGTGCTTCCAATTTGCTGCTGGATTCTCGGCAAATGTGGCCAACAAACCCTGTATCTGAGCAGAAACCTTCTCAGCCACCTTCTGCTTATAATTAGAAGCAATCCCCTTAAGGAGTTCACAAGCAATTCTCCTCCTAGTGTCAAGGTCACTCCCCTCCATATCTCGCCTGATGAACTCGACATAATTCATCTCAAATAGCTCCTCATCTTCATCCCTCAACATCACATTGGGAACTACAACACTCTGGCAAACCTGTAGCAAAATATCATCCCTAGCAAACAAATTATGATGCACACTCGAACTAACCGTAGTCAGAAACTTAATGCCATTCACAGTCACTCTCTCCCTCTCAGAGGAATTCGAAGCTGCCACCAAAAGGCTCCAAACCGCCTCCACAAAACCACTTAGATATTTCTGAAACAGTTCCTCCTCTTTCTCCATGTACAAGCTAATGTTCTCACAAACTGCAGCCCTGAGCCCATCAACCAAAGCAAGCCCATCACTCCCACTATCTTCCAAAGCAGAATACTTCGTGGACAAATACTTCTTGAACTCTGTCAACCACTCATCCATATGATCCTCGAAAAACTCGGGCAAATCCATAAAGTTCAACGAGAAAAAAATCCTGCAGCACAACCTCTGTGCCTCAACGTACCCCTTCAAAAGTGCAGCATTCCCCGACCCCGCGGCCTGATCCAAATACCCAGCCGTCCTCTTAAATACCTCGAGCAACGGCGCAGCAAAATTATCCAAACAGTACTTCAAATCCAACAACAAATCGTTCGTCTTGAACTGATACCTAAACTTCTTAAACAAAGAATTCACCGTGACCAAAACCCCATTCACCGAAGCATAATCATTTGCCTCGCTCAACCTACCCAAAGTAACCACCAGCTCAGGCAAGAGGCTCGGCCACGCCCTGGGGAAATCATAATTTCCAATAATCGTCAGCGCCTCGCCGAGCTGAGCCTGGATCTTCGGCGCGGTGCCGACCATAAGAGTGACGATTAGAGACTTAATCTGCTCCTTCTCAGGGTCGGAGATGCCTGTAGCGTCGGCGTCGTTTTGCTGAGGAGCCCAGCGCGCCTTGAGGTGGTTCTTGAAGTTGACCGCCGCCGATTGGCGGATCTGCTCGTCGACGGAGGGCTCAGCGACGAGGCGGAGCACGGCAAGGCCGT
Organism: Craterostigma plantagineum; assembly: GCA_027422505.1. Lineage (NCBI taxonomy): Eukaryota > Viridiplantae > Streptophyta > Magnoliopsida > Lamiales > Linderniaceae > Craterostigma > Craterostigma plantagineum. The sequence continues at coordinate 30,087,272 of JAPQWV010000001.1, forward strand.
AGTTGGGCCGGTTGGCCGCGTCGGCGAGAGCCGACTCGGCTTGCTTACGTGGCTCACGTTGCGGGGATAGGGTTTCGACGAAGCACAGCGATAGAAATTGGAGGGTCTCAGCGTTCCACTCCATTTTTCTTCTTCTTCTCTGCTAGGAACTTTCTTTAGGTCTTTGAGCTTTTGATTTACTGCGACGAAGGGTTTTTTGGGTGGATCTCTTTCCGTCGCTTGTAATAATAGAAAGAGGAATAATTTGAAAATGGAGCGTTAAAAGTGGGAAACTCTGTAATAGAAGTGGGCCTAAATTTCTATTTGGGCTGTACAGCAGATAACCATTTGGGCCCAAAATGAGAAGCCCATTAATATAGCTGCACAGTAAGCCCATTAACTATAAGCATTAGCAGGCTGATCATGTCTCGGAAGTTCTGCCCAAAAGTGTATGTGGAAATGCCTGAGTGAGTGGAATTAAACTTGAACAAGCTTTTGCAGTTATGTTACTTCGTCAGATCAAATCAAGACTCAAGCCTCGGCCGACGGGCAGGTTCTTCAGTAGTGGAACCAACCATGACATATCGAAAGCCATTGCAGAGCTCAATCAGGTGCCGTTTTATCGTTTCCGTTGTGTTGCTTATGTGCTCTCGCTTAAGCAAAATCAGAGATGGGATGGATGCCCCGGCCGTTGTAATTTGCTGCTTACAATCTATGTGGATTCAAATACAGTTGGTTGCGTTTGATTGTTCATTTTGGGAATGTCGATTTGCATATTAGAAAGGAGTTGGACATTTTGGGTTTGTGCTCTACAATTCATGGAGCGAGCTAATTTCAATTCGTCAAGCTCTGTGTACGCCATGATTCAAAACGCATTTATAAATCGACGATTTGCTTTGTAGGAACTCGAATCGGTGTTTGGCGAGCCTCCAGCGTCTAGCTTTCCTAATTCTTCAGACAGCCCACCAGCCATGGCTCAAGAATCCCAGAATCTCACCTCGGACGACACAACAAAAGCAGAATCATCATCTTCTGCCCTGACGTTGACCCACGTTGGTACTAAAGGCGATGCCCAAATGGTCGACGTTTCGCCCAAAGAGATCACAGAAAGATCAGCCATTGCGAGCTGTAAGGTTATCCTAGGCCAGAAGGTGTTCGACTTGGTCTCAGCTGATCAAATGAAGAAAGGGGACGTTCTCAGCGTTGCTAAGATTGCTGGAATCTATGGAGCGAAGCAAACGAGCGCCCTCATACCTCTTTGCCACAGCATAAGTCTATCGCATGTCCGCGTGGATCTTAAACTTAATCCATGCGATTACAGCGTCGATATAGAAGGCGAAGTTTCTTGCAGTGGGAAAACTGGGGTAGAAATGGAGTCCTTGACGGCGGTTTCAGTGGCTGGTTTGACTGTCTACGACATGTGTAAGGCTGCTTCGAAGGAGATCGTTATTACGGGCGTGAGGCTCGAGGAAAAACGAGGTGGGAAAAGCGGGGATTGGTCGAGGAAGGCTTGAGAGTTGAGACCTTTTTTCTTGCCCAGGTGAGTTGAGTTGCCTTTGTTTTTATGATTATGGTATTCTGTTCTTGTAATTCTTGTGTGTTCTTCGGCTAGATTCGTGGGCATTTTCCATTTCTTGGTCGTTTTGGATCAAAGTGGATAAGGTTCTCGAATCTTGATTTGTTTATGGATTGGTTTCTTTTGCTTCAAGAGTCCAATTTTCCTGCAAATCTGGCGCGATCTTCTTCATTGATTGCCATCTTTGGCCCACATAATTTGTATGTGTATCATCATCATAATTTATGTGCTTAGACAAGCTTAATTTGAGATCATTGATTGCTCTACTGCTACTAGGCATTGATATGACGTGAAATTTCACTAGGTAATAATAATTATATTGGATTCTTTCTGGATTTTGTGTCACTCACAACCACATTTCTTAGGTAACAAGTCGTTAGCGCACAAGGGCAGTTGGTCATTTTGGTAATGAAGTCCTTGAAACAGCATTTTTGGACGGTGGGCCTAGTCAAGAAACTTCTTTTTATTTTTATTTTTTCAATCCTCATATTTAATCGAATATGAACTTAATTATCGGATATAGAATGATTCCAACTTCTAGTAGGATTAATTCTTCTGATCTTAATGCCTCGTTTCAAATACGAACCTTATTATTGACTATGAGATGATATGGCTTCTAAGCTGAATTAAAAGTCTGTACTCCATCTAAAGTTCACAAGGATCTGTTATAGCAAATGTGAATCTCATTACTGGCAATTGGACGATTTTTTTTCTGCGATAATTTTTCTTTGTCTTCACAAAATATGGTATAGTGGTCGGACAACTTTAGGCCCTTGGGAACTTTTACTCATGAGTCTCGAACATACTTAATGATAAAGAAGAATTAGAAAGAAGAAAGAAAAGCTTTAGTTTAAAAGAGATCCGTGTAATAGTATTTATATTTCTTTACTTCTTTTGCCCCAAAAGTCGTTAATTAAGTTTATTGCTTAGCGTAATTATTGATGATAACCTTTACTGGTTATGCAATCGATTAATAGAACAATAAAATACAACAGTATGAATCACTTGCATCATTTTCTCCAATGTAATAATACAAAACACTTAACACATACTTCTTCCACCTCCAAGCCAAAACATCACCCGTACGGCCTACCAATGCTGAGATCACTTTCACACTGAGCCTTTATTAATTCATTAATTAACTAAAATCCCATCCCCAGCTATAAATTCTTTTGAAGAAGAAAAACCTCATTCTCACTCACGCCTAAAAATGGACCACGTCGGCCGCCGCGAGTGCATCATCGTCCTCGCCGTCCTCGCCGCCATCTTCCTCTACAGTTCGGAATCCCTACAGTTCCATACGCTCGCCGTCACTCCGCTGCCGGAACCCCAAGCCTCCCTCCCATGGCTCCAGCAAGACTCCAAATCCGAAGGCGAACTAGATCTCGCGGCGGAGGACGAGCAGTTGAACGGCGGCGGCGCGCTGAGCCTCAGCCTCCACCACGTGGACGTCCTCGCTCCGGGCGAAAACTCGACGGCGCTCTTCGACCTCCGCCTCAGGCGGGACGCGGCGAGAGCCGACGCGCTCGCCGCCGTCAGTAAAGGCGGAGATTTCAGCAGCTCCGTCGTCTCCGGACTCGCCCAGGGAAGCGGCGAGTACTTCACGCGCATCGGCGTCGGAACGCCCGCGAGGTACGTGTACATGGTTCTAGACACGGGGAGCGACGTCGTTTGGGTTCAGTGTTCCCCTTGCAAGAAGTGCTATACCCAAACCGACCCGGTTTTCGACCCGAGGAAGTCGTCGTCGTTCCTCGGCGTCTCCTGTCAGTCGCCGCTCTGCCGCCGGCTGGATTCGCCGGGGTGCAGCAGCAATCGGCAAAAATGTCTCTATCAGGTGAAAGGATTGGATATATGGCATAGCTTTTTGGAAGAAAATCTCTCCTAATTCTTACAACGACTACAAAGTGCAGGTGTCTTACGGAGATGGGTCGTTCACCGTCGGGGAATTCTCCACCGAGACACTAACTTTCCGGCGAAATAGGGTGAAGAACATCGCCCTAGGGTGCGGGCACGACAACGAAGGGCTCTTCGTCGGAGCCGCCGGGTTGCTGGGTTTGGGTCGGGGCAGGCTGTCTTTTCCCAGACAAGCCGGTCGGAGATTTGGGAACAAATTCTCTTACTGCCTCGTTGACCGGTCGGCGTCGTCGAAGCCGTCCTCCATAATGTTCGGCGGCTCCGCCGTCTCACGGCTGGCCGTATTCACCCCTCTCCTCACAAACCCTAAGCTCGACACCTTCTACTACGTCGGCCTCACAGGGATCTCAGTCGGCGGAACGCGCGTGAGGGGAATTACCGCCGACCTCTTCAAGATGGACGCCAACGGCGACGGCGGAGTCATCGTCGACTCTGGGACGTCGGTGACGCGCCTGACACGGCCCGCCTACGTGGCGCTGAGGGATGCCTTCCGCGGCGGCGCTAAGAACCTGAAGCCCGCCGGCGAGTTCTCTCTCTTCGACACGTGCTACGACCTCTTGGGGATGAAGGAGGTGAGGGTTCCGACGGTGGTTCTTCACTTCACCGGCGCCGACGTGTCGCTTCCGGCGTCCAATTACTTGATCCCGGTGGACAGCAACGGTAAGTTTTGCTTCGCCTTCGCTGGCACCGCCGGCGGGTTGTCGATCTTAGGTAATATTCAGCAGCAGGGGTTTCGGGTCGTGTTTGATTTGGCGGGCAAACGTGTCGGGTTTGCCCCGAATGGCTGTGCTTGACCCGTTTCCATGTCCTAGTACAAGAAGACGTAGCTAATCGGCGCGCCTTTAGTTTAAGTTTTTTTTTTTTTTTCCTTTTTTAATAATCTTTTATTTGGATATTTTCGGTAAATCTCAAGAGTTGTTGAAAATGTTGTACCGTAGAAGACGACTTAGTGTGTGTGTCTTATGTTGAATTAATTGCGTTTAATCTATAGTCCAACTCTAAACCATGTCTTAAAATGCAATAACAAGGGATTTAACTTATTTAATATAAATCTTGAAGTCATAAATAATCGAATTATATACGTAGGTATCTCTTTCTTTGTGTGTGAACTCTCGAGAGTAAATCACGGCAATAAAACCGGCAAATGCCATCGTTTAAGGCATGACGGCCGACGACATTCTTACAAAACCAGTTTAGATCTGTTTTGTTACGGCATATTTTTAACGTTGGGTTCATATATTATTTATAATATTTTATGTATAATAATAATTAATGGTATGTCAGATCTTATCAAGCATGCTACTTGTCACGTTATTCTTGCTAGAACGTGCAAATTTTCAATCATGGCAACTGGCAATAATTCGATATTTTCCATCAGTATAAAGAAAGTCTAATAAGGTCGAGGTAATCACACATCGAAGTTGAGTTTCAATTAATTGAATTCCCAATAATAGCCTAGAAACGATTTGCAGATGAAATGCAGCCCAATGACGGCCCATTCTAATCGGAAATATTTTTTATTCTATTTTACTCAAGCAATATAATAATAATATGTGTATGCATGTAACGTGGAGTAACCAATAATTTAGTCCCGTAACTTTCACTAAAACCGGTTTTCGTCCTCTAAGTCATTCCTGTATAATATTAGCCCGATATATTCATAATCTTTATTAATAACAGTCCTTTTTAAAATTGTTCGGCCTGCTGTGATCCTAGTCACTCACCGGAGATGACATGGCAGCCCACCTAATTGAAAAAAAAAATCATTAATCCACATCATCATCTCTCACGTGCACAAATTTTAGGGTGAAAAATATTAATCTCTTTGATAGGGCTTTAAAACCAAAGAATTTCTACGATCATGCCCTATCTATCTATTCGATTTGGGCACTCGGACGTTTCTCGAATCAATGAAACTTTGTGTGGCATCAAAGAATCTGGATAAAAAAAGAAGTATTGGAAGCATGATCCACTCAGATTTATATTTGATTTGAGTTTACATTTCTTAGGAAGACTTTCAAATGTATAATAGAGCACGTCATGTAATTCCGACCGGGTAAACTGCACAAATTCGAGAGGAAATCTCATTAGTGGAGATAAGGTTGCTGAAACACTAGCTGCCTTAACTTTCGGTTGTGGTAGAGCTACTTGAGATGTTAATCTATGGCTATCACCGGATATACACACCACTTTTTTATTGCTTTCCAGTAATATAATTACAGTCCATACATTATTTTCTGAACAAAAGTGTATGAGACAATAGCATCTGTAGACCAAACAAAAGTGATGAACGTCTGATGGAAAATAAGCATTATGTAATGACCATTGGAGTAGTAGCAAAAAAATTCAGCTACGGGGTTTTGAAGCCAACAAAAACTGATTAATAGCCACACATGGCACAATTGAAAGTCGAAACTAACATAAACTGATTAACATTCACGAATAGCAAGAAATTAAAAACACGGTGACTTCCTTAGCAAACAAAAATATATTATTTTCTGCCTTTCATGGCCTCGTCATTCACCTTGTCCATTGCTTTGGTTAGATTGGCCAAACTGACATATCTTTTGCCTCCTTTCACAATGCTAGGAATTTCTTTCATCTGAACATCAACCATTCCACTTCTCTGACTTGACCCGGCATCCGTAGAAGTTGTTGGCAGAGACTCACTTATCCGTTGAGATTCTTGAAATTGCTGCCACATTGACGGGGGCTCCCTTAACCTAGAAGTAGATCGATTTTCAATCGGGTTGAAAGAACCAATGAATTCAGGGATTTCTGTCGTTACTTCATTGTCCTATAAAAAATAAGATGAATTAGACGTGCATCAAATAAATCAATATAACTACAGAATTAGTATTACCTGCAATAATGAGGATTGACTTGTTCCTTCGTTGCCATTGAGCCTAGCATTCACACGACTTTCTGAATATGTCGAACATGTTCTAACATTGTGCCCCAATTGCTTGCAGTTTCTGCACTTAACAGTAGACTGTGCCCTTTTTATTCGTGTTCCTTGATTCAAAACCATAGCACACGGTTTTCTTTTCTTCTTCCCTATTAATGGTTCATCCAACTCCCTCCTTCGCTTAATAGTGGGTCTTCCTCTCTTTCGCTTAATCTCAGGTGGTGGGATAATAGGTATAATATCTGTTTTATCCCATTCTGCTGAACCATTCATGGGCAAAATAGGCAGCTCGTATACTTTCATGTATGTCTCAGACATGTACCAATTATGAGTATAAGACTCTACTTCATATCTTTGAAATGCAATAGCACTGAGGGCATGTTTACATGGGACACCGCTTAGATCCCATTTCCTACATCCACATGCACGAGCCTCGAGATCCACACTAAACTGAGTTTTGTCCCAACAAATAACTTGAAAATGCATATCATCTGACTTAACTGGAATACAATCACCAAGTTTCTTCACATTCTCATCAATAATCTTTTGGACTTTAGGACACAATCTTCCAGTCCATTTTGCATTTGCCCGATCTCTGTTGACTTGCATCCTCTTCATTAAATACTCCATGATCCACTGCAACATACTCAGAATGGGTTTCTTTCTTGCTTCTAGAATATTACAATTGAAAAGCTCGCATGCATTGTTGAGTAGTAAATCGCATTTAGGATATGGCCTAAAAAAAGCTCGGCACCACTGACTTGCCGGCTTCTTTTGCAACCATCATACGCACTAGAGTCCATTTTTTTTAATTTCTTCCATTCTTCGATCCCATTCATTAGGTGTACATGCTCTTGCGGCCTTCCACACAGCAAATTTATATGATTCTCCCCTATATCCAGCCCTCTTCATATTAGACACCAAGTGCCTCACACAGAATCTAGTCTCGGCATTAGGGAATACTTCTAACTCAGCTTGCACGAGTCCTTTTGCTTGTCACTCATAAATGTGAACTTGCCATCATCAAGTATCCTCAGGTCAAGCTTCAATAGTCGTAAAAACCATACCCACGTGTCCTTATTCTCATGAGATACCACTGAATATGCAATGGGAAAGTAGTTATTTGGATCGATGCCAACGGCAGAAAGAAGAATCCCACCATATTGTCCCTTCAACCAACATCCATCTACACATATGACAGGTCGACATCCAGAAAGAAATCCCTCCTTAAGCGCATGAAGACATATATATATCCTATCAAACTTGTTGCAATCATCTGTCCCAATAACAACGGTTGAACCGGGATTTGTTTTTTTAATCTCTTCAGCATAATCCCACAACATCGCATATTGTGCTCCCGGTTCCCCTTCCAGAAGTCTTTTTGCCATGGATTTGGCTCTATATGCCTGTTGGATCAGTCAAGTCCCGATTTGGATCATTTTTGAATAGGTGCATGTATTTCTTTGCCAGCCATGAGCTCGTCAAACTTCTATTATTGAATTGCACGCTGCATGTGTGATTATTCTCATAGGAGCGAATTTGAAAACATTTATCGTCCTCCATTTTCAATCCATGCACCATCCATCTACAACCCTCATTAGTACATTTCGCATGGAGTCTGACTTTATCGTTCTTCACAAACCTTATATGCCTTTGCTCTTTAACTGCCAGCGACTGAATAGCCAATTTCATCTCTTGTTTATTACTAAAAATCATCCCAATTATCAGATGCGGATTGTATACAGATTCTGGCCTAAACACTGGGAATTGTGATATCTCCTCATCATCATCATCTGAGCATCTTTCAACATCAAGCTCATCTTCACTCCCATTTAATATAGGTTCATCATCAACATCGGCTTCATGTTCTACATCAGGCGTTAATATTCTAACATCAGCCCTCGCCTTCCCCTTCAATTTCTGTTGTGAACGTTTCTTACCTCTATCACGATCAGGAGCATCGACAACATCTCCTACTTCCT